>JAYESD010000005.1:92309901-93038389 GCA_036927565.1 Tuctoria greenei
TTATGGGTATGTTTCGCAAAAAGGAACAAAGATACTGTTAAGGTTATATTGTCAAAAAAAAAACAAGATAATCCACATGAGGGACTGTCAGTGCAGATAAGAGGGTTGAGACGACCAAATTATAGAAGCCACCATCGAACGGGACCGCCACGCAGCTGGCAACCCCGGCGGCATCTAGCCTGCAAGACACAAAATATAACTGCACAGGTTAGCTTGAAGGCTCCTTCACATAGATCAATATATCCCTAATACCGAGAACACAAATAAAAACTACCGCACTAATGATCCAACCCTCCAGACTAGTCACGCTCACTCCTGTGTTTTCTGTATGTTCTGGACGCAAAATTAACAAGTGCAAGGATCGTAACTGACCTGTGCGTCCTGTACTCGCGCAAGATCTCGACAAGCTCGTCTCCTCATCTTGTGAATTAGGGTTTCCCTAGCTACATTTATTTGGTCACATTTATTTTAATCCCTATACCTTAAGCATGTAATTTGACTTGAGTTCATGTTTTATTAGTTTCCGTTGTAGGTTTTGAATCACTGTAGAACTCTATGATACTTTTTCAATAGACTGTTCTTCTTTACCGGCCTAGTTTGATTTAGTGGTGAGCTTACCTTTACATGTGTAATGTTTGTACTTGTACACCCGTCCGCCCTGATTTTCTATTGACGATTTATGTTTGATTTTTAGCGTTACTTAAAATTTGGGCTGTGACAGTGCCTCAGAAAATGTCTTTCTAGTAGTGACCTTCGCGGTATGGGTATAGAAGGGGCGATAGTATAGATGGTGCTTCAAATAAAAGATGGAAGTACGATGCCAGTATAAAAGGTTTGAGTGGCCACAAAAAACATTGCGGACTGGCCTCTGCTAGCCATTCTGATCCTCTTCGCTCTTAATAAACCTGTTAATGGGTTAGCAACTGGCCCAAGCTGAAACCAAACAACTATATTTTTACATAAAATCGCAGCCTAAACCAGCCTACTAACAGTCTGATGTAAACCAAACCGAATCAAACCAAATAAGGAATTAACCCAACCCAACCCAGCCAATTCCAATCCAAATCGGTTCCATCCCATTTTGTGACCGTTTGAGCCCAAACCACCACTTCAGCCCACTGCACTTGCGGCCTCCGCCTACCGCCCAACCCTTGAAAAACGACGCCTCTGATCCGCCCCCATGGCAACACGGTTTGCCCCCCCCCCCCCCCCCTCCACGGCCCCACACGACGACGTCAGGCTCTGTAACATCCATATTTTTGTAAAATAAAAGAAAAACAAAATGTAATATAATTAAATAATAAAGAAATAAAAAGGGAGAGGAAAGAAAAGAAAAGGACAGAAAAAGGAAAAGAAAAGAAAATAAAACTTAATTGGGCCAATAATTCACTCCGCGGCCCAACTCTCTTTTTCCCTCAGTGCGGCCCAACCCAGCTTCCCCTCTCTTCCTCTTTCTCTTTCACTGCCACGTGGGGCCCGTTTGTCATCTACTTCTCCCTCCCCTTCCCAACTGCCGCCTCGCTTGTTCCTGCCGCCCGCAGGCCGCACCTGGCAACCGCCACGGCCGCATGGCCGCGCCCCTGCCCATCGCCCTAGCGTAACCGCCTCTTCCCCCCTACAAAATTCCTAGCCGAGCCCCATTTCCCTTCCCCCATTCTCTATCAATGCGAAACCCTTGCCACCGCCATTGCCGTCGGTAGAGCTCGACGCCCCGCGTGAAGAGGCCATACCGGCCATCGCCGATGCTCGGTCGAGCTCCGCAATGTTGCGCCGCCCATGATGGATGCCTATTCGACGCGATCCTATCACCGTGCCGCCTCCACATCGAGGCCGAGGCTCGGCCGCCGTTCCCCGTCGACGTGCGCCCAATTCCCGGCCAATTTCCCAGGATAGAAACACCACGGTGAGATTCCCCATCCCCTCCTCTCCATTTTATCACAATTTCTTTCGAGATTAGGCCACCGGAGCGCCGTTTAGCCGAATTTTGGCGATGCTCCGGCCATGGCGCCGCCGCTAGTGGCCGCTGGCCGCCGCTCACTCCCGCCTCACCCCTCTTGGCCGTCGGATCCCGTTGGTCGGCCATGATTAAAAGGCCCCGAAGGGGTACGCGCCGGGTCCACCGTGGAGCGTGGACCACGGCCCAACCCTTGGCCCACGGTGCAAGGACTTATTCCATGCCTTTTCCAATAGAAAAATAAATAAGAAAAGAAATAGAAAAGCCAACCTTGCAGAGAGGTCCTGCATTTTTAAACTAAATCACGAATAGGTCCTCACTTTTATGAAAATGCCCCTGGACTTCTCGGTAATTAGTTTAAATTGAGTAAATATTGATTTAAGCCCCTGGAATTTTATAAAATACTACATTTAACCTCTATCAATATGGAAAAATTACACAACAACACCAGAACTTTATAGAAATTAGTTTATACTTTATATTATTACTGTTTTTATAGGAAAATTTCAGTAAATAGGATTAAATTGTAGAAAAATATATTTAATCCATGGAAAAATTTTTTAAGTGATAAAATAAATATAGAAAATATAGGAAAAATAGTTAAAAATATTTTTATACTAAAATAAATTGTAGAATTCATATAAAATATATTTTGACAGTATAAAAATTAATAAAAATGTTTTTAGCTATAAATAAATATGAAAAGTAGAGAATAAATGTGAAAATAGTAGGAAAATTATTTATAATATCTTTTATGCTGAAATAAAATTTATAAAATGCATATAAAATATATTTTGGCTATGGAAAACTCATTAAAAATATTTCTAGCTTATAAATAAATACTAAAATAGTAAAATAAATGGTAAATGTATTTCTTTGGCTATGAAAAATAATAAATCACTCATAACTTCGTTTTAAATCATAATCATAACATATTCAAGCATAATAGTATTTCTATTACTTGTATGGTGTATTGTTCTTGAATGTTTTTATTTTTCTTTTGGCGGTAGCTTATACGCACTCGTATCTCAATCAAGAAATGACATGAATATATGGAGATCAAGAGTTCCATTAAGAAGAACTGAGCAGCTATTTAATAAAAGGCAAGTGCCCTTGACCATCTTGTACCTATTTAGGAATTATAGTTAGTTGCATGCTTAATTAATGTGAATCCTATTCATTTATCTGTTCCATATAATTCCTTGTCGCCCCAGGTTAAATTGGGTGGTTTTGGGTATTATAATCACGCTTAGCCATGCTTAGTAGTTGGGTCTGGACTCATGATTATATTATTAATTATGATCATTATGTTACATTGTAAAATGATGAAGTAATTGGTATGAATCTGGCGGTTGGATGGTTATGGTATGGTGCAGTTTGCACGAGACCCGGGATTGGGTTTGACACCGCCGGATTCTAAGGACCAGTTTATGGAGGAAACCACTAAGCTTTATAGTACCACCACGAGACTGAGATGGGGCGGCTTGGTCAATTAATTAGGTTTCTCCCGATGAAATGCTAGTAGTTGGATGGTGCGGGGAATGATGTAGGAGTACTGCTCTGGGAACCGCAAGGCTCAAGAAGGGGCTTGTGATGTGGAGGGTTACTCCAGGAATGCCTGAGCGGTGAAACCTCATTGGGCTAGCACTAGTTGGGAGTACCTTTGTAAAGACCATGTAGTGATCTCCTGGCCTCACACCAAACGAGGTGTGTAATGTGGTTGGCCGCCACAGGCATCAGGGAGGTTTACTCAGTCCACCTGGCAACAGGGGATGAAATCACTGCTTATGGGTAAAGGGTACATTCTCTGCAGAGATTGGAAAACTATCATGACAGTCGTGCTCACGGACAAGATCGGCTTAGTGTCGAATTCATAATTAGTTAGTGATTGGGACGGTGGTTGGGAATGGACATTGGTATTGATCCTTTATTTATTATTCTGTTATGGTTGGGATTATACACCTAGATGTAGGTTGCTAATAAAAGCTAAGGTTAGGTTTAATGCTTAGTGCTTAAACACTTCTCAACCTTTTATTTTGATTGGCCTTCATGTCATTTATTTCCCACACTTGCTGAGTACTCTATGTACTCATGCGCTTGCCATTATGTTTTTCATAAATGTTGCTTAGTGAAAAGAAGATTCAATGAAGACAAGTCCGATTGAAGACAGTGCATAGAAGGTCGTGTTGCTGCCAGTCGACTTTGCCTGTGGTTGCCCTAGAGTTTTTCATCTTCCGCTGCTACTTCAAAACTCTTTTAAAGGTATAAATGTTGTTTTCATGCGATATAGAACTGTTTATCACTATTTGTCGTACATGTATGGTGAAACTGATCCTGGCATACATGTATTTTGCAGCTTGTTTTATTTTTAATAAAACCAGGTGTGACAGGCTCCGCCTCCGCACCCCAGCCAGCGAAGCCAGGCTTCTCTCCGGCGCTGCTCAGCACCCACCCCCCGGCAGCTCCTCATCATCCCCACCCCCACTCGGCAGGCTTCGAGGCGGCACCCCCTGTCCCCCACCGTTGCGGCAACCCCCTCTCCCACCACGGCGGCTCCTCCTCCCTGAACCGCCCAGCGAGGCCAGGCTTCACAGTTGCACTACTTGGCCCACCCTCCCTGATGGCTTCCGCAGCAACGCTGCAGCTAGTCCTCCCACGCCCCGCCCGATGAAGTCGGGCTTCGAGGCGGTGCTGCCCCCCCCCCCCCCCCCCCCCCGCCCCCCAACCCCCCGTGTCCGTCTCCTCCTTCAGGTAGGGCCCCATTTCGCAGCGGTGCTGACTCGCCCCGGCCCCCCTCCCCTCACGTCGGTACCGCCGTTCCCACGGCTGGGCAGCACCCGCCCGCAACTGCTAAGTCTTTGATTTACAGGTACAGCAAGGAAGAAATAGACTTTCAACATTAGTTTCAAACCGAAATCTAACCATTAGAACCCAAACAATTTAGTCTGAGAAACCAACCCAAACCAGACCATTAGCTTAATCAACCTATTTCCATCCAGACCGTTGCAGAACTAAAATAAAACCAATCCATTGGAACCGCTTTGAAACCAAACCGTTACCACCTTTAGGCAGGTATTAAAACAGATCGGATATTTTACGATCTGCCAGGGTACCAGATCCAAAAATATCCGGTCCATATCCATTTTCATCGGATCCTAATTGGATATGGATCGGATATCGGATATTTGAATTCGGATATCAGATCGGAAATGATACAACTTAATATCTGTCCGAATGATCAGATATCAATGTTCCGTCGGATATATCTGAATTAAAATCCGAATAATATCTGAATTTTTGGCCCAATCTAACTTGTCCGGTGGTCTGGCCCCAACCGAATCAATTCCCTAAACCTAACCTAATTCTCGTTCCGGCCTCTGTCATCTCCTCCCGACTCCCGTCCTGTGAGGGCGTGAGGCCGCCACAACGCCACCACACCGTTGCTGCCCCACCATGGAATGACGCCACGCTATCGCAGCTCCGCTGCATTGCTCCACGCCCCCAGTGCCTGTCTGCCGGCAGCCACTGTGGCGCTGCTTCTCTTCCGCGGCGGCTTGGCCTCACTGAGCATGGTCACCATGTCCCGCATCGTGGGCTGGTCCTTGGGGGATTTGGCCGTTCATAGCACAGCGATGGGCAGCACCAGCAGCATCTCCTCCCGGACATAGCCCACTTGGCCGCCGACGCTCGCATTGAGCAGCTACACCACCCCACTGCTGCTACGCAGCCGTTCTGATCCCTTATTCACCACACGATGTTCTGGCTCTTGCCGTACTATGGCCCGATTGGCCGCTGCCCCGTGAGCAGCTCCATCAGCACAGCCCATAAGTTTCCGATCCGATGAATCTGTTTCCTATACATCTGACATATTCAATACCAAATCCGTTTCCGACAACATCCAATCGGAATCCTTTTCTGGAATTATTATGTGGATATGGATATGAAAAAGCATTTTATCCGTCCATATCCATCTGTTTCCATCCCTACCTTTAGGTCTTAAGTGTTCATGCCCTTGTGTAGTAGAGAGCATACGTACCAGAGAAAATATATAGTGCGCCAACGTCTCCTAAGCTTTTTTAAATTAGGCTAACTAATGGAAGAAACTGATAATTAATTAATATGACAATACTTCTAATCTAGCTGCAAAGTAAGAAACTGATAATCCATTTGACAGTAGAAGATGGTGCTACAAAAAAGGGAGAATAGTACGAGGCCACTGTGAAGAGTTTCGTTGGCCAGAAAAACCGTCCTGCTTATCACAAAGGTCGCCGCTATCTTATGCTCTCGCTCTGTTGTGTTCACGCCTTCCATTTGTGCGAGTAGACTTACATACTAGTGTATAAATAAAGCACAACCTACCGTACCAGATAAATATGTTGAGTGGCAGCTGCTCTGAGCTCCTCAAACAAAGGTCGACTAATTACACACATGTCATCACCATTTTAGTATTTTCATTCTTGTATACGCCACATATTCAGTACTTTATCACACAAAGTGATGCAAGAATATCACTATAAATTGTATGTTAGATACAGTGCATAGAAACCATAAAATTAGTGTTGTCGGTACCCTAGAAACCGTACACCCCTTGAGGTTACAAAGATCTCAAAGGAAAGTCATCTACTTGATTTGAAGACCTTTGGAGGCCCACATGTCAGATATAAACGGACCCGCTTCTCCAACATGGTTAATCCCAGGGGTCGCCACGTGTACTATCAAACCGGAGCTACTGCCCACAAGGGGGAAGCTCCGGGCCATGTACCGAAATGGCACCTCCGGACTTAACCCCAGACCGAGAGAAGCTCCGGACCTGACACGTGTCAGGTAGCTCCGGAGCTACCTGTTTCCCATAGTATGATCTGGAGCTACCACGTGTCCAATCGTCGGATCTTCAGCCTGTAACCTCCGGAAGACTCCACAACGGCTCTAGATCTTCAAAGGGGAATCAAGGACTTCAAGACCCGATTAAGGGTCATTAATACCATGTTAATGACACACGGTCGGTTGACCTTAATTACCAGTAACGGTGCTGTCAAAGCCCATTACCCGGTCATTAAGGGCAATTAAACTTGTTGAATGAATATCAATACTATTAACCGCCGGGGCCACATGTCGGGCCGGGCTAACTTGTAACAGCCTGCCCTTGTACTATAAAAGGACAGACCGACGACACGTTCAAGGAGGCTAGACACGCGCCATAGACGCTCAACACAAGCTCATACAGCTAATACAACACCAACACACCCGTGGAGTAGGGTATTACGCTCAGGCGGCCTGAACCACGTAAACTCTTGTGTCTCTTGTATCATTTACTATTCACCTTCTTGAATCTCTGCGCGCCCACATCGAACATTAAACTCCTCTAACACTTTAGTAGTGTCGGGAGATCTGCCGGTTCCAAACCACCGACAGTTGGCGCGCCAGGTAGGGGCGCCTGAGATTTTGAGAATGGTGAACTCAACTGCTGGATCATCCAACGGTCAACCTGCTGCTCAGGATGTTGGGGGCAATCCCTCCAATATGCAGCCACCAGCAGGAGCCTCAGCACCAGCAGGAGTCACACTCCCACCACCACCGTCTCCACCAGCAAATCAAGCTGGGCAACGCGATGGTGCACCGGCATCAATCACTGCATCGGCAAATCATGACAACCCGGAACACGCGCTCCATGCAGCGTGTGCTCTTCTCCAACGCCCACCACCTCTGGATGCATCCCGGGATGCACTGGAACAGTGGAGGGCCGATGTGGAACATTTGGTTGCAGCAGCAGCCAAACGCCTCAGCAACCAGGGTCCTCCTCCTTCAGGACGAGCCCCGTCGCAGCAGCGGACTTTGTCTAGTAGACTTGGTCCGCACATTTCCAATAGCAGGAGACGTGCTGCATCACAACAAGTGACGTCATTGCCCTCCGGGGCACGACGCACTCACACGGTATCTAGGCTATCAACTCATGACCTCCGGGCGGAGCTTGATCGCCGATACCACCAACAAGATGGCCGAGTCCATATTGAGCGTGCTCGTGAAAGACGGGAAGCTCAGGACCTTTCTGCTCCAGAAGGAGTAGGAGGAGGCTGTTCAGCTCTGGCCATACATCTGCGTATTGTCAGGTGGCCACAGAAGTTCCGGCCTCACCTGCCGGAAAATTCGATGGGACTGTCAATCCCGCCGAATTTCTTCAGATCTACTCCACTGCAATCTTGGCAGCTGGAGGAAACGAGGCCGTGATGGCCAATTATTTTCCAGTGGCCTTAACTGGGACCGCCAGGTCCTGGTTTATGAGCCTTCCACCCAACTCTATCAACAGTTGGGAGGAGTTGTGCCGGCAGTTCACTGCCAATTTTGGGAGTTCATACACCCGACCAGGCACTGAACTGGACCTTTTTGCAGTCGTGCAAAAAGGGGGAGAATCCCTTCGATCATTCATCCAGAGGTTCTCTCGGGTACGAAACACTATACCTTCTATCTCTAGCGCCTCTGTCATTGTGGCATTCAGACAGGGTGTATGGGACAAGAAGATGCTGGAGAAACTGGTGATCAAGGAGATCACCAGCGTCACGGAATTCTTCAGCTTGGCAGACAATGTGCCAGAGCTGCGGAGGGCCGTGAAATGCACTCCAAACCAACCCCGGAGGGTCACAAGAAATCCTCCAAAGAAGAAGCTGCTACCTCCGGGAACGGCAAGAAGAAGAAAAAGACCAACGGCAAGAGGAAGCCGTCGGCTGGTACATCCAATGTCGCAGCTGCTGCAGCTCCGGGTGGCCGGGGGCCACGCCCCGAAAAGCGACCTCGACCATCTTCTGAAGATGGTAGCAAGACCAAGGTGTGGTGCCCAATTCACAAAACGGGCAGCCACAGTTTGGAAGACTGCCGGGAGGTCCAGAACCTTGCTGAGCGCTACAACAAGCGCCGGGAAGAATCTCCTTTCCGATAGAGGGAAGGAAAGCAAAAAGTCGACGAAGCTCCGGCTGAAGAGGAGTTAGGATTTCAGGATCCCAAAAAGGTCCTGAAGGCCGTTTACACCTTCGTCGATGATGATTCTGACGTCTCTGACAACGAGCGTCGGAAGACCATGAACACCATTTTTGGTGGATCATGGGACATCACCTCCCGCCGCGTCATCAAGACTATGCGTCGGGATATGGCTGTTGTAGCTCCTACAGTCAGGCCGGAACCTCATCGGAAGTGGATGGACACAGCCATCACTTTTGATGCTTCAGACTGCCCTCGGAGCATGGTTGGAGCAGGTCAGTTACCTTTGATGGTATCTCCTACCATCAACAACATCCAGCTCCCCCACGTCATGGTAGACGGAGGTTCGGGGCTTAACCTCATAAGCTTCGAAGCTTTTACTAAGCTTCAACTCTGACCTTCGGATCTCCACCCCTCTCGACCTTTCTCCGGAGTAGGTCCGGGGGCCATTACCCCACTCGGAGCTATTACTCTCCCCGTTACCTTCGGGACACGGGAGAAGTACCGCACCGAGAAGTTGGTCTTCGACGTCGCTCAATCAACTTACCCTTCAATGCCATCTTGGGTAGGCCTGCCTTGTACAAATTCATGGCAGCTGCTCATTATGGTTATCTGGTGTTGAAGATGCCAACACCAGTAGGCGTTCTCCGGATCCGCGGAGATCGTACTGCCGGAGTAACTGCTCTGGAAGAACTCCATGCACTCACCACGGCGCAAGAGGAGGACTCCTGGCAAGAGAAAGCTCCAAAACCCCCGAGCATTCGTCAACGAGGCTCGACTTCTGCACCTCGTGTGCAGCCAAGCGGCGACACCGACATTCCCGTCAAAGTCGTCCAAATTGGTTCCAATGCCGCTCAGACCACCCGTATATTGGGGGGATTGAACGACAAATAGGAACTCGCGCTCATCACTTTCCTCCGGGCTAACATCGACGTGTTTGCTTGGCAACCGTCACAAATGCCTGGGATCCCCAAAGAAGTGATTGAGCACAATCTGAAGATCTACCCCGACGCCCGGCCTGTGCATCAGAAGCCTCGGAAGCAATCCGTAGAGCGACAGAACTTCATCCGACAAGAAGTGAAGAAGTTACTCGAAGCCGGATTCATCCGAGAAGTCTTCCATCCAAAATGGCTGGCAAACCCAGTCGTTGTGCCCAAGGCCGGCGGGAAGCTTCGGATGTGCATCGACTACACCACACTAAATAAGGCATGTCCAAAAGATCCATTCCCACTACCTAGAATAGATCAGATAGTGGATTCCACCTTCGGGTGTGAATTACTGTGTTTCCTAGACGCATATTCCGGGTATCATCAAATCGGGATGTCTAGGGAAGATGAAGAGCATACCTCATTCATCACAGTAGATGGATTGTACTGTTATACAGCCATGCCCTTTGGTCTCAAGAATGCAGCTTCAACTTTTGTACGAGCTATGTACAAAACTTTTGAAGAACTCATTAGAGACATAGTGGAAGTGTACGTCGATGACATCATGGTCAAGGTCAGGGACAAGGAGTCACTCCTTGACACCTTGCAAGCTGTCTTCGACAAGCTGCGAACCACCCGCACAAAGCTAAACCCAGACAAGTGTGTCTTCGGGGTTAGCTCCGAAAAACTTCTCGGTTTCCTGGTAAGTCACCGGGGCATATAAGCTAATATGGCGAAGATTAAGGCCATTGAAGACATGCGGCCACCAACCCGCATCAAAGACGTCCAAAAGTTAACTGGATATCTAGCAGCCCTCAGCCGGTTCATTTCAAGACTGGCGGAACGGGCAATCCCCTTCTTCATGTTATTGAGGAAGTCCGGACCATTCCAATGGTTCGAAGAAGCAGAGAAGGCATTCCAGGAGCTGAAATAGTTCCTCACCACCCTACTAATTCTGGTAGCTCCGAACCCTGGTGAGCCTTTGTTGCTTTACATTTCAGCAACTGATGAAGTCGTCAGTATGGTTCTGGTTGCAGAGAGACCAGAGCTACCTCATACTCAAGAATCCAGACCCCTTCGGGAGGGTCCGGAGGTACCTGAAAGCGAGTCTAGGTCCCAGCTCCCAGACTCGAATCCACAAGAAGTCACTTCAGGAGACCCAGACCCCTCCGGGAGGGTCCAGGTCGCTTCTGAAGAAGCCTCGGGTTCCTCCAGCCAGGACCCGGAGGTCCCCGAAGAAAATCCGGATTCCTCCGAGAGGATCCGGGTCAGTGAAGAGGAAGCTCCGGACCCCTCCGGGAGGGTCCGGACCATTCAGCGCCCAGTGGACTTCATTAGTGAAGTACTACATGATGCCAAGACTCGATACCTAGAGGTGCATAAGCTGCTCTATGCAGTTCTTATTGCCTCCAGGAAGCTCCGCCATTACTTCCAAGCTCACAAAGTCTCAGTGGTGACCTCTTACCCACTTCGAGCAATCTTGCATAATCCCAATTCAACTGGGAATATTGCAAAGTGGGCAGCGGAATTGGCTGAATTTGATCTTGAATTTATTTCAAGGCAAGCAGTCAAGAGTCAAGCATTGGCAGATTTTGTGGCAGAATGGACTCCCTCTCCATTAAACCCCGGGGGCCCCTGTGAGCAGAAGACGGAGCATCAAGCTCCAGCCTTCACCGAGCCTCACTGGACCCTCTACTTCGACGGATCCATGCAGAAGCAGGGGGCCAGAGCTGGAATCCTTCTCCTTGCACCGACCGGGGAGAAGGTGAAATACATGGTACACCTTGACTTCAAGGCGACCAACAAAATGGCAGAGTACGAAGCGCTCATCTACGGACTAAAGGTGGCACTATCATATGGTGTCAAGCAACTGCTGGTCAAGGGAGATTCGCAGCTCATCATTAAGCAGGTGAAGGGTGAATGTTCCTGCAATAATCTCCAGCTAGCTGCTTACCACCTTGAAGTCCAGAGGCTTCAGAAGGACTTCGAAGTCCTAGATCTCCATCATGTTCAGCGTGCCCATAACGCTGAAGCTGACGAACTCTCGACGAAAGCGTCAACCGGAGCTCCGGCTCCTGACGGAATTTTTGTCCGGAGGTTGTCAAAGCCAACAGCTCAGCCTGCCAAACTGAGCGAAGGGGGCGAGATCAGCATCCCGAAGCTGACGGTCCCGATGGCCCTGTTACCATGGCAGCCATCAAGGGTCGTAGGTGCTGCCGGGAGCTCCGAGCAACCCAGCACGCAAGACTCAAAAGCTCAAGCTAGTTCCGATGCATGGATCTCGGAGATCCGGAGCTACTTGAAAGACAACATCCTTCCTGACGATGATGTATCCGCTGACCGGGTAGTCAGATTGGCTAAAAGATACACGCTGGTAGAAGGGGATCTCTACCGGCGTGGTGCCAATGGCATCCTAATGCGGTGCATCACAAGGGAAGAAGGCTGCGAACTCCTCGCAGAAATCCATGGAGGCGAGTGTGGGAACCACGCGTCTTCCCGCACGCTGGTCGGTAAAGCCTTTCGGCATGCCTTCTGCTGGCCTACAGCACTCCAGGATGCAACTGAGCTGGTGAAGAAATGCAAAGCATGTCAATTTCATGCAAGACAAATTCACACACCGGCTCAGCCCCTACAAATGATACCTCCTACATGGCCCTTCGTTGTGTGGGGGATGGACATCTTGGGACCTTTCCCAAGAGCCGTCGGAGGTTACAAGTTCCTGTACGTCGCCATTGATAAGTTCACCAAGTGGCCGGAAGCAACTCCAGTTGTGACAATCAACAAGCAATCTGCTATCAACTTTTTGCAGTCCATTGTATGCAGATATGGAGTCCCAAACAAAATCATCACTGATAATGGGACCCAATTCACAAGCTCTGCATTCCAAGGATATTGCGAAGACCTCAGCATACAAGTTTGCTACGCCTCCGTAGCTCACCCAGCAAGCAATGGCCAAGCCAAGAGAGCAAATGCTGAAATCCTTAAAGGACTCAAAACGCGCACCTATGAGCGCTTGAAAAAACATGGAGCTAACTGGATTGAAGAGCTTCCGCCCACTTTATGGGCCAACAGGACATCTCCAAACCAGTCAACTGGAGAGACACCCTTCTTTCTGGTGTACGGAGCTGAAGCAATCCTTCCTCCGGAAATCACCTTGGGTTCACTTCGGGTCCGGACCTTCGACGAAGCTGCGCAGGACCAGCTCCGGCGTGAAGACCTAGACCTCCTTGATGAGGGAAGGTGCCAAGCAGCTGTTCGGAATGCCCGATATTGCCAAGCCCTACGGCGTTATCATCAGCGGCATGTACACAACCGACAGCTCGAGGAAGGCGATCTGGTTCTACGGAGAATACAATCCAGAAAAGGGTTAAAAAAACTCTCCCCCGACTGGGAGGGACCCTTCCGAGTGATTAAAGTATCCCGACCCGGAAGCGTTCGCTTGGCTACCGAGGATGGGACACTGTAAGGATCGAAACGCCCAAGAGGGGGGGGGGTGAATTGGGCTTTCTTTCAATTTTAAGACAATTAAAATCGAACTACTTAAGCCCAATTCCCAATGCGGTTCTAGCTATGCAATCAACGTAGATATAACTTGAAGTAAAGATTGCAAAAAGTAAAGAGAGGGAGAGGAATGCAAACACTAGGGGACACGGAGATTTATCACGTTGTTTGGCAAGATCGCAAGGATCTTCCTACATCCACGTTGTGGCACCCACCGAAGGGTTTTGCCACTTCCAATGTCACCGAGACAATGGAGTCTTCACTAATCTTCTCCGTTCGCCATCTCCGGCAAGGTGGAGCTCAAGCCTTGTACAACCGTCGATGTTTCGGGCTTCCACACACACCTTGGCAAGCTCCGGAACGATCTTCTTCAACTTCTCACTAGCCTAGAGAGTTCAATCACAGAGAATGAACGCACACAAGCTTCTCTCTAGACTATTACAAATGATCTAAAAGTGTGGAAATGTATGCTCTATGGTCTTGATTGCTCTTGGATGTGTAGTGGGCTTCAGGTGATCAAGACTTGTCGAAATGACCGGGTTAGGGGGTTTTATAGCCAGCCTAACCGAAATAGCCGTTGGAAAAGTAGGCTGACAGAACTTTTCTGTGCACACCGGGTGATCCGATGTCTCCCCTCTAGTTATCATCGGTGTAATTACTTTGGCTGACGTCATTGTGTCAGATATTACCGTTATTTGACCGATGTTGCCCCAGTCTTCTCATCGGATGATCCGGTGGCTCTTCCTCCAGAATTTGCTTGATCTTGATGCTTACTGGAGTGATCAACCGATGTGTGTGATTCTGCACATCGGATGATCCGGTGCTTCACTTGCTCCAATTGTACTGCAAACTGTATTGATGCACCGATGTTGTTGAGCACTCACATCGGATGATCTGGTGAGTTCATTTTTCTGAGGTCTTTTTCTTCAGTTGAATCAACTCGACCGATGTGTTCATTTTGGAAATCATCGGTTGATCCGATGAGTTGATTTTGCTTGCTTCGAGTTGTTTTGAGTGAATCTTTTGTGTCTTTTTTGAATGACCTCTTAGACATTTGTTCTACACGGCTCTCTTATGTTTCTTAAGCATTGTATGATGTCAATTTTTTGATTGAGTGACTTGGACATAGAGCCTTCATGTCTTGTCTTTATTTGATCTCGAAAGTTGAGTATCTATGGGTCTCCAATGACATAATCATTTCATCTTATTTAGTTTTTATGGTGACCTTGCATTCACAAATTCATTAGTAAAGTTCAGTGGTTGTCATTAATCACCAAAACCATATTACATGAGGGGGCCTAGATGCTTTCAATCTCCCCCTTTTTGGTGATTGATGACAACACAATAATCAAAGCGTGATAGTAATGAATTTGAGAATGAACCATAAGTAAATATGCAATGAATACGGATAATACACTTGAAGCTTTAAACATCAATAAATGACACAAGTGAATTCAAAGAGATCATAATCATAGATAAACATCAAATGAGTTCAAATGATTAACAACTTAGGAAAGATAGAAATAGGTTCATTACACACCAAATGAAGCAAATACGCAAATACAATAAAGATAAGACACTCGACTCACTCCCCCTAACAATAGGACTCCCCCTGACTCTCTAACTCTTCTCCCCCTTTGGCATCAAGACACCAAAAAGGGATCCGAGCACCTACAGACCCTGAGAGCTGGGCGCGATGACGAACTGGTCACCGCTGCTGTCGTCGGAGTTGCTGGCCGGAGTAGCGGAGGAGGGTGCTGCCGGAGCCGAAGGTGCCACCGTCAATGCCTGCTGAGGAGGAGGTGCTGGAGGTGCTGGAGCAGGGACACTGGTGACGGAGGCCGGCGTCTGAAGGAACAGTGAAGTGGCCGGCAGTGGGGAGTGAAGAGGAGCACCTGGAGCCAACAGCGGGGACATGCTGAACGAAGGGATCGGAGTGGAGGGAACTGGAGCCACTGTTGCAGCAGATGGAGCCAAGACAGGAGGCGGAGGAGCTACTCCAGGCAGCTGTGATGGAAGGGCGATCCCGGTCTGGGTGTAGAGGTTGGTGATCAACCCCAGGATCCCCATCATCGCCTGCTGCGTCTGCTGCTGCTGGTCCAGAGTGCGCTGGTGCATCTGGTCGACGAGCCCCGTCAGCTGATCAGTGTCTTCACGCCTCTCACGGGCGATCTGACGCTGCATCTCCTGCTGCTGCTGCTGGAGCTCAAGAAGACGCGCAGCCTGCTCCGCGCGGGCCTGCTCGGCGGCCAGCCTGTCCAGCCGCTGCTGCTCGACCATCTGCTGGAGGAGCGAGGTCAGCTCAGATGGCTGCGTCACCTGCGCCTCAGTGACGGGAGGTGGAGTGGGAGGTGGCACTGTAGAACCTCCAGCCTCCGCATCGTGCTGCCGGGGAGAGGGGGGAGGAGGGAAGTACTCCTCGACACTGTCGTCGGTGTCGCTCTCAGACCAGATATGTTGCAGGTCCTCCCCCTGAGCCTCAGCCTCAGCAAGCCTCTCGTCCTCCCGCTCTAGGTCGGTCCAGTCTTCCTCTGACAGACGGGCCCGGACCTGGCGCTCAACTGGACGACCAAGGCGACGGTCTCCAGGAGCAGAGGCACGATAGTGACCAAAGCGAGTCACACTCTCGTCAGCAAGCCTGGCCTGTGCTGCATCTCCCTCAGGCACCATCATAGAGCATATGTAACTGATCCAGTGCCCGTAGACCATCTGCCTCATCATGCCAACTCGGTCTGTGATCACGTCTTCCATCTCGCATAGGAGGATGTCCACAATGTCGAAATCCATCCCGTTCATTATGTAGAACAGGAGGGTCTACTGCAGACTAGTGAACCCCTCCAAGTACCCTGACCTCGGCAGGAGCGTGCGGCGCAAGGCGAGGTGCACAATGCGTGCAGCTGGGGTCAGAAGAGATGGTACTCTCGGCTGGTCCGGAGAGAACGTGGGGCCAAACAGGGACCGGATCTCGTCAAGCTGTGGTGCTACCCCTCCAGTAAGTGGCCTCCTCGGTGGATCTGCCTGCCCATAGACCTTCTCGTGCACGCAGGTGTCGTGCAGGTCCAAACCAAGAAGCTGCCCCAAAGTCTGCCTCGAGAGGTGGTAGCGCTGTCCCATAAACATGAAGTCGATTGACCTCCTGCCCTCAGAGATGTACAGGGTCGCATAGAAGACATGGCCCCAATCTTCCACATAAGCACTTCTCTCATAAGCAAGCAGCTGCACCAAACCTCTGTATCTCTCAAAGTAAGAACGGACTTCAGTCTCCGCTGCCACTGCAAGCTGCCCCCAGTCCAAGTAGTTGTGCTGAAAAAGCTTGTGCCCCCAACGTCTGTAGGTCTCGTAGAGAGACGCCTGGGTGACAGTCCAGAAACGACTGTCCACAAGGGCTTCACGGGGCTGAGGGTACCACTCCTCAAGTAGCACGCTCCATCGAAGCTTGCGTAGCTGCTTGGCCTTCATCTTCCGGTAGTCTGTGAGACGGACTCCCTCACCGACACGGACGGCTGTGTCCATCTCGTAGATGGCCCTCTCGGCCTCCCTGTCCTCACGACGGTCGGCAGCCGTCGGTCTCGGACGAGGAGCAGCCTCGGTGTGACCCCCACGCGTCCGGGCTGAGCGCCGGCGGACGAGAGGCTCAACCGGCTCCTCTTCGGCGTCGGAGTCGTCGATCACGGGAGGCTGCCTTGGACGGGCCTCGCGGATCCTCAGGGAACCCCCTCGTCCACGCTCACGCTCCTCGAAGGCGCGAGCGGCCATTAGGGCCTCTTTCTCATCCTTCGACAGTTTGCGCTTCTTCGCGGCGGGCTCCGCGATCGCCTTTCCCTTTCCTTTGCGGTCGTGACCCATCTAGACGACGAAGAGCTAGGGTTAGCGACAAAGAAAGAAAGGACGACGAAAATAACGATGGACGTTGCACGGCACGAAACAAACCTAGGCGACGGAGAGCAACGGACCGGGTGCGAAGTTGGAACGGCGGCGAGGAGAGGCGGCGGCGAGGTCGGTGGAGATGTCGGAGGTGAAGGCGGCGCGTGGACGGCGGAGGCCGGAGGGCGACGGCGGCGTCCGGCGGCGGTGGCGCGTGAGGTGGTGGTGAAGTGGCGATGTAGGCGGTGAGTGGTGAGGAGAGGCGGCGGCGGCGCTAGGCGGCGGCGGCGCTGTGAGCAGGGGGACGGCGGCGGCGGCCGGTGGACGGTGGCGGCGGCAGCGTCCGGCGGCGGCACTGCAGTGGGCGGCGGCGCAGGTGAGTGGTGGAGCGTATGAAGACGGCGGCGGCGCGAGGTCGGGATCAGGAGAGGGAGGAAAAAGGGGCGGTACGGCCGGGTTTAAATAGTGGGACCCAAACCCTAGCCGTTATTTACACACCGGATGGACCGATGATGGACATGAGAAGCATCGGTCGAATGCCACAGTAAGGTTTTCCAGAAAAGTGTAATTGACACCGGATGGACCGACGTCTAGAGTTTTGATCATCGGATGAATAGCACAGTAAGGATATTCAAGGAGTCACTAAGGACATCGGATGGACCGACGTTAGATAAAAGAGGCATCGGAGGAATTCATCAATGTTGCAGATTTGAGAACATCGGATGGACCGATGTTTTTCTGATTGAACTCATCGGATCATTCTGAGATTCTGACTGAATTGGCACTTGAAGAATGAACACCTATTGATCCGATGGGGGCAAGGACTTAGGCATCGGATAATCTGATGAAAACTAAACCCCAACATCCCATATATGTCCTTTGACCAAACAATCAAACAAAGGGAAACACATGTCTTAGGACTTTTTGGGCAACCCCTTACCCCTCAAAAAGCTAATATGCCAATAGCTTGGCTAGACCTTAAAGCAAATGGAACACCGAAAAAATAGAGGGAAAATATCCAAATGAAATGTAAGGCCCATGCTTTGTGAGGTAGAGTATGAAGACTACTATCTCAATGAAGCATGTTCCTCTAGGCATTAATGCACCTATCATTTTGTTCTTTCCACCTTATATGAGTTGAGATATTGCATTTCAAACAAGTCTCCTTCTCATGAGGTGGGTTCCCCTTTGTGACAATCTACCGTATGCAATGCCAAACAAATTAGTGCAAGAAATAGAATGAGTGCAAGTCTATATGGCAGAGATCATGCAAGGCATAAAATAAATCTATCTTGCCAAGTTTAAACCTTCCAAAGGCTTCTTCAGGGAAAACTATTTCTAGCTTACCCCTATCCTTTGGGAGTTAGACAAGACCTATATGATATGCATCCTTACATGAACATGGCAACTTACATGACGTTAGATGCATCTAGCACATTTAATTCATTTCTAAGCCTAGAAAAGGTTTTCTCATCAAGTGGTTTAGTGAAGATATCCGCCAATTGTTCTTCGGATCTAACACCTTGCAAAGAGATGTCTCCTTTAGCCTCATGATCACGCAAGAAGTGATGGCGAATATCAATGTGCTTAGTGCGGGAGTGTTGAACGGGGTTTCTAGCTATCTTAACCGCACTTTCATTGTCACAAAGGAGAGGCACACAACCAATTTTAATTCCAAAGTCCAAAAGGGTTTGCTTCATATATAGAATTTGGGCACAACATGCACCGGCCGCTATATACTCCGCTTCCGCGGTGGACAAAGCCACGGAATTTTGCTTTTCGCTAGACCAAGACACTAGGGAACGCCCAAGCAAGTGGCACCCACCGGAGGTACTCTTGCGATCTACGCGGCATCCGGCAAAGTCCGAATCCGAGTATCCCAAGAGTTGGAAGGTTGTACCTTTAGGGTACCACAAGCCCATACTAGGGGTATGCTTAAGATACCTAAGTATCCTAAAGACCGCCTTCTTATGCGATTCTTTAGGAGCCGCTTGAAAGCGAGCACATAAGCATACACTAAACATTATATCGGGCCTAGATGCGGTAAGATAAAGCAATGAACCAATCATAGAGCGGTAGTGAGATTGGTCAATAGGTTTACCGTCCTTATCCGCGTCGAGATGGCAATTTGTTGCCATTGGAGTGCTTCTTGAGCTACAATCTCCCATCTCAAATTTCTTCAAGAGGTCCTTAGTGTATTTCTCTTGGTAGACAAAAGTTCCCTCTTGAAGTTGCTTGATTTGGAATCCAAGGAAGAAGTTGAGCTCTCCAATCATTGACATCTCGAATTCCCTAGACATCATTTTGCCAAACTCATGGCTAAAGGCTTCGTTAGTTGAACCAAAAATAATATCATCAACATAAATTTGACAAATGAACAAATCTCCGTTGATGTCTTTGGTGAAGAGTGTGGTGTCCACCCTCCCGATCTTAAATCATTGCATGATGAGGAAGTCCCGTAGTCGTTCATACCACGCCCTAGGTGCTTGCTTGAGCCCGTAGAGCGCCTTGTGCAACCTATACACATGGTTAGGATTCCTCGGATCTTCAAACCCGGGAGGTTGTTCAACATAAACAAGCTCATTAATGTAGCCATTAAGAAAGGCACTTTTCACATCCATTTGATAAAGGGTAATATTATGATGTGAAGCAAAAGCGAGGAGAATACGAATTGCCTCTAACCGGGCGACCGGAGCAAATGTTTCGCCAAAATATAGTCCTTCAACTTGGGAGAACCCTTTGGCCACAAGTCTTGCCTTGTTGCGGACCACAACGCCATTCTCGTCTTGTTTGTTGCGGTACACCCACTTTGCTCCGATGACGTTCTTGTCCTTGGGTCGCTCCTCCAACACCCAAACTTCATTGCGGATGAAGTTGTTGAGTTCTTCTTGCATAGCCATTACCCAATTTGGGTCTTGGAGCGCTTCCTCGATGTGAGTGGGTTCTACACACGAAACAAACGAGTAGTGCTCACAAAATGAAGCAACATGGCTGGAACAAGTACTTACGACCCTTGAAGGACTTCCAATGATTTGGTCCATTGGATGCGCCTTGGAGATGCGTCCATGCCTCATAAGTGGTTGTGAAGCACTTGGCGGTGGTGAAGCGTGTTGTTCCTCTTGTGGTTGGACTTGATCATGGACTTCTTCTTCATCTTGATGTTGTGTTGCCTGTGAGTCTTGAGTTGGCAATGGATCATCTTTCTCCTCTTCGTCTACTTGAGGCTCCATGGAGGTGTTGTTGTTGGAACTTGAAGCTCCCCCTTGATCATGGCCCTCTTCAACTTCTGGCTTGATGTCTCCAATGGTCATGTTTTTCATGGCTTCTCGTAGAGGCTCATCATCTATTTCATCATGACCAAAACTCTCCTCTTGGGAGCCATTAGTCTCATCAAACTCAACATCACAACTTTCTTCAACTAGACCGGAGGTTTGGTTGAATACTCGATATGCTTTTGAGTTTGATGCATAACCAAGAAAAATACCAACATCACATCTTCTTTCAAACTTACCGAGCCTTTTCTTGCGGTAGATGTAGCATTTGCACCCAAAGACTCTAAAGTAGGAGATGTTGGGCTTTCTCCCAATGAGGAGCTCATATGGGGTCTTTTGGAGTAGTCGGTGAAGATAGACCCTATTTGCGGCATGGCACGCCGTGTTGATTGCTTCGGCCCAAAACTTCTCCGACGTGCCGTAGTCATCAAGCATTGCTCTTGCAAGAGTGATGAGGGTTTTGTTCTTCCTCTCAACAACACCGTTTTGTTGAGGAGTGTACGTGGCGGGGAATTCATGCTTCACACCTTCACGGTCACACCACTCCCCAATGTTGTAGTTCTTGAATTCGGTGCCATTGTCACTCCGGACCTTGATAATGGGAAGTTGGAATTCCCTTTGAGCACGGTTGGCGAAGGTCTTGAACACTTCCGGAGTTTCACTCTTGTCACCTAAAAATAGAGTCCAAGCATAGCGAGAGTAGTCATCAACTATAACAAGACAATAGAGGTTACCGCCAAGACTTTGGTATGTGGACGGTTCGAAGAGGTCCATGTGGAGTAGTTCAAGTGGCTTGGAGGTTGACACCATTGTCTTCATTGGGTGGTGTGAAGCAACTTGCTTCCCGGCTTGACATGCGCTACAAAGCTTGTTCTTCTCAAACGTCACATCCTTCACGCCGGTCACCATCCCAAGCTTGAATGACTTCTTAAGTTTGCTCATTCCAATGTGTGCTATGCGTCAGTGCCATAGCCAACCCAAGCTTGTCTTAGTGAAAAGACAAGTGGTTAGGCTAGCATTCTTGTTGGAGAAATCTACTAAGTAGAGATGTCCATGCCGAAATCCTTTGAAGATAAGCTCTTTGCTTGCCTCACTACTCACAACAACATCATCCTTGCTAAATGTGCATGTTAGTCCAAGATCACAAAGTTGTGCAATGGAAAGTAGATTAAAGCTAAGCGACTTGACATACAACACATTAGAAATGGATAAATCATTAGAGATAGCAATTTTACCTAATCCTATTACCTTACCCTTAGAATTGTCACCAAAAGTAACTTGTTCATGATTACCGGGGTTTTCTATGGTGGTGAACATACCATCATTGCCGGTCATGTGTTGAGTGCACCCGCTATCGAGTACCCAATGCTTTCCTCCGGCTTTGTAGTTCACCTACACACATGAAGTAAATTTTTGACTTTAGGCACCCAAGCCAACTTAGGTCCTTGTATGTGAGATACAAGTGTCTTTGGGACCCAAAGTTGCTTGGGGAGCTTCCCCTTCATGCTCTTCATGTCTTTGCCAATGAACCTAGCTTTCACCTTGCCATTCACTTTGCTAAGAAGATAATGGCGATCATTGAAAATAGATTTGTAGTTAGTAGGCAATTTAGGTGAAGGTCGGTTAGGAAGAGGACACTCCCTTGTGTGGTGACCGGTGACCTCACAATGTTGGCAATAAGAACCAACTTCCTTGATGAAGCTTGTTCTAAGCTCCGGTGAGGGCACCTTTCCTTTGTTGGGTACCGGGAAGGATCCAAGTCCTCATTTGGTGAAGGCTTTCGCTTGTTGGAAGAGGATTTCCTTGTGCTTGACTTCACCTTTTGAAAGTCTAGCCACACTAGTGCGGAGACTCTCAATTTCCTCGAACAAGTCCTTCTCCCTAGCATTAGCTTTTAAAGTCAAAGACTTGTCCAAGACATTAGAGACATGCGAAGTAGTGGATATCTTATCATTAAGAGTTTGTTTCTTTGCATCTTTTAACTCTTGATCAAGCATGTCATGAGCAATGTTAAGTGTTTGGTATTCACGAATTAGCTTGTTGTGCTCCTCCAAGAGAGTTTGGTGTGCTATGTTGAGCTCATCATTGTCTAGCTTGATTTTAGCATTTTCTTCCTCAATTTGCTTGACATGAGATTTGAGCGTGTCATGCTCTTTGAGTATGCTTTCATACTTGTCAAGCAAATCAAGGTTAGCACTCTCAAGTTTAGCACGAATTTCTTCAAGAGTTTTAACCTTACTCTTCTCTCTCTTAATGATAGCATGATATTCATTTATCAAAGAAGTTAAATCATCGGGGGAAAGCTCATCATCACTAGAGTCGTCACATACCTTGGTGTTACCTTTAGCCATGAGGCACATGGGTGGTGGAGGAAGAGGTGAGTCATCATGGTTGGCAATGGCAAGGCCGGCCAAGCTTTCTTCTTCTCCTTCACTCTCTTCATCACTTGTTTCTTCGTCGGTGACCCATTCATTTGCCTCACACATAAACACCTTTTGTGGACCACTTCTCTTCTTTGGGAAGAGTCTTGCCTTCTTGCCCTTGTCTTGCTTCTTCTTCCCAAAGGTTCTTGGTTTGGGCTTGGCTTCTTCTTCATTATCATCACTTTCGTCAAGCTTGCGTTGCTTGCCTTTGTAGTTCTCTCTCCTTTTGTCCGGTTTTGGACAATCATAGGAGATGTGGCCTTGATCTCCGCAATTGTAGCATATATTGCGATCGTCTCTTCTTGGTAGAAATGCCTTCTTCTTGGGATCAAAGGTGTATCCCTTTTTGGTGATCTTGGAGTTCAAGCGTGAGAACTTTCTCATCATCAAGGCAAGTTCATCATCGTCATCTTCGCTTGACGCTTGCTCTTCTTCACTTGAGCTAGGCTCAACCACCTTCTTCTTCTTGAAGCTTGTCTTCTTGGTGGAGGCCTTTAGAGCAATTGTTTTTTATGATTGCTCCATCATCCCAAGCACACTCATCTCATGCGCGTGTATTTCTCCAATGAGCTCCGAAACTTCAATGTTGTCAAGTGATTCCTTTTGGAGCATAGAGTTGATGATGTTGTACTTCGGCTTGGGAAGGAGCATGAGGATCTTGCGGTTAATAAGTCCCTTGCCAAGTGACGCAATGTCAAGAGCATTAATTTCCTCAATAAGAACATTTAAGCGTGAAAACATTTCATTAACATTTTCATGAGGAAGCATCTTAAACTCATCATATTTAGCTTTGAGCATGTGATATTTAAGTTCCTTTACACGAGATGAGCCCTCATGGATTTCTATCAAGCAAGCCCAAATTTCACAAGCTTTTTCCTTACTAGCAATTCTAGAGAAGACATCTTGACTTATGCATTCATAAATAGCATTCCTAGCCTTAGCATCCCACTTAACTTGATCACCCACATAGTTATGTTCTCCAAAACCCGCATGAGTCGCTTCCCAAACTTCGGGGGCAATAGCTTCAAGGTAAGCGCGCATGCGTGCTTTCCAATAGGCGAAATTCTTGCCCTCGAAGATAGGAACCGAACCCCCAACTTTGGCCATTTTTGCTCTCTAGCGGTGAAGCTAGAATGATTCTATGAGCAACCTCGCTTTGATACCAATTGTAAGGATCGAAACGCCCAAGAGGGGGGGTGAATTGGGCTTTCTTTCAATTTTAAGACAATTAAAATCGAACTACTTAAGCCCAATTCCCAATGCGGTTCTAGCTATGCAATCAACGTAGATATAACTTGAAGTAAAGATTGCAAAAAGTAAAGAGAGGGAGAGGAATGCAAACGCTAGGGGACACGGAGATTTATCCCGTGGTTCGGCAAGATCGCAAGGATCTTCCTACATCCACGTTGTGGCACCCACCGAAGGGTTTTGCCACTTCCAATGTCACCGAGACAATGGAGTCTTCACTAATCTTCTCCGTTCGCCATCTCCGGCAAGGTGGAGCTCAAGCCTTGTACAACCGTCGATGTTCCGGGCTTCCACACACACCTTGGCAAGCTCCGGAACGATCTTCTTCAACTTCTCACTAGCCTAGAGAGTTCAATCACAGAGAATGAACGCACACAAGCTTCTCTCTAGACTATTACAAATGATCTAAAAGTGTGGAAATGTATGCTCTATGGTCTTGATTGCTCTTGGATGTGTAGTGGGCTTCAGGTGATCAAGACTTGTCGAAATGATCGGGTTAGGGGGGTTTTATAGCCAGCCTAACAGAAATAGCCGTTGGAAAAGTAGGCTGACAGAACTTTTCTGTGCACACCGGATGATCCGATGTCTCCCCTCTAGTTATCATCGGTGTAATTACTTTGGCTGACGTCATTGTGTCAGATATTACTGTTATTTGACCAATGTTGCCCCAGTCTTCCCATCGGATGATCCGGTGGCTCTTCCTCCAGAATTTGCTTGATCTTGATGCTTACTGGAGTGATCAACCGATGTGTGTGATTCTGCACATCGGATGATCCGGTGCTTCACATGCTCCAATTGTACTGCAAACTGTATTGATGCACCGATGTTGTTGAGCACTCACATCGGATGATCCGGTGAGTTCATTTTTCTGAGGTCTTTTTCTTCAGTTGAATCAACTCGACCGATGTGTTCATTTTGGAAATCATCGGTTGATCCGGTAAGTTGATTTTGCTTGCTTCGAGTTGTTTTGAGTGAATCTTTGTGTCTTTTTTGAATGACCTCTTAGACATTTGTTCTACACGGCTCTCTTATGATTCTTAAGCATTGTATGATGTCAATTTTTTGATTGAGTGACTTGGACATAGAGCCTTCATGTCTTGTCTTTATTTGATCTCAAAAGTTGAGTATCTATGGGTCTCCAATGACATAATCATTTCATCTTATTTAGTTTTTATGGTGACCTTGCATTCACAAATTCATTAGTAAAGTTCAATGGTTGTCATTAATCACCAAAACCATATTACATGAGGGGGCCTAGATGCTTTCAGACACCTCTCCCAAATCCTTGGAACATCGAGCACCTCCGTAAGTTCTACACTTAATACCACGGAGGTGAGTCTTGAGTAACTTGAAATGTATGTTATAGAGTCATTGTACAGAGTCGGGTAGTTCCTTCGGGAGAGCAGCGGGACCTTTCCCAAAAGGTCCGCAAAGTTCATGCAACACTTGTCACAGTCTCAGGACTAAAAGTATGGCTAGCTACCCTGGGTCAAACGAGAAATGAAACACGCTTAGCCTGGTTCCGTACCCTAAGAGTGTACTTGTTTCCCCTGTACCCCGGACCTATAATGAAAGACATCTTCATGTGAAGCAGACTCCACGTGCATTTATTTTGTACAGGCTCAGCATTTTTTATTTTTCTCTTTCTTGTCTATAACAAAGACGTGCAATTCTTAAGAAATTTTAGTTCGACCGGTTTATATACGATACGAGTTGTATTGTCAATTCTTTTGGATTCAAATATTGTTCCTGGCCAACTCGCCTGAAAGCCGCCAAGCCAATCTAGGGCTGGAGTGTGCTATCGACTTAGCCTGGTCAAGCACCCTAAGTACGCCACTCTACCTACACCCCGGCAGGCCGAAGTAAGGCGAGTCCAAATATAATTGAATCCGGAAGAAAAGGCAACACATTCGATTGTGTCTAGAATCGTGTTTGACCTAAAACTTTCTTGAGAATCGTAAGCCGCGACGAAGTTATAGGCAAGAAACGAATTTTACTATTTTTCTTGACTTCAGTGTGCAGGAAAAATAAAATACACGTTGATGGAGAAAAGCCGGAGCTAACAAAGCTCCGACTCCCCTAGGTGGCTTGTAATCGATGTTACGCATTGAAAACGAGCATCACCGGAGTAATCAAGCTCCGGTAAAGCTAGGGGGACCAGCCGTCGACGCTGAATAAAAGATGGTGAGAAGACCCCGCAAACGGAGTCTGCTGCCAACAAACTAAGTTTTTGTCGATGCTCTATGTGTTGATTGGGACTATTACCGGAGCTACTAAGCTCCGACGGTAGTCAGTTTGACCTCAGGGGGCCTTCACCATCAAAGACTTCGGACCTACGCTCTACAAGTTCGAAGAAAATGAGTCTTCAACAAAACATAATATCCTCTTGGTACATGTTCACAATCAAATTGTGTACATCTACCAGGGGGCCAAGTGAAGACAAAAGTGTTGAAGACAAAAAGTGAAATTCACAAAAATTTGGGGATTTCGTTCATCTGGAGACAAGGGATTACAAAATTGAGGAAGAAGAAGAGAGGATACAAGTGGGAACTACGGAGATGGTCCTAGACCCTATGGAAGAATTGAGCGACTTTCTGGGCAACCTCCGACACGTTGTCTCGGGCAGCTTCCCCTTCTCCTTCGACGGGACCTTCAAGCACCGGGTCCAGAGGAAATTGGGAGTTCCGGCTGGTGTAGCACGTCAGCACGTACTCTGCGACGTTCTTCGCCAGGGATTGCCCCTCAACCTCCAATTGGTCCGCGATGACATCGCCCACCTTGGAGAGCTTGCTACCTGCCGAGCTCAATGCCTGCAGCGCTAGGTCCGGCTCTGGCTCCGGATCATCCGGGCGCACGGGACTGAAGCCCATTGGTTTCAGCGCGTCGTTGGCCTTGCCCAGGAACTCCCAAATTTGTAGGGAGTCCGCAGTCCTCAAGCCTTTCAATTCTTCCAAAGATCTTCTGGCCGCCACCAGTTCGGAATTCTCACGGGCGAGGCGCTCAACTTCTTTGGCGTTTTGCTGAATCTTCTCAACAACCCGCTTCTCGAGTTTTCCGAGCTCCTCCTCCCGGAGGTGGATCTTGTTCCGGCGGTCGAACAGGTCCTTCTCCCTGCCCCTCACTTTCTTTTCCCTAGCAACGAGGGCACACTCCCGTTCATGGAGCTCCTGCCCTCGCACCCAGGCCTTCTTCTCCTCCTCCTCCTCTACGCAGCGCTCTTCCAATTTCTTGGCGCGCTCCTCAAGGCCCTTGTCAGCCAGAGCCACCTTCTTGGAGAGCTCCTCCTCCCTCCTAAGGACGTCATCCCGCAGCTCTAGGAGTTTCCGCTCTTCATCTTCGAGCCGTTTCTCCCTCTCTTCAAGTGCCTCTCGGCGCTTGATGAGTGTAGTGTTAATGGCCTCAAGCCTTTCATGGCGTTCATCGGCCGCACTATTGGCTGCTTTGGCCTGATCGTAGATCTCCCGGGATTGAGCGTCGAGGGCGCGAGTCAAACTCTCCCTGTCATCCAATAATTTACCCCAATACTCCAGGCGGACTTTCTCCCGTTTGATCCACTCTTTGTCATCCGCTAGCCTTGACTGCGCCAGCTTGGTCTCGAAGTAGAGCCGGTTACGCCACCTCCTAAGGGTTTGGCGCTCCTCTTCAAGAGCCTTGTTGTCGTGGAAGAAGGCTAGTTGAACTTGACGCAGACTGGAACATGCATTTTCGATGGACAGTGACAACGGGATAGGTTTCGGACCTGCTGGGGTCTCCTCCGCTGGTTCCAGCGGGTTTTCAGATACAAAAATTGGGTCCCACTCCACAAGAGTGGTCCCCTGTGTCTCCATGGTACTAGGGCCGTCCTCCGGGATGGCCTCAGTCGCCATCGAGGAGGGCCCTGCCGCCAGGTCTTCATTCACCCCCTCAGACAGGGGGCAACGACTTCACCAGGGCACTCCGGCACAGCCGTGGGTACCTCCGACGTCATCACTTCTGGAGCAGGGGCCGCTTCTGGCTCCGGCCTTGGCACCTCCTCCGATGGGGGCTCGAGCTCTGATACTTCTGTATCAACCGGCTCGGGAGCCGGAAGATCTTCATCTTCAATCGGCCCCACAGCCGGAACTCCAACAACTACCGGCTCTGCAGCCGGTGCTTCTGAGGTAGCCGGCCCAACCGCCGGGACTTCCTCAACATCAGGCGCACACGTCGGGACTTCAATCACCTCCGGCTCGACTGCCAGAGCTTTGACACTTTCTGGCTCTAGGTCCGGAATCACAGCTTCTTCCGGCTCAACGGTCGGAGCTTCCATCATCTCAGCACCAGGACCCGGAGCTTCAACCTCCGGGACAGGTGCCGTTGGCGCATCTTCACTCCCGTTGTCCGGCGCTACCACGAGAGCCTCTGGGGATGAGTCGAGGTCCATGACCACGACAGCCGGCACCGGAGCTGTCGCAGCTTCAGCCACCACTTGGGGCGGCACCGGGACAGGAGCAGAAGCTTCCACCCTCACGGCTTCAGCCGCTGTGGCTGAGAATGGAGCCTCACTCCCCTTCTTGGGGACGCTACAGATGTTGAACGAAGAAACTTAAAAAATAGTTACTACAATTAAAACAACTATCCAAGGTAAAGGTTAAAAATTACCTTGGGAGGCTTCCGCACCAGCTTGCGCGGAATCTTTTTCCCGGGCGTTCTGGGCTGGTCATAGCTGGCGTGGAAGCTCCGGAAGGCCCCCCGGAACTCGTCGCGGCCACGGGTGTTTCCCGAGTCGAGGCCCCCCTCGATCGGGAAGAACCCCCGGACCTAGAGGCCTCCACCGGCCCAGGTGCTGGAGTCGCATGCCCGGAGCTAACACCCCGGGAGGACCCCACTGCGGGAACAGTCGTGCCCCAGGAGGACCCCACTGCGGGAACAGTCGCGCCCCGGGAGGACCCCACTACAGGAACAGTCGCCGCAGTTGTAGAAGACCTTCCCCTCTGTGGAGAAGGAGCCGACGCAGAAGTAGCAGGCCTGATGGACCTTCCGTCGGCGTACTGCATCTTCCTCTTCCGGCTCACGGGTTCATCCGCCAGCTCCTTGCCCTTGCCGACGACCTCTTCCCTCAGATTCAGAGCAGGGTCGGAGCCATCCTCGGGCATTCCGGGGATCGCTACCCCAGTGGTTGATCTTCTCTCGACGACACCAAGGCTGTCAAGCACGGGCATCTACCGCCGGAGCTCCCTGTTGAACTCCACTTCCACGTTCAGAGGAAGAAAAGCTTATGGCGGAGTCAAGTCGTCGCCATCGACGTCGATGCCGTGCTGGAACTTCTTGAGGTGGAACTCCAAGGTTTTCCCCACCATGTTGGACTTCAGCCCGGTCTCGACCCGATCGTCGTCCATCACGCTGTTGAGGGCCCATGCGAGTTTCTCTCTATTCTTCAGCGGTGTCCACCTGTTGACCAGGAAGTTACAAAACACCGCTTGAGGGGTTAATCCCCCCTCCACGCACTGGCGGATCCTGGTCAAAGCAGGGTTGAAGGCTTCCACCAGCATCGGAGCTTCACTTCACATTGTCGTGTCGATGCTGGGAAGGCCTTCGGGCAGCTCTAGCCTCTCGTGCTCCTCCACCCGGATGACTATCCAATCCTTCTTCCAGTCATCCCACTTCCCAGAGGGAAACGATTGGAGGTACTTGAATGGGCACTTCTTGCGCTTCACGAAGTAGTAGAAGCCAAGGTACTCATTGCTCCTACCGGTGGTATGGACGGTGAAGAAGGTCCGGAAGAGTTCAATGCAGGGGGGATGCCCACCCACATCTCACAGAAGTGGACGAAAATGGACACAAGAACAATGGAGTGGGGGGCGAGATGATACAACTGCAGACCATAGAAGTCTAGCAGCATCAAGAAAAAGGAAGAAAAAGGTGGGATCAACCCCACCATGGCATACAAGGAGAAGTACACCATTTCGCCGGCGTGCTCCTTCTCAAATGGGAGCTCTCCACCGGCGTGGACCGAGCGGTTGAAGAAGTCCGAGGACCATCCCATGAGGGCCCGGACCTTCTTCAGGTCGCCGTCGGTCTTCAAGCGACTCTCGCGGAGACCCAACTCCATCGCGGCAAGGCTAGGCAAGAGAAGAAAAGCGAAGCACAAGTTGGGAGTTTGAGCGCAAGATCAGATGGGAGGCGTGAAGAACTCCCGACGGTGCGCGCTTTCCTTCTTAAGTAAGCCCTCGCAACGCTTGGATGGAAACCGCAAGGAAGTCAAAGATACCATTCAAAAATTCCACCCAGCCGATGACAAGGGGGCCCGGGACCACCCCAACGATCAAGTCGAGGTTCTTACCCATGCGAACGGTTGTCATCATGAGGCGGGAAACCCGAAGGCGGCGGCCTGACAAGGCGTGCGGAACCGATACGGTTTTCGTATCGGGAACCGGCGACCTTCAATTGCGTGAGATCCGCACGCCAAAGATCTCATCTGCTGCACGCGGGATACACCACGCGGCGATGATTTAACTCCAAATCCTCGCCAACGGCACCTCCGAAGACCTTTGAAGGCTCAGTTCAAAAGTCGCGTGGATGGACCCACCTCCGGCGGAATGACTTCACCCCAGTGGTCTTTCCCGGAGGTAGGTCCTGGGGGCCACTGTCGGTACCCTAGAAACCGTACACCCCTTGAGGTTACAAAGATCTCAAAGGAAAGTCATCTACTTGATTTGAAGACCTTCGGAGGCCCACATGTCAGATATAACCGGACCTGCTTCTCCAACATGGTTAATCCCAGGGTCGCCACATGTACTATCAAACCGGAGCTACCGCCCACAAGGGGGAAGCTCCGGGCCATGTACCGAAATGGCACCTCCAGACTTAACCCCAGACCGAGAGAAGCTCCGGACCTGACACGTGTCAGGTAGCTCCGGAGCTACCTATTTCCCACAGTATGCTCCGGAGCTACCACGTGTCCAATCGTCGGATCTTCAGCCTCTAACCTCCAGAAGACTCAAAAACGGCTCCAGATCTTCAAAGGGGAATCAAGGACTTCAAGACCCGATTAAGTGTCATTAATACCATGTTAATGACACACGGTCGGATGACCTTAATTACCAGTAACGGTGCTGTCAAAGCCCATTACCCAGTCATTAAGGGCAATTAAACTTGTTGGATGAATATAAATACTAGTAACCGCCAGGGCCACATGTCGGGTCGGGCTAACTTGTAACAGCCTGCCCTTGTACTATAAAAGGACAGGCCGACGACATGTTCAGGGAGGCTAGACACGCGCCATAGACGCTCAACACAAGCTCATACAGCTAATACAACACCAACACACCCATGGAGTAGGGTATTACGCTCAGGCGGCCCGAACCACGTAAACTCTTGTGTCTCCTGTGTCATTTACTATTCACCTTCTTGAATCTCCGTGCGCCCACACCGAACATCAAACTCCTCTAACACTTTAGTAGTGTCGGGAGATCTGCCGGTTCCAAACCACCGACAAGTGTGGATCCTGATTATTAGTAGATTGAAAAATAAAGAAATGATTTAGTCGACCTAAAGTATAGGAAAGCAAATTCAAGGGTTAGTTACATTTTGCGAACAAATGATCCACTGAACTAATTGGTTAGCATCCACGGTATACTTGGCTGAATTGAAAAAATGATTGGCTAGCCTGCATGGTGTTTGCCTATCAAATTTATTTTCTATATGGCATATGATAAATCGGCAGAAGTTATTTGACCCATTGAACTGATTTAAAATTTCATTATCTGCAGGCTGCAGCCACCATCCGTGGGGTAGATTATCCAATTGACTTTGTGTAGGTCTTCGTGAAGATGTCCAATACAACTTGTCAAACATTTCAAAATATGGTAACACCTCCTCCATGTTGGAAAATATGTAAAGCATGGTGTAGTTCCTCTCTTGCGCCGAAATATAATGAGAAGTAGCAGCCCCAACACCTTTACCCTTCTAATGAAAAATCTTAAACTTGCTCGTAGATTGCTCTTCTACATTATGATAACATGTGATAAATGGATTAACGTTGTTGGCACGTGAAAAATATTTGCTAGAGAAGTTGGTAATCTCTTTAGCTGCAAATGCTTCTGCAATACAGCTCTCAACTGAATTGTGCACTGTAGCTCTAAGTTTCTTCAATTCTTTTTCTTGGCTATACATCCATCTAAATTGTGCAGGACCTGCTACCAATGCTTCATAAGGTAAATGTACCAGAAAATGTTGTGTAACGTTCATTAATCCAGGAGGGAACCCTTTTTCCACCTTACATACAAGCACAACAATTTTATTCTCCCACAGCTGCATCATCTTTTTTGACACTTCCTTAGCACAAATCTGTATATAAAAGTAGCTAAGTTTGATAAACATCTTACACAAATCAGGTTTGAAGTAGCCATGAAACATTATCAGTATAAGTCTCTCTATTATAAGGTGGTAATCATGGCTCTTCAACCCATGATGTTTACCGGTGTTGAGATTAACACATCGTTTTAGGGTAGCTGCATAACGGTCTAGAAACTTCAATGTTTCCAACCAACTAAGTATTTGCTTTCTTTCTTCTGGCCTGACACAGTATGGAGCTCGTGGCATACTATCATTTCCACTTGCATTTGTTATAACCTCAAACCCAGGACGGTCACAAATATCAGCTAAGTCTTTCCTCGCACTGAAATTATTTTTTGTTTGACCAATAAAATCAAAACACATGCTTATGATGCTTTCAGCGACATTACGCTCCTAGTGCATCAAATCTATGTCAAGTCATGCTATAAACTTATAATCTATCCACAAATGGAACAAACCTTCTAAAGTTTGGCATCTTCACTGAGCACATATCGGTTTCATGGGCACAATATCTATGCAAAACACACCTCGAGCACAATATATGGTACACCTAAATATGATCCTCCAAAGTTCTGTAACATATCTAGATCGTCTCATGATGCTACTGAGGGTCGGTGGTTTGTTGCTTCTCATGCTAGCTCAATGAATAAACTGTGTAAAATGCATTTTTCCATTTCTAATGAGGTAATAAAAGAGCTCTTCGCCTTAGATGACTCTTGTTTTGTTGGGATCAGAAAGCCAGACCGTGGAAAGCGATGTTTAGACATCATGATCACATTGACAAACAACTTTTCTTGGCTTCTACCATTATTACGGTTGGTAATGGCAAGAATACCCCGTTCTGGGAAGGAAACTGGCTTAATGGCCAAGCTCCGAAAATTCTTGCACCTAACATGTTTTCACACGCACGGCTCAAGAAGCGAACTGTGGACAAGAAACTGTCGAATCTTAATAGGATTAAGAACCTTAAGTCCCTGGACAGCGAAGAGCTAATGGAGGAATTTGTCCTTCTATTTCAAGCCCTAAGCGAGGTCACCTTAAAATGGGAAAATGACACTATAATTTGGCACTGGACACCAAATGGAAAATACACTGCAGCCTCAGCCTATGATGTCCAGTTCATTGGAGGAGCTTCATCCAGTTGGTCACCATCACTTTGGGCCGCTAAAATCCAACCACCGTGTCACTTCTTTGCATGGCTCTAATGCACAACAAGGCACTCAAAGCGGATAATCTTGCGAAAAATGGCCTCATCAAGTAACCTGCACAAACCGCGGATCATCTACTGGCCCAATGCAAGTTTACTGAAGCTTCGTGGCATAACCTGGCTCAACTGCTACGACTCCCAGCTGTGTTTCTTCAGGTATTCTCGTCCAGAGCGTCAGGGTGTGTGCGATATATTATAGATTCCTGCCCCAAGACTTGAAGGAACAAAACGATGGGATATCTATTTTATTTCTGATGGCAGATTTTGAGGGAACGTAACAGGCGCATTTTTCAACAAAAAGAACTACCATACCAGCAAGTTACTCATGGCAATAGAGGATATCCGGTCTCATTCAGTAGCCACCTCCTGTCAGAATCAGTAGAAGACGATGATATATGCTTATCAACGACGGTCTCCGGCCGTCTACGACTATTAGTCATTTATAAGCTTATCGATGACAGTAACCGTCATCTATAAGATTATTGACGACGGCAAGAATTAGCTATCGTCAATAAGGCACTCCGTCCACGTGGCAGTGCGGGGGAGGGGGAGAGCTTATCAACGACGGTGGCCCGGACCGTTTTCTATAAAACACTTATAGACGACGGTTTAAGGGCAGCCATCGTCGATACTGGACGTTATCGTCGACGGTATTCCGGTGACCGTTGATGATAACTTGCCAGTATCAACGATGGCCGGGCAGAAACCATCGTCGATAGAGCTTATCATCAACGCTATTGCCAGAACCATCGATGATAAATTGCCAGTATCGACGACGGTGGCCCTAAAACCATCGTCGATAAGTTATGCTATTTTTTTAACAGAAAATGCTGCCCTGGCTTTGAGGCCAGCCCTGGCTCGATGGCCAGATCACATAGACATACACAACAAATAGATTCACAAGCATATATATATATATATATATATATATATATATATCACAATAATAGCATTTCAAAACACTATACACGCCACTACACACTTGGACGACAAATAGTTCCTGGAGCCAAAACCACAACGACAAAGAAGCAAAATACAACCGTGATTGCCCAATAGCCAATATGAAGACCTGCAAAACATAGAAGAGTGTTAAAAGCAGGAAAATGACTCAATATTGCATAGAAGAGTGCCAAAAGCAGAAAAATGACTCTAAAACCCAAGTATAGGCTCGTTCTTCACTCCTCGCAAGTCTTGGACGCCTTTACAATCTAAGTCTGGGGTTCTTTACAAGTATTGTTGGAATATTATTGTTTTTTATCCAAGCACAATTAGTTGATCTACTGTTGTCTGAACTCTGCAATATCTATTCAGTCTAACAAGCACAATCTTGGACCTCTAGTGAGTCACTTAAATATTTTAGGTACCTCAAAATGCATTTTAGAAGTTCGTAGACCTATGTGACACACCCTCACAAGTTCATGGACCACCATTGCATGTTACTCTTTTTTTTATATATTCTAAATCAAAATCCAGAGGCAATGTCAAAGATTGTAACCGAAAATTCATGTGAGTAGCATACCTGACTATCAGGCGCTACCCCGTCCGCTACAACCGGAGTTCGGAAATTCCTCCTCCTGCAGTTGTCCAAGCGCCGGAATCTGAGACTTTGGAGTTTGATCCTTCGTTTGCGATCCCTGTGATGTGCAAGTGTGGTTAGACATGTTACAAGTAAAAAAATGCACATATTACTAAATATGAACAAGTTTAACTAGTTTAAGCTATTTAGAATAATTTTGTACCTGAGCTGCTGTCGTCGGCACCTGCGGTTGCGGTATCGCTAGCGGTGCCCATTGCAGAAAAACAGACGGTTGTTCTAGAAACATAGCCTGCAAACACAAAGCAAATCATTATACATGTCATTTATATATTCAAAATGTTAAGTACAACATCTAGAATGTATCTGCACGGAAGTTTGCATCTATAGCATGAACGAGTGTTGATACTTGTCCCTAGCCCTCTTCGCCTCGTCTCTAGCTCTGAGCGCTTCTTGAGTCCTCTGTAGCTCCTCTCAGAGACTCTAGAGCTCCAGATCTCGGCTCACACGCTGTTGCTGGATCCGCCATGATGCGATGAAGAAGCCCTCGAGGAAGCCCGCGCCTGCCTCGAGTCGACCACTCCATCGAAGATGGCTAAACTGCACAACGAAGTAAGATTATTAAATTTGTGTATCTCAAAGTTGGTAACAGTAAATTAAAAATAACAAAGCTCACCGTCCGTGAGGTTTCCCACCACCGCTTGCATACGCGGCTTCAGGGACAATTGGCGTGCTCTGCCAATCGAACTCTTTGCCTCGAATCCTCTGTGACTCCTCACCTTAGTTTGCCTGAAAATACAGAAAAATAACGTCATTAGAACTATTAAAGAGAATTCAATTAAGTTGAAAAAATAACTCACCAAAGTCTGTGTCGCCATTTGAGAAGACAGTTGGTCAGGCTGCGACGGGTCACTTCCCAAGTGACCCCTCTTCCACACCTCGATAGGTGTCGGCTGCTGACCGCTCTCGTGCTCCTATCGATACATGTTAGCACAGTGAAGATTATAAAATTACTTAATAGAATGTGAGTAGCACTTACCATCCATTTAGCGAGGCGTATGTAGCCGTCCCCACACAAGCGATGTTTTCCCTCCGTCCCTCTACCTCTCGACGAGTTTTAAAAAGTGTCTAGAAGCCCTCGCTCGCCCAAAGAGCACAAAGGCCACGGTATGCGTCCGAGCGGCTATCAAGCCACGCTACGCTGACCTACACAAATTTATTATTGAATGAAAATATTGATCACAATCAGATAATGAAGCAAAGTAAACTAAAAACTTTACCTCTATGTATTGCGCCTTCGTCAAGTACGTGTCGGCCGCTTCCTTGCCCGGCTCACGCTCGTTTGGATGCAACTTGAAGTACGCGGTTGTTGCTTGAATGCGAGTCGACGATTGTGATTATGTCACGATCTTTCTAGCACAGTTATGGAAGACGAGACGAGCATGATTCGTCTGCTCGACCTCGTTCTCCAAACGATATCGTGCCTGAAAAAGAAATATACAAGTAAATATATGTAACTTATATTAGATTTGTGTTACACAAGTATTGTTGATACTTACCATGAAGTCATGCCAAATAGCCTCCTGGTGGTTGCCCTGAAGAACGTCCTGGGCCCTATAGTAGTCATCCCAAGACGTTGCAGCCCGTCCGTTCACTACACCGGGGTAGTGCAAACGGACTAGACGGCCCATGATACCGTTCACCAGCGTGTGGCGTCTGTGGCCTGTAAACGAAGCATTCTCCCAAGTCCTGATACATGATTCTCAATTAGTATATATATAAGTCTAAAAGTATCTAAATTGAATTGTTAGCCAATTGGACGAATAGCGATCCGATTGGTTGGGTTTGCAGGAGCCGGAGGAGGAGGCACGTAGTGGCTCCTCCTAGTCCGCCGCTGTGGAACCTTCTCCAAAGCAAGTGACCCAGAAGTAGGGTCACCCGACTGTACTGGCTCCGGAGAAGGAGGCTCCAAAGCAGAAGGCACCAAAGAAGAAGGCACCGAAGGAGGCACCCTAGCCTCTGTGTCCTCAAACATAGAGTCGTCCTGACAATTTTAAATATTCATATCATAGAATAAAGAATTACTTATATCATTTATGTAATTAAATGTTCTTTACCTGTCGTGACCACTGTACAGGTCCATGTGACGACTCCAATAGATGGCTCACCAACTGAGACCGTCTACCCCCCGCTAAGCTGACTGCCCTGAAAGACCTCCTCTCCTCTCGTGACTGTCGGTGGCAGAAAGCTCCGCGTCCCTGGCCCTCCTCGTCTGCTGCTGGTCGACTTCATCATGTTTAAAGGAAAATTAGCTATTGAATTTAATGAAAAGTATAAAAAAGAAAAGAAGACATGAAAGAAATGTTAGTTGTATTTAAAAATCCATCAGCATCACGATGTACTCTACTACATATACTGGACCATCGATATTCTATCGTGGTAGTTGTCCATTTTTGTTTTTGTTTTTGTATCTCACTAGTCTCTATGTCTTCTGCATCTCCAACTAAGTCACCAAGTCCTAAATCAGACTCCTTCCAGAAGGCTCTGGACATGACTGAGCTAATTGAGTTGCTGCTTAAAGGACGAAGGTATACTTGGAGCAATGAGCGACGGAATCGGGTCGTGCTGGGCTGGCCCAACGGGCTAGAGGCTGAGCCCAGGCACAACCTGGGTCGTGCTTCATGCCGATCCCTTTCATACCGGGTCGTGCTCGTGTCGGGCCAAAAGTATTGGGCATCGGGCTGGCTCATCTAACCCGACCCATTTGGCCACCTCTAGAGCCAAGTGTTGCGTCCGTGCCGCACGGACGAAAAGCGACATGATGGGGGTGGGGACCGTCATGGTGGGGTGGGAGGGGGGTCGACACGGTGGGGTGTGGTGGGAGGGTAGCCACAGTGGGGGGGGGGGGGGCAAGCCCGGTGGGGTTGGGGAGCAGCCGCATGGTGAGGAGGGGGTGGGGGGCACCCACGGTGGGGAGGGGGGCGCCGAGAAGATGTGCTGGGGAGGAGGGGGAGGTGCAAGGGCAGGGCATGGCCAACTGGACCTTGGCAGTACCCTCGTCTTTACCAACATCCACTGCGAGGGGAAGAGACAGTCCCCCATCAACATCATCACCAAGCTGGCGAGGGCCGTCGCAAATAAGCCAAATGCCGTCGCAAATAAGCAATTTGAGACGGCTTTCCTTATTTGTGACGGTTTTGGGCCATCACAAATAAGTCATCACAATTAAGGTTATTTGCGACGGCCACCGTCGCAAATAACCTTAATTGCAACGGCTAGCAGCGGCCGTCGCAAGTTACTGCCGTGGGCCGGTGGGCCCGCGACAGTATTTGCGATTGCCGGGCCGTCGCAATTAAATCTTAATTGTGACGGCCAGGCCGTCGCAAATAAGTGCTGCTATTTGCGACGGCCAGGCCGTCGCAAATAAGTTCAGCCGGCAGGGCCCACGTGTCCTCCCTCGGGACCCACACTGCTATTTGCGACAGCCTAGCCGTCGCAATTAATCTTTATTTGCGACGGCCTGGCCGTCGCAAATTGAAGTTTCTTAATTGCGACGGCCTGGAACCTTATTTGCGACGGTACTGTATAAAAAGCCGTCGCAAATAAGGTTTTTTATTTTTTTTAAAAAACTGAAAATACTCACCGGCTCGATGGCCAGAATAACAGAACAGGCAATATTCATCACAACAAATCACAAACAGTTTCAAAACACATCACACACATCTTCCAAACATCGCATCAACATCAACAAACTAAACATGGGCTCACTCGCCCGTCTGACCTCCGTATCCATCTCCAGAGCCACCTCCGAAGTTGAAGTCATCGTCGCGCCTCATTCCAGGTGGCGGTAGCGACGGCGACGGCGTTTGTGCAGCCGTCACGGATCCCTGCAATTAATGAAACTTAGAGTTAGAATATAAATGCATCAACATCTCTCTCCCTCCCTTCCTCTCCCTCTATCTTCATCTAGATCCCTCTCTCTTTTCATCTCTCTCTTTCTCTCTCACTGTATCTTTCTCTCTCACTATATCTCTCTATTGTTATCCTTTTCCCTCTATCTTCCTCCCTCTATCTCCATCTACATCTCCATCCCTCTATCTTTCCCTCTCTCTATCTCCATCTACATCTTACTCTCTCTCTTCATTCCCCTCCTACTATATCTAACTATCTTTCACTCTTTCTTCTGTCTCTCTCTTTCTTCTCTCTTTCTTTCTTCTATCTAACTATCTCCCTCTTTCTTCTATCTCAATCTTTTTACGCTGAAGAAGAAAGATTACATAGAAAATTACCTGATCCGTAGAAGAAGGATCGCCTGGAAGGACTGGTGGTAGTACCGGTAGCTGGATCCCCAGACTTTGCACCCGAGCCATGTCCTGTCATTGCAAACATTAAATGTTATCTATTAGTAAGTCATTTACATTGAATTAATGAGAACTTTAGTTTTTATTTGGTTACCTCCATTGCTTCCCGCATCTGCGCCAACGCTGCTTCCTGGGTTTGGATCGTGGCCTCCATCGCGATCCATTGGCGTTCTGACTCCTCCTGTTGCCTGAAGAGAGAATGCATCTCAATGTCCCTCTACGAGGTGCGATGACTAGTCGTGCCTAACGAAGAAGCCTGCGTGGAGCTACCTCTCGCAGGTCTCCCTGCCCTCGAGTCGACAACTCCGTCGAATATGGCGAGCCTATGAAAAAGAGAGTCAGTAATATGAAATTTTGAAATATCTTGAATACTTTGAATTGAAAATGATAAAATGACTTGTAAACTCACCTTCCGTGTGCTTTTCCACCACCGCTTGCATATGCGGCTTGAGGATCCATTGGTTGACGTTCCCAATCGAAATCCTCGCCATGTATCTTCCTAGCCTCCTCCCCGTACTTAGCCTGCAAAACAAGAAAACCGTGTAAGTTCAACAATCTATATAGTTATATTTAATATGAATGATTTCTAAACTTACCAATCGCTCGGCTGCAGCCTGACTGCACCCCGTCGGCTGAGAAGGGTCCCTGTGACCTCTCTTCCAGATCTCAGCAAGGGTCGGCGGCACCCCCGTCTCGCGCTCCTATCAATATGTGTTAGTACGAACAATATATTATGAATATATAAACATAAGTTACACACACTTACCATGCGTTTAGCTAAACGCAAGTGGTTATCTTGCCCGTGCCTGCTCTTCCCCTTTACCCCTCTGCAGTCTCAAGCCTTCTCGGACTTAGCTTTAAACTCATCGCTAGCCCAGTAGCGACAAAGGGCCTAAAATGCATCGGTCCGACCCTGCAACCAGCTCACGTGGCCCTGCACATAGTTGAAAGTCGTTAAAAATACCATTGTGGAAATTATCAAAAAAAAATACTTACTACACTCCACGTACCTGCGCGTACTCCTCCTCCGTCAGGTGCATCTCGCTCGCTTGCCGGAAGTGTAGCACAGGTTGCTGGTTCGCCTTTAAGTGCTCATTAATAATTTGAACACGGGCGTTCGACAAAGCTTGTCGAAGCGCCTTGGCAGCGTTGTAGTGAAACACTCGCCTGACATCCTCAAACTGGCGATGGTCGTTCGGGTCCTCTAAAGTATATCTTGCCTGCAATAAAATATAAAATTGAAGAGATATTCACTAAAAGAGTTTAAGAGTTGAAACTTAAAAACTTTTTTTAACATACTTACCATAAAATCGGCCCATATGGCCTCCTGAAGGTTGTCGTGCTCCTGATGATGGACGCGTGCGTAGTACTCCCACGAATGAGCAGGCACCCCGTTGATGACCCCGGGATAGTGCAAACGCACTAAGGACCCGAGGACACCGTTCACCGGTCTGTGGTGTCTCTCACCGGTGAAAGACTTGTCATCCCAAACCCTGCAAGATATTTATTAATTGATTACTTAATTAACCAAAGGAAACTAAAATTGAACACTATAATTTTTATTACCTGTCTCCGACTGGACGAATCACGATCCTCTCTGAAGGGACCACATGAGGACTAACAAAGTGAGTCCTCCTCGTCCTCCGCGTCTGCTGGGGCGCCACGTCAGGTGACCCAGACGGCTCCTCACCAGCCGAGTCAAAAGCCTCAGGAACAGAAGGATCGCCAGCCGGGGGCTGGCTGGCCGAGGGCTGGCTCACCGAAGGGTAGCCACGGTCAACTGGCCCCGCAACCTCTAAGGACTACAACATTCAAATGATTCATAAGTAAGTTTAATGTGAAATTGAATTTAAAGAATTTGTCAAAAACGAGTGAAATTTACCTGTGACGATGCTCTAGAACTGGTTTGAACGTGCCCCAGCAGCTGAGAGTGTCTGCTGCCAGTCGACGAGGCACCAACGAAAGCGTCCTCAGGTCTAGAGGGGTAGAACCCCCTCGTCGGTGGCACCTTCTTACCCTTCTTTGATGCCATCCTATTTTAATTATATAATCAGTAAATATGCAAATAAAATATACAAAATTCATGTTACTATCTTCAAGAAAACATTACTTGTAGTCACTTTCAAAATTCATCAACATCATTGTCATGTGCCTGTGCCCTACTCCTTAAACCAGCCCAACGATCTTCCATCGTGGCCTGTTCTAATTTTCGTTTTCGCATATCATCTGCCTCTACATCTTCAACGTCTTCAACATCTCCAACTAATTGATCGAGTCCTACACCAAGCTCGACGATAAAAGTGTCTGGCAACTCTTCTTCTTGGTACACTTATTCAACGTCTTCGCTATCATGGTAACCATCATCCCCAGGAGTATATAGCCGCTCACGAGGATTCACCTTATATACCACCCACCAAGCACTGAGCTTCGTGCATGGATAAGGTAGATAATACACTTGTTCAACTTGATGTGCAAGAACAAATGTATCGTAACCTCGTAGTCGGTCCTTATGTTTCACTTCCACCATTCCAAATTGGTTTTCTCGAGTTCCATGAGTGCGATCAAACCAGTCACAGTCAAAGAAGACAACTCGAAGGGTTTTATTTCCGGTAAAAGTAAATTCAAGTATTTTGTTAATGATTCCATAATAATCGGTTAAATTCCCTTGAGTGTCCATTGCTCTCGTCACAACACCGAAATTTGATGTTGCCGCGAGAGGATGAAGAGCTTCAAAATGAGTTGTACGGAATCGGAAGCCATTTACATCATATCGACCATAGCTTCTAACATTCACCAATCCATAAGATAGCTGCCGCAAATCTTCATGGACATTGTGAGTCCAACACTGTCGTAAATGATTGTGAGTTAAAATAATACTTCATTAATAATAGTAATTTATAATATATAGAAGACGAGAGAATATTACATAATCTCGAAACCAGGATAGGAAACTCTGCCCCCCATTTATTCCTTCTTTTCGCATCGCTTCTACTTGTTTGGCCGTAGGTTGATGCCTATGTGGCCAATATTGTGTGTGGAACTCGCTGAACATGAAAAAACATCTTTTAGAGTACATGTGTATCAAAATATGTCGATTAGCATCAATGTAGGACAAACACTTACTCGAAGTATTCCTGCATGCCTTCTAAATTTGCGTACATGTAGAGTAAAGCAACAGTCCTTTCATGTTCCGATAGCACGTAGGTCGTGTAGCTACCAACGATGGTGCCTCTCGTTTGAAAAATGGAAAGGTCGCTTAGAGGGGGTGTTTCATCCACATTGTACCGCATCGCCGAAGTATTGATATTGTTTTCTTCCGAAATGTAGACACTTGAAAAGTATCCTACTTCCTTAAGAGCATATGCTTCAGCGATGCACCCTTCCACCCTTGCCCTGTTGCCAACCATTGGTTTCAGATATCGTAGCGCTCTTTCAATGTGATACATCCACCTATATTGCACAGGACCGCCAACTTTAGCTTCGAATGGAAGATGGATAAGCAGATGTTGCATTGGATTGAAGAAACCCGGTGGAAATTTTTTTTCCATCTTACATAAAAGTATGGGTATCTCCTTCTCTAACTTATCCATCATCTCGATCTTGATTTATTTAGCACAAAGTTGTCTATAGAAATAGCTGAGCTCGGCTAAAACCTTCCACCCCGCATCATCTAGATAGCCTCGAAACATAACAGGTAAGAGTCTTTCTATTATAATGTGATAATCATGACTCTTCGACCCAGTGAGGTTTCCTGTGTTAACATTTACGGCTCGTTTCAGGCTAGCTACGTAACCATCTGGGAATTTCAGAGTTTTCATCCATTTCATAACTTCTTTCTTTTCTTTCAATCGAAGACAGAAAGAAGCACGTGGCTTTCCACCACTTTCAGAGATTTCAAGAGTTAGACGGTGACAAATGTCTACTAAATCTAGTCTAGCTTTATAATTGTCTTTCATTTTGCCAGGCATATCCATGCAAGTGCTTATGATACTTTCGCTCATGTTACGCTCCTGATGCATGACATCAATGTTGTGCATTAGAATCAACGACTTCACATACGGTAGCTCCCAAAGTACACATATATGAGTCCAATTATGTTTCTCTCCATAACCTACGAAATATCCAGGGCGACCTTCATCAGGCACCAGTTTATCCAACATATCAGAAACTTCTGACCCGTTGAGACGCTTCGGTGGTCCATTAGTGACAACAGTGTTCTTTCGAAAGACATGCCTCTACTGCCTAAATATATGATTCGAAGGCAGCCAACGTCTATGACAATCGAAGTAAGATATTTTGCCTCCATGAGTTAGTCGAAAGCAATCCGTGTCTGAAGCACATATCGGACACATCAGACGACCGTGAGTGCTCCATCTGGAAAACATGTTGTATGCCGGCAAATCATGGACGGACCACAAATAAGTAGCTCGAAGGTTGAATTTCTGCTTCTTGTAACTATCGTACGCTTCGACTCTTGTCCACAAGACTTTCAATTCTTCGATCAGCGGTTTTAACATCACGTTGAGATGTGACCCATGATGATCAGGTCCATGTACAATGAGGCTGAGAAACATGAACTCGCTCTTCGTACAAAAAGCAGGTGGCAGGTTGTACGGAATGACAAAGACGGGCCAACATGAGTATGGCGTGGCATTCGTACTGAACGGTGAGAATTCATCTGTTGCTAATCCGATGTGAACATTCCTCGCATCACGAGAAAAGTCTGGATCGAAATGGTCTAGCGCCTTCCATGCATCACCGTCGGAAGGATGCGTCTAGAATTCTTTGTTCTCACGTTTACCTTCTTTGTGCCATCTCATGTGTCATGCAGTTCTTTTTGAAAGAAACATCCGCCTCAACCGAGGTGTCACAGGCAAGTAACAAAGCTGCTTATGTGCGACATCTATCATCACATTATCGCCATCGTCATTAACAACTTCGACATACCTCGATTTACCACATTTCAAGCACATCTTCTCATTGGCGTGCTCTTTCCAGAATAGCATGCAGTTGTCTGGGCACACATCGATTTTCTCATACTTCATACCGAGACCAGATATCTTGATCTTTGAATGATACATATCGGTCGGCGCATTGTGAGGTTGTGGAAGGATATCACAGATCAATTTCATGAGATCATTGTAGCAGTTAATGGAAAAAAGTACTTGGACTTAATTGCCATAAATCTGGTCAAGAAAGCAAGTACGGTCACAATCGTGTGTTCATGCAACGGCTTTTGTGATTTCTTCAGCTCCTCGAAGAACTTCTCTGCCTCATTTGTAAGAGGATCCTCCACTTCCAGAGCTTCTAGCATCTCATTCATCCTATCAACCTCTGTTATATCATCATACTCATCCACTTCGGCTATGACTCGAGAATTAGTCTTGCCGTGAAAGGTCCACACTTCATAATGTGGAGTGAAACCGTTTCGACATAAGTGAAATGAAAGCTCCAATCTTCTCAAAAACTTGGTGTTCCGCCATTTTGTATATGGGCACCGCACCATATCTTCCGTTGACAACGAGAATGCTCGACCCAAAAATTGATCTAACTTGATAAACCACTCATCCGAGTGACCACCAGTTCTGCTCTTCCAGCCAGTATACATCCAACTGCGGTCTTCACCCATGTTTGGCTCTGCAGTTTAACGCGAAAGAAATTGTCGTTAATGTATTGTTGTGTTATGTCATGTCCCTACAACCTAGGCAGATAGATCCTAAACCCACCAAAGAGTGACCGAGCGGAGCGTGCTCATGACAAGACGCGTGATTCGGATTTGAACGAAATTTCGGTAGCATAACCCCGCTGTTCTCCACTGCACGCCCAAAAATGGTGCAGCAGAGAACAACAGGGTTACGCCACCGAAATCTTGTCCAAATCCGGACCCGCGTCTCGTCACAAGCCACGCCCCCTCGGTCACTCCGAGGCTGTCCAAAAAGGGACAATTCCGAACCTGCACGTCTCACATGCCAATGGCATGTGAGACGTGCCGGTCCGAAACAGGTAATAAATTGCTATAGGTTACGTTGCTCATTTTCATTTTGAGGTCATTTAGGAAAGAGGAAAGAACTAGAGAAAGAGTGAGAGAAAAGTTGGTCTTAGATGACAATTCCACATCCATTTCCACCGTCCACGCAATCGCGGGTCATTGACGTCCTTACCAACCCGTTCGCTTCCATTTTGCCTTGACTACTATGGTCTACACGGCACGATCACACTTATTGCGTGTCGTGTCCTTCGGGTTGGTCTGAGCCGGCCCAAAACCCCTTTATTTATATATATTAAGTAGTCACTCAAAAATATTATATGAATGCACTAAAGTCCCAACATACACTAAACAGAATAGAAAAAAATTATTAATTCTAAACACTCATGAAATCAAAAGAACAAGAGAAAAAAATTATTAATTCTAGTAAACTACATAATAAACATATTTACCAAAGCATGACAAAAAATTATCTAAACCTAGAAAAACATAATCATATAGCAACATCTAGATCACACACTTGACATAGGTTGAACTAGTAACATGGTGATGCAAATCTAAAGAAAATGTGTTACATCATTAAAAGTTTGATAAAAAATGGTTGGAACATTATACATATCAGAGCAGCTACTATAAAAGCAACAAGTCGTCATATACAGCTAAAAGCATTGTACTCTGTCATATACAGTATGAGAAGAATGATGGTGCCATACCTGAGCAGTGAAGTGGATCTGAGTGTGCACGGTGGGGAGGGGACCTGGGCAATGTAAAGAAAATGCATTATATCAAGACCGGTTTGATAAAAATAGCTAGAACACTCAATGAACTGAATATTATGCCCGTCCAGACCCGGCATGGTCCACGCCGCGGTGGCAGGGCAAGAAGACTGCGGCAGCTCAGGGTTCAACGCCGCCGAGAGGGAAACGAAAGCGGACACACTCCAAGACAGGTGTCGAGAACAGTGCTGATCATGGTGTATTTCATCGTCATCCTGTTCGTGCAATGGCGACCATAGAACTTGACAAACTACACACCTCGCACCATCTCTCTTATGTCCCTCATTTCACTTTGGAATTGCCCAGCTCAATGTCAGGGTGGAGCAGCATGTACAGATCGATGCTTAGGCTGTGAGCACCAAAGGATGGCTGAGGAGGAAGCAGCAACGGGGAGCCAGGAACCAAATTTCGATGAGCAGGGGAGCAAGCAGCAATCACAATACTACAGTGGCGGCAAGCTGCGGCTGCACAACGACGTGACGTCCGAGCCGCCGCGCTCGACGCGCATGCGGCGGGGCTGGACGAGGTGCACAGGTGAATGCAGCAGCAGCGTGTTCATCGTCTTGCAGGATGGCAGAAGCGTGTTCATCGCTTCCCAGAAAGGCATGCACGAGAACGGCAGGCAGGCACGAGAACGGCCATCATGGCGCTGCATCTGCAACGGCGGCAGCGGTAGCATCCGGAGCTGGAGGAGGAGGCAAGGGTGGAGAGGGCGGCGACTCGCACGAGGACGACTTGGTGATGTCGGGGTTCAGTTTCCACCCGACCGAGGAGGAGCTCATCGAGTTCTACCTTCGGCGGAAGGTGGAGGGCAAGCGCTTCAACGTCGAGCTCATCACCTTCGTCGATCTCTACCACTACGACCCGTGGGAGCTCCCTGGTCTGCCTGATGCTCTCTAACACTTATTAGCTCGCACCTTATATATTAACTAGCTACCTCCTAATTATCAGCTGTTCGATCTCATCCCTTTTCATCCTTCCAATCAAACAAAAAACAAGGTTCATCCCATCCTTATAAACAAACATCGAGATAGAATCATTCTGTTCTTAAAATCTAGAATGGATTCATCCCATAACTTCTGATCCTAGGGTTCCAAACACACCCTAAAATGAAAGCAAAAAAAAACGAGCTCACCTCAGGAGGCATCGGGGGCCGGGGGCGGCGAGGGCACAGCAGGGGCGCGGCGGGCCGGGGCGGCGGGGGCACAGCGAGTCGAGCCGGGGGGCGGCGGATCGGGGGCGGCGAGCAGGGGCGGCGGCGGGGCGGCGACAGCGGGGCGGCGGGCCGGCGGCGGGGCGGCGACGGCGGGCAGGCGGCGGGGCGCGGCAGGGCAGCGGGGCTGTGTGTTGAGTGGACGTGAATGAACCGTCGGGGTCGGGATAAAAGCCCTTATTTGCGACAGCCTCCTAAATTGCAATGGCCCCACCATACGGCCGTCGCAATTAAGTTTACTTGCGACAGCCTTTTTAGCAGCCGTCGCAAATAAACATTTATTTGCGATGGCTATCTTAGTTGCGACGTTCCTAGGGTTGGACATTGCAAATAAGTTGTTATTTGCGACGACTTTATGGTCGGCCGTCGCAAATAAGTTGTTATTTGCGACGGCCTCAATATTTGCGACGGCCGAAGGCGGGCCGTCGCAATTTAATCTATTTGCGACAGCTGGCCATCGCAAATAAATCCAGCCGTCGCAAATGATCGCGTTTCCTGTAGTGGCGGTGGCGGCAGCGCAAGGGGAGGGGAGGGGCATCGCAAGGGGGGGAGGTGGTGGTGCAGGGGAGGGGAGGGGTGGTGCAGGGAGGGGAGGGGGCGGTGGTTGCGGCGGCAGCGCAGGGAAGGGGCGGCGGCTAGAGGCAGCGCAGGTGAGGGGAGGGGGGCGGTGGCGAGAGGCAGCGCATGGGAGGGGAGGCGGCAGCAGCGAGAAACGGCCTAGGGGAGGGGCGGCGGTGGTGGCGCAGGGGAAGGGCGACGGGAGGGAGATACATGGGGAGGGGGGCGATGGGGAGAGGCGGCAGCGTACCTGGGAGACGGAGAACGACAGCGGCAACGGTCATCGGCGGTGCGGCGCGGCGGCGGCGTAGGCGGTGGAGGCGGGCGGGAATAGAGTTGGCAGGGCGCAGGGTGTACATTAAAATTTGTTATCAACGACGGTGTAGGTCAACTGTCGTTGATAATCCCGTAGTTGAGGACAGTGGAGTTAGGTCGTCTTCGATAACCGCTCGGGTGGGCCCGGTTTCAGCCCATATTGAAGATGGTCCCTTATTGATGACGGCCACCCGTCGTCGGTATTTTATTGACGACGGTACCAGGTAAACCATTGTCAATTACGGAATAATTGATGACGGCTGGATTTAGCCGTTGTCAATTAGTTAAAAGACGACGGGGCCATCGTCTTTTATTCTGGTCATCGTCTATTGCGCGATTCCTGTAGTGTATGGTCTGGTGACTACTTAACCCTAAAAAACTTCTAAACTAGGTATTTAACGCACCCCAATCTTCGTAAAACCATATAACCAGATTTTGCAGGATCGGATGGTTTTGTCACAGTGGCAGTTGGTGTGGCATCTCTTGCATGTAAGTCAAAGAAGGCAAATCGTAACAGGACCTCGATGTGGTTAAATATATCCAGATATGAAATATATGAAAGTATCTAGGAACCAATTGTCTGTAATGCAACAATTCATGTGGTGATTTGAACTATGATTCCATTGGTAGCAACCTATATGTCAGTTTATCTGCCCTGTGTTATCTCAACTTGCCCTGGCGAGTCTCATATTGTGTTGAGATTGAATAGCATGGAACGCTCTGCTGCGATCTTATTCATATTAATCAACATTTTGTTTTCTCCTGTTGAATGCTAGCCATACACTTTTATATCTTTTCTTCATATCCTTTTCCGGATAGGTGGGTTTCATTGACCTGATGAGTTACAGCTGATCTAGACAGTTCCATGTATCAAAAAGCTTGGTAGATATTGTACTGGTATTTCCAGATCCAAATGGATCACCGGTAAGTATATTTCTGGAATGGGCGTGGGTGATTGTAGTGCAAATACTTGGAACATAAGCCAAGGTAATTAAGACATAGACGTGGACAACACGCGATCACAGAGGCAATCAATCCTAGTGATGTTTCTTATGTTGTACTCTACCCAATAATGATAACTGAGATGCTGATTCATTCACAATGTTGCGCCAACATCTCCGATTTATGGCCAATTGCACGATATATACAAGAACTGTCTACAATGACTATGCCAGTGAAATATATATGACTGTTTTTAGTAGTTAAGTTGTCACAATAGCACACTACTGCATAGATCCATATATAGAACATGACAACATCGTTCACACAAATAACACGGATTAAGAACAATATGTGCATATACAGAATTATTGCATGTGAGGATTCCTGTGAAAAGTAAGGTTTGCATCTGATGAAATGGTTGTGAGAGCCCCCTAGCTAGACTGCTAGACGACTGATCTTACCGTATCCTATACTTCTAGGGCACGTGTTAATAATTATATGACTGTTTTTAGTTGTTAAGATGTTACATATCACACTATTGCATAGATCCATATATCGAACATGGCAGCATGGTCACACAAATAACACAGATTATGAACTATATTTGCATATACAAATTCCTACCTGAGGAATTTTGACTATTTTTCAGAGAAGGAACATCCTCACCCGGTTCCTATGGCATGATTACGGTCAATCCCAGTAAAAGAATGCCCTGTATTGATTGTGATGCAACAGAATTATTGCATGTGAGGATTCCTGTGGAAAATAAGGTCTGCATCTGATGAAATGGGTGAGAGCCCACTAGCTAGACTGCTAGATGACTGATTTCATGAGGGTGCAGGAGGAGGCGAGAAGCATGGATCAGATTGTCATATATCTCACAATATAATTTCACATAGATACACTGTTAGTTGAAAATGAGCTTCAGTTAAATAGATTATGATCAAACCTTAATCTTATCATATCCTATTCTTCTAGCCCATGTGTTAATAATTATTGCTTAAGAACATGATGAAAGGGCTGAAGTTATACAAATGTCCCTTTGACTTGAATTCTTAAAAAAAATCGTTCATCTCCTACAACATCAGTCAGAGCAGACGTCGACGACATTTAGTGTTCATTTCAAATCGGACAACAAAAGAAAATGAAGGATATATTATGATACTATAAACATGTTGTTCCACAGACACAGATACACTTATGGGTATGTTTCGCAAAAAGGAACAAAGATACTGTTAAGGTTATATTGTCAAAAAAAACAAGATAATCCACATCAGGGACTGTCAGTGCAGATAAGAGGGTTGAGACGACCAAATTATAGAAGCCACCATCATCAGCATTCAGCTTGATTCCCATGACACAACCTAAATCCCGACCCAGCAGTTGCTCTCCATCCTAAATCTCGACCGGTGTTCCAGTGGCAGGAAGACATTTAAGGCCACGATGAGATTTGGAGACCATCGAACAGGACCGCCACGCAGCTGGCAACCCCGGCGGCATCTAGCCTGCAAGACACAAATATAACTGCAAAGGTTAGCTTGAAGGCTCCTTCACATAGATCCATATATCCCTAATACCGAGAACACAAATAAAACCTACCGCAAAATTAACAAGTGCAAGGATCGTAACTGACCTGTGCGTCCTGTACTCGCGCAAGATTTCGACAAGCTCGTCATACTTGTAGCGCTCGCCGGTGAAATCGTGCTCCACAGACTCCAGGAACCGAAGACCCTCCATGATCGTTGGGTACTGGTTCCTTGGTGGCTGAACCGGCCTTGACGAAACAGCCGTGACTCCATCATCACAATACAAAAGAGTTGATGGAAATAGAAGATGCAAAGAATACGGCGAATACTTACAGATCTGAACGTTGGGCGACGTTCCCAACCTGTTCAGCACGAATCCGCTGCACAGGGGACCACATCCCTATCTATGAGCGGTAACCTCCACTAGCGCCGCTCACTTGACCCAGGAAAGGAAATTGGGGCAGGATATAGTTCTCCAAATGGGCTGGGCCTATTGGGTGGCCCGAGGCCCGGCATGAAAAAAGAAGGCCCGAGCACGAGCCCGACCCGAGGCAAATAGTGCCGGGCCGGCCCGGACACGATAGTCGGGCCGTGCTTGGGCCGGCCTCCCAGCACGTTGGGCCAGCCCGAACCCGGCACGATTTTTATGCCGGCCCGTCGTGGCCCGATATGTTCACAGATGCATTTCTAACCGTTGGATCTAATAATAGATGGACATATAAATACAACTTCTTTCTCAAACCCTAGCAGCCTCTCACTCCCCCAGTCCCAATCGTAGCCAGGTCTTTAAATTTATATTCTGCCCCTCGTTTTAAAATATATTCTGGTTAGGTTGGCGCTTAACTGGACCTTTTTATTTGAATTTGGTTTAAACTCAACGTGTCTCCTCATCTTGTGAATTAGGGTTTCCTAGCTACATTTATTTGGTCACTTTTATTTTAATCTCTATACCTTAAGCATGTAATTTGAGTTGAGTTCATGTTTTATTGGTTTCCGTTGTAGGTTTTGAATCACTGTAAAACTCTATAATACTTTTTCAATAGACTGTTCTTCTTTACCGGTGTAGTTTGATTTAGTGGTGAGCTTACCTTTACATGTGTAATGTTCGTACTTGTACACCCGTTCGCTCTGATTTTCTATTGACGATTTATGTTTGCTCATGACTTGTTCAAAATTTTAATTCGGAGTGATTTTTAGCTTTACTTAAAATTTGGGCTGTGACAGTGCCTCAGAAAATGTCTTTCTAGTAGTGACTTTGCGGTATGGGTATATAAGGGGCGATAGTATAGATGGTGCTTCAAATAAAAGATGGAAGTACGATGCCAGTATAAAAGGTTTGACTGGCCACAAAAAAACATTGCGGACTGGCCTCTGCTAGCCATTCTGATCTGTTCGCTCTTAATAAACCTGTTAATGGGTTAGCAACTGCCCCAAAACTGAAACCAAACAACTATATTTTTACATAAAATCGCAGCCCAAACCAGCCTACTAACAGTCTCATGTAAACCAAACCGAATCAAACCAAATAAGGAATTATCCCAACCCAACCCAGCCAATTCCAATCCAAATTGGTTCCATCCCATTTTGTGACGATTTGAGCCCAAACCACCACTTCAGCCCACTGCACTTGTGGCCTCCGCTTACCGCCCAACCCTTGAAAAACGATGCCTCCGATCCGCCCCCATGGCAACACGGTTCGTCCCCCCCCCCCCCCCCCCCACTCCACGGCCCAACACGGCGACGTCAGGCTCTGTAACATCCATATTTTTGTAAAATAAAAGAAAAACAAAATCTAATATAATTAAATAATAAAGAAATAAAAAGGAAGAGAAAAGAAAAGAAAAGGACAGAAAAAGGAAAAGTAAAGAAAATAAAACCTTAATTGGGCCAATAATTCACTCCGCGGCCCAACTCTCTTTTCCCCTCAGTGCAGCCCAGCCCACCTTCCCCTCTCTTCCTCTTTCTCTTTCACTGCCACGTGGGGCCCATTTGTCATCTCCTTCTCCCTCCCCTTCCCAACTGCTGCCTCGCCCGTTCCTGCCACCCGCGGGCCGCGCCTGGCAACCGCCACGGCCGCATGGCCGTGCCCGTGCCCCGTCGCCCTGGCGTAACCGCCTCTTCCCCCCTAAAAAATTCCTAGCCGATCTCCATTTCCCTTCCCCCATTCCCTATCAACGTGAAACCCTAGCCACCGCCATTGCCGTCGGTAGAGCTCGATGCCCCGCTTGAAGAGGCCATACCGGCCATCGCCGATGCCCGGTCGAGCTCCGCAATGTTGCGTTGCCCATGATGGACGCCTATTCGACGAGATCCTGTCACCATGCCGCCATTCCCCGTCGACGTGCGCCAAATTCCGGTCAATTTCGCGCGATGGAAACACCACGGTGAGATTCCCCATCCCCTCCTCTCCATTTTATTGCAATTCCCGTCGAGATTAGGACACCGGAGCGCCGTTTAGCCGAATTCCGGTGATGCTCCGGCCATGGCGCCGCCGCCAGTGGCCGCCACTCACCCCGCCTCACCCCTCCTGGCCATCGGATCCCGTTGGACGGCCAGGATTAAAAGCCCCCAAAGGGGTACGCGCCGGGTCCACCATGGACCCGTAGACCACGGCCCAACCCTTGGCCCACGGTGCATGGACTTATTCCATGCCTTTTCCAATAGAAAAATAAATAAGAAAAGAAATATAAAATCCAAACTTGCAGAGAGGTCCCTATACTTTTAAACAAAATCACGAATAGGTCCTCACTTTTATGAAAATGCCCGTGGACTTCTCGGGAATAAGTTTAAATTGAGTAAATATTGATTTAAGCCCCTAGAATTTTATAAAATACTACATTTAACCTCTATCTATATGGAAAAATTACAAAACAACACCTGAACTTTATGGAAATTAGTTTATACTTTATATTATTATTGTTTTTATAGGAAAATTCCAGTAAATAGAATTAAATTGCAAAAAAATATATTTAATGCATGGAAAAATGTTTTTAAGTGATAAAATAAATATAGAAAATATAGGAAAAATGGTTATAAATATGTTTATACTAAAATAAATTGTATAATTCATATAAAATATATTTTGACAATATAAAAATTAATTAAAATGTTTTAAGCTATAAATAAATATTAAAAGTAGAGAATAAATGTGAAAATGATAGGAAAATTATTTATAATACCTTTTATGCTGAAATAAAATTTATAAAATGCATATAAAATATATTTTGGCTATGGAAAACTCATTAAAAATATTTCTATCTTCTAAATAAATACTAATATGGAAAATAAATGATAAATGTATTTCTTTGGCTATGAAAAATAATAAATCACTCATAACTTTGATTTAAATCATAATCATAACATATTCAAGCATAATAGTATTTCTATTACTTGTATGGTGTATTGTTCTTGAATGTTTCTATTTTTCTTTTGGCGGTAGCTTATACGCACTCGTATCTCGATCAAGAAGTGACATGAAGATATGGAGATCAAGAGTTCCACCAAGAAGAACTGAGCAGCTATTCAATAAAAGGCAAATGCCCTTGACCATCTTGTACCTATTTAGGAATTATAGTTAGTTGCATGCTTAATTAATGTGAATCCTATTCATTATTTGTTCCATATAATTCCTTGTCGCCCTGGGTTAAATTGGGTGGTTTTGGGTATTATAATCATGCTTAGTCATGCTTAGTAGTTGGGATGGAAATCTGGACTCATGATTATATTATTAATTATGATCATTATGTTACATTGGAAAATGATTAAGTAATTGGTATGAATCTGGCAGTTGGATGGTTATGGTATGGTGCAGTTTGCACGAGACCCAGGATTGGGTTTGACACCACCAGATTCTAAGGACCAGTTTATGGAGGAAACCACTAAGCTTTATAGTACCACCACGAGACTGAGATGGGGCGGCTTGGTCAATTAATTAGGTTTCTCCTGATGAAATGCTAGTAGTTGGATGGTGCGGGGAATGATGTAGGAGTACTACTCTGGGAACCGCAAGGCTCAAGAAGGGGCTTGTGAGGATGAGGGTTACTCTAGGAATGCCTGAGCGGCGAAACCTCAGTGGGCTATCACTAGTTGGGAGTACCTTTGTAAAGACCATGTAGTGATCTCCTGGCCTCACACCAAAGGATGTGTGTAATGTGGTTGGCCACCACGGGCATCAGGGAGGTTTACTCAGTCCACCTGGCAACAGGGGATGAAATCACTACTTGTGGGTAAAGGGTACATTCTTCGCAGAGATTTGAAAACTGTCATGACAGCCGTGCTCACGGACAAGAGCGGCTTAGTATCGAATTCATAATTAGTCAGTGATTGGGATGGTGGTTGGGAATGGACATTGGTATTGATCCTTTATTTATTATTCTGTTATGGTTGGGATTATACACCTAGATGTAGGTTGCTAATAAAAGCTAAGATTAGGTTTAATGCTTAGTGCTTAAACCCTTCTCAACCTTTTCTTTTGATTGGCCTTCATGTCATTTATTTCCCACACTTGCTGAGTACTCTATGTACTCATGCGCTTGCCATTATGTTTTTCATAAATGTTGCTCAGTGAAAAGAAGATTCAACGAAGACAAGTCCTATTGAAGACAGTGCATAGAAGGTTGCGTTGCTACCAGTCGACTTTGCCTGTGGTTGCACTAGAGTTTTTCATCTTCCACTGCTACTTCAAAACTCTTTTAAAGGTATAAATGTTGTTTGCATGCGATATAGAACTGTTTATCACTATTTTTCGTACATGTATGGTGAAACTGATCCTGGCATACATGTATTTTGCAGCTGGTTTTATTTTTAATAAAACCAGGTGTGATAGGCTCCGCCTCCCCACCCCAGCCGGCGAAGCCAAGCTTCTTGCCGGCGCTGCTCAGCACCCACCCCCACTCAGCAGGCTTCGAGGCGGCGCCCCCTATCTCCCACCATTGCGGCAACCCATCTCTCCCACCACGGCGGCACCTCCTCCCTGAACCGCCCAGCGAGGCCAAGCTTCACAGTGGCGCTGCTTGGCCCACCCTCCCCGATGGCTTCCGCGGCAACGCTGCAGCTAGTCCTCCCACGCCCCGCCCGATGAGGTCGGGCTTCGAGGCGGTGCTGCTCCCCCGCCCCCCAACCCCCGTGTCCGTCTCCTCCTTCAGGCAGGGCCCCATTTCGCGGCGGTGCTGACTCGCCCCGCCCCCCTCCCCTCACGTCGGTACCGCCGTTCCCACTGCTGGGCAGCACCCGCCCGCAGCCGCTAAGTCTTTGATTTACAGGTACAGCAAGGAAGAAACAGACTTTCAATATTAGTTTCAAACTGAAATCTAACCATTAGAACCCAAACCATTTAGTCTGAGAAACCAACCCAAACCAGACCATTAGCTTAATCAACCCATTTCCATCCAGACCGTTGCAGAACTAAAATAAAACCAATCCATTGGAACCGCTTTGATACCAAACCATTACCACCTTTAGGCAGGTATTAAAACAGATCGGATATTTTCCAATCCATCGGGGTACCAGATCCAAAAATATCCAGTCCATATCCATTTTCATCGGATCTTAATCGTATATGGATCGGATATCGGATATTTGAATTCGGATATCCGATCGGAAATGATACAGCTTAATATTTGTCTGAATGATCGGATATCCATGTTCCGTCGGATATATCCGAATTGAAATCTGAATAATATCTGAATTTTTTGGCCCAATCTAACTTGTCCGGTGGTCTGGCCCAACCGAATCAATTCCCTAAACCTAACGCAATTCTCGTTCCAGCCTCTGTCATCTCCTCCCGACTCCCGTCCCGTGAGGGCGTGAGGCCGCCACAACGCCGCCACACCGTTGCTGCCCCACCGTGGAATGATGCCACGTTGTCGCCGCTCCGCCACCATTGCTCCACGCCCCCAATGCCTGTCTGCCGGTAGCCATTGTGGCACTGCTTCTCTTCCGTGGTGGCTTGGCCTCACTGAGCATGGTCACCATGTCCCGCATTGTGGGCTGGTCCTTGGGGGATTTGGCCGTTCACGGCACAGCGATGGGCAGAAGCAGCAGCATCTCCTCCCGGACAGTCCACTCCGCCGCCGATGCTCGCGTCGAGCAGCTACACCACCCCACTGTTGCTACGCAGCCGTTATGATCCCTGATCCACCCCATGATGTGCTGGCTCTCGCCGTACTCTGGCCCGATTGGCCGCTGCCCCGTGAGAAGCTCCATCAGCACAACCCATAAGTTTCCGATCCGATGAATCTGTTTCCTATACATCTGACATATTCGATACCAAATCCGTTTCCGACAACATCCAATCGGAATCCTTTTCTGGAATTATTATGTGGATATGGATATGAAAAAACATTTTATCCGTCCATATCCATCCGTTTCCATCCCTACCTTTAGGTCTTAAGTGTTCATGCCATTGTGTAGTAGAGAGCATACGTACCAGAGAAAATATATAGTGCGCCAGCGTCTCCTAAGCTTTTTTAAATTAGGCTAACTAATGGAAGAAACTGCTAATGAATTAATATGACAAGACTTATAATCTAGCTGCAAAACAAGAAACTGATAATCCATTTGACAATAGAAGATGGTGCACAAATAAGGGAGAATAGTACGAGGCCACTGTGAAGAGTTTCGTTGGCCAGAAAAACCGTCCTGCTTATCACAAAGGTCGCCGCTATCTTGCGCTCTCGCTCTGTTGTGCTCACGCCTTCCATTTGTACGAGTAGACTTGCAGACTAGTGTATAAATAAAGCACAACCTACCGTACCAGATAAATATGTTGAGTGGCAGCTGCTCCTGAGCTCCTCAAACAAAGGTCGACTAATTACACACATGTCATCACCATTTTAGTATTTTCATTCTTGTATACGCCACAGATTCAGCAATTTATCACACAAAGTGATGCAAGAATATCACTATAAATTGTATGTTAGATACAGTGCATAGAAACCATAACATTAGTGTGGATCCTGATTATTAGTAGATTGCAAAATAAAAAAAAAATGATTTAGGTGACCTAAAGTATAGGAAAGCAAATTCAAGGGTTAGTTAAATTTTGCGAACAAATGATCCACTAAACTAATTGGATAGCATCTACGGTATACTTGGCTGAATTGAAAAAATGATTGGCTAGCCTGCATGGTGTTTGCCTATCAAATTTATTTTCTATATGGCATATGATAAATAGGAAGTTATTTGACCCATTGAACTGATTCAAAATTTCATTATCTGCAGGCTGCAGTCACCATCCGTGGGGTAGATTATCCAATTGACTTTGTGTAGGTCTTCATGAAGATGTCCAATACAACTTGTCAAACATTTCAAAATATGGTAACACCTCCTCCATGTTGGAAAATATGTAAAGCATGGTGTAGTTCCTCTCTTGCGCCAAAATATAATGAGAAGTAGCAGCCCCAACACCTTTACCTTTCTAATAAAAAATCTTAAACTCACTCGTAGATTGCTCTTCTACATTATGATAACGTGTGATAAATGCATTAACGTTGTTGGCACGTGAAAAATATTTGCTAGAGAAGTTAGTAATGTCTTTAGCTGCAAATGTTTCTGCAATACAACCCTCAACTCTTGCCTTGTTGTGCACTGTAGCTCTAAGTTTCTTCAATTCTCTTTCTTTGCTATACATCCATCTGAACTGTGCAGGACCTGCTACCAATGCTTCATAAGGTAAATGCACTAGAAAATGTTGCATAACGTTCATTAATCCAGGAGGGAACACTTTTTCCACCTTACATACAAGCACAACAATTTTATTCTCCCACAGCTGCATCATCTTTTTGGACACTTCCTTAGCACAAATATGTCTATAAAAGTAGCTAAGTTCGATAAACATCTTCCACAAATCAGGTTTAAAGTAGCCATGAAACATTATCGATATAAGTCTCTCTATTATAATGTGGTAGTCATGGCTCTTCAACCCATTATGTTTACCGGTGTTGAGATTAACACATTGTTTTATGGTAGCTGCATAACGGTCTAGAAACTTCAATGTTTTCAACCAACTAAGTATTTGCTTTCTTTCTTCTGGCCTAACACAGTATGGAGCTCGTGGCCTACTATCATTTCCACATGCATTTGTTATAACCTCAAGCCCAGGACAGTCACAAATATTAGCTAAGTCTTTCCTCACACTGAAAATATTTTTTATTTGACCGGTAAAATCAAAACACATGCTTATGATGCTTTCAGCGACATTACGCTCCTGGTGCATCAAATCTATGTTATGTGGTAACAGTAGTGCCTTTGCGTATGGTAGATCCCAAGGAAAAGAAATATGAGTCCAGTTGTATTCTTTACCATATCCTTCAAAAACACTTTCTGCAGACTCTTTTAACTTTGCATGTCATGTTATTTTTTGTTTGCCTGTCAATCGATGAGGTGGTCCTTATGTAACCCTTCTGCCTTTTCAGAATGATCATGTATCACTACTGAAAGGATGATTTGAAGGAAGGAATCGTCGATGGCAATCAAAGAAGCTAATTTTTCTTCCATACTTCAACCTGATGGCATCGGTGTCAGTCATACATATGGGGCAACACAATTGTTTATGGAAACACCAACCGACCCAAATGCCATATGCCAACAAATCATGTATAGACCACAGATACACGAAACATAAATTAAATTTACACGTTGCCATAGCTCTTTCAACTGCTCAATCAACGGTTGCATAAACACATTGATTTTCATCCCAGGATGTTTAGGGTCAGGAATGATGGCCGCAAGGAATATGTATCCTTCTTTCATGCACATGTTGGGAGGGAGATTATAAGGAATGATAAAAACAGGCTAACAAGAGTATGGATTGTTACTGGTGCTGAAAGGAGTGAAACCATCTGTTGACAACCCAAGACGAACATTTCTTGGATCTCTACCAAACTCCGGATCAAAATGGTCTAGAGTTTGCCATGTCGCGCCATCCGAAAGATGCACCATAATATCATTGTCATCACTCTCACGTATCCCTTCTGAATACCACCTCATCTGCTTTTCTATTTCTTGGGATAGAAACAACTGTTTAAGCTTGTACGCGATAGGCATGTACCGAAGCTGTTTGATCAGTACTTTTGTACTTATTTCCTCTCCACCATCATTCAGAACCTTCACGTGTCTAGATGCTTTGCAATGCATACAATGAGTATCATTCTTGTGTTCCTTTCAAAACACATGCAATTATTCTTGCACGCAGCAATCTTCTCATAACTCACGCCCGGACCAACCAAAAGCTTCTTAGACTGATATATGTCTGTTGACATCTTATATTTTGACAGAAGGAGATCATTGATCAACTTCATGATCCCATTATAGTAATTGTTAGCAAAATTGTACTTAAACTTCAACCCCATAAGTCGTGTGACCGCCTGCAAAATGGTCACATTGGTGCCCTCATACACATTTTCATCCGAGGCGGCAAGAAGCTTATAAAACTTCTTGACCTCCTCCGGCAATGACTGCTATTCGTACTCTCCACCAACATCCGCCATCATTTCATCCATTTGATCTTCATTCTCATTTCTGTTCGACTCACTAGCATGATCCATCTCCCCATACTCACGCCACACTAGGTAGTCCGGCATAAATCTGTGCTTGCAAAGGTGCACCATTATTTCAGACTTCTCCAGACGCCGATGATTTTGGCACTTGCAACACGGACACTTCACAAAACGAGCACCACTAGGAAATTCTTGGTTCACGAACACATTAGCAATATGAGCCCATTCCAAAGTGTACACACCATTTGAACTTCATCCATCATACATCATTTTATGATCGTCACCCATTTTTCAGCTTATACCTATTCACACTTACAAGTCACACATATTTAGAGACTATTAAAAGCTAAACATGCTCACATATACATACAAGTTAAATTACCAATTCATACAAGTTAAATTACAATAAACTATTAATCATGCTCACGTATACAAGTTAAACATGTAACTTTGCATGTGATTTGAAGCTTAACTATTAATTAAGCTTACACATACAAATTAGCTATGAATCAAGATCACACATACAACATCACATATACAAACTCACGAACCAAACAAGATCACACATGCATCGATCTCATATGTACGACCTAAATGTACAAAGTTTACCTTAGCAGTGAATTGACGACGCATCGCGGATGGAGGGGTGCCGTGAACGGGGGCGCCGCGGATGAGGTGCGCCGCGGATGGGGGGCACTATGGACAGGCTGCCGGAGGTGTTGGGCGTTAGAGGCGACGGGCGGTGGGGATGGGCGCACCGCGGATGGGGGCACCGCAGATGGGTGGGGCACTGCGGAACGGAGCAACACGGACGCGGCACGCCGCGGACCGGCGACCGGAGGCGGCGCGCGGCGGAGGCGGTGGGCGACGGTGGCGAAGGGCTACAGTGGCAGCGGAGGCGGCAGGCGGCAGTGGCAAAGGGCGACGGTGGAGGCGGAGGCAGCGGGCGACGGAGAATCACGTGCGCGAGGGTTTACGCAAAACGACGAAAGTGAAGCGGCGCACGCGAAGAAGGGCACGACACGTTATGGTGTTTTGCACGGGGCCCACATAACAGCGTCGGCCAGGACACCGGCCTGCACTCTTAGAGCCTGAGTGATCGGGACTGCTCTTAGAAGCGTGTTGACCAGCAACATGCGCGAGCCGAACAAGTAGCGGTCCATGGTTCCTATTCCAATATGTTCTGGAAGGGTACAAAGACATGGGCGCCGCATGGAGCGAGATGTACTGTTAAATACATCTCTCGCCATGTCACGACCTACGTCCTCCATTTTCTTGGGCTAGAGGTGGAGTCTCACGGCTGCTTTGCAGCTGGCTGCCTCGACGGTCTTGGATGCGATGTCTGGTTGTCTGTCATTTTATGTGGAGGTCAATGGGGTGCCGCAGAGAAAGAAGAGGATGAGTAGTACTACGGTTGTGCAAAGAAGATGACCGGTGTTGTGCGGAGAATAAGAGGAACGCGGTTATCTTTATATCATCGTCTAGCTGGCGGTTCACCTCTAGACGAGCAGTGATGGGATGCTTTGAATTGGATTCAAAGGACGCATGCACCCTCTCTGCATGTTCCCTTCGATAACTGCAAGGGCCACACGCTCGATCGCTTTTATTAATAATCAACTGGACAAGGAATTGAATATCACAAGCGATACTTAAGAAGGTATGTCTGACTTAATGGCGAACACTGCTACAATAAGCCTCATCGCAGGCAGCTCCAAACCTATTATCACACGCGATTTTTAAAACCGTCTGAAACGAAGAGCCTGTGATAATCCGCAATTTCACGAAGAGCCTGTGACAAGCCTCATCGCAGGCGGCTCCAAACCTATTATCACAAGCGGTTCTTTACTTAGCTAGCCACCTATGAAGATATGCTATCGCAGGCGGGTCGTGCAGCATATATAACCGCCTGTGATAATTCTGTTATCACGGGCAGATCTTGACCTACGTCAAGCCGCCTGTGAAGACAGTTTATCGCAGTTGGTTTCTACCATAACAGTAACCGCCTGTGATAATTAGGTTATTACAGATGGTTCTTTACCTATATTTAGTCGCCTGTGATAATTGTTTTTCACAGGCAGGTCTAGCCATTGGTAAATAACCGCCTGTGATAAGGTATAACCTATGCAGTACTAGCTGCTGTTATTTCTAACTTCCAGGTCAATTCCATATAATCACAGAAGTCAACAATATCATCACAGAAGTCATCTCACATAAGTCAATTTCACTAAAACAATATACATATGTACAAGTTACACATACAATTCATCTCATAGTTTACAAGTTTTCACTAAAAACTGTTTCTATTGGCATAGTCGCAAAGTTCTGGCACATTGGCTATTGCACCATTCTCATCAAAGAACTCCCCTATTTTGTGCAAAATTTCGCGACGCACGAATTGACACAGTTCAACAGCAATCTTGTCGGCTCCTCCACTGGGAATACTTCTACAAACTGGCCATTCTTCGTTCACATTCTTCGCATGCTGCAATGAAACACATAACAAGGTTTAGAATGTGTTGGTTTGAACAATCTCAAAGTATAGATCAAAGCGAGATTATACAGGAATTTCTTTGATATTTTTGGAGCAGTTGTACTATGAGCAATTGAATTTTGAAGTTGGAATCAAAATATGCAAATAATATTTCTGGGAATATTGAATAGCAGAGAATATAAGTATTAAACTATGCTAGTTACAATGAAAATGAAACTCAAAAGTAAGAAAATAAGATATTGACATTAAGGATAACTTACATCCTCACGATTCACTCTATATTCGTTGGCGGTCCAAAGATACTCGCATACATAATACCTGCATAAGACACTCCCAGCAGGCTGCTTCAGACAAGCATAATACGTTTTAATGTCCAATGCATCCATATTAGAAAGTCTCTCACCGCCAAGCTGTTCCGCGTAAAACCGCCAAGCGCTGTAATACAAGAAATGTCATATAAAACTTGTCAACACATTCTAAATGTGTGTAAATTAAAATTATTGATTAAACATACAGTTTCAAAATGGAAAGGAAATCTTTGTAACGATTTGGTAGGTAATCGGCCGAGTCTAAGACTGTTGCAAAACCCTACGTTGGCTTGATGAAGATCATTATGTAGTGGTCACTACGAACATACAAACACACTTTGCCGAGTCTCGATCTGCCTTGACATCGAATAGCGTCTTTGCAATCCGTGTAGGGTCAAGGATACCTGTCTTGCGCTTCATATTTTCATTATCCATGGATTGCATCCTATTGAATAAGTCCAGAATTGTTATAATCTCATGAAATGTGTATGCGTGTCGTAAGAAAATCAAATGCAAAACATTAGAGGCACTTACAAGCACCAAACGAGTAGCAGGTTGATTTCGGGCATGCCCCGATGGAAAAGGGGATGTAGCTGTTCAAATAAAATGACTCGTCTATCTGCTCCAGTGCTCCAGAATGCATCTTTTGGAATACGAAATGTGACACAAGAAAGATCATACTTTGTGCTGGCAAGGATGTACCACTCGTGCATTCTTTTGAGCGGGGCGGGTTGTTTGCTAGTTGTACGGATGTCATGAATGGCTTTCCATTCTCAAATTTATGAGGAACATACTCAAGCTTGTATATTCGAACTCCTGGTTTAACTAAAGCCGTCCGCCAATTATACATGACACTGTCTTCTTCCCACTCCTCGATATCTTCTAATGCTAGCTCATGAGAAGAACGAGATGCACTCGATTTTCTAATATTTTCCTTCATAGTTTCCAAATACTTTGACACTTCTGATGAAGGTTTCTAAATTTCATATGAGCTAACTTTGATAGGCACTGATGATTGAGGAGTAGTTGTCGGAAGTTGGACACTGGTTTATTGTTGAACCTGTTGTTCAACTGATTGCTCTTTACTCCTAGCAGCTGGCTCTAGTACTACTTCAAGTTGTTGCTCAACTGGTTGCTCTTTACTAGCAACAGCTTGCTCTGGTACTACTTGAAGCTGTTGTCCAACTTGTTGCTCTAGGATATCTTTACTAGCAAGGTTACTGTCATCCTTGCTGAGTCATAGGGGGAGTGGATCTTCCTGGACTGGGAGTGGATCTTCCTGGACTTTTGCCTTAGAAGATGGGGTTGCAGTATTTCGAGATGCGATGGGGCCAGAAATTGGCTCATCATCCAACACGATATCGCATCGGTGCCAACGGATTAATTGGTTGACAGCCTGCCCCTGAGTCGCGATCCCCTCTTGTGTGATGTGGTCTATTTCATAATCGTCATAATCATTATCAATGATCTGAAGAACTTGCACCACAGCATAATACAACGGAAGTGGATTCCCATTGAAGCCACAATCAGGCTTTGAGCAGTGGCAACCTGTTTGGTTTTGTTCCTTGCACTACCGATCAGGACAAGAAGACGACAAGATTTGTCGTTAGCAATATCATCGACAACGAACTTATGGGTTGACCCTGAGCCTGGCACAAAACCAACGCTGCTAGGGTAGGAAGTTGGAGATACCAATTGCTCCTTTGGCATGGGAACCATCGCTGTACTCGGTGCCACTAATTGTCCCGATTGTCTAAGTTGTTCTATTATTTCTTGCACATTTTCTTTGACCTTTTGAGCAATCGTTTCATCAAGTGTTTTCTTAAACTTCTCACGTCTTCTATATGTGTTATCTTTAGGTAAACCATCTAGCCAAGACATTTGAGAAGAGATTGCTTGAACTTGTCCACTGTGTTCTGGGTTTCCTAGGATAGCGGTCATTTGGTCATTCTCCCTCTTCGGTTTGAAGAGGCCCTTATGTTGATTTTCAATTACTTCTTTCATTTTTTCCTCTACTTCATTCACAGAGTCGAGCTTTTCAAGTTTGCCCTCGCTCGTCAAACATGACCGAGCAAAGACCCACCGTTGAGTTCTCTCATTGTAGCCTTCTAACGGGTGAGGATTGCCCTAGCGAGGCGTTCCAGCGCTATCATCAAAGGTATGTGCGCAACAGGCAGTTAGAAGAACACAAATTGGTGCTGCGACAAATACTCACTCGTGAAGGGATGAACAAACTTTCCCCCAGCTGGGAGGGTCCCTTCTGAGTTATCAAAGTTTTCGCCCCAGATGTGTTCGCTTGGCAACAGAGGATGGGATACCACTTCCCAATCCATGGAATATTGAGCATCTCCGTAAGTTCTATACTTAGTAGCACGTGGGTGAGTCTGTATTTGTATAAAGTGTATCTCATAGAGTCTATGAACAGAGTTGGGATGGTCCAAGATGTATATCACACTTAACTTGGTGCTGTACTTTAAATGTGTCCTTGCCTTCCCCTATTATCCGGACCTACAATGAAATACATTTATATGAAAACAGATTCTATGTGCATTTACTTTGCGCATGCTCATTATTTTTCCTTCTTACCTTCTTGTCAATAGTGATGTTGTGCAATCCACTTGAAAGTTAGTCCTAAAGATTCATGTGATATATTCATAAGTTTTATTGGTAATCTTCTATTAGATCCTAGTATTGCTGGATGGCCTACTCGCCTGAAAACCAATGCTAATGATAGGTCCAGAGTGCAATATCGACTTAGCCTGGTCCAGCATCCTAAGTATGCCACTCTACCTATTTTGTTAAGTCTCAGAAAGGCGGGTCCGAACAGCACACGGACCTTTGGAAGTTTAATCGATATACTTAAATTGTCACAATGAGTTTATTAGGACCTAAAATTCAAAGAAGGATAATAAGCCGCAAATAGACTATAGGCAAGAAGGCGAATTTTACTGCTTTTCTTGTCTCTCATGTGTAGGAAAAAAAATAATTGTCGGCGACCTGCACGTTGATGGTGGGTGCCGCCAGATCTCCTAGTTCAAGCATCACCCAGAGGGCCCGTTGTTGACATTTCATACGTTGACAGTGGGTTTCGTCGAAGTAACTAAGCTCCGACAACTCCCAGGGGGCCCGCCGTCAACGTTAAGTATGTGGTGAAGGGTCAGATATAGGACTCGGACCTTAGAGCATCACAGTAGCTACGAGTTCGGAGCAATAACAAATTCAAGACATTGCCAAATTCCTTATAGTAGATGTACTATAGATAAAATCAATTGAGCACATCTACTAGGGGGCCAACAAGATAAAGGCAATGATACATTGAAGACAAAAATGGAATTCAAAATGATTTCATTCATTCAAAACTTGGAGATTTACAAGGTGAAGGTACAAAAGGGAAGGATCCTAGCTATAGGAGTTTTGCTAGAAGTACGTAGCAACCTTCTGGGCGACTTCTTGGACGCCGGCCTTGGCAGTTTCTTCTCCTCGACAAAAGGGCCTTCAATCACCAGAGATAGAGACATAGAGGGATCCCGGCTGTGGAAGCATGTCAGCACATATTCTACAACATTCTTCACTAAGGATTTTCCCTCGGTCTCGAGTTGGTCGCTGATCACATCTTCCAGCGAATCCAGCTTCGCTTCACAGAGTTGAGCGCCACCAAAGCTTTGCCCATCTTTGGCTCTGGGTCAACTCGTCGGACCAGAGTGAACCCCAGTGGCATCAGAGCATCTTCCGCTCGCCCAAGGAAGTCCCAGACCTGCTGGAACTCTATTGCCCTCGTACTCTGGATCTCTTCCAGCAACTTTCTTGTGAATGGTAGCTCCGCAGAGCCCTCCTTCGATGATCGCTCGACCTCTTTAGCATGCTGCTAAACTCGTTCAGCCAGCTGCCTCTCTTGGTCAACGATTTGCTTCCCCCGATGGTTCAAGTGGTCTTGTTTCTTCACAAGGCCCCTCTCCTTAGCCTTCACCTTAGCTTCCCTAGTAGAGACACTAGTTTTTCGCCTACTAACTCCTTCTGCCTTCAGCCATATTTGCTGCTTCTCAGCTTCACGCCAGGACATAAAATTTTCCTCGCGAATGGCCAGGTCATGCTCGCTGCGTGCTAGCTTCTGAGAGATTTCGTCTTCTCTCTTCTGGAGCTCTTGCTCCTTATTGTCTAATGCATCTTGGCACTGGAGGAGCTATTCCCTCAAATCATTGAGACTCCCCGAGCGATCATCTACCAATTCATTGACTTTCTTCGCATGCTCGTAGAACTCTCGAGTTTTGTCATCAATGGCTTTTATTGCAGCCTCTCTTTCATCCAGTGGCTTGTTCAAACATGTCTGCCGAGCTTTCTTGGCCTCGAGCCAATCTCTTAGGTTCGCTAGCCGAGACTGTGTCAACTTTGTCTTAAGTAAAGCAGCTTGCGCCAGCGCCTTATAGTGTCACGCTCATCCTCCAGGGCCTTGCGCTCGTAGTCGAAGGCAAGCTAAACTTAGCGAAGGCTCGGGCAGGCGTTCTTGATTAACATGTCTAGGGGGATTGGCTCAGAACCTGCCTGAGGTTCCATTGGTTCCCCCAAATCTTCCGGAATAGTTGTCGGAGCCCATGGCATGAGCATGAACTCCAACAGCTCAACCTGCACAACTGAGTTCTAGAAGCTCATTGACTTTCGGCGCGGATGTTGATGAACCAGGGGTTGGATCTGCAGACACTGACTCAGGAGCCATCAAGGCGTCAACTGGCTGCTCCGGTGCAGCATCTGTCTGCTCAGGCATGGCAACCTCTAGCATAGCAACATCATCCAAGGGCGTCAGTACCTCTAGTGCTGATGTCGGTACCTCCATTATTGGCTCCAGAGCAGCTGAAGCTTGCTCCAGCAATTCTCCTTCGTGGTCTGGCACAGCCATGACTTCTTCGACTGCTGGCATCGAGGTCATTTCGATGTCACTTTGCGCCAGAACTACCGTGTCGTCCGCCATGACCACAGGAGAAGTCGTATCATCAGCAAGGGCTTCAGTTAGCACAGTCTCTGTGCCCGCGACGCTAGCTTGGATGCCTGCAGGAGCCGAAGTAGTAGCTCCTCCTCTCGATACTCTGGAAATAGAGGAATAGAGAAACCAAGAAAAAGTAAAAAAACAAAATGAAAAACAAGTTCAAGTGTCGATCCTTACCTGGGGTCGCTGCTGCTCCTGTCGGCACAAAATTTCTTCCTTGGGCAGCCGGAGTTAGAACCCACCGTCGCCGGTAAGGCAGAAGCTCCACGCATCATCCCAAGAGTCATGGCAGCCGCTGATGTCGCTACAGTTTGGATCTCCGTCGTCTGAGAAGATACACCAAACCCAGAGCCCACCGCTGGCACCGGCACTAGAGTAGACTTGTCGGACCTAGTGCTCGCCATAGGCACTGGATCCAAAGATGATTTTCTAAGCCCGGTGGTCACCTTGGCCGTTGGAGCCGGGGTTGACGTTGCTGGAGGGACAACCAGCACTGACTTGAGTGTCGAGCGAGGCAGTGGCACCGCTTGCATCGGAGCTACTCTGACAAAGCTGCCATCAGTTCGCGTCAACTTCCTCTTTCAAATGGAGGCGTCGACAGGCTCTTTGCTTTTGCCCCAACTTGAGTTAAACTTCTTCTGACTTGGTTCTGCAAGAGTTTTGCCTTTTCTACTAACAGGTGCAGAGTTAGACGCCCCATGTGGGCAGGGGCCAAAGCTTCGGGGATCACAATCCCTGCTGGCGGAGTGCTCCTTTGTCGCACTGCAAGACCTGTATCGTCAAGGAGCAGCATCACCTTCTGCAGCTCCCTCCTGACCTCTGGAACTACCCAGAGGCAAGAACTCCACCAGAGGTACAAGGTCATCTCTTGATAAAGTTCCACTATACAACTTCTGCAGATGGAACTTCAATCCATGCTCATCTAAGTTGGTTCCCCGACCAATGTCAGTCCGGAGGATTTCTCCGGAGTATGAATAAGCTGCAAATTCTCGCTCCTTGAGTGGTGCCCAGCGGTTGGTCAAGAAGTTGCCGAGGACGATCAGCGATGTCAATCCTCCGTCGACCAAGTTCCGAATTCTTGATAACACGGGGTTGTACTCTTCTGTCAGCTCTGGAAGCTCCTCCTAGGAATCGGACTCTGTCGTCGAGAATCCTTCTAGCAGCTCTAGCCGTTCGTGACGGTCCACCCAGATAACTACCCAATCGATCTTCCTTGTCTCCCCGGAAGGAAAGGGCTTGATGTACTTGTATGGGGGATTCATATGCCTTACAAAGTAGTAGAATCCCAACAAGTTGTGACCTTTGCCTGTCGCCCGGAGTGTGAAGAAGGTCTGGAACAGCAGCACGCAGGGTGGCATGCTTACCCACATCTCACAGAAGTGGATGAAGATCACCACCAGCAAGATCGAATGAGGACCTTGATGTTGTAGTTGGAGCCCGTATGACTCTAGCAGCATCAACAAGAAGTCGGATACTGGTGGAACCAACCCAACCCTTGCGTACGCTGAGAAGTAGACAATGTCATCGAGGGACTCCTTCCTGAACGGCAGCATGCCACAATGAATAGCATTGTTGAAGGAGTCATTCTGCCAGCCCATCAGCTTCCGGACTCTTGTATGATCCCTCTCGCTCACAATCTTGTTGGGGGGGGGGGGGGGGGGGAGTACGAGTTCCATCACTGCAAAGTTGAGCATAAGTGGGTGTGCGATGCACGGGTTCAAGCGGAGAACTCTATGAGCTAGAACAGATTGGTGTGTAAGAGTTATCTCCCCTTACAAAGCCTCTTACTTTATTAGGCCTCTGCAACGATTGGATAGCAACTGTATCCAGACCTTGATCACGCTCAACAAAGTTAGCTCGTCAATGACAAGGGGGCCTGGGTCCACTTCGCCAAAAAAGTCGCACCAGGTGAACCGTTGTCATGATGAGAACTTGGAAGCCCGAGGGCGGCAGCCTGACAGGACTACAAAGATTGTGCTGGGAACCGATATGAAAATCGTATTGGGAACCGACGTCCTTCAATTGCGTGAGATCCGCACGTCATGTATCTCACCTACCAAATCAAGAAGGTTCGCGTGTCCCAAGAGGAAAGCTGAAGCAGCAGTGCGGGAGAGATAATTGCCCCACCTCTAGTGTCGAAACCTCACAATCTCATCGGAGGTGGGCCTGACGGTCACTATCGATACCCTGCATACCAGGTATCCCTTCGTACCAGAAGAATACGCGTTGACTTCCACCTTCCAGTGTTGTGGACATCCGAAGGCAACACGTGTCCTGCAGTGTCGGACCCGTCTCCCTCCTTAGGGAAGCCTCGACGCTGCCACGTGTCCCACAGTGTCAGATCTGCCTCCCTCCTTAGGGTGGCCCGATGCTCCCTCGTGTCCCGTAGTGCCAGACCTGCCTCCCTTCATCGGGTGGCTGCCGCATTGCCCCATGTCCTGTAGCTTTGGGCCTACCTCCCTCCTGAGGGTGGCTCTAGCACTGCCACGTGTCCTGAGGTGCCGAACCTGCCTCCCCAAGAAGGGAAGCTCTAGTGCTGCCATGAGTCTAGTAGCTTCGGTCCTACCTCCCTGCAGAGGGAAGCTTCAGAACTGCCACGTGTCACATGTCCGAATCTATATCTACAACGGGAAGTCACCGGGGTCTCCAATGACGCGGACATTCAAGGACTATCAATTGGTTGTTACAAGACCTAGGTAACGCGTCATTAATGCAATATTAATGACGCACGATCAGAGGACGATCAAAATTGATAATGTTGCCATTAAGACACATTATCACACTATTAACCTCCCTTAACACCCGTAGATCGTGTATAGGGTGGTTGTTACAGCTGGGACCACCTGTCGAGCCACAACGCATAGTGTAACATCCAGTCCTTGGCATATAAAATGACTGCATTGCACGGTAAAACACAAGTCATTCAGACTAGCTGACCAGCATACTTGTTCAAAGCAACCCAATACACCCCGTGTAGTAGGGTATTATGCTCAGGGGGCCCGAACCACGTAAAACTCCTTTAGTCAACTTTCTCTTGGATCTTGAAAAGTGCCCCGTTTAAATATGAACCTCCGCGGATTACTTCATAGTAGTATCGGGGGAAGTATCGTTGGAACACTTCGACAAAGGGTTGTGAAAACACACTTCTCGGGTTTTCAATTTTGACTCTATTTTTATAAAAAAATCACATGAGGCAAGAGGTTCAACTATACATGAAGCATAATAAGTATCAAGGTTGGATTAAAGTGCAAAGTTCAGAGAATTATAGTGCAACTCAAAGACTTTGTTGAAAAGGACTAAAAATTCCAAAATCGGATTAGAGAAGAGCAATTCAAATGCATTACTGTTATGAATTTCAATATTTTGCAGTATTTAAACATGAAATTTGAGGGCACCATTGTACTCATATCCAAATTAGGAGGACTACCAAGTTTGAGGATTTTTGGAGCTAATTTCCATTTTCAAATCGATTTGACTAGATTCTATTAGGGAAGGGTTTACAGGTGGGCCCCACCTGTCCGGTGACCCACAGCACATGCCCAGGTGAATCCCTCACCTGTCTCATGGCACCACAGGCGTATAGCGCCTCTGAGCGGCGGCTTGCTGCCTTGGCAGGGTCGGCTCTGGGCCTTAGGTGGGCGGGGCGACTGCCTAGGGCCCAGGTCATGAGGGGGCCCATGAGTTGCTATGCAGTCCGACCTTGTCGGGAGAAAATTGACGATGGGTCTTGATCAAGAAAATTAAGAAAAATAGATAGCCAGACATTTTTAGATTTAGTAGGATTTAATAAAAGCTTAATTAGATCCCAGTTCGGAGAGAGAATAAACTAAATAAACCTAGGATGCATTTGGTTTGGAGTCAAAGTGGTATGGGATGGATCTATCCCAGTTTTCAGGGATAGGACGGTCCCGTTTTCTGTTTGTGTAGAGGGATGGGACAATTCCCGTTTCTTGTTTATTTTATGGGATGGTGTGAGACGGAATGGTCCTGTCTCCTGTTAGAATGAAAGGATAGACATGTGAGTATGAGTACCTATAGAGGGATGCACGCCTGCCTCTACGGAGGTGGGATGGATCCGTCCCCATATTTTTGGTGGGATGGTTCCATCCCGAATCTGGGTGGAATATTCTCTTTTGGGGATGACTCAATCTCATACGTCTCCAAACCAAACAACAGAAAAATGAGATTATCCCATCCCATCCTACCATATCCCTCGAACCAAACACACCCCTAACCCCTTCCCCTCCCATCGGTCGTGCCTCAAACAAAGAGAAACGGAAGAGACCGTGTCTGTCACGTCCATTTAACTGTCAGTGTTACCAATTAGTATATTATCTCTTATTTTAATATTCATGAGGTTTAGGATTGAAATCTGCAAAACCCATTATAATAAAAGTTTTATAGGGTTTCATTATCTTTTCATGGAGTACTATAACGCCAAACTTGGTTTAGTATAGCAAGAGTTATGAAATTCTGAAGATTAGGTATTTGTAGTGCGCAGTACAGGGAGGAAAAATTGATTGTCTGAATTGTGAATCAAATTAACTAGGTTACATCTGGAACTGATTTTATATTGAATAATAAAGTGGTAGGAAATTTCCCGTAGATTCTCTATTGTATACTTATGAAATTACGAAATCTACTGTCGTGCAGTAGACATATCTACTTTACGGGATTTTTTAGGGTTATTATTGCGAATCACTTTAGGAGCATTTTGTTAGATATTGATCGATAATATAGTTATAATTTGCCTTTACTACTGCTAAACGAGGTTCTAGTGCCTTCAACCATGATTAGATGAGGTTTCTTCATCAGTTAACCATGCGTATATCTATATACACACACATATCTATAATTTTGGGGGCTCATGCCATCAACTTTGCCATAGGGCCCTCAGATACATAGAGCCGGCCCTGCGCCTTGGAGCCGGCCATCCCAACAAGCAAAGCCTTCCATGCGTCCAAATCTCTTATACCTCACCTACTCTACCGTTCAGTGAAAACCAAACATCGTTTTCGCTTCTCTGTTCCTCCCCGTCGAGCTCACCGGCCGCTCCTCTGTTCGACGTCGGCACCGTCGTTTGCCTCGTCGTATCACATCGCCGCCAAAAGCAAACCTCGTCCCAAGCTCGTCCTCTATCCATTGCACCGTCGAGTTCCTCAAGTTTTTGGCTCACTGAGTGGCGTTTTGCAGGAATGTTGACGTCCATTCTCGGTGCCGCCACAGGCGACTTCGCGTTTCCGACGTCCTAAACCGTTTGAGCCCTCACCGAGCCTCTCCAAGCTTCGCACAAGCACCCTCAAGCTCTCGGACAAGGTCGTTTACCATTTAGGTAACTTTTGGTCATGTATTCATAAATTCTTTTCCAGCCTTCCCTTCATGAACGTGGCTAGGTTTTCATCTAATTCTTAGTACACCGTTCATGTAGAGTTAGAATTCTAGCGCCTTGACGCATCTCCCTGTGCAATTTTCTTGTGCCGCCGTGGTCGCGTGACGAATTTGGAGGTGTTTTCGTGGCTGCCCACCTCAAACCCTATCTCAACGGTGTAGCCCACGCTCAAATCAATGTCACGTTCATGAAGGGAACATTGCGCCATTGTGCCGCCACCCTCCATAGTCGGGCTCCTGTTTTCCGGTGATGCCGCACATTATTTCCTTGCCCTAGGTGTGTGCCAAGCGTCGGGGAACATTTCTCCCTCTGCCCCATGGCCGGAGGAGCCACTCCGCTGAGGGGAACGGGCGCCGCCGCCCTGGCCGTCGGCCCTCTTCAGCCTGGCTTGAGGTAGAAGACCACGTGATTCTCTGCACCTATTTGGATCTTGTGTGTCCACATGAAGCGTTTGTGTAGCCTTTTTGTGGCTACTGCTGGGTGTGGGTTTCAAATCCGTGGGCCCCAATGGTCAGTCTCTAGATCACTTCCCTGGTGGAATTCAAATCCATGTGGGCCCCAAGTGTCAATCCTAAGACAATTTGCTTTGGAAGATAAACTCAGAATAATCTCCAATCTTTGAAAATCCATATCTCAGTGAGGGTTCATTCAAAAATTACAAAACTAATTTTGCTAGAACTCTCTCAGTAAGTACTTTTCAGAAAGTTAAGGTTCATAGTATGAAACTCAGTAGATCACCCTGTATAATTCTTTTTTCTCCATTTTTTTGTGCAATTATTATGGGAAACCTAGACCATGAAAAATTCTCAAATTTTGCCTGAAAATAGTCATGTCACCATGTGTCACCAGAAAAATCCCCATACTTGTTTAACTTGATTTGCTTGGGTAAATCAAGGAGGTTGTCTCAGCTGTGCTGAAATGGTGGAAAATACCAGAGAAAATACCCTAAATTGATTCAAACTTCAAATTTTGATTGTGATATGTAGATTGATCAGAAAATTGTGAAACAAATTTTCCTAGCACCTTTAATGATCTTCTATACATGTTTGTCAACTTATTTCACCTGATCAGCCTTGTTCAAATTATGTAATTAATTCATTTATAAGCATCTTCACGACCTTTACATAACCTACTCTCTTCATGAATCCAGCTACATCCTTTTATCTTAAATCCTCTGAACTGTTCCAACCTCTGCAAAAAATGAACAAGAACAGTGCTGATCAATTGCTTAAGCATTTCTCACTAATGTTCATTAGTACATATTGTATATACTTTACTAATTGCATTATTATCTTCATGTCGAATAGAAGAGATTCACGAGGAGCAGTCGGAGCCCACTAACAATATTCCACCAAAGTTTGATTATCCTTTTGATCAACATCAGGCAATCCCCGGTTTGCATTTAAGTTACCAAGCTTTTCTTTACACTGGTTACTATATGTCTAGTTGATATGTGCATTATGTCTTGGTTTTATTGTCACTCTAATTGCATGGCCGGAAATCCCTAGAGTATATGGTTAATATATTGCTTATATGATGATTAGTAATGCTATGCTGATATTACTAATGTGGGTTACTAGTATAACTCGAGTATGGCTTTTTCCTGCTCGTGCACTAGTAGAAGTGGAATCAAGTGGGAAGATGGACCTTGATTCACTTAATAGTTAATTGAGACCGGACAGAGAGGTAGGAAGCAGCAAAGCGGGGATCTGTGTGCATAGTTCTGCCTATGTCGATGTAGGACCGTACCGTGTGCGACCCTGCTGGACAAGTTTGAACTTGTACCAGATGCATACTGGCTCTAGTGGACCTAGCAAATTGATGTAACTTGCTAACTCGGATGTTGAGGCACACACGTCATGAGGAGAGGAGAGGCCACTGTGGCACAGACCGTATGTAGGACTTGCTTCCGGGATGGTAGGACTGGCTCATTGTTCAAGTGTCCCATGAAAGGTTGTCATTTATGGCATTATGGAGGAGAACTATATGCCTTCTCTGAACGAGTGTATGTGATGTGCAAGTTCAGTGTTTCATGATTCAAATCACAGTCGCTCGCGGAAGGGGGCATGCTTGTTCACTACGCAATGATGTGGGAGCAATTGGAACTGGATGGAACTTAATGGTTGGATAAGCAACTTGGGTGAAGTAGTTGAGAAGCGAACTAAAGTTATGATCCTAATACGTAACTTGATGCTTAAAAGTGATTATAAGGATCCACTGCAATATTAGTGCCATGAACAACTTTATTATTAATAGTAATCCCTTGCATGTATGAGTAGTGAGACGGTTAAATTTTGCTGAGCGTAATATCATGGTTTGTTGATCCACTATTTTGCAAGTAACATTGCAAGCGACAACGTTATAGATGAGGGTGAGCCTAGTGAGGAAGCACCTGATGAGGGGTGCAAAGCTCACTTGAAATCCTGCACGCCATCGCGAAATCTTGGTGTTGCTACAGTGAAGCTTCGGAGGGCAGGATGACTTCACTCCTGCTTGGTATAGGCTATAGGGCGTGAGTTGTATCTTATCTTTCTGTTGCTTGTACTGTTGTACATTAGTTTGTAAACTGAACAATACTAAGGATTAAAGGCCCAATACATTGTAGATGTGTGTTCTGTGTGTTGTGCTGTTGGGTATCGCATCGTACGACACCATTCAATGCAATTCATGGAATGTCAGGACTGGGGTCCCCACAGTCCTTACTGAAACAAACTCTTAACTATTATCCCTCTCCTTGTCCCATAAGAGATTTTCTTCCGACCTCATCAATCACCACACAAAACGAGACCTTCCATAAAAAAGGAAACAAAGCCAACAGTAGAGGTGAAATACGAACAGTAATTTTTTGGATCATTCGATGTTGTTTTCAAGAATTTCTGAATCGATTACATTTTTATCGGAATTGTTCGGAAATGATCCTAAAATCGAAAATATGAATTCGAAGATCGGAAAGAAAATGATTAAGGCAGTTCTCTGACAAATAGTCGGAATACGTACCATATTTATTTGAAAATTTTGTGTATTCATTCCCAACAATTTCAGTATTTATTGGGGCATGCTGCCTGACCCATGAGCCCATCACATTCAGGAGCAGAGGCACCCGAATTTTTTTATTAATATACCTTTTAAAAAATAATTTAATATAAATACCACATGGAATGACGATTTGGCAAAAATGACCCAGAGTCGTACGTGCTGCATACAAAATTCGAATTTCGTATGAGACTCATACAAAATGCGCATTTCGTCTGTGCCACATCAGTTGGTGCATGCCACGCTGGAGAAAATGCTGGTCATGGTGTAACAAATGGGCACGCACACATTTCGTATGTGCCTCATATGAAGTGAACTACCTTCGTACGAGGCACGTACGAAATGCGTGCGTTGCCCATTTTTGACACTGTGCTTAATGGAATTTACCCATAACTTTATAAAAATTTATAGACCGAATTGGTAGAAATTTCCAAAGTATAAAATAGAGCATACATTGTGAAGTTTTGAATTCAATGAACTTCGTATAAGTTTAGTATGTAGAAACAAGAGTAATTGTATATGTTATTAGGCAACACGATCACATTTTTGCACATTTGTAAAATTTATTCAGTTTTGGTTTTTTCTTTAGAAACATTTGGAGTTAGAACTGGTAGAAACGTCCATAAAAGTTATTGTAATGTAAGTTTTGTTGAGTATAAAAAATAAGTTAGCAATATATTTTATGGGAGTTTAATGGAAGCTACAAATTTTTTAAAATCATATAGCGATAACAATTGCATAGTTTGGAAAATTATAAAATTAATTGTACTATAATTTAAACGCTCGGTGGTGGTTACATCAAATGAATTACATAGTTCCAAAAATATTTTCATGTTGTTTGCCACTCTACTACTATGGTACATGAGGCAAAACATGCGTAAACATATTTTTGAAAGAAAACATAAAATAGGTAATACAAATGGCGTGTGTACGACACACTTATGATGTGTCGATCTAATCCTAACACGCCTTAGTTGAATTGAATGCCAAGCATAGTTTACCCAAGTTGCTACTGAGTGCAACGGGTGTATTTTCCCTTACGCAAAGCATCCGGACCGGCTTCTCTTGCGCGACGAGCTCTCTCACGCATGCATTCTCGCTGAGCCTCTCGTGCATGTGCTGCGATGTGTTCCTCCTCTATAGCTTGCGATCACACTATGCGAACCTTTATCGAATTTCTTCTTGCTTCTTGCGATGACGCTCCTCCTGTTCAGCTCTATTCTTCGTCTCTTGCTCTATTCTTTCATCCCACTCTATTTATTCTTTGAACTTCCAATATGCATGTCGAGTAATTCTATGAACCTCCTCGACGTCTTTTGCCGGTTGTTCGTAGTCGATGAAGTTCCCGAAGTCGCAAAGAGGTGCTGGTGACTACACAAGTTTTTGTACAAAAAAATTAGATTTTATAGCATTCATAAAAACAGAAATAATGTTGCATGTTACCTGTTTTCTACAACCTGGAAGAAACGGACACGTCTTGTGAGGAGGATCCTACTCGTAGTTGTCGCACATCCAAAGCCGGCAACCATACGAGTCACCAGGTTGAAGATCTCTTACAAACCTACAATGAGTGCCACAGAAACACATTGGAGGTTGTAATCTCTCATGGATTGGAACCTTTTCTCTATTTGTGGGTGGTGAGTACTCGTCCATGGTACTAAAGTATATGGAATGATTGTAGTGAGTGTGTGTTGAAGTTGTTAGCAGAGTGAGTGTTATATAGATGAACAGATGATGGTGTATGGACCTAGTGCAGGAGAAATTTCATCCCTGGGATGGATAAGTGTGAACTGATATTTCACGTCGTGTGACATGGAGCAGTGCAATTTTGTTTTTATCTTGTACGAGATTCGCCTCACATGGAGCAGTGCAATTTTGTTTTTCTCTTGTATGAGATTCGCCTGAGAAGAAGCAGTGCAATGTCGTGAATTTCGTGTACGAGATTCGCCTGACATGGACCTGGCGATGTCGTGGATAACTTTCACATGAGTTTTTGTCGTATTTTATGTAGATAATATTCGTTTTACAAGATTCGTCTCACAAGTTATAAAGTAGTATGGCGAGTCGAAAAGTAGGAAGATGACAAAGTAATTTTAACATACTTTTCATTTGAAACATACCTCTTATACATGGGAACCATACTTCTGATACATATAAAACATACTTCTGATACATGTGAAACATATTTCGCTACTTCACTACTATTTGTGATGCGGACAGTTGCAAGACATGTTATTGCAAACGTCATGTTCATCCTCATCATTCGTCTAACTTGTACCGGGATAAAGTTCCATTTGTTGAAGTTCCATTTCAACTAGCTCACCCACCAAATCTTGATTGCAACATTGTACATGTTTAATGTACTTTCGAGTAGCCTTAATAGGTGGTGGATCAACCCAGAGTGTATATCCACAATTTTCATCATCATAGTAAGCCTAAATCCAAAAGTATTGTCAGTAAACTGCATATATGAAAGATGTTTTGAAAATGATATTTAGTACTTACTCCACCAATAGGACAATGAAAGAAATGATGACCGTTGTCGTATCCTTCATCCATCATTTTGACAATACAATCCATGTCACAATGAAACTTAGGCCACTCTTGTTTGTTGCCATCATATGGTCGTAGTGGATTAAACGGGCCAAAATCACTCTTAGTAAAAAGCGGGAACTCATCTAATGGTGGTTCATACCAAGTTGGACCTCCCATCAAGTAATTTTCAAGCACTGCTCTAAAGTTTCCACCTCCTCGCGTATCACGACTTTTACTCACCATTGTTTCACCTCCACGCCTACCTCGACCTCTACTCGTCATTGTTGGCGTGACGAACACAAGGACGCACGAGTAGTCGTATTTATATAGAGCGATGAGTGTAATGTCGTTCTTTTCTTGTACGAGATTCGTCTGACATGTATCTATTGATGTTGTGGATAAGATTCGTCTGACACGATAAAGTGCAATGTCATTCTTTTCTTGTACGAGATTCGCCTGACATGTATCTGTTGATGTCATGGATAAGATTCGTTTGAAACGATTCAGTGCAATGTCGTTCTTTTCTTGTACGAGATTTACCTAACATGTATTTGTTGATGTCGTGGATAAAATTTGGCTAACACGATAAAGTGCATTGTCGTTTATATAAAAAAATGATAGAAGTATGAAAGATATAGTGGATAAACAGAACATAACATAGTTTTTCTACAATATAAAACACACATACATGGGTACACGTTACTAACGTCTACCACACTTGTTGTTGAACCTACACGCAACATTCACATGAGCCCGATCGTAAGACACGCGCGAAGGAGCTGCCCTCCTCCGTCGCTACTGAACAGGCGCGGGTGTCTCGAACTTCTTTGAAGGCTGAGTCGGAATGGGAGCACCATCCAACTATGATGCAGGAACCGTATCCTGCTGCGGCATGTCCACCAGATAGTCATCGATCTGGAAAGGTGAAGCTGGAGCACTGCCGTGGTGCATCTGCGAGCCGGACAGTGTAGTATCATAGTCTGTTGTGCCCATACCTGCATTAGCATAACATATTTAGTTAGCAGGTTCATTGTGTCCATTATGGATTTAAGTAGCAAAATCGTTCCACGACATACCTGCACCCATTTGTGGCACATGTGTGGACGGGCTAGCCAAGTCTGAAGAAGGAACCCAAAAGGCATCTGTGTCGACGGGTCTGGGAAATCCCAACCAGGTACCTGCGTGGACGGGCCTGGGGCCCAAGCAGCAGGTACCTGTGTGGACAGGCCTGGAGCCCAAGCAGGCACCTGTGTGGATGGGCCTGGGGCCCAAGCAGGTACCTGTGTGGACGGGTCTGGGACCGAAGTAGGTACCTGTGTGGAGGTTCCTGCAGAACATATATGAACACAAATATTAGTTTTGTGCAAATATCTCAAGTTTACTAATAATTATGTACCTGCTGTGCTGGGATGCCTAATGTTCCATGCGGTCGGAACTGTAATGTCTTGTGCACATGATTGTGCACAAGAAGCCAACTTCAGACCCTCTTTCGCATGGTTGTATATCCTCTCTAGCATGTGCACCATCTCTGACAAACTCATCGATATCCCCTGCCTCAATCGTTGAAGTTGAGGACTCTGCAAGAACCTGACGGAACCGATTCATCTTCACAAGTGTGAAGTGATCGGTCGTACAACAATTAATTATTAATCATTAATGAAAAGAACACATTAAAGCATTGCAAATGTACTTCAAAGAATTTGATCTTACTGCCCTTGAAGAAGCTTCATCTCTATGACGCGGATAAGTATATGTCACCGAGGGTACGTGCGTCTGTCGCTCGATTGGTGTGTGTGCAAGAACAACTCGTGTCTGAGGAAGGTACCACTGTAAGTACTCCTCATAAACGGCCTGTGAGAATGGTCGTGTATCCTGAACAACCTCGTGTAATGCAGCCGTCCACTGTATGAGCCACGGATGCATGAGCTGCAACCAAAGTCCCAGCATGGAGGTAACCTTACGAGAGTACCTGCAGGGCAAATAAATACATTAATATTTCAGAATTATTGTTTTCATGAGATATGAGGGGAATTACTTACGTATGCACTACATAAGGCACAATAGAATGTGGAAGTACTGGAAATGCTTGGTGTAGGCCAAATTGACGCAAGACTCGGTGTGCTATATACTCCTCTATGTAGATATCGTACACCAGCGGTTTTCTTGTAAGCCAGTAATCCGAGTCTCTGTAGCATAGAAACGCAAGTCCCCTCGGTGCTGGACGGTCGTGCTCCTCCATATCATACAGTGTCTAGCGCACGTCCTCGTCTGCATCTAACCGATCAAACTCCTTGATGAACCCTTGGTACACCTTGTGCATGTGCTTGTTACTCCACTCACGCTGCGTAAAGAATAAATGATGTCACATTACTATATTATTATAATTGTGAACAATATGAATGCACTTAAAATGTAACTGTACCTATCGGTGCACCCAAAAAGTACCCATCGTAGGGCCGTCATCCGATGTCTCACTGTACTCATCGTCATCGTATGGTGTCGGGTGCACTTGCGGCCGACCTATCATGAATCGCTCGTATACCCATAGCTGCAGAAGTAGAAGACAACCAGCTAGTCCTGCGTTACCTCGAGACTTTGTGCAAGCGTCACAAAGTCCTCTGTACGTGGCCGCCAACACATATGAACCCCAACTATACTCAGGCATCTCCTGTGGTGTGGACTCTGATATCTGTCGAACAAACAGAATCAGGTGTCTGTCCACGGAGTCACCGTGCGTGTTGGTGAACATTATCGCACCAAACAGCCACAACAAGTATGCCTCCTAGTATCTATTAACAGTGGCATCATCAGCGTGTGGACGCATAGTATCCACCTACAATTAGAAAACAAAAAACTGTAAGTTTCATTTAAATTACATAAAAAAACATTAGAAGGTTCATTTGCATCGAAATAACACTTACATAGTATGAAATAGTACCTCGCAGTACGCCAACCACTTCTTTGTCGGACCATGTTGCTGGTTGTTGTGAAGTGGAGAAACAGGGTCAGCCGCAGGGTGTCGTGCCACATCCTAAAACCGCACAGACATCTCTCCATGCCAGGTGGGTCAGTCCTCAGGGGCGCAAACAGGGGCACCTGCGATAGGAAGACCCAAGAAGAAAGACACGTCCTCCAGCATGACGGTCATCTCCCCACACGGCAAGTGAAACGTGTGGGTCTCTGGCCTCCAACAATCTGTCAAAGCTGACAGCAGGGCTCTGTCAATGCTGAAACGGTACTTTCGATCATCACGATCAAATGACCTCTCCTCAAGCAGCCTACATATTGGAAGCAGCCCAGCTGCACTCAACCTATTTCATACCTAGCAATAAATTAATATCTACAGAATGATAAAATAATTTTTATTATCATATTAACAGAAGCACGTACCTGGGAATCCATCTATCGTCTAACTTCCAAAAGGAAGGCACCTGAGGATGAAGAACGAGTAGATCCTCACCTCGCCAAAGTCAGAAACCTCGGTGCGTTATATCAATCTGAGACTGAAGTAACTCATGACACTGTCCTTGTTATGCAGCCATACCTACATATGACAAGTAAAACATTAATAGGATGAAAAACTTGAAAAACATATTTAAATGAACGACTTGGAGAACATATTCAAATAAAGAACATGAACGACATATTCATAATAGTACATATGTCAATGTTCAATACAACACACCTCACTTAACGTACATGTACAAATTTATAGTTCATAATAATAAGATATTACATAATGTAGCACATCTAGATATAATGATGCACATCAAATACCATTGCCATCCCTAAACATAGTTGTGCGGCGTGCACAAGGACGACGACCGTCACGACTACAATAAGTCTTATCGCAGACGACTCCAAACCTATTATCACACGCGGTTTTTAAAACCGCCCGAAACGAAGAGTCTGTGATAATCCACAATTTCACAGGCGAAGAAGTGATACCGCCTGTGAAGAAACATTATCACAGGCAGTTTTTACTTATGCTAGCCGCCTGTGAAGATAAGTTACACAGGCGGGTGGTGCAACATATATATCCACCTGTGATAATTGTCTTATCACAGGCGGGTCTTGCAGCATTACTAACCGCCTGTGATAATGGTGTTATCACAGGCGGATGTTGACCTACATCAAGCCGCCTGGGAAGACCTTTTACCGCAGCCGGTTTCTACCATAACAGTAACCGCCTGTGATAATTAGGTTATCACAGATGGTTCTTTACCTGTATCTAGCCGCCTGTGATAATTGTTTTTCACAGGCATGCCTAGCCGTTGTTTAATAACCGCCTGTGATAAGGTATAACCTATGCAATACTACTGTTGTCATTTCTAATTTCCAGGTCAATTCAATATAATCACAGAACAAAAATCAACAATATCATCACAAAACAAAAGTCAACAATATTATCATCACAGAAGTCAATTTCACTAAAACAATATACATATGTACAAGTTACACATACAATTCATCTCATAGTTTACAAGTTTTCACTAAAAACTGTTTCTATTGGCATAGTTGCAAAGTTCTGGCACATCAGCTGCTGCACCATTCTCATCAAGGAACTTCCCTTTTTGTGCAAAATTTTGTGACGAATGAATTGACAGATTTCAGAAGCAATCCTGTCGGCTCCTCCATCAGGAATACTTCTACAAACCGACCATTCTTTGTTCAGATTCTTCGTGTGCAGCAATATAACACATAACAAGGTTTAGAATGTGTTGGTTTGAACAATCTCAAAGTATAGATCAAAGTGAGAGTATACATGAATTTAGTTGGTATTTTTAGAGCAGTTGTACTATAAGAAATTGAATTTTGAAGTTGGAATCAAAATATGAAAATAATGTTTCTGGTAATATTGAACAACAGAGAATATAAGTATTAAACTACGCTAGTTACAATGAAAATGAAACTCAAAAGTAAGAAAATAAGGTATCGACAATAAGGATAACTTACATCCTCACGATTCACTCTATATACGCCGGCGGTCCAAAGATGCTCGCATACATGATACCCGCATAAGACACTCCCAGCATGTTGCTTCGGACAAGCATAATACGTTTTAATGCCCAATGCATTCATATTGGAAGGTTTCTCACCGCCAAGCTGTTCCGCGTAAAACTGCCAAGCGCTGTAATACAAGAAATGTCATATAAAACTTGTCAACACATTCTAAATGTGTGTAAATTAAAATTATTGAATAAACGTACAGTTTCAAAATGGTAAGGAAATCTTTGTAACGATCTTGTGGGAAATCGGCCGAGTCCAAGACTATTGTCTTTCCCTGCGTTGGCTTGATGAAGATCATTATGTAGTGATCACTGCAAACACACAAACACACGTGTTAACAATTACCAATAACTGCTGTTTCAATGTCATATGTCGAACTTACTCGAAGTTGTACAGAGCCTTTACGAGGTCCTTGCCGTCTCTGACAAAGTTAAACATTGCATGTCCTATGTAAGTTGCAACTTCTGTCCTTCTATCCTTCTTATGTTTTGCGATTGCTTTTTCAAAATCTTTTTTTTTCATGTGCTTGAAATGTGCTGAGTCTCGATCTGCCTGGATGTCGAATAGCGCCTTTGCAATCCTAGTAGGGTCAAGGATACCTGTCTTACGCGCCAATTTCATTATCCATGTATTGCATCCTATTGAAGAAGTCCAGAATTGTTATAGTATCTTGAAATGCATATGCGTGTAGTAAGAAAAGCAAATACAAAATATTAGAGCACTTACAAGCACCAGACGAGCAGTAGGTTGATTTCGAGCATGTCCTGATGCAAAAGGGGACGCAACTCTTCAAATAAAATTACTCGTCTATCTTCTCCAGTGCTCCAGAATGCTTCTTTTGGAATACGAAATGTGACCCAATTAAGACCATATCTTGTGCTGGCAAGGATGTACCACTCATGCATTCTTCTGAGCGGAACGGGTTGTTTGCTAAGTTGTACGGATGTCATGAACGGCTTCCCATTGTCAAATTTAGGAGGAACATCCTCAAGCTTGTATATTGGATCTCCTGGTTTAACTAAAGCCGTCCGCCGATTATACATGACACCGTCTTCTTCCCACTCCTCGATATCTCCTAATTCTGGCTCATGAGAAGAATGAGATCCACTCGATTTTATAATATTTTCCTTAATAGTTTCCAAATACTTTGACACTTCTGATGAAGGTTTCTTATTTTCGTATGAGCTAACTTTGATAGGCACTAATGATCGAGGAGTAGTCGTCGGAAGTTGGACACTGGCTTGTTGAACCTGTTGTTCAACTGATTGCTCTTTACTCCCAGCAGCTGGCTCTAGTACTACTTCAAGATGTTGCTCAATTGGTTGCTCTTTACTAGCAATAGCTTGCTCTGGTACTACTTGAAGCTGTTGTCCAACTTGTTGATTGAAGATATCTTTACTAGCAAGGTTACTATCATCCTTGCTGAGACATAGGGGGAGTGGATCTTCCTGGACTGGAAGTGGATCTTCATGCACTTTCGCCTTAGAAGATGGGGTTGCAATATTTGGACATGCGACGGGGCTAGAAATTGACTCATTGTCCAACACGATATCGCGTCGGTGCCAAAGGATTAATTGGTTGACAGCCTGCCCCAGAGTCGTGATCCCCTGAGGTTTTACGTGGTCTATTTCGTAATCTTCATAATCATTATCAATGATCCGAAGAACTTGCACCACAGCATAATACAATGGAAGTGGAATCCCGTTGAAGTCACGATCAGGCTTTGCCATAGAAGTGGCAACCTGTTTGGTTTTGTTCCCTGCTTTGCCTATCGGGACAAGAAGACGACAAGATTTGTTGTTAGCAATATCATCGACAGGGAACTTATGGGTTGACCCTGAGCCTGGCACAGAACCAACGCTGCTAGGGTAGGCAGTTGGAGATACTAATTGCTCCCTTTGCACCGGAACCATCACTGTACTCGGTGCCACTAATTGTCCCGATTGTCTAAGTTGTTCCATTATTTCTTGCATATTTTCTTTGACCTTTTGAGCAATCATTTCATCAAGTGTTTTCTTAAACTTCTCACGTCTTCTATATGTGTCTTTATCTTTAGGGAAACCATCTAGCCAAGACATTTGAGAAGAGACTGCTCGAACCCGTCCGCTGTGTTCAGGGTTTCCTAAGATAGCGGTAAGTTGGTCATTCTATCTCTTCGGCTTGAAGAGACTCTTATGTTGCTTTTCAATTACTTCTTTCATTTTATCCTCTACTTCATTCAAAGAGTCGGGCTTTTCAAGTTTGCCCTCGTTGGTCAAACCTGATCAAGCAAAGACCCACCGTTGAGTTCGCTCATCGCACCCTTCTAATGGGTGAGGATTGCCCTTACTGGTAATTTTGTCTAATATCTTATTCCATTTCTGGACTTTGGGGGCATATCCAGCAGACCCCAAGCGATGATGGTATTTGTTCTTTTTTGCAAGCTCTGACCTAGTTGCACTTAGAGCTTTAGCATCAGGTGTGCTCTTTTGACGAACAAACTCTTGCCACTGAGCTTGTGTGATTTTTCCCATCTTCCTCGGGCTAGGGACCTTATCGTCCTTAATATAAGCATTCATTTCACTCTTCTAGCCACAAAACTTCTTGCCGCAAGAGACCAATGTTGCTTTATTTACAGCTTCTTCCGTGCCTTTCGGGAACTTGAATTGTTTCTTTATCCTTTCCCACAACTCATTCTTGGTCTGCTCGGGTAATTTCCTCCAATTCTCGGTTGTGATCAGCATAACCTCCCTAACAAGAAAACCGCATGCATTACGGTACTTGGTAACTGAATCCAGTGGTTCTTGGGGAAGCCCACCTGGACCGACCCTTGTTATGTACATGATGCGGTCCAATGGACCCTTATTGGGACCTCGTTGCCCTCGTTTCCGCTTAAGTGAAGCTGGGGATTCATCCATTGAAGGACCTTCTGCAGTTTTAGGAGTCGATGTCACCTCATTGTCTTCGCAATTAATCTAGGTAGAAAAGAATTATAAGACTTCGTATACTTGACAACCAACATTAACTTGAACTGCTGAAGTTAAGATTCGTGATCCATACCTCGTCGGCAGGATCATATTCCGGGTCTAGATCCTCTGAAGTCTTTTTAATTTTTATATTTGGAAAAGGATCCGATGGACTGTGATAGGAGCCTGAACTGCTAGACTCAGTAAACTCCATATTGTCTTCTTTATTGTTACTACCAGGACGAGTCTTCTTAGGGCTTTCCATGCTAGAATTAATAAGACAAAAAATCTAATAAATGGCATATTAACTCTACATGAAGTGTTGCATGAAGAAAAAGATGGAAGCATTCTAGGATTTGATAAGGCATTCTAGGGTTTAAGGCGACTGACCAAAAGGTTCCTATACAATGCGAGGGTGACAAGCATGTTAAAGTTGCTCACCAGCAATGGCAATTTTATCTTCTTATTCTAAATAGGCTAGCTTCGTTCAAAGTGGCGACCATGTTCTTGAGGTTTACTAGGCGGCGCCTAGCTCCGGACCTATAACTGATCAAGCAAGGGACAAAAAGCAAATCCTCCAGCCTTTTTCTAGTATCAAGAATCGCGAAGTGTGGCACTTGGATTTGGATGGTGAGGTGAGGTGAGGCGAGGCGAGGTAGCTGCAGGCGAGACGAGACACTCTTTTTCAGCGATCATCTCTACAACCGTGGGATTTGCACGGTAAAAAGAGATAAAAAGACCCACATTCTCAAACGAATCAGGAATCCGAAAACATTTGCCAAAATCTAATCCCGGTGTGCCCGGCCGCACCAAATGGGCTCATCATGGCAGCAGATTCAGCCATCATGAAAGGCAGTATAACTATATCTAATGTAACTTAGCCAAAATTAGCCAAATTTGCTCAACTTAACCAAATATAGATAAATCTTGCCCCGGATAGTCAAACTTGCTTGATTATGCTTCAGTTAGCTAAATTTTGTCATGTTTAAAACAAATTTTCTCAATTTTGACTCAATTAAGTAAATTTAGCCAAAACACATTTTTGAAGTTATATAGGTCTAACTAAATTCTTGTATCATAGAGATCGGCAGCATATGCTCCTGGTATCACAAATGAGTTGGCCAGCAAATTGCCTACCCACCAAACCCTAACCAAAGATGCCACCGAACTTGACAGTTTTTCGAATTCCACCGAACCCTAACCAAGGATGCCTACCATTTTCTAATTCCCAAACCCTAACCAAGGATAAGCAAGGCGGTGGCGAGGGCAGGGAGGGAGGCAGCACTTCGAAGGAGGATGGAAGGTCGAAGGGTTTAGGGTTTACCTTGAAGCTTGGCGGCGACGGCAATGGCTTCGCTCAGCGTACTTGGAAGTGACGAGGGCGAAGCTCGGCGGCGACGGCGAAGCTCGGCGGCGACAGGGGCGAACACTTGGCGGCAAACAAAATTTTGGCAGCCTAACGTCGTCTAAGTGTTTTGCCCAGGTTAGGTTTTTCCAACGCTGCAGAGGGGTATATATAGACTCCCATTTTCTCATGCGGATTTTAAGTACCGACCGCCTGAGAAGATGGTTACATCAGGCGGGTTTTACTTACCAACCGCCTGAGAAGATACAATTATCTCAGGCGGTTGGTAAGTAATACCCGCCTGAGATAAACATCTTCTCAGGCGGTTATTAAGTACCAACCGCCTGTCAAGATATTTACTTCTTCTTAATTAATATTCTTGATTAAATGTGGGTCCTTTAAAAAGGCAAGATTTCACTTTCTTGTAATATTATTGATAAGTAAAGATTACCATTAAATTTCACATCATAAATCTTTTGAAATTGGCTAGAACATAAAAAACATACAACAAATGCTATTTTTCATTTTTCTATCTTGATTAATATAATGTTTTTTATTTATTTTTTCAGTGGATATTTTACTCATCATACCAACCTCTATGATTTTTTTCAGATTTTTTTTTAAATTTTTTCTAATCAATGTGTGTTCATAATTTGATGAATGCCTCATATGTATATGAGCATTTAGTTAGAATAATGGATAATTTGAAGTTCGACATGTTGGAATGCTTTTAAAAAAATTAACAAAATTCATACATGTATAAATGATACAATTATGTTCATACAAACAAAATTAAGTGAAGGATCTTTTTTTATGAGATACACAAATGTGAATAATATGTGAGTAGAAATTGATTTGATATTTACCAAAACATTACAATGTCAGCTATACAAGTTTTAAAATATTTTGTTCAGGTGGTAGATGTTAATTTTATACAAATGTAGAAGAAAGAATCATCGAATTTGGACACAATTTGCAGAATCTAAACATGTTTGAGTATTTATATTGGATTCTAAATAAAAAAGAAGCAAGGGATAAGGAAACTGAAGAGCAATATCGGACATTATCTCAGGCGGTTGGTAAGTAATACCCGCCTGAGATAAACATCTTCTCAGGCAGTTATTAAGTACCAACCTCCTGTGAAGATATTTACATCTTCTTAATTAATATTCTTGATTAAATGTGGGTCCTTTAAAAAGGCAAAATTTTACTTTCTTGTAATATTATTGATAAGTAAAGGTTACCATTAAATTTCACTTCATAAATCCTTTGAAATTGGTCAGAACATAAAAAACATACAACAAATGCTATTTTTCATTTTTCCATCTTGATGAATATAATGCTTTTTCATTTATTTTTTTAGTGGACATTTTTACTCATCATACCAACCTCTATGAATTTTTTCAGATTTTTTAAATTTTTTTGAATCAATGTGTGTTCATAATTTGATGAATGCCTCATATGTATATGAGCATTTAGTTATAATGATGGATAATTTGAAGTTTGACATGTTGGATTGCTTTTAAAAAAATTAACAAAATTCATACATGTATAAATGATACAATTATGTTCATACAAACAAAATTAAGTAAAGGATCTTTTTTTTATGAGATACACAAATGTGAATAATATGTGAGTAGAAATTAATTTGATATTTACCAAAACATTACAATGTCAGCTATACATGTTTTAAAATAATTTGTTCAGGTGGTAGATGTTAATTTTATACAAATGTAGAAGAAAGAATCATCGAATTTGGACACAATTTGCAGAATCTAAACATGTTTGAGTATTTATATTGGAATCTAAATAAAAAAGAAGTAAGGGATAAGGAAACTGAAGAACAGTATCGGGCATTATCTCAGGCGGTTGGTAAGTAATACCCGCCTGAGATAAATATCTTCTCAGGCAGTTATTAAGTACCAACCGTCTGTGAAGATATTTACTTCTTCTTAATTAATATTCTTGATTAAATGTGGGTCCTTTAAAAAGGCAAAATTTCACTTTCTTGTAATATTATTGAGAAGTAAAGGTTACCATTAAATTTCACTTCATAAATCCTTTAAAATTGGTTAGAACATAAAAAACATACAACAAATGCTATTTTTCATTTTTCTATCTTGATGAATATAATTCTTTTTTCATTTATTTTTTCAGTGGACATTTTTACTCACCATACCAACCTCTATGAATTTTTCAGATTTTTTTAAATTTTTTTGAATCAATATGTGTTCATAATTTGATGAATGCCCCATATGTATATGAGCATTTAGTTAGAATGATGGATAATTTGAAGTTTGACATGTTGGAATGCTTTTAAAAAAATTAACAAAATTCATACATGTATAAATGATACAATTATGTTCATACAAACAAAATTAAGTGAAGGATCTTTTTTTTATGAGATACACAAATTTGAATAATATGTGAGTATAAATTTATTTTATATTTACCAAAACATTACAATGTCAGCTATACAAGTTTTAAAATATTTTGTTTAGGTGGTAGATGTTAATTTTATACAAATTTAAAAGAAAGAATCATCGAATTTGGACACAATTTGCATAATCTAAACATGTTTGAGTATTTATATTGGAATCTAAATAAAAAAGAAGCAAGGGATAAGAAAACTGAAGAACAGTATCGGGCATTATGTCAGGCGGTTGGTAAGTAATACCCGCCTGAGATAAACATCTTCTTAGGCGGTTATTAAGTACCAACTGCCTGTGAGGATATTTACTTTGTTGTAAATTAATATTCTTGATTGGAATCTAAATAATCGCCTCGGGCATTATCACAGGCGGTTTGTAAGGAATAACCGCCTGAGATAATGTTTTTCTCAGGCGTATATTTATTACCAACTGCCTGTGAAAAATTTAAAAACCGCCTGTGAAAAACTGACGTCTATATAAAGACCCCTCGCCATAGTCGAAACGTAACCCTGGAGAATTTTCCACCGCCACAAGGCTCCCGAAATTTCCTACCGCCGCGCCTGCTCTGCCGCGCTGCCGCCCAGCCTGCACTGTCGCGCCGCCGCTCAGCCCGCACAACCGCACCGCCGCCCAGAGCCCGCACTGCCACGCCGCCGCCCAGACCCGCGGAGGCACGCCTAATCTGCCCAGTCCCACATCGCGCCACAAGGTATAAATTCTCATAGTTTCCTTTTGCATGTTGTGTTGGTATATGGATTGTGTCCTTTTGCATGTTGGTATATTCTCATAGTGTGTTGGTATATGGATTGTGTCATAGTGTGTTGGTATATGGATTGTGTCCTTTTGCATGTTGGTATATTCTCATAGTGTGTTGGTATATGGATTGTGTCATAGTGTGTTGGTATATGGATTGTGTCCTTTTGCATGTTGGTATATATGGATTGTACCCGAATCCGAACCTGCGGGTAAAATATAGCACCCGTACCCATACCCGATGGGTTTCTAACAGGTTTCGGGTACCCATCGGGAAATGGCACCGGGGTGGAAGGCGGCACTGGGGCCAACTGCAGGTGGCGACAAGGACGGAGACAGTGTTGGAGGCACCGGGGCCAACTGTCGACGATGCACGGTGGTCGGTGGAAAGTCGGCAACAGTCACCGAAGTGGCGAAGTGGAGCCGTGCCACGCTCCAGCACCGCGCCTCTCCATCGCGTCAGGTCGGGGGCGGCGACAAAAGTCTGGCACTCTGGTAGCGAGCGGCCAGCGACGTCTAGTTTTTTTTATCTACGCCTCTTCTCGCTGCTCGGTCCAGACTCCAGCCTCCAGGGATCGGGATTGGTTTGATTGCAATGGATGGTGGACGTCTGAATACCATGAATAGCTAGTTACGTGGCCTTGTGGGCCGTGAATTTTTAACTATTCTGAGCTGAGTTTTTTTATTGGCCACATCTAAATCATAACAGTATTTCGGGTACCCGCGGGTAGGAAATAATACCCGCACTCATACCCGCAACACATCGGATCGGGTACAGGTTGTACCCACGGGTAAAAAAATCCACCCGTACCCGCACCCGTTGGGTGCAATACCCGTCGGGTACCCGTACCCGCAGGTATAATTGCCATCCATAGATCCCACCCAGACCTAGCCCATGCCACTGGGCCTGTTTGCCCCACGACTTCAATCCTTCACCCCCGCTTGCTGCTCCCGACGCCTTCGACTCCGTACGCCTCAAGACATCGCCCGTCTCCTACATTAGTCACCATAATCATACTTGTTATGTCTCTATAAATTCATTTTATAGAAGACCTTTAGAGAATATTTGTGGCCAAATTTTGTAAATCTGACAAAAATTCTATTATTGAAGCATGGATCGTCGAGCGTGGATGTATAAGATGCCGAAACCCGATCCTATGTACATTCATAATGTTGCAAATTTTATTGAAGCATCCAAGAGACATGCGAAGTTGCAAAAGATAGATGACATATTATGTCCATGTATCGACTGCGAAAATAAGATTGCTTGGATGGATACTATAGTAATCCAATCTCATTTGGTGAAAAGAGGTTTAAAAAAAACTACATAATATGGACAGAGCACGGTGAGTTAGATACACATGATGTGGATAAAGATGATGAGAGAGGTTCAAATGATGATAATGTTCATATCGATGATGGTAGTGACAATCAAGCTGGTGATGATGATGATGAGTTTGATTGTGAGGAGATGTTGCGTCACATTGAACCATATGTATTGACTTCTATGGGAGCAAGCAAAGGTTTAAGTAAAATGGAGACATTGCAGAATGCGGCGATGGAGCTTTTATATGATGAATCAAACGGTTGTGATAAAGAGTTTACTACATTATGTGCAGTCCTAGAACTACTAAAGTTGAAAGCTACGCACAGATGGTCCGATTGTAGTTTCTCTAATCTTTTGAATCTTCTGGCAGAAATTCTTCCAAATCCAAATAAGCTGCCCAGAAGCACTTATAAAGCGAAGAAACTTCTTTGCCCGATGGCACTAGGTGTGACAAAAATACACGCTTGTGCGAACCATTGTATTCTGTATCGCAAAGAGCATGAGCTCGCAACTAGATGCCCTATTTGTGGTGTCAGTAGATATAAGAAGGACTACAATCACCAGTATGTTACCAACATGAAAAAGATTCAGAAGAATAAGAAGTTTATTATTGGTCCTGAAGGTGACGATGACGATACTTCTGGCGATGCAGACGAGAAGAATAAGAGAAAAATTCCTGCCTTGGTGATGTGGTACCTTCTGGTAATTGATCGCTTGAAGCGTTTGTTCTCAAACCCTAGGGAGGCTGAACTTATGCGTTGGCATTCCGAGCAAGGCAAAAAGAATGAAAAACATATACGACACTCTGGTGATGCAACGCAGTGGAAAAATTTTGATATTCAGTATCCAAAATTTGCAAAGGAAATCAGAAATGTGAGGTTTGCCTTGGGTGCAGACGGAATGAATCCGTTTGGTGAAAAAAGGAGCATACACAGCACATGGCCCGTGGTCTTAACAATGTACAACCTACTGGCGTGGTTGTGTCACAAAAGGAAATATATCTTGTTATCTGTTCTTATCCAAGGTCCGAAACAACCCGACATCGAAACTGATGTGTTCTTGGAACCTTTAATGGAAGATATGGCAAAATTGTGGAATGAAGGGGTACGTACATGGGATGAGTACAAGCGGGAGTATTTCACGCTAAGAGCAATGATATTTGTTACCGTGCATGATTATCCCGGACTGTTTACATTATCGGGACAAATGAAAGGGAAGAAAGGTTGTGTTAGGTGCGTGGATAGAACTGGATTTCTATACCTCACTTCATCCAGAAAGACGGTGTACATGAGACACCGATGGTTCTTGACAGATACACACAAGTATAGGAAGATGAAAGAACAATTTTATATCAAAATCGAAAAAGATACTACACCAAAACCTTACAGTGGAAAACTTGTGTTTGAAATGGTCAAGAACATTCATATTGCTTTCGGTAAGGGCAAAAATAGAAAAGGAATTAAGAGAAATAAAAGTACATCTTCGGATGATACAACTGACATGGATTTCAAGAAACAATCAATTTTTTTCAAGTATCTTCCGTATTGGAAGAATCTGGAATTTTGCCATAGTATTGATTTGATGCACGTTACAAAGAATGTATTTGACAGCATCATTGGGACCTTGCTGGACATGCCGAGGAAAACAAAGGACGGATTAAATTCACATATGGACCTAGTAAATCTTGATTTGAGACGAGAGCTTCATCCAGCAGAAAAGGCGAACAGGAAGCAGTACCTTCCCCCAGCTAGCTACAACTTGACGAGAAAAAAGCAATTTGCGAATGCTTGCGTGGGATCAAAGTGCCCACGAGTTTCTCATCCAATATCCGCAAACTAGTCTCGATGAAAGACTTGTCTTTATTCGGTTATAATTATCACGACTCTCACATGATGATGACAATTTTCCTTGCCATTGCAATAAGAGTCATCAAACCTGAGCATATAAAAGTTGTCATCACACGTTTGTGTTACTTCTTCAATGCAGTATCGCAAAAGGTGATAGCACGTGAAGATTTAGACTATCTGAAAACATACATCTTCGAGACAATGTGCAAGCTTGAGATGTGTTTCCCACCATCCTTCTTCGATATTTAAGTACACCTAATCATACATCTTGTTGATCAAATAAAAGCATTGGGGCCACTATATTTACATCATATGTTTTTGTTGGAGAGATATTTAGGAGTATTAACAGGTTATGTGCGGAACCATGCTCACCCAGAGGGTTCAATTATGGAAGGATACACCACTGAAGAAGTGATTGAGGGTTGCGCTGATTACATCAAAGATGGAAAATCGATAGGTGTGCCTATACCGGTACATGAGGGTAGATTATGTGGGAGAGGCAAAGTGGGTAAGAAAACTTTTATCGTTCAAGATTACAAGAATGTACATCGTGCACATTTTGGTGTACTACAATAGCTCGCAATAGCTGAGTCGTACATCGAGGAACACCAAATTGAGCTTCGTGATAAAAACCAAGACCGCACAGAGGACTGGATCATGAAAGAGCACAGAAGATGTTTCACTGAATGGTTAATGGACAAAAATATACCATACAGAAACACTATAGAAGAGACAACAATGAAGAAGTTAGCTTCTGGCCCATCTGCTTTGGTGACATCATGGCAAGCATATGACATCAATGGTTACACATTTTACACTAAAGAAAAAGACGGTAAGAGTGTTGCACAAAATAGTGGTGTTTGTATTGAGGCTTATGATTCACAAGGGCAGAAGACCACATACTTCGGGTTCATAGAGGAAATATGGAAACTCGATTATGGCAAAAGAATGGTAATGCCCGTATTTAAGTGCCAATGGGTCAAACATCCTGATGGTGTGAAAGTGGACAATTACGGGCTGACACTGGTAGACTTGAATAAAGTGGGTTATAAAGATGACCTGTGGGTTCTTGCCGATAATGTTGCACAAGTTTTTTATGTTCAAGATCCAGAAACTGGGAAGATGCATGTAGTTGTTTCTGGAAAGCAAAATATTGTTGGGGTTGAGAATGTGGGAGATAATGAAGAGGAATATAATCAGTATGAAGAGATGTACCTTTTCACTGAACCAGAAAACATCAAGCGCGTAGAGAGAAGCATTAAAAAGAATTTGAAACCCTATATGCGAGAAGATGTCAATGCTGGAAAAAATGTATATAGCAATGCGAGATGATATATATTGTATATATTTGTATCTTCTGAAATTAACTTAGAACAATGTTCTATTTCAGCTTTAGATAGCATGTTTCAAACATTATTAAATTCAGCTTCTGTTTCGAGCTCCTGTCAAGCTAATCCCTTCACAACAAGCTCTTGTAGATGCAAGTAACAACCGAGAATCATCATTTGGATTGTTAAAAGCTTCAATTGAAGTCTGACGATACTTCTCGTCCATTTGAGGGCTTGTTTGGATAGGAGTACACCCAAACAAGCCCTGCAAGATTTCTTTCTCTTCTCTCCATTTTGATAACTTACGAAGATGCTATTTTATTAGTTCTAATGGCTGAATATATTGACTACAAAATAGTACCATCTCTCTTAGTGCTTTACACAAGCGACAAAATGTACAACTTCAATCACAAATCTTGTTTTTACCATTTTCATAGGAATTTGACCTTAATCTTTCAAGCATAGATTTATCAATAATTGAAGCTTTTTCATCAGACATGTTAATGGAAGTTACAAGTGAAGGGTGTGTCGAAGCTAACGAAATCTCAATGGGACTGAAGACAAAGAGATGCTGCATATGAGTGACAATGTCCAGGTTAGGCAACATGAAGCTATGATGACAGCCTTCACGCTGTTTAACTTGGACATTGGCACTCATATGCAGGATCTCTTTATCTTCAGTCCGATTCAGATTTCGTTAGCTTCGACACATCCTTCACTTATAACTGCCATTAACATGTGTGATAAGGAAGCTTCACTTATTTGATGAATCTATACTTGAAAGATTAAGGTTAAATCCCTATGGAAGTGTAAAAACAAGATTTGTGATTGAAGTTGTTCGCTTACTCGCTTGTGTGAAGCACTAAGAAAGTGGGTACTGATTTTTAGTCAATATATTTAGGCATTAAAACTGAGAAAGGAGCATCTTCCTAAGTTTTCGAATGGACAGGAGGGAAAGAAATCGTTCAAATGGATGGGAAAATCCTTCCAAGGATCGTCAGGCTTCAAATTGATGCTTTCAGCAATTCAAATGATGAGCCACGGGTGTTACTTGCATCCGCGCCACGAGATACCTAAGTAAATTCTCATAGTTTCCTTACTATGCATTACATGCTACCTTTTTCTTTGTATATTTTCATAAGCTGCCTGTTTTGTGTGTTGATATATGGATTGTGTCCTTTTGCATTTGTGTACATATGCATTTGGACTCAATAATTTGGAAGTTTGGTCTTTTAGATATTGATGTCTCGGGCGTGTAGCCAATTGAAGGAGGAGCGCTTGGCGTGGCGCAAGAACCATCCCCATGTATGTACATATGGCACACCGGTTGCATGGTTGTATATACATATGTATCTGTAATGGACTGATGGACTTAACTGTAGTTTGTTTTTCTGTCTTGTTTGTTTTTGGTATTTTCAATTTCTCTGCGTAGGGTTTCTCTGCAAAGCCTGAATCGGGAGATTTATTGAAGTGGTAGTGCATCGTCCCCGGTAAAGAAGGGGTATGTCATGAAGAACAAGCACAATATGAGTTTAACCATCGTCCTCCTATTAATAAATTTCTTTTGCAGACTGAATGGGAAGATGGTTACTACCCCCTGACAATCTCCTTCTCTGAGGACTATCCCTTGGTGCCTCCAAGATGTGCCTTTCCAAGTCGGTTCTTCCACCCAAATGTTTATCATTCGGGAGCACTCTGCATCGGGATTCTTGATCAAGAGACTGTAAGATAGACCTATTTTGCTCATGTAATTAATACTTAATTGTTGTCGAACTTATTTGAACTGGTTTTTTATATTGCTTAAATTATATTTCGTAGGGGTGGTGCAGTGGTTTTACAATCAAAACTATACTACTTGAAGTTTAGCGTTTGCTACATCAGCCAAATGTGCCCGATGTTGAAAATGATTGCTATAATCTACTTAGCAAGGTTAGATGACACTTTGACTTAGTGACCAATGTAGGTTATTCATTCCTCCTTCGACATTTGTTAATTTAAATAATGTCAATATTTTCAGGATCCAGCGGAATATAAGAGACGTGTTCGGGAGCAAGCAGGATGGTACAATTTAGATTGATCGATGGGAGCTTCATCGAGTTGTGAATTACCTCTAAATTGTCGAGCTTCATACAGTTTAAATTTGAATTTAGTTTAGAGGGCACACAATGTATGATCTATGGAATTCATCGAGTTGTGAATTACCTCTGAATTGCAATGTCATTTGCGTTTGTTTATCCTTGTATTCCAATTAAATCACTTAATTGCAATGTCATTGCATTTGTTTATCCCTGCAACGGACGCTCACGATCTAGGGCACTCTAGCGTTTTCGGGCACACAAAATAAGTGGAAACAATGACTTTCCCTAGGCGGTTCTTCAATGAAAACCGCTTGTGATAATTGAACAACTACATACGGTTCTTACACAATATCCGCCGGTGAAATACATGATCTTTTCAGGCCGTTGTTAATTAAGAACCGCATGTGAAGTTCGTTACATTACAGGCGGTTCTTAATTTATAAACGCCTGAGAAGATCATGTATTTACCAAGGCGGTTGTTTCTTAAAATCCGCTTGTGATGTTATTTTATTGCAGGCGGTTCTTAAGTAATAATTGCATGAGAAGATCAAGTATTTACCCAGGCGGTTGTTTTTTAAAATCTGCCTGTGTTGTTCTTTCATCACAGGCGGTTATTATATCATTCATCATCACAGTCGCATATTTTTAAGGACCGTCTGTGTTTGAAAAATTAAGGCGCCTGTAAAAATGCTTTTTGTAGTAGTGCGTCCTTAGGATTCCCAGAAGGTCCAACTTCAGCCACATTTGCCTCATTGTTTGAAATACAATTTTTGTAAGTATGATCAGTTTGGTTGCACTTGGTGCATGTTCCATGGAATCTGTCAATTTCGGACTCATCCATATCGTTTCTGATACGTCGAGTCTTCCGACGACCTCTTTTCTGTTTCAACCTCATGGTGTCAGATCCTCGCAAAGAGTCTGGTCCTGGATCCGTGGTAAATGTGCCTTTAGTAGCAAAACCATATATCTCTGCATTCCAAGTACTCAAAAGAACTTGTTTTTGGAAGTAGTAGGATACGTAATTACTTGGTGTTAACTTGGTAAATGAGCAGCTGTAATAACATGAGAACAAGGCCTATGAAAGAGTTGTGGCTTCATACATGTGCACGTGCAATCATCCTGACCAAGAATGCACTGCTGAACAACTCTCTTATGGTTAGCACCACGACGATTCTTGTCCCTACACAGAATTTCAAACCTGTGCTCTATAGTTCCCATAGGTCGCACACGATGAAATGCGGCCTTTTGGATCTTCTTCTCCATGAAGTTGCACATGTAGGGTGAATAAGCCAAATTGACATCATTCCTTACTGAAATTGCAGTTGCGTAGTGCTCACGAAAGTACTTGCATGTCCTATGTAAAATGCCCTCGACAATAGCAACCAAAGGTAATCCTCTTAAACCGCGTATCACCTAGTTGTATATCTGTATTGAGTACCACTGCATTAGCATGTGTAAAATATAGAAGACTAAATAAAAATCAATAGAAGTAATATCCAAGAATGAACTCACCTCAGCTAAATTAGTTGTCATGATGCCATACCTAGCACCATTAGTGTCGTATAACAAAGACCACTTCTCTTTCAGTTCACGCTGAATCCAACTAGAGAAGTTTCGGCTTGATGACCCCACAGTTGGAACAAATATTTCATTAGGATTGTCTCTGCTTGAAGACGTCTCTGCTTGTGTCATAGTCAATTCGTCTAGACGTTACCATAGAGCAATAAACTTCCTCTCTTGATTTTGACTACACAACACCTTGAACAAATTCATAAGTTGTTTGTTCTTGAAGTGACTGAAAAAGTTAGCGCCTAAATGCCTCATGCAATATCTTGATTGAATGTTTGTCCAATAAGGTTCTTGCCCACGCTCAGAGGAACCATGTTTTAAATCAGATATTGCTTTAAGCAATCCAGCATGACGATCGTATATCAGACAAACATCAGGACGTTCTTGCACTATAGCCATCTTTACCCGACTAAGAAACCAATACCAGCTGTCAATTTTCTCGCTTTCAACAAAAGCAAAAGCCACAGGCAACACCTGTTGATTCCCATCAACTGCAATAGCTATTAGAATTTGAGCTTTGTACTTTTCAGTTAAAAAAGTACCATCAATGCAAAGGATAGGCCTGCAATGTCTGAATGCAGCAATACATTAACCTAATGCAAAGAATGCACGATGGAGAAACAAATTCCCAGACATATCTCTGTTCAGCACATTCATAATGTCATAATAAGTACCAACATTCCTCTTCTGGATGGTCTTCAATACCTTTGGAAGATTTTCATAAGAAGCTTCAAATGAACCAAATCTTTGCTCAATCACCTTCTGTTTGGCCTTCCATGCTTTCGAGTAACTTATGGTGTACTTGAACTCCTCAATAGTGTTTAGTATTGATTTCGGTTCAAACCGAATGTTATCCACAATTCGAGCATACATGTGATTCGCAATAAACTGTGATGTAAGAGCACTATTGCACTTCTCCAATTCATACAACTCGCATCCGTGATCAATCATTTTTGATACTCTCCATAGCTTCGTCCACTTCTCCTCAAAACCATGGACTTAAAAAGGATAACTTGAGAACACACATTTCACATCATAATATTTTTTTACTTGACTTGTAAACTTTAAATGATCTCTGCACAGATAGAGACCAATATTTCACTGCATCCTTCAATCTATCTTTGTTTTTAATATCTCCTTGTGTTAACTGATTCTCATGGTATCCCGATAAGCCACAATATTTTTCTGTAGCTGAAAAATTACTCGGGATCAGATTGTTCCACTCTGTAGGAACAGTAGTATCATTCTCATTCTCATCATCAGAAGAGTAAACTTTCGGAACATTTTTGTGTTCCATATCTTCGATCCTTATTTGTTCAACTATGTTCTCGATCTGCTCTCCTTCATCTGCCACCCCACATGCTTGTATATGTATCGAGTTACCTCCAGCTTCTTCCATTCCTACGTCATTTTCCACACTATTTGCTTCATCAGCTTTCGGTGCATTCTCTACTTCTTTCATTTTCGCTTGTGCAAAAAACACTAGAGGACAACCCCGCTCCACAACCATATCTAGAAATTTTCTCCAATTCCGTGTTCCCTTAATAACAATCAAATCCCATTAAAATCTATTTCTTGCGCGATTAATCATTCCTTTCAATGTCAACTGATGTTGTTGTGCATCAAGGTTAAATGTTTTCATCAACCAGTTTACAACACCACTAAATGACCTCTCATTTGCTCCTGTTATCCCTCTATCACACGACGTGAACCCAGAAAAATCAATCCCATTAGAACCATAAACAATCGTGCCTTCTCCATAAAATATCCGAAACACTATCTTCTCTGACATTCCTATTGGAATTTATAAAAAACAAATAAAAGTAATCACATGTTAAGAATGCTTATTCACATAGGCTTATTATCTAAAAACAAATAGAAACCTAAAAATTACATTACGAATAATGCATGAATTGGAGAAGTGCAGTTCTAAAAACTAAACATTTATCACATGTTATTACTTCTAAAATAAATAACATTAACTAAAATAATATACGAATAAACCTAAAAACTAGAACTATTAGAACCTAATAATATACAAATACCTAAAATAACTATTAAAACTACTACAATCTAATAACATACGAATACAAACCTAAAAATTAGAACTTTACCTAAAATAACTATCACATAACACTATTAACAAGTACAAAACTAACAAATCATTTTCTAAGTAATACTAAAATACGTATTACATAATAGCACTAAAGAGGAATACAAAATGCAAACTAGAGGAATAGAAAATACCAAAGACGGAGGCCGATTCGGCGCGAGCGAGTGGTGGCGGAGCGGTGGCGCGACGCGGTGGCCGAGCGGCGGCGCGGGCGCGGCGGTATGGAGGCGCTGAGCAGCTGAGTGCCAAGAAAGAAGAAGGCGTCGCATTTTAAGGACGACGAAACTCGTTCGTAACACATACGATGGTTTGGGCGGGCCCCACAACTCGGCGAATTTCGTATATGTCACATATGAAATTCCTACCGGGGGCGAATTTCGTATAAGACACATACGAGATTCGCTCGACCTCTGGAGCAGGTCAGCCGCCTCGAGAACTCCAGACAGCGTGGCACGCCACGTCAATTTCGTATGTGCCTTATACAAAATTTGTAGCTCACGTGTCATTTCGTATGAGGCACATATGAACCTGAGTTAGTTTTCAAATTTTTCAAATTCGGAAGTTATTTATATTAAATTATTTTTTAAAAGGTAGATTAATAAAAAATTCGGAGGCACCCGACTCCCGACAGCTCTAATTCCATCGTTGCCTCCCCGACACGGACAAGGATCCTATGACGTAGAGCATTTTACTGCACGTATGCAGTAAGAGTGTATCTACCGTTGATTCTGCTGCTCTATACTCACTCCAGCAAACTTCTGCTGGCGCAACAGTTCAACGTAGCCTATTACAACAAATGCTCTGTTTTTTTAAGAAAACCAAATGCTCTGTTTTCTTACAATTAAAACCTGCATACATAGTAAATGAATACATTTATTTGAACTGAACTTCTCTCATATACTCTAAGCTCTAGTTAAAAGAACAAATAAAAAGAAAATGAGTGCTGACAACAGGGGCGGTTAAAATTCATATATAATTATCTTGAGTTATTCTCATAGCTTATAAAAGAAAAACATCAACATCATTCAAAACACAAAATCCCTTAGTAGTATTCTAGAACAACATTCAGTTGGCACCATTCACTACAGCAATAGGTCTTCAACATTAAGATCAGTACTTGAACTCTGTAAAAAAAATCAATACCCTTAGTATTAATGTTAGATTAATCTCCCTAACCCACCCAGGCCCCAACGGACCCAAGAGGGCTTTGCTCTCACAAGCGCCTTGATCGGAGGCGCCCCAGTCCAACTATGGCTGGTGGGCCCCCGTTGCACTGTGCAAATAAATAGAGGTGGGGGTCGGGCGGCACACGGTACGTGGTTCACCGAAGCAGCCACAATCCCACTGACAAACCCTAGTCTGATCGAGAAGGAGTGCAGGAGGAAGACCCACTGCAACCACGTCGAACACCTACGCCGCCGCCATGCCCGGGCAGTGTCGGTGGCGACCCAAAGGCCGCCGCTACCCACTCCAACTGCTTCCCGAGCACCGTCAGTCTCAACCATTGCAATGGCTACCCCACCGATCACGTCGGCGCTGCCGACACATGAAGGTCCGATCCCGATCATCCCCTTTTTCATGCACAAATCAATTTATTCTGACTTAATCCTTGCGGTAGACGATCCTAGAACCTATCAATGGTATCAGATGTCCAATCTAATCACTTTGATTAGAGATCGGAAAGAAAATAAAAAAGCACCCCAACCCTAACAGAAAAGAGGATGGCGACGGAAAGGGGGGGGGGACTTACCTCCTCTTCCTATTGTGCCATCCACCGTAGTTGTGCTCCAGCATATCGACCAGATCTAGGCGTGGCCGCTCGCCGGCGACCGCGAAAGAACAAAGCCCGTGTCGTCGCTCGCCTCGCCGCGCGCCGATCTGGGCACCACAGAGAAACCACTTGACGGTGGCACGCTCAGCCTACGATGGACTCGCACGCCGGCGAGGGGACTCATGGTGGTGCTCGCTGCCATCGCTGCTGCTCTCGCTCTCATCGCCTTTCCGGGAGAACGAGAGATGAGAAATGGATAGGGTTCCGGTAGATGACGCCGATTTTGTTCCTCCGGACGGCAAGCGTGATCATCCAATGGAAACGATGGTCAAGACCAATCTGGGAGGATGGGCTTTGCCATGGATGGGATGCCAGCACGCGTGCGCTGAAAGCCCATGTGGGCCGGGGTTATAGAACCTCAAAAGAAAAACTGAATGTTTTATTTTTTTCCAGAAGCAAATTTGAATAGTTTTCAAACAAATTTTATAGAGTTTATCCCTGTAATTTTTGAACCAACGTGAATTAATTGACAGGGATTATACCAGAAGAAATGCCTCTCAAAAAGATAAAAGGATAAATTTAAATAGTTGAAGTTTCCGCTGCAAAGTATATAGATAATTCTCTATATTATTTGTCTTGCTAATTAACTTCGAACCAACGAGAGATTCAAATTTCAGGACAAATTAAAATTTGAATTACAATATTGTTATTTTCTAACCAACGTTGATAATAGCAATATTGAAATTTTAATAGATATTTTCCACTGTATTAATTCTAATTTTCTGCCCAACAGTGATTTAGTTTTATACAAAAGGATATTGCATGTTTATTTTATGACCAATGTTGATTATAAATATGCAGTAATATATTTGAATTTTACTTCAAGTTCTAACTTAGTATGGAAATTTTTCAGGAGGGTTATCCATGATGGTTACTATCAAGGATGTCCCTATTTTAAAAGGAGACAACTACAATGAGTTGTTTAAGAAACTGGAACTGTTCTTTATTATGGCTGAGCTAGATTGGATTATGACTACCCCAGAATCCACGGAGCCTGTGCCACCTGAAAAGGATGACACAGACACATATGCTTCTTGGAAGCAAAAACAGACTTCATACAAGAGGAGCAAAGATGAGTATGAGAAAGCTCATGCTAGATGGGTTCCTGCCAAGAAGAAATGTTTGGCAGTGACAAAGAACACGATTGAGCCCTCTATTACACGCTCAATTTTAGCTTGCCCCACTGTGATGGAGTACCTCGAGAAAATAAAGAATCAATACACTGGTTCTTCAAAGACTTATGCTACCCTATTGATCAAACCGTTGGTTTCATAGAGGTACAATTGAGGTGGGCTTAGAGAGCACGTCCATCAAATGGTCAACCAGAACAACAAACTTAAGTCTTTGGACCATGCCTTCAAGATGGATCACATTGTCCATTTTATTTTTGCCTCGTTGCCCAAGGAGTTTGAGACCTCTGTGGTCAACTATAACTCCAAGCTAGAAAATTGGGACATAGAGAAGACCATTTTGATGTGTGTTCAGGAGGATGAGAGAATTAAGTCCACCAATGGCGGCTCCATCAACTACGTCAACAAGAAAAAGCATGCGCCTAACAAAGGCAATGCTTGTTCCTCCTCAAAAGGAAAAGCTCCAGCTCATTTTCAGCAGCACAAACCTCAAGAAGGACAGTTCATAGGAGATAAAGACCAGTGTCTCCACTGCAAAGAGAGGGGACATTACAAGACTAATTGTCCCAAATACTTAAAGATGATCATGGCAAAGAGAGGTGAGAACATTATTTCTTTTATAGATGAATCCCTGTATACAGATTATTCCAAATCTACTTGGTGGATTAACTCAGGTGCAACTATTCATGTTGCAAATTCATTGTAGGGATTCCATTCGACGAGAGTCACTCAAAGAAGCGAAGGGAAAATTAGAGTGGCAAATGGAGTCCAGGCAGATGTTGAAGTAGCTGGCAATGTTAATTTGGAGCTCGACACTGGCTTTGTTTTAGTTCTTAAAGATGTTGTTTATGTACCTTCTTTACAGAGAAACTTGATTAGTGTATGTCGCCTGGATGATGATGGATATGTTTTTCTTTTCAAAGATAGCAAATGTTTGATATAATGTAATAATACATTGGTTACTATGATCTTTACTTACTATCGCTGCGTGAAAGTGTTAATTCCGTATGCAATGAAGATATGAATGTATCCTTGTCTAAAATCGCGCATAGAAAACGGAAAAGAACTCATGATGCATTCTCGAAATTATGGCACTATCATTTAGGTCATATTTCGAGGGGGGGATAGAAAGATTAGTGAAAATGAGATTCTTCCTCCATTAGAGTTCTCAGAATTAGATCAATACATTGACTACATAAAAGGAAAATTTGTAAAGAAAATAAAGAAAAATGCTAAGAGAAGCACATGTGTATTAGATATAATTGACACAGACATCTGTGGTCCCTTCTCAGTAAGGAGTGTGGATGGTTATGATTTGTTTATAACATTCACAGATGACTATTCCCATTACAGATACATTTATCCAATTAAAGAAAGATTAGATGCTTTGGATAAATTCAAAATATTCAAGGCCGACGTAGAAAATCAACATGATGCAAAGATCAAAGTTGTTAGATCGGACCATGGAGGGGAATACTACGGTCGACATACCCCATATGGCCAAGTTCCAGGACCTTTTGCAAAGTCTCTGATGGAACAAGGCATCGTTGCCCGGTATTCAATGCCGGGCGAACCTCCGCAGAACAGAGTGGCTAAAAAACGCAGCCGTACCTTGATGGATATGGTGCGAAGTATGATCAGCGACTCTACATTCCTAGTGAGCTTATGGATGGAGGCTTTAAAAAATGCCATTCATATTCTCAACAGAGTTCTTAGTAAATCGGTACCAAAAACACAATATGAGATGTGGACAGGAAGAGTACCCTCATTAAAACACCTGGGGTGTGAGGGAGTCCTGCTGAGGCAAAAGTATTTAACCCAACCATTGGAAAATTAGAACCCAAAACAGTGTCCTGCCATTTCATTAGCTATCCAGAAAAGTCAAAGGGTTTTCATTTCTACTGCACAAATAGATTCACAATGTTTGTAGAAGCAAGACATGATGTCAAGAGGAAATGATTCAGAGGAGTGTGACAGTTCGGAAGATTGATCTTGAGGAGAAGCGGGTGTACACACCACACCCTATGGTTCATGATTTTTTCTTCTCGCTGCCCACTGTAGCTGCACCACCAGTGCAAGTCACTGCAATACCAGCACTTGATGTAGCTCCTCCTAGGGTAACAACGAATGAGAATGTGGAACCTATTTTTAGGAACCTGAAGAACCTGTTGCCACAAATGAGGGGGAGCAACAACAACCCCAAATAGATGAGGTCCCATAGGCCGAGCCCTCATAGAGACCTCAAAGAACAAGGAAGGCCGCTATTCCTGACTATTATGAAGTCTATAATAGTGAATAAGTTCAAATGGAGGATGATCCCGCCTCATTTGAGGAAGCCATGAGAAGTAAATATTCATCAAAATTGCTTGAGGCCATGGAAGATGAAATCAGATCGTTGAGTACCAACGAAGTTTGGGACTTAGAGACGATTCCTAAAGGAGTCAAAACAGTAGGCTGGAAATGGGTCTACAAAATTAAATATGACTCCCAAGAGAATATAGATAAATTTAAAGCATGACTTGTGGAAAAAGGCTATATGCAAAGAGATGGGATTGATTACAATGAGACATTTTCTTCGGTCTCATGTAAAGATTCCTTCAGAATTATAATGGCCCTTGTGTCTCATTATGATATAGAATTACATCAGATGGATGTAAAAACAACATTCCTAAATGGGAATTTGGAGGAAACTATCTAATGACACAACCGAGAGGTTTTGTCATGGAAGGAAACGAAAAGTTTGGATGCTGTGAAAATAAATCAATTTATGGATTCAAGCAGGCTTCAAGACGATGGTACTTGAAGTTTGGTAAAACAATTAAAAAGTTCAGGTTTAAAGAAAATGGGGAGGACAAATGCATTTATGCAAAGTTCAAGAATGGGAAGTATATCTTCCTAATCCTATATGTGGACGACATTTTACTTGCTAGCAGTGATGTTAGTCTACTACTGGAAACAAAAAGTTTCTTGTCCTTGCATTTTGATATGAAAGATCTCGGTGAAGCAAAGTTCATTTCAGGAATCGAGATTCATCTAGATAGACCAATGGGGTATTAGGACTATCACAAAGGATGTATATAGAAAAGGTCCTGAAGAAATACAGTATGCACACATGTAGTGCCTCACCTGCACCTATAGTTAAGGGAGACATATATGGGGAATTTCGATGTCCCAAGAATCAATATGAGATTGATCAGATGAAAATGGTACCATATGCTTCAGCTATCGGAAGCTTACAGTATGCACAAGTGTGCACATGCCCTGATCTAGCTTTTGTCACAGGGTTGCTTGTCAGATTCTAAAGTAATCCAGGACCAGAACATTGGGAATTGGTGAAGAAAGTTTTTCGCTCTTTGCAAGGAGCTAAAGGCCTCATGTTAACATATGGAAGAACATAATCTCTGTGTATCATGGGATACTCAGACTCTAACTATGCAGTGGATGACAAAAAATCCACGTCTGGGTATGTGTTCACCCTCGCAAGGGGAGCAATATCGTGGAAGAGTTGCAAACAAACCATCACTACATCGTCCATAATGTACGCCGAGTTTGTTGCCTACTATGAGGCCACAGGGCAGGTGAACCAGCTTAAAAAGTTCATACCTAGTTTGAAAGTAGTTGACGACATCTCTAGACCACTAAAGTTGTATTGCGGCAATGAACCTATAGTAACGTACGCACACAACAATAAGTCAAGTGGTGATGTCAAACACATTGACATAATGTACTACGTGTGAAAGATAAAGTCCGAGATCAGACAATAAGTCTCTAGCATATAAGCACATCAAAAATGCTTGTGGATCTGTTAACAAAAGGTTTACCACCCAGCGTGATCAGGGAATGTAGCCGGCATGGGGTTAAGGGACAACCTTTAATCTCAGGACTAAAAGGGCCCAAAAGATTAAATAGTACGTTTCTGAATGGGGGCATGTATTGTAGCTGTTAAGTCTATTGGCAATTGACTGTGACAATGAAAGATGCTCTATACACAAATATATGATGAAGCAAGAAAAGAGAAAAGAAGAAAAAGGAAAAGTACAGAGTGAGATCAAGGGGGAGACTGTTAGATTGATCTCCCTAACCCACTCGGGCCCCAACAGACCCGAGAGGGCTTTGCCCTCACAAACGCCCTGATCGGGGGCGTCCCAATCCAACTACGGCTTGTGGGCCCCCATCGCACTGCACAAATAAATAGAGGTGGAACCAGGCGGCACACAGTACGAGGTTCACTGGAACTGCCACAACCCCACCGACAAACCCTAGTCCGATCGAGTAGGAGCGCAGCCAGCGGCGGGAGGAAGACCCACCGCAACCACGTTGAACCCCTATGCCGCCGTCATGCCCGGGCAGTGTCGATGACGACCCGAAGGACACCGCTACCCACTCCGAACTGCTCCCCGAGCACTGTCAGTCTCAACCATTGCAATGACTACCCCACCGATCACATCGGCGCCGCCGACACATGAAGGTTCGATCCCATTCATCCCCTTTTTCATGCACAGATCAATTTATTCCGACTTAATCCTTGCGGTAGATGATCCTAGAATCTATCAAGTATTACATAGTGATCTGAGTTTATAAAATATAGCATAAGGAAAACATTACGTTAAGAGTTGTCTGAATGCACTAATGACATAATATTCTCCTAAGTCATTGTCGGCTGACACTTGTATTTGTTTTGCATACCATCATTCCTTTCCTCTTGCATCAATGAAGAGTAGAACATAAAAAAGATTCCAATAAACTTGTCAGTGGAAATAACAAATGATCTATTGTTCCTCAATAACATATCACTGATTTCCCAATTTCTAATATAGTTTTGCTCTAAACTTTTTTTATTTGTTTTGCATTTCACCTCAATCCAGTTTTTCTTTCGTCTAGCACTTTTTGTCATAACCTCTTGATGGGGTTTTGTACCCGGGTTACCGAAGACACGGGACCCGACGCCCGTACGCGACCACTAAGCGGTGACGAACCATATATACCCTCCAGCACAAGGAGGGTCCCGCTGCCAACACCCTGGCCTGCCGAGGTCAGGGTACCTAGCCCACCCAAGTCTCGGCCTCAGAGGTCGGGTGGACGATTCCTCCCAGGCTCGATCCCGGTAGAGGTGGGTAGTTGGTGGCATTTAAGGCGGATGGTGGGCGCTGTAACTTATGTAGAAAGGATAACATGCGATGTGACCCTTTGCAAGATAAATTTGTCATACATCCCATCTGTCACAGAGGAATGAGTACTCCGCACGTAATGCAACCTTGGTGATAAGGAAGAAGTTAAGACGGTGAAGCTTCCATACCTCGGGCGGCTCGGGTGACTAGAACGAATATTGTACAATCCGACCCCACAATGAGGAAAGTCGGTTAGATAGGACCGCCTCCACCCCCTATAAAAGGAGCCCCAATGCCTCCCCCGAGGGGATGAATTCACGTTGTACTCTCTTTACTTACGCATTTTATTATGCACTTACATATGCGCTTTACTTACGCACTTACATACGTGTTTCGCTTATGCATTACCTTTCCTAGAGTTCACTCGACCAAGGCTCGCTTGTAATATGTCCTCTACATCTTTTGAGCTAACAAAGATCACAAATTGAGTCCCACTGGCACTACAGGAAACTTGTCCATTTATGACGGCTAAACTAAATTACGACGGCCGATCGTCGTAAATAGCCTAACTTTCAACAACCCATCGTGGCCGTCGTAAATAACGTATTTTATGACGGCAGCGAGGCCATAGCGGTCATAACTACAGTGACTTAGGTGTTAACATACGGTGGTACAACCCTAAACCGTCGTAAGTTAGCCAACCGTCAAAATTTAGAGCGTAACTTATAAAGGCTAATGCTAATGCTGTCGTCAGTTACGATACCATCGTAAATCGGGGGATATACCCTGGCCCACTGAAAGTGCATCTAGGTCCCTTGTGGCTTTTGGTTGATTAATGACAAACAATTAAAGGGCTAATGACTTTGGTTGATTAATGCAGAGATTGTAGTACGGAATGAAATTCGCGAAAAGGGAGAAAAGACGTGAAAAGTGGAGCAGAAATAGGTTTTCTATTTCTCCTTGAGTCCGAAAACCTTCTGTCTAGTGTCAGACTTGTCCGACGCCTTGGGTCAGATAAGTCTGAATTCCTTTCTGGTGGAATTCAGACATGTACGAATCTGTATTTTAAACATGTTCAAAATCTCTCTATTGGTATTCATACATGTCCGAAGTGGGTCGGACATGTCCGAGGTGCTGGACTTAAAAAAATTCTCTAAGTGTCTAAAAACTCGGAATTATCCGAGATGGGTGTTCAGACAAGTCCAAGAAGTCTCTTTTCGAATTCAGACATGTCCGAAGTGGGTCGGACATGTCGAGGTGGACTTCTCTGGCTTAGTGCCTCGGATAAGTTTGAGTTGAAAAACCTCTCCTTGTGTGTCGAACTTGTCCGATGCGGCTTTTGCGTGCAAATTCAAATTCGAGTGGTTAGCCGTATTCATTCTGTTGCCAGTCTATTGGACTTGTCCAAACTTGGGTCGGACTTGTCCGATGTGGGCTGTCAACTAACATCTAAAAACTTTTTTGAGTATAAGTTTATGGTGATTTCGTCCTAAATAAAAACGTAACCATACAGAAACTCTCATAGCCACCTCAAGCCCTCAATAAACCCTCCTCTCTTGTTCTTCACCTCTTGAGCCCAAATCTGAAGTTTTTGTTGAAGAGTGAAGGACAGATTGTGAGACTTGGCAAGAGAAGTCCATAGGGGGTTGAACAACATTTGATTCGCTGAGTTTCTTCGTGATTTCATGTTTGTTACTCGTGGGGTTCTCCCCTAGACGATTAGACGTCGCCCCGAAGATTTCTTGCATGATTTTTTAATCCAAGGAAGTTTGTAATCTTTGTGATAGTGGAAGATACAAAACTTGACCTTTGAGGCATCTTGGCGAGGATAGGGCTGTTAGGCCCGGTCCTTTGTCGGTTTCTCAACAAGGACATAGGTTTCTTCGTGGAACCAAACCTCGGGAGAAAATCCTTGTGTTTATCGTCGCCATTTACATTTCCGCAAAGTTATTACTTTCTAGTGATCATCTAGGTTTACTTCATTTCTAGCACATAATCTTTTTTCCATCATCTACTAGAACTGCTATGACGCATTTCCATTCACTAGATTGCGTAAAACTTCATTTTTGTCACTACCCTGTGAATTCAGTCGGACTAATCCGATCTGAATTAGACTTGTCCAACTTCAGTCAGACAAGTCCGATTCTAAGTTAGACAAGTCCGACTTGTATTGACAGGACATATTTTAATTAAGTCTATATTTTTGATTATTGCCTATTCACCCCCTCCTCTAGGCTACTTTCAATTGGTATCAGAGCATGTCTCTCCACCAAGAGTCTAACAACTCAAAGGCGAGATGGCCAACATTGGTGATAACCCAGTGATCGTTGATGGAGATGACAAGACGAAAAATGTCGATGTGCTTCAAGATGATCCAAATGACGTTGAGGATGTGCGCCTACTCAAGGTGCGACTTTGTGAGAAGATAAATCTTGCCAAGAAGGAGACCAACAACGCCAATAGGAGTGGCTCATATGACTATACTCGATATCCTTACAATTGTGAGCGTCTAACTCATAATACTCATTATTTGTCTATTCCTATTGGGAAACCTCCTCAATTTGATGGAAATGATTATACTATGTGGAAGCATAACATGAAGATGCATCTCATTTCCTTAAACCCTAGCTTGTGGCAAATTGTTTTGATAGGTGTTCATCTTCCCAAGAATGAGGAAGACGTGACCCCGGAGCAAGCCATCCTACTCCACCGCAATGCTCAAGCGGTTGGAGTGATCACCTCCTCCTTGACTCGAGACGAGTTCAACCGAATAGAAGGGTTGGAGGTGGCCAAGGACATTTGGGACACCCTTAAGACGACGCATGAGGGCAATCGTGTGATAAGGGAGGCCAAGATTGAGATGATCGAAGGAGAACTTGGGAGGTTCACTATCATGGATGGTGAAACCCCCCAAGACATGTAAAACTGTCTCACGATACTCATCAACAAGAGTCGCTCTTATGGAAGCACCCTATGGACGGACCACGAAGTAGTGAAGAGGATGATTCGGGCATTCATGCCTCGAAATGTCACTCTTTGCTCCTTGATTCGTGAAAGTCCGGTATTCCAAAAGATGACTCTCAAAGAAGTGCTAGGGAGAATCATCAACCATGAGATGATGGAGCAAGAGGCCATGTTCTACAACGACCTTCAAAAGCTTGCCTCCTCCAAGAAGAAATATGTTGCATTCAAGGAAATGTCATCAAGATCTCAAGAACAAGAAGAGAGTGATGAAGAGAGCCCTAACACTGATGAGGATAAGGCACTCTTCATCAAAAATTTCAAGAGGATGATGAGAATGAGGAGGGGGAGCTACCATCGTGGAAGCAAGTGCAAAGACAAGCCCAAGACAAGATCAAAGAGGGCTTGCTATAATTGTGGGGAATATGGGCACTTCATTGTGGATTGCCCGCATGAAAAAAAAACAAGAAGAAGAAGGAGGGCAAGTCCCAAGAGAAGAAATACTTCAAGAAGAAGAAGCAATCAAGACAATATCATTTGGGAAGGAGTGGGATTCAAATGAAGACTTCTCCATGATGAAGAAGAGAAGATAGCAACGATTACCATGAAGAAATCAACCATGGAGAACAAGCTCTTCCCCAAAATGGAGAGCTCAAGGACAACTTGCCACATGGCCAAGGAGGGAAGAAAGAAGGTTAAATCTAAACCATATTCTTCAATTTCTTCAGATGATAACTTTGTCAGTGCTATTGAAAATGAATACATGCTTAAGGACATGCGTAAGAGTACATCGAAAAGGTTGAAGATGTTGTCGGATGAGATATTTGAGAAGGACGAGCTCATCAACCGTCAAGAGGACATGCTCATACAACAAAAGGAGAGATGTCAAGAGTTTGAGGAGCTCTTGGAGCTTGATAGAGAAAGAAGCAATGCACTTGAGCGTGAACTCGCTTTGAGCAAGAAAACTTGCTCAAACCTTGAGAACACTACAATTGTGCTAAAGGATGAACTTGTTAGCTTGAAAAAAGTTAACAAGATCATTGAAACACAAGTGGAGTCTCTCAAGGTCAATGTACCTTCTTCCTCTAAAAGGTCACCTTCCACAAATATAAAATCCGAAACACCTCAAGCTTGCAAGTGCTCTAACTTGATCCTCAAACTAAAAGATGAGCTTAAGGTGGCACAAAACAAGCAAGCATCAAAAGGTGGCATCTTTGACAAGGATAAGATGGCATATGCACCTAGTGCATACACCAACACAAGGCATCCTCTTGTAAAAGATGGTCTTGGCTATTCTAGGGAGAGGAAGCAAAATGCTAAGACTTCCAAGAATGGCAAAGACTTGATTGTTTTTGTCATGGAAGGTTCTTACCACAACAACAAGGGAAAGAACATTGCTACTTCACATGATATGCCTAACAATGAACATCGTCTATTGTCCCATGATTTTGATGCTTCATATGTCTTGTTAAGGAACAAGTTTGGAAAGCCTTATACTAAGTATGTTGGGCCACACCGCAAGAGTCCAAAACCTTGCGTGTGAGTGCCCAAGTGCCTCCTGACTAACATCAAAGGACCCAACACTGCTTGGGTACCTAAAGCCAAGGATTAACTCTATTTTGTAGGCATACTCCTCCAGTGGAACCAAGTGGGTTCTTAATAGTGGATGCACAAATCATATGATCGGAGGGAGGAAGATGTTTGTGGAGTATGAGGAAAACGAAGATCCAAGTGAGGGAATCTACTTTGGGGACAATAGCCGAGGGAAAATCCTTGGCACCGGTAAAATTGCTATAACCCCTAATCATACACTTTAAAATGTTTTGCATGTTGATTCACTCGATTATAATCTCTTGTCCATATCACAATTATGTGACAAAGGTTATAATTATCTTTTCACTAATGAGGGTGTGACCATCATAAGAAGGAGCAATGGCTCAATTGCCTTTAAGGGTGTGCTCAAAGGAAAACTTTATCTTGTGGAATTTTCCGCAGATAAAGTGGAACTTGACACATGCTTAATGGCAAAAACCAACATGGGATGGCTTTGGCATAGAAGACTAGCCCATGTTGGGATGAGGAACTTGCAAAAACTTCTTAAGGGCAAGCACATTTGTGGTTTGAAGAATGTTATATTTAAAAAGGATAGGACATGCAGCGCTTGCCAAGCCGGAAAGCAAGTTGGAGCTCAACTTCCATCCAAGAACATCATGACGACAATAAGACCATTGTATCTTCTACACATGGACTTATTCGGCCCAATTGCCTACATAAGCATTGGCAAATATGGTCTTGTCATTGTTGATGATTTTTCACGTTTCACTTGGGTGTTCTTTTTGCATGACAAGAGCGAGACTCAAGGTGTCCTCAAGAAATACTTGAGGAGAGCTCAAAACGAGTTCTCCTTGAGGATCAAGACTATAAGGGGTGACAACGGCACTGAATTGAAGAACACTCAAGTTGAAGATTTTTTGGATGAGGAAGGCATCAAGCATGAGTTTTCGGCTCCCTACTCCCCTCAACAAAATGGGGCGGCTGAGAGGAAGAACAGGACCCTCATTGAGATGTCAAGAACCATGCTTGTAAGTACAAGACTTCGGACTGATTTTGGGTGGAAGTGGTCAACACCGATTGCCACTTCATAAACCGGTTGTACCTTCATCGCATATTGAAGAAGACATCCTACGAGCTCCTAACCGGTAACAAACCCAACATTTCCTATTTTTGTGTTTTAGGGAGCAAATGCTATATTCTAAACAAGAAGCCTAGGACTTCGAAGTTCACTTCAAAGTCTGATGAGGGTTTATTGCTTGGTTATGACTCAAACACTTACCCCTATCGTTTCTTTAACAAATCCTCTGGAATTGTTGAAGTAGCACATGACGTAGTGTTTGATAAGACTAATGGCTCCCAAGTGGAGCAAGTTGATCATAATGTGCTAGATCAGGAAGATGCTCCACAAGTGGTGATAGGAAGGATGGCACTTGGAGATACTCGACCACAAGAACAACTTCAAGACTCAAGTGGCCATCCCACACATCAAGCAAGACCTCAAACGATCAAGTTCAAGACCCTCATGATGTACCTCAAAAAGATCAAAATGGAGGCAACGATCAATGGGGAGATGAAGAAAATGAGGAAGATGAAGATCTTAGATCTCAAGCACCGCACCCAAGAGTACATCAAAGCGTTCAATAGGACCATCCCGTCGACAACATCCTTGGAGATATCTCCAAGGGGGTAACTACTTGATCTTGTGTTGCAAATTTTTGCGAACATTACTCTTTTATTTCTTCCTTGAAACCTCACGAGGTTGAAGAAGCACTACGAGATCCGGATTGGGTGGTGGTCATGCAAGAGGAGCTCAACAACTTTGAAAGAAATCAAGTGTGGGAGCTCGTGAAGAGACCAAATGCAAATGTTGTTGGCACCAAGTGGGTATTCCACAACAAAAAAGATGAGCACGGGGTGGTGACAAGGAGCCTATATACCAGGGGCCTGCCGTGGACGTGCTACACATATATGGTGGATGACGCCGGAGCAGCCAGCTCTGGCACGTCCCAGGGCCTGCCATCGACGTCTCAATAACGACAGTGGGCGACGTCGGAGCAGCCAGCTCTAGCGCCTCCCAAGGAGCCTGCCGTCGATGAATCAACGACGATGTTGGGCAACACCGGAGCAGCCAACTCCATCGCCACCCAAGGGGCCTGCCATCGACATCCCAACATGTTGACGATGGCAACAAGCGTTGATAAGTGAGTACACTCTCCTGCCCAGCTCTTGTTGCTAACAGGGTTCTCGTTGGTAGCCTGTACACCAGGGGCCTGCTGTCGACATCTCAACGATGATGGTGGGCGACGCTGGAGCAGCCAGCTTTGGCACCTCTCAAGGGGCCTGCCATCGACGACTCTACAAGGATGGTGGGCGACGCCGCAGCAGTCAGCCCCGGCACCACCTAAGGAGCTTGTTGTCGACGTCTCAACGATGATGGTGGGCGACACTAGAGCAGCTAGCTCCGGCACCTCCCAAGGGGCCTGTCGTTGACATCCCAGTATGTTGACGACAACAACAAGCGCGAGTGAGTACACTCTTCTACCTCGCTCTTTTTGCTAATAGGGTTCTCTTGTGGTAGCTTGTACACCAGGGCCCTACCATCAATGTGCTACACATAGATGGTGGACGATGCAAGAGCAGCCAGCTCTGGCACCTCCCAGGGGGCTTGCTATTGACGTCTCAACGACAATGGTGGGCGACGTCAGAGCAGCCAGCTCCGGCACCTCCCAAGGGGCCTAGCGTCTACGACTCAATATGATGGTGGGCAACGTCAGAGAAGCCAGCTCCAGTACCACCCAAGGGGCCTACTATCGACATCTCAATGATGATGGTGGGCGACGCCGGAGCAGCCAACACCGGCGCCTCCCAAGGGGCTTGCCGTCGACGTCCCAGTATGTTGACGATAGCAACAAGCGCTGATTAGTGAGTACACTCTCCTGCCCCACTCTTGTTGCTAACAGGGTTCTCTTGTGGTAGATTGTACACCAGGGGCTTGCTGTCGACATGTCAACGACGAGGGTGGGCAACGCCGGAGCAGCCAGCTCTGGCACCTCCCAAGGGGCCTGCCGTCGACAGCTCTACGATGATGGTGGGCGACACCGAAGCAGTCAACCTCGACATCACCCAAGGGTCCTACCGTCGACGTCTCAACAACGATGGTGGGCGACGCCAGAACAGCAAGCTTCAGCACCTCCCAATGGGCCTGCTGTTGACGTCCCAGCATGTTGACGACAGCAACAAGCACTGATAAGTGAGTACACTCTCCTGCCCTGCTCTTGTTGCTAACATGGTTCTCTTGTGGTAGCCTGTACACCAGGAGCCTATCGTCGACATGCTACACATAGATGATGGACGATGCTAGAGCAGCCAGCACCGACACATCCCAAGGGTCCTGCCGTCGACGTCTCAATGACGACGATGGGTGACGCTGGAGCAACCAGCTCTGACACCTCCCAAGGGGTCTGCCGTCGACAACTCAACAACCATGGTGGGCGATGCAGGAGCAGCCAGCTCCGGCACCACCCAAGGGGACTGTTGTTGACATCTCAACAAGCGCTAATAACCTATACACTAGGGGCCTACCGTCGACGTGGTACACGTAGATGGTGGGCGATATCGAAGCAGCCAGCTTCGGCACCCCCAAGGGGCCTGCCTCGACGTTTGAACAACGATGGTGGGCGACGCCGGAGCTGCCAACTCTGGCACCACCCAAGGCATGCCGTCGACGTATCAACGACGATGGTGGGCGACGCTAGAGAAGCCAGCTCTGGGACCACCCAGGGGGTCTACCGTCGACGACTCTACGATGATGGTGGGCAATGTCAGAATAGTTAGCTCTGGCACAACCCAAGGGGTCTGCTGTCGACATCTCTACGACAATGATGGGTGACTCTGAAGCAGCCAGCTACGGCACCTCCCAGGAGGTCTGCCGTCGATGATCCTACGATGATGGTGGGCGACGTCGGGGCAGTCAGCTCCAGCACCACCCAAGGGGTCTGCCGTCGACGTCTCAACAATGATGGTGGGCGAAACCGGAGCAGCCATCTCCGGCACCTCCCAGGGGGCCTGCCGTCGACGACTCTACGATGATGGTGCGCGACACCGGAGGAGCCAGCTTTGGCACCTCCCAGGGGCCTGTCGAAATGAATCCTGCCACCCCTGGAGGGATCCCACCGAGGTCACCTTCTCATACTCCCCCGCTCCACTAGGGTCCCATCGAAGACATCTTGCGATCAAGTGGTAGGCATGCCTAGCAACCTGACCACATATACTTGTGGGCCTCTAAGGGTGTTCCATAGGCAGGACGTCAAATGACGACAGATCAGCCATGTTAAAAGTGCGATTGTTGGTTCCTCAAAAACTAACGTACTCAGCAAAGTTCTTCAAGCCCTTTCGTAGCTATGGACTTGGAGCAATAGTTTGAGAAGCACCAGAAAAGCCAAGAAACCAAACACAAAGTCCAGTTCATTGAAGAATATTTACGAAGGGGCGAACCCCGAATAAAAATGCGGGCCGTCGGACTCAATCCCTGGCGAATTGCGTAACGACATGTTTGGCGGCATCCTTAACCTCTGCTGCTACCGTCTCCTCGCGCTCCTTGACGGGACCTTCAAAAATCGGGTCCAAAGGTGGCTAAGGATACAAACTCTAGTAGCACACCAGAACATGGGATGCCACAGTCTCCGCAACCGCTCTACCCTCAGCTTCCAGATGCTAAGCCAGTTGACGCTCCTGCAGATCGAGGTCCCGGGCGCGGCGCTGCGTTGTGTGCTCCCGGGCCTGGACGTCGAGATCTCGCAGGAGGAGTTCCTAATGCTCAGCTAAGTGTTGTGCCTGATCCCAAGCCAAGTAGCTCTCTCGAAGCTCAAGGTCTTCGAGGCGGGACTGCAACCTGTCTTGATCTGCCTCGGCCCGAGCCATCATCGCCTGGGCAGCCACCTCTTAAACGGCGACAACGGCCTCCCGCTCAGCAACATCGACATCGCGGTGACCCAGGGCCTCTCGACCCTCTTCAAGGGCACATAGGAGGGCGTCAGCCATACCATTGGTTGCCTTGGCGTCAGCCAGAATCTTCTAGGACATTCCGTCCATGGCCTTCGCCAAGCGGCACCTCAACTTCAACTCCTCACTCTCCTTCAGGTACTTTGCCTTTGCCTCAATGATCCTAGACCTCAAAAGGTCCTCCCAGGCTTGGAGGCGCTCGCCCTCTGCCCGTAGCTTTTCCCACTCGGCGGCGAGGGCCCTCTACGCTCGACGGAGGTTGGACTACACCAGATTGATGCTGGACTGCGTCAAGTCCATGATGTCGGAAAGGCGCTCTGGTTTTGCTAAAGTTATGGAAGGTCGCCCGGTGATCATCTCGGGAATCCTCTTCTTCCCATGGCGGTGAAGGCGAGACCACCAGTACCGGGGGCGTCGCCCCTAGGACTGAGTGGAAGTCGCGGCACCACCCAACGCGACAGCACCACTGTCGCTCAAGGAGCCACCTGTCGGATCAATAGCCTCGGAGGTCGGGCCCTCAGCTCGCTGAGCTGACTCTGACATTGCCTTCAGTACGACGGCTGGAGATGCTTCACTACCCGCGCTAGGCTCGAATGCCGGAGCAGCGCTCTCCTGTACCGGCTTGGCGGTCTGCTCCGCCGGTGCAGTCGTAGCCTCCTAAGCCGACTTCGTAGCGCTTCAGAACACTACCCCTGACGGTAAAGGCATCACAACAGCTGACGTAGACCTGCAGGTCAAAATCAAAATCTGCCCAAGCTAGAAGAACAGGTGAGATAATGAAACAAGCATTTGTAAGAATGCCTTACCGATGCCCCTGGAACTAGCAGGCCTCGACCTTCGGCAGCTTTGAGGATGCAAGCCCCGTCGACGTCGTGGCAAGTGTAGTCGCTCCGGCCAGACCTCCACTGGAACCATCGACAATACTTCCACCCTGCATCGGCGTATCTCCAGCGACTCCAACGGTGCCACTCCTGAAGCCACTTCTCGAGCTATCGCCGACATCAGCCCTAGGCCTCTTGGCCTGAGGCTTCGTAGGTGTAGCACTCTCAGAGCCCTCTATGGTGCCTTGGATTGCACTGGCGACAGAGATGCTGGATGGCGTGCCGGCCGCAAAAGATGGCGGAATCACCGGTTGACCGACGGGGCCTCCCCCCGAAATCCGCCGACACCTGATGCTAAGGAGGGGCACGCCGGTGGATGTTGACTTGGAGCGAGGACCGCCCACGGCGGTGCCTTTGGCTTCGACTGAGGGCGTTTCTCCTTCACAACCTCAATTACCAACGACTTCCCCTTCCCTACGTTGCAGATCGGTGCTTTTCCCCTTCCTTCTGTCAGGGACCGGTTCCTTGCCTTTCCCTTCGTCAGAGGGCACGTCTTCCACCCTTGACGCTTCGGAGCCTGGAGCAAGTGTAGACTCCTGTGGAGGGTCGACGATGGCCAGTCCATGGTCCACATTACAACCTTGCCGCGGTGCAAGATTGAGCACGTCCAGGTTCGACATCTCCTTCAGGACCTTCATCTGAAGGTTCTGATCCGAGCAAAGCGGCGGATAGAAGCTCTGAAGGTTGAAGACGTCTTAAGTCAGCGGGTCGTCACATGCCTTGGTCATTTTATCTAACACCTCTTGTGGGGTCATCTCCGTGCCGCGACCCCACACCAGCCTGGTGCCGTCCTATGGCCTGAAGTAAAGCCATGTAGGGCGGCTACGATGCTGGAGGGGAGCCAAGCATCGATGCACGGAATCCACCATCACCATCAGCTCCGACAAACCATGATCCGCCAAGAATCAGATCCTCTCCATCACCAGAGAATACGCCTGCTCCAACTCCGGGCGCTTCTCCCAGGTCTTCTTCCTAAGTACTGGCCAGTCGGTGGGCATGACCATGTTATCATGGGCATTGGCGTGTACGATCATCCAATCGCTCCTCCAGTCGGCCCATTTCGCTGTGGAGAGCGGTATGATGTACTTGAAGGGGTTGTTGGCCTAATTCGCCTTGCTATTCTTCCCGGTTCGCCTCAACACGAAGAACTGTCGGAACACTGACACGGCTGGGTACACCCCAACAAACATCTCACAGAAGTGTGAGAACACTGCCGCCACCACCAGGGAGTTCGGTGACAGGTGATGAAGCCGGAGCCCAAGGACCTCCAGAAGCGCCACCGAGAAGGAGGAAACAGGGGGAATGAACCTGGAGTACACATATGACTTGAAGAAGATGATGTCTTTCTCCCGTAACTCGAGAGGCAGGGGGTCAGAATAGATTAGATCCCGCTGCGCCTCGCCCTCCCAGCCGAATAGTCGCCTCACGGATGCTACGTCCCCTATGCGGGAAGGAGGCAAGGTTGAGTCCATTTGGAGCAGGAGTCAAGAACCTAGAAGGTGGGGAAAGAGAGGGTGCTCAAGGAGGAAAACGAAGGCTCGAACGTTGGGGTGTGCATAAGGAGGAACCACCTTTGCCCCCAAAGGTTTCTTTTTTGACACCCTTACCAACTTTTGAGCGCACCATGCAAACTGCATGGGGTCGAAACCCGCCGCCCGACCTACAGTGTCCTTGACGGTGGGGCTCAGGACCCTTGTCGGAGAGATTACCCCGAGCGGACCCTGACCTGATAAGGCAAAACGGCAGTTCCCATAAAGGCGGGAGTGGAAGCAGCAAAAGTGTAGCAACCGCATTGGGAACCGCCGTGATAAATAAGCTGCAGTAAGCACAGATCCTATTGCTACGAGCCCTCAACCAGAGAGGGACATGTGGCCATGATGGCAGAGGCGCACACCGCTTCAACTGATCAAGACAAAATCAAATGACAGCGCGGGAAAGCAGAGATAGGGCTCCACCCTCGGGCTCATCACCTACCTCCAGGGTGGACCTAGGAGCCAGTGTTAGTACCTGACATACCGGATACCCTTGCGCATAGTCTAAAGCCACCTAGGTACCCTGACTTCCAGCCAAGGCAGGGTCCAAGTGCGCCACATGTCTAGAAGACCCAGACCCCTCTACCTCAGATACGGGGTCTAGAGTTTCCACATGGACCTCAAGGAGGAGTCCAGCTCCCCCTGAGGGACGAGCTCCCAAGCGGCCACATGTTCGGTAGGACGGGATCCTGCTCCCCCTATGGGAGAGGGCTCCGATGTTGCCACATGGCTCGAGGCAATAGACAGGCCACCTCTCCAAAGAGGTAGGCTCCAGCTATGCCTTGTGTCCCATGGCCCTAGGACCTCCGCTCTACTCAGGAGCGGGCTATGGGGCTGCCACGTGGTCCGCGGGTCGGGACCTAGCCTCCCGCGTAGAGGCTATCTCCCGAGCTACCACGCACCCTGCAACTTGCCTTGGGTGATGGGTTGCAGGAGTTAAGAGGGTGGTGCGCCTTACCTAGATCAAGCATTGAAGACTTGCGTCTTCCCCAGGGCATGACGCGGCGCACGCGTGCTGTTAGATACCGCTGTGCCCAATCGTATCACAGTGAAAATGCCGCAGACCTACCCCACTCTGCCAAGTAGGTAGCTTACGGTGACAGGGACAGTCGGATGGGACATTCCCTACCATAAATCAATGACTATGCATGGGCCATTGGCGACCGAGGCAGCAAGAAGGCGAGACTTCAAGCCATGGTCAGAGGAGGTTTGTGTGAGAAGCTTCAGACCTCTAGGATAAGATCACCCCGAGACCACCTGTTGGGCCGTAGACCCCACTTGTAAGGCGTCTGGCCTTGTCTATAAAAGGATCAAACTGCCACCGTTACAAAGGATCCCTAGCCTACGCATACACACACACATACAAGCAATACAACCTCATCATGGAGTAGAGTGTTACACCCTTGCGGCCCGAACCATGTAAAAACCACAGTCTCATACTCTCATATGTGCGATCACTGGATAGAATACTAAGCCCTGCCGATCAAAGAACCTCCGCGGGCTGCTCCTTAGCAGATCCGGGGAAAGTGTCACATTAACAGTTTGACATACTTGTCCGATGTTAGTCGGACTTGTTCAACGCGGCTTTTGTGCGCAGACTCAAATTCGAGTGGTTAGCCGTACTGATTCTGTTGCCAGTCTGTCGGACTTGTCTGACGTGGGCTATCAACTAACGGCTAAAAACACTTTTTGAGTATAAGTTGATGGGGATTTCGTCCCCAATCATAGCTTAACCCTACAGAAACTCTCAAAGCCGCCTCAAACCTTCAAGAAACCCTCCTCTCTTGTTGTTCACCCTCTTGACCCCAAATCCGAAGCTTTTGGGGAAGAGTGAAGGAGAGATTGTGAGACTTGGCAAGAGAAGTTCATAGAGGGTTGAGCAATGTTTGATACGTTGAGTTTCTTTGTGATCGCGTGTTTGTTACTCTTGGGGTTCTCCCCTATATTAGGCATCGCCCCGAAGATTTCTTGCATGATTTCTTGATCCGAGGAAGTTATTAATCTTTGTGATAGTGGAAGATCCAAGACTTAACCTTTGAGGCGTATTGGCGAGGAAAGGGTTGTTAGGCCCGACCCTTTGTAGGTTCCTCAATGGGGACGTAGGTTTCTTTGTGGAACCGAACCTCGGGAGAAATCCTTGTGTTCAGTGTCGCCATTTACATTTCTGCAGAGTTCTTACTTTCTAGTGATCATCTAGGTTTACTTCGTTTCTAGCACTTAATCTTATTTCCATCATCTACTAGAACTGCTAGGACGCATTTTCATTCACTAGATTGCGTAAAAACTTCATTTTTGTCACTACCCTGTGAATTTAGTCGGACTTATTCGATCTCAATCATACTTGTCCGAGTTCAGACAAACGAGTCCAATTCTAAGTCAGACAAGTCTGACTTGTATTGACTGGACACATTTTAATTAAGTCTAGATTTTCGATTATTACCTATTCACCCCCTCTAGGCTACTTTCACCCGCACGGTTTGCCTCTGTTCTCTCTCATAGACTGACGCTGTCGTGCCTCCCTCGCTCCCAACACTGCCTCCTCACCGTCCGACGCCATGCTGCCCGGACGTCGTGCCTCCCCGTTGCCGCACCATATCGACGACAGCTGCTCCCGTCGTCGGCCTCCCCCAACGCCACGCCGTCCTCGATGCAGCGCTCGGCCCTGCCCCTCTTCCTCCCCTTGCTGAACCTGAAGCTCAGCACTGCCCCTCTTTGTCCCCCTTGCCAGACTCGAGGCACGACGTCACCTCTCTTCCTCCCCTTCGCCATATGGTGCCACTACCCAACGCAGGCCGGCCAACCAACACCCCCGATTGCCGACCGACGCTCTCCATTGCCACCACCCAACGATGGCCTAGGTCAATTATTTTTTCTTATTATGTTTATTAGGTGAATTGGTATATTTTTTAATTATGCTTGTTTGGGTGAATTGATATTACTACGCTTGTTTATTGTGGTTGTTAATTATGCTTGTTTAAGTGAATTGATATTATTATGCTTGTTTTGATTTATTGATATTAGGTTTGTTAATTATGTTTCTTCAATTATTTATTCATGTTCATATTAATTGGTATTAGATTTGTTAATTATGTTTGTTTAATAATTATTTCTTATTCAGATTAATTGATATTAGTGTTGTAAATTAGTTTGTTTAATTGTTAAATGCTAGTTTAATTGATTGATGCATATGAGTTTAGGTTAGTAGTTTAATTGATTATTGTTTAATTATTATTTTGATTCATTTAGTGTTTAATTACTATGTGTACATAAACGGGCTTCAGGTCGGCTCGGTCCGGCACAACCCATTTAGGGCCCTCCATGGCCCATTTAGTTGTAACGTATGCATCTAGACGGGCACGAAGATGAACGGTGACGATGAGGATGCCAAGCACTCGCGCGTGGATGGCGGGTTCCGACGTAGCGGTTTCATCTCTGATCCACTTCCAACGACTAACCCTAAAGCCGTCGTGAGTTAGCGGTGGGCCCGACGAGGCATAACGTACAACAGCTAACCCTACATCTATTGTAAGTTAACGGCCAGCCCCGACGGGGCACCGCTTATGATGGCTAACTCTAAAGCCGTTCGGCCGTTAACTACGGGCCTCGATGGAGCATAACTTAGGACAGCTGACCCAATTTCCTCTCTCTCCTGCTCTTTCCTCCTCTCTCTCTTCTGCTCTTTCCTCCTCTCTCTCCCGTTCTTTCCTCTCTCTCATAAATGACTCAAAAATTAAAGATTAATGTAACCTATGCAATATGTGTCACCCGTTTCGAATTGTCCCGTGTCACATGCGTTAGGCATGTGAGACGTGTAGGTTCGGAATTGTTCCTTTTTGGATAATCTGGGAGTGACCGAGGGGCGTGCTTATGATGAGACGCGAGGTCTGGATCTAGACGAGATTTCGATGGCATAACCCAAATGTTCTCTGCTGCACCATTTTTCGGCGTGCAGTTGGAGAATAGCGGGGTTATGCTACTGAAAATTCGTTTGGATCCAGGCCCTACGTCTCGTTATAAGAATGTTCCTCTCGGTCACTCTTGGGTGGGTTTAGGACCTATCTCTTCCAATAGATGTAGTCCATGACATTAAACAAAATATAAAGTAATGATAATTTCTCTGGGTTTAAACTGTAGAGTTAAACATGGGTGAAGATCGCATTTGGATGTATTCTGGTTGGAACAAGAGAGGTGGTCACTCAGATGAGTGGTTCCCCAAGACAGAATATTTTAAAGATTGAGCATTTTCATTGTCAACGATCGATAAGGTGTGGTGCCCATGTATGAAATGACAAAATACAAAGTTTTTAGACAAAATGACAGTTTTGATACACTTGTGTCGAAATGGTTACATGCCACATTATGAGGTGTGCAGATTCCACGGCGAGATAACTTCTCAAGGCATAGAAGAAGTGGATGAGGATGATGATAGCACGGGGGTTGATAGGATGGATGAGATGCTATAAGCTATACAAACGGAGGATGTTCCTACGATGGAGGCAGACACGTTCCTCAAGCTTCTCAATGCTTCATAACAGTAGTTGCATGAACACATGGAAGTGACCCTTCTTACTTTCATGAATAGACTTATGGCAATTAAATCTAAGTACTTCTTCTCCAATAACCGCTTCAACGATCTCATTAAATTGATCAGCAATATCCTTCCACAACCTCAGAAAGTGCCTAAAGATTTGTGTGAGTCGAAGAAATTGCTACCTGGTCTCGATATGAAATATGAGAAAATTGATTTTTGTCTAGACAACTGCATACTTTTCTAGAAAGAGCATGACAAAGGGAACAAGCGCTTAAAATGTGATAAACTGAGGTATGTCGAAGTTGTTAATGATGATAATGATAATGTGATGACATAAGTCGCTCATAAGCAACTTCGTTACTTGCCCGTGACACCTTGGTTGAAGCGGTTGTTTCTTTCAAAAAAACTTCCAGACACATGAGATGGCACAAATAAGGTGTACGTGTGAATAAAGAAGTCTTGATGGTTAGGACCGGGGTCCCGATATTCCAGGAATAACATTTCGTAGTGTCAAGCGATGCGACACCCAACAGCGCCTACGAAAAGACATAGTAAAGATATAAAGTTTTCATTTCATAATAAGATATCATTTACAAGATAGTTTACAACAGCGGTACACACGCAGCGGAATGTACATACACACACTCTCAACCTATCTAAGCACAAGAGAAGCCGTCCATGCCCGCAGACGCTTCTAACTAGCAACACGAAGATCAAAACGCAACAGCATGGTGTCACATGAGAAATACGTCTAGCTCAAGGTCTCACGGACAATCCATAACAGCAACAATATAAGTAAACGTGCAAAACCACATATAAAGCAATCGTGAGCATAAAGGCTTAACAAGACTTAACCATCTCCACTAAACATGGAACTCTACATGCTTGAGACTAATAATATATAGGAGAGCTAAATTTGCAAAAAGGACTCGCCTATTAATAAATCCTCATTTCTGTTTTAGAGTAGAAAATGACATTCCATGGGCATGGCACATCTCAAACTCCACAATCAAACAAAAAACATTTCGTATATGATGTTACATGTCCAATGTTACATAAGCTGCATACAATTTACAATACATGTGTTTAGAATTGTAAACTTAATTGTGCTACTTCTAATCCACTAATATTGTATGCAACCACTTTTCATTCGACACCTACACGCCGAACCGGTTCCACCACTACAAGCAAGAGGTCCCCACCCGGAGCGTGACGTGCCCGCTGATAGGTTTACACCTTGCTGCTCTCAACCCGCACCTATAAGGCGGTGGGTTATGCCTCGACGCTAAGGTGGACAAGTTACATCGGTTTCCTCGGTCCCATATATCCAGTATGCCTACAGTACAGTTCAAGCTTGTCCAACTGGGCCGCACACGACGCGGTCCTCAATCGACACAGGCAGGGCTACACACCCGAGACCACGTCCCGCTGCGTCCTAACCCGCTGCCCGATCTCATATTTAGTTCATAAACCATTCTATAAAATATCCTATCTCGGGTGACAATATAGCTATCTCGCGAGTAGATTCCAACTACTCGATTTCTATCAGATCTCCTACAACATTAGTATGGCAATTCTACGCGGTGAGCTATAAATCTACCCATATACTCCATGGGATTGTGGGTCATGCATTTGGAGTATTCAAACACAATAGACCTAGTGCACAATTCATATAATAGTCAACATAGTGATAAAAGCAAAACTTTATAAACAACTTAAATGCAAACCGGGGCTTGTCTTTGGTTGAGAATAAAAGTCAGTGAATATCGGTTAATAAACTCCGCCAAGGGACTTCATCACGGCACAAAAAATAGATAATTCCTCGCCTCTGTGTCGTGCTTCTCATCACAGCAGCACCAATGGTGATTTCTCCTCCTCCTAGTGATGATCCTCGTCGGTCTTCCTTCGTCATAACTTCTATCGAGATGAGAATGCACAAATTCAATAAAATGCAATTTAATAATTTCAGAATTGAAAGTGTTTATAATTTGAGAGGGCTAAACTCAGATGGAATGACATGGGTTCTCTGTTGGGCTAAGAAAAATAGAGATGAAATCAAGGAAACAATTTGGACTATGGAATAAAGTGGAGGGTGCATCTTATAAAAGAATGTAGCTTAGCAAAGAGCCAAATACATGAATGACAATAAGAATACTCATGTTGTACAAGGTTTACAAGAGGTTCTCTGCTGTGTACAGGAAGCAATCGAGAAGAAACTAAAGTGCAACATCGGAGAATTGGAGGTGAAATGGAATAGGCATTGTTTCGGACTTAAGGAACTCATCATCCACAAACTGGATTAAATAGATTCATTGAACTGGATATTTTAACAGTGGCTTCCTAATGTCATGTAGTATCACCCAGAAAAGTTATCACTCTCCCTCTCGACCCTTGCCTCCTATGCTTCCCCACGAACAAGTTTTCTCCTCCCTCGTTGTTCACCGCGTCGTTCCACCTCTGCTCCAACAGCTGTGCCGAGCTGCACTTCTTCTCTTTCAACTCCGGCCAAGGTTGTGCACACGTTTGCTCATCAGCCTTGATAGACATCGTCGCCTCTGTCTCCTCCACATCGGGTGAATTGGATGTTCTACCCCAGAGTGGATTACCAAAGAGCTTTGCCTCACAGTTGAAATCCGCAGCACATGGTGAGCTTGGAGCTGCATGGGTTTCCTTTCTAGCTTAGTCATTCTCATGCGCAACTGACGAACCGTTCTCCTCTTTGGTTTCGTGACCAAGGGATTACAAAATGGCAACTTCGTCGCCGCTACCGGTTTCGTTGCTGCCATGCTCCAAGCTAGTTGTGTCGTGCTGCTGATGCTCCTCAAAACACGATCAAGACCCAGGAGCCAGGCGAAAGGTTTCTTCTTCCTTGTGACGTGCCAAGGAGCTTCTGCGCGCAGGACGTTCTACCTCCTGCTGAACAACTGCTTTGTTTCCACTATCGCGCGCTTCCACGTTGACAGGTCGTCTCCAACATCCTTCAACTCAACCAATCCGGCAAAAAGTTTTGCATACATCCACTCCTCGTCTCCATGCTTCAAGTTCATCATTTTACGGCCTCTCTTCGGCGGATTTTGATTTTTCCCCTTCGAAGCTCATATGAACTATGGTCAAGCCTCATCGAAATTCTCTTTCCACCATCGTTGATTCAGCATAACATTTACACCCTATAAAGTAAATTGCCTAGCATCACCCCGGGCCAAACCAATTGAAACATCATCAAGAGTCGGTTCGGGAATGCTTGATATTGCGGCCGCCGGCATGTGCACCCTGCAGCACCCGAAGTGCCCTCCATTACGGCCATCTAATCCAAAATTGTATTACAATTTGATGTTCCTCATGTTCCCACGAGTTCCTTGAGCCTTGTCCTAATGGATTTTGTGCAACTTTGGGTGGGATTTGGGTTATCACAGTTTGCCACTGCCATGTCCTCGCCGCTGCCACTGTTCCGGTCGGCGACACCCCCACCTGAGACAGCCTTAGGGTTGTCCACATCGTCGTCTAAGTTTTGGCCTCCTCCCCGCTGCCCTAACCCACCTACGATGAGGCGCCAACGAGCGGTGCCACCGGATGCTACAGCTCCACCATGGGTTGGAGGTAGGCAACGACCGGGCATGGAACCCACTGTTCAGTGCCTCGACATTTTGGAATTTTTCAGGTTCATACAGGTTGGAAACACAATTTGACCAGACAAATCAACTCAACCGGATCACAAACTTTTACTGGCATTCAAAGGAATTATGAGGAAGGATCTAGCCATTTTTGGGATTTGAACAGATCAACTGGAATTAATTACAAAGCTTTTTTGCTTTATAGAATTATTGAGAAAAAATTATGGATTTTAATACTGATCCAAGTGCATCACTTGAAATTATAGCTCACCCTGGTTCTACTAAAATTTTTCTGAGAATTGTTGGCCAAACATCGAGGGAGATATGCAATTACTAAGTTTGATAGGAATATGGAATTTAATTTAAACAAAAATGATTAAATAAGAGGTTGGGCCCACGGGTTTGAATTCGTCCTGCCAGATTGAGGCAACATGGGACCACAAACTTCTCCACAGTAGCCACAGTAGATCCATTTGCCACATGAGATCCCGCAGCTCCCATGAGTGACTGACCAGAAGACCCTACTCATGGTCATCTTCAACCTCTGGTCTAATGCACCGAGCGGCAGCGCCCCGAACATGGCACGGTGGCGCATCACTGAATCCACGCGCTAGGGCAAGGGTGGCGTTGAGGATCACCGCCAAGGCCTAAATTTGCTCGGAAAATAGCTTGGTGGGGTCAGCACGATGCGGGGATGGCCAGAAATAGGAGTTTGACAGCGGTGGCGGGTTCTAGGGTTTCGGTGAAGTCGGTGAAGCTCTCTGATGCACTAATTTGCACGGGATTTCTTCTGAAATGGTCATGGCAACCTAGAGATCAATATAAGAGATGCTAAAGGTGATGAAAATCCCAGAAAATTTTAATTTGACATTGAGACGTAGGGTTGAACATGGCGGTTGGGGAAAACACTATTCAGGCAAAAACTCTCGATGGTTTTCTTTGGTTTTTCCTCGAGTGGACACGCCTGGTTGTGTAGAAGATAAAATATCACAGCCATGAGAGATGATCAAACGTGGAAATTGAATTGAGCTCGAGACGTAGATCAGTTCTTAAGAAGAATTCGTCAGGAAACCTCAAAATACCAAGCTAGGGGGCATGACACGGGATTAAATTTTATGGGCACATATTATACAGTGAGGTGCACCTTTTTGCTTCAAGGATGGATGTGAGAAAGTGCTTGTAGTGCTTGGTCGATGGTGAAGCAGAGGGAGTGTCCACGGCGGCCGACAATCAACAGTGCAGAAGCTTCAAAATACCAAGCAGTTGAGTGAGAAAATGAGAAACCAGTTGGAGGAGAAATTAGAGACTAGGTTTGCACTTCTTTTTTCTGTTTGCACCCAGACGAAATACGGCCACAAACTCTGGCTGGCCGGAGGAAAAGAGGCCGCCGGTGAGTTCTTGCGGGAGAAACAGAATAGAGATGAAGAGAGAGAGAGAGGGAGAGAGTTTTTCAGCTTGAGTCCAGATGAGGATGGAGTAGCTTGGCGTGCACGGTACAGAGTTGTGATGGAAGCAAGCAGGCAGGTTGCCTGGGCTTGCATGCCATGCGTGGCATGTTGTGTAGAAACATTTGTTAAATTCAAATGCTGATCAAACATTCTTCAAAATTTGTGAAACTTGGTAGTTAGGTCAAATCAAATGTACAAAATTTAAATATGAGACTAATGTTCACATTTTACAATATTGAAAATTGAATTCAAAATCGAATTTGGATGCTCTCATTTCGATTGATTCAATTACGTGTCAACCGTGGTTCAAAAATTGTCAAATTTGGCATGGAGGTTATTTGAACCATAGGAAGGATGTTAGTGACTTCAAATTTGGAATTTAGAAGATTTGAATGGGATATATCAAATTTATTTAGAAACTCCCATTTGTAGTTGACTTAAAAACCCTATATGAGCATTATGTGTTATCCCCATTTTCATTTCTCCATTTGATTCTTGAGCAGAATTGATCATATGATTTTTAAGGATTTTACATTTGCCTATTATTTGAATTTGAAACTAGCATTTGTATTTCACCTTGGCTTTTGAATTGTATTTAAAACACCATCTTTTTATAATTACTTGCTTAAGTTTTATTTTTAACTTCAAAATTTTTAAGTCCACATTTTGAACTCTTGCTTTATTCAAATGTCGGCTTTTACATCAAGCACCCGTCCAATGGTGATGCATGGAAGGCTCTTGACCATTTTGATCTAGATTTTGCTAGTGGTGTGAGAAATATTCGCATCAGGTTGGTGATAGATGGATTCTCATCGTTTAGTACAAATGCCTTGTCGTACTCCTGTTGGCATGTCTTTGTCATTCTGTACAACTGTTTATATTTCTTATGAAAACAAAATAATCTGCAAGTGCACATAAATACAGTTGTACCACTTCTCTTAAAGAAGGTGGAACGGTTGAATGCATTTCACCTGGATTACCTCCGGCTGAAATAATTTTGAAAATTGCTATATTTCGAATGGCAGAAGGATATTGCCTTTTTCCCCTCTCAATTGGGGTCCCTCAATGCGCTCAAAGTGTTTGAATCCTCACCTTGGCATGGAATTGCCACTTTTGACCCTACAACTAAATATGGCTTTTGTGGAGCTTGGTAGGGATAAAGAGTAGCACACTTGCAATTCATATATTACTAAGTCAAAAACCACGACTAAGATAATTCTTAAGCACTTATTATGAATGGTGGATGATGGATGAAGATGATAACTCCCATTTGATCACTCTCTTTTTCTGCAAGGATGAAGCACGACTACTTATTGTCTCTCTCTTTCTTTTATTTTATTTTTGGTTCTTTTTGAGAGCTCTTATAGCCATGCCTTCTACCCCTTTTTATGCATCCTTTTAATGAGAGGATTTTGCAAAAAAAATTATAGAGTATCTTTAGATGGTGGATAGATGAAAACATGGAAATATGGTAGGGTGCACAAGAAATTCCTAATCAAAGATTTTATGCAAGTCACTCGATAGGGTCAAGAGTTTGACAAAGTTCAATGAAAATGGAAAGTTGCATATGCATATAATTTTCAATAGTTGTATCATATGGCCTTGGTGGGTATTTAAATTCCAATGAGAGAGGAAGGCAAAACCTTAACACTTCAAAATTTTGGCAAAATCAAAATCAATTTCAAGCAAGGATGGGTCTACCCATGGGTTTATTTTATTCACCATATCACACAATTAAATACTTAGATGACATGGTTTTTTTCCTAAGTTAATTATGTGGTTAAATTGATTTGATTTTAGAGAAGTTTTAAGTGAATGCATCAAATCAAATCAATTTGAAGTGAATCATACTGAACTGGGAATAAGAGATCCAAACTGACGCGATGTAGCAAAATAGAGTCGAGAGGGCCCAACCAATAGGTCGGTCGAACCAGGGGCTCGGCCAAGCCCTAGTTGGCTCTTCTTGCCTCCTGCTTCGTCATGTTAGCTCATGTGTTTGTTCGCGGCATGTTCTTGGGTGAAATGTGTAATCTGTAAGTTGCGCAATTGCAAGGGAATCCTCCCCCACACTTGTTACCTGGAAATTGTTGGACACTAAATAAACTAAAGAGGGAACGTTACTGGTGTTAGATCAACCGGTAATTTCACTTTATTGAATCAAAAATGTGAGTGCTTACATTATTGAATTACAAATCTTGAAATAAATCAAACTAAAGGGTAAGCACCCAAGTCCTAATCGGGATGTCAACTTATGGTGCCCTGTAGATGTCTTACATTCCTACGGCCTTGCATAAGCTCCTAAGTTTGGCATTTATTCCAGAACGGACACCATCAATCTCCTCCCTAAGGGCTTCAATGTCATTTTGAACTCCGCCCTCTTGATGCATGTTTCGACCATTGTGCGTGCTAGCTTTTAGTTCTCCAAACGGAGATTTGCTAATTCTTTAGCTAGCTACGCCACATTGGCCCCGGGAGATTTCATATCACTACTTTGGAATTGGCCCAGAGGCCTCTTTATAGCAAGTGGTGAGAGGTGTCGCTGCACCCTGGAGGGAGACGAACCTGTCGATTCCTCCATGATCGCCTGGCCCACACGGTTGAACACGCCTTTTGTATAACCCATCGGCGTCTCTCGTCGCGGATTATGAAATGATCGTTCGTCGGTTTCAGCGAGGTGTGAGTTGGCGACTCATAGTGGTGGCTCACTACGTCGCCTTTCTTCGTGTTGAGCGTGCCCGTGTACTTCTCACTGGGCTGAAGCGTGGGACAAACTTTTATTTTTCCATAGAAAATATGAGTCACAATTGGCTTGAGAGCCATTGTTGATGGATGTCGCACAGGCGAATGCGACTTCAACGACGCTCTATGAGGAGAGAGCGAGCGAGCCACGCCGCGACAAGCGAGGCTATGCCCATGGGGTGTCCCAAGTGGTGGGATCACGGTGAGAGGTGCCACTTGCAACACTACGACGGATTTAATGGCTAACATGGATCCATCATTTGAACGTGGAGCTGGAGGATACACGCAGCATGATGTCTTTGCTGGCCATGGTAGATGCCACTTGATGAAAGTTGGAATAGGGTGTTTCTTTTCTGGAATGGTGCAAGCCCACCTTCTATTCGTGGCTTTTTAATATTTTCGAGGTGGAGATTCAATCGGTAGCACCAATAAGTCTATTGGGATAACACAGGGAGAATCACCCGCGAAAACTGAACTGAGACGATGCCATAAGGGAGTCGACCGAACCTAGGATTCGATCGACATGGGTTTTGCTCCGTTTGGACTACTGTTTCCTGAGATATCTCTATGGGCCATATGGATCACTTTTATAATGGGCCCACTTATTGGACTTTGAGGAATTTTGTGGAATTTGGAAGAATGGCGTGAAAATTGATTAAATTTATCACATCGGCTTCTCTTTCCAAATCCTCATGGGAGTCCAAGAAGATTTCCAGATGGTGCCAATTTACCTTAAATAGATGACCTTTATCATCATGGAGTGTGATGGCTCCATGAGATGAGAATTCTATCACGATAAATGGTCCTTCCCATTTACTTCATAATTTCCTATGTCCAAAGAGGCTTACCCTAGAGTTAAAGAGAAGTACTTTATCTCCATGCTTAAATTTTTGGCGTAATCCTTTTGTCGTGCCATCTTATGATTTTTTCCTTATAGATTTTGGGGCTATGATACACCTTATCCCTCCATTCCCCAAGTTCGGAAATTTGTTGCAAACCGTTCTTCCCAGCCTCGATAAGATTCATGTTCCACGTTTTGATGGCCTAATGAGCTCTATATTCCAACTCTACAGGAGGATGGCAAGTCTACCCATATACAAGTTAGAATGGAGACATGCCAATGGGTGTCTTGTAGGTAGTTCGGTATGCTCACAATGCATCGGGTAGCTTATGCTTCCAACCCGTTCCCATCCAAGATGGTCTTTTGCAGAATGTTTTTGATTTGCTTATTGGACGTTTCTGCTTGACCGCTTGTTTGTGGGTGGCATGGAGTAGCAAGGTTATGTTGGACCCCAAGCTCCCTTTGAAAGTTCAAGAAGGTCTTATCAACGAAATGAGACCCTCCATCACTTATAACCATTCAGGGTGTGCCAAAGCGTGAGAAGATGATCTAATGGAACATTTTCCTAGCTTTCTTGGAATCGGCATTTTTTCAAGGCAATGCTCTACAAATATTCATACATAATCGACAGCCACTAGAATATACTCATAATCATAGGACTTTGTAAAAGGTCCCATGAAGTCAATACCCCACACATCGAATAATTCAACTTGGAGATTATATGTGAGGGGCATGGCATTACGAGGAATGATTCCTCCATGCTTTTGGCATTTCCAATATCGGCGGATGAATTCTTTAGTATCTTCATACATAGAAAGCCAATAGAATCCACTTTGCCAGATCTTTGCCAGAGTACGGTAAACATCGTAATGGCCTCCATAGGAGCTGTCGAAGGTCGTAAACGACACTTCCCCCGGACCTGCCTAGAGAGCAGCCCGCGGAGGTTCTTTGGATTTACGAGGGCTAGTCCCAGGAGATCGAACACAGCAGAATGATGAACACAGGGGATTTATGTGGTTCGGGCCACCGGAGCGTAATACCCTACGTCCACGGGAGTGTTGTGTATTGCCTTGCTTGAGCGTGTATGAGCCCTGGTCTAATTTTTTGTCCGTCCCTTGTGAAGGTCGTCTGCAGAGCCCTTTTATAGTTCAAGGACTCTGTAGTCACAAGCTGGGTCCCAGTACCCGACAGGTGGTCCTGGGGAGAGCCAAATCCTATACAAGATCTAGGATTAATTGCTATCTACTTCCCTTTGTCAGGGGAGTCAATGCGCCGTCCCGCCGCGTCGTGCGCCAGGGCTACACATAGTTGGTGATGATGGCGGTGCACATCCTGTCCGTCTTGTCCTCGTGGCCCATTCGTCCGTCTTGCGGCGTGGGTCTGTACCGGCTACTTGGACAAGACAGGACACTGGAGCCTTGAATTTGGTAAGCGCGGCTCAGCTTGCCTAGGGAAGGCGCGTGTACTTAATGCCTGTCTAAGCAGCGCACGCATTCCTTTACTGTGGCTTCCTACCGCACTGAGTTGGGTGTCTGCCACGTGGTTACGCCGGAGCCTGCCTCTGCGGGAAGTAAAGCACTTGACGGAACAGGCCACGTGGCGCATTCGGAGCCCACTCCTACAGAGGGGTGGGGGCTCAGCCCTGCAGGCCACGTGGTAGCCCCAGTGCCTTTCCCAGCGCGGGCGCGGACTTGGCCGTGATGTCCCGATTGGCCATGTGGCGGCTCCGGAGCCCTCCTCATCGGGGAGGCGTGGGCTTGGCCCTGCCTGCCACGTGGCAGCTTGGGAGCCTCCACCGACGGGGAGGTAGGATCAGGTCCTTCCCTCCTCTACGTGGCAGCCTCGGATTCGGCTTCTTAGGCAGAGGCGGAGTCCTTAGTGGTTTTCTCCTATGCGCGGGGGTACCCGGTCTGCAGGGTACCGACAGTGGCCCCCGAGCCTACCTCAGGAGAGTCGTCGATACCGCAGGTGGGGTCTTCTCCCTTTTCTTCCTACCCAACTCTTCCGATTCTGCTTCAAGACAGTTCCCCATGCGACACGCCCCTGCCGTTGAGGTGACGTGTCTCCTTCCGGTTAGCGAAGGTGCTGAACAGGCGCCACGCGACGTGACGCCTGCCTTCAATCGTGCTTTAACTGCGGTGGTTCCCAAGGTGGCTCCTGCAGTTCTGCTTCTTTTGCCCTTTCGGAAACCGCCGAGTTGCCTCCCGCATAGCTAGCTGCCCGGCTCGCCTTCTTTGTTGAGCAACCCGGGCCCTCATGTCATTGCCCATTCGGGTTCATTACTCCTCTACTGGGGCTGCGGCGATCCACACTTTTGCGCATGTTGGCCTGCACGGGTGCATAAAAGGAGAACTTTCTCCCTGAGGGTTCTTTCTCCCGCCTCTGCATCCCTGCGCTCGTGTTTCCGCCTCAAGCCCAGCTCTTGCGCTCTAGTTCCCAGTCTCCCCGTCCAGAGCTTCCAACCTCAGCCTTCATGGCGAGCATCTTTCCCAAGTCCAGGCTGTCCAGGCCCGCCGACCTGGCCCCTATGCGCCGGCTTCTTGGCTGGCACACTCCTGAGTGGTAGCCGTGGCTCCATCCTGGGAGGCTCTCGCTGAGCCTCTCCGCCGGGGAGATGGTTCTCTTCTCGTCGTACGTGCTGGCCGGCTTTGTCCCGCCAGCATCCGCTTTCTTGGTCATGCTCCTGGAGACCTTCAGCCTCCAACTCCACCACCTCGCGCCGAACTCGATCGCCATGCTGGCGGTCTTCGCTCACCTTTGCGAGATGTTCGTGGGGGTGATGCCGTCGGTAAAGCTCTTCTGGTACTTTTTTGTACTGAGGGCCACCGGCAGGAGTTCGAAGGAGCACCTCGGCGCCTACTACTTCCAGCGTCGGACTAAGGTCCCCACGAGGTACATTGCTTCCTTCAACTCGGCAAGGTGGGAGATGTGGCGCAAAGATTGGATGATCGCCAAGGTCGATGCCCACGACCGGATGTGCCTCCCCACCGGGATCCCTACTCCGAGCGATCATTCTGGGAGGAGCGCCCAGAGCTGGAGGAGGCATTCAACCCGGTGCTGGAGAGGATCCAGATGCTGGCGGACCACAGGTTGTCATCTGCCATGGTGCTGAGGGACTTCATGTCCCGCTGCATCGCCCTACTTCAGCACCGTTCCCACCCGGCATCGATGTTCACCGGCCTGTCGGACTGCACCCGGCTCGGGACCGGCCCCGGCTCCAACCTGGGCGAGCAGCAGCTGCTCGACATGCTGGCTCGGGTCTGCCCCGACGACATCTCCGCTAAGGCACTTACTCTTCCGTCGGCCTGCCGCCCCTTGTGCTCGGACTCCGAGTTGAGGAGGCAGCTGCTGAAGACGATGTCGACCCTTGACGAGTCTGGACTGGCGCGTTCCGGGGGGTTAGCATTGCTGACGACACTGAGGGAGGCGAGGCTCCCTTAAGCGACGTTGGTTCTTCAAGCGGCGACTCCTCGAGCAGCCCCCAGCACCATCCATGGGGTGGCGTCGTCGCCCCCGGCGACAAGGGCAAGGGGAAGGTGCCGGTTCCGGTGCTGGACCCGTCCCCCAAGAAGCGCGCCCGGTCGCCGCCGCCGGCCCCTTCTGCCCTTTGTCAGGACTCCGGAGCCCCTCCCCACTCGTCGCCAGGGGGCGCCGATTGCGCCACCTTGCCGCCCGAGTCTTCCACACGCAAGAGGGGGAGGCTCCTCAACGCCGACGGGACCCCGGTGTTCCCTCTCCGTTCGGAGGGGCGCCAGACCTCGGGGGTGCCGCCGACACCACAACCACAGGGGCCCCCAACACACTCAGGGGCCCCCACTACGGGTTCGGGGGGTCCGAATCCCCCCAACCCTTTCGGGAAGCGGTGGAACTTCAGCGTCCCCCGGTAAGCCTGCTCAGATTTTACCTTGGGTGTTCTTTGTTGTGCGCCTACCCTGTCAATCTCTTATGGTCTGAGCTTGCTTGGTTTCAGTGCTTCCACAACTACTCCACCACCCGCAGGCACTTCTGCTGGAGGGTCTGCCGCTCCAGTCGACTCGCGGGGATCGTCCGCTGCCTCGGGTGAAAGCATCTAGGCCCCCTCATGTAATATGGTTTTGGTGATTAATGACAACCATTGAACTTTACTAATGAATTTGTGAATGCAAGGTCCCCATGAACACTAAATTAGATGAAATGATTATACCATTGAAGATCCATAGATACTCAACTTTTGAGATCAAACTAATGAGATAAAGACAATATGTGAAGGCTCTATGTCTAGGTCACTCAATCAAAAATTGACATCATACAATGCTTAAGGATCATAAGAGAGCCGTGTGGAACAAATGTCTAAGAGGTCATTCGAGAAAGACACAGAAGATTCACTCAAAACAACTCGAAGCAAGCAAAATCAACTCACCTGATCAACCGATGATTTCCAAAATGAACACATCGGTCGAGTTGATTCAACTGAAGAAAAAGACCTCAGAAAAATGAACTCACCGGATCATCCGATGTGAGGGCTCAACAACATCGGTGCATCAATACAGTTTGCAGTACAATTGGAGCAAGTGAAGCACCGGATCATCCGATGTGCAGAATCACACACATCGGTTGATCACTCCAGTAAGCATCAAGATCAAGCAAATTCTGGAGGAAGAGCCACCGGATCATCCGATGAGAAGACTGGGGCTACATTGGTCAAATAACGGTAATATCTGACACAATGACGTCAGCCAAAGTAATTACACCGATGATAACTAGAGGGGAGACATCGGATCATCCGGTGTGCACAGAAAAGTTCTGTCACCCTACTTTTCCAACGGCTATTTCGGTTAGGCTGGCTATAAAACCCCTCTAACCCGGTCATTTCGACAAGTCTTGATCGCCTGAAGCCCACTACACATCCAAGAGCAGTCAAGACCCTAGAGCATACATTTCCACACTCTTAGATCATTTGTAATAGGCTAGAGAGAAGCTTGTGTGCGTTCTTTCTATGTGATTGAACTCTCTAGGCTAGTGAGAGGTTGAAGAAGATCGTTCCGGAGCTTGCCAAGGTGTGTGTGGAAGCCCGGAACATCGACAGTTGTACAAGGCTTGAGCTCCACCTTGCCGGAGATGGCGAACGGAGAAGATTAGTGAAGACTCCATTGTCTCGGTGACATTGGAAGTGGCAAAACCCTTCGGTGGGTGCCACAACGTGGATGTAGGAAGATCCTTGCGATCTTGCTGAACCACGGGATAAATCTCCGTATCCCCTAGCGTTTGCATTCCTCTCCCTCTCTTTACTTTTTGCAATCTTCACTTCAAGTTATATCTACGTTGATTGCATAGCTAGAACCGCATTGGGAATTGGGCTTAAGTAGTTTGTTTTTTAATTATCTTAAAATTGAAAGAAAGCCCAATTCACCCCCCCTCTTGGGCGTTTCGATCCTTACAATTGGTATCAGAGCTTGGTTGCTCATAGGATCATTCTCGCTTCATCGCTAGAGAGCTTAAATGGCCAAGAATGGGGGTTCGGTTCCCACCTTCGAGGGCAAGAACTTTGCCTATTGGAAAGCACGCATGCGTGCCTACCTAGAGGCTATTGCTCCCGAAGTTTGGGAAGCGACTCATGCGGGTTTTGGAGAACTTAACTATGTGGGTGATCAAGTTAAGTGGGATGCTAAGGCTAGGAATGCTATTTATGAATGCATAAGTCAAGATGTCTTCTCTAGAATTGCTAGTAAGGAAAAAGCTTGTGAAATTTGGGCTTGCTTGATAGAAATCCATGAGGGCTCATCTCGTGTAAAGGAACATAAATATCACATGCTCAAAGCTAAATATGATGAGTTTAAGATGCTTCCTCATGAAAATGTTAATGAAATGTTTTCACGCTTAAATGTTCTTATTGAGGAAATTAATGCTCTTGACATTGCGTCACTTGGCAAGGGACTTATTAACCGCAAGATCCTCATGCTCCTTCCCAAGCCGAAGTACAAAATCATCAACTCCATGCTCCAAAAGGAATCACTTGACAACATTGAAGTTTCGGAGCTCATTGGAGAAATACACGCGCATGAGATGAGTGTGCTTGGGATGATGGAGCAATCATCAAAAGCAATTGCTCTAAAGGCCTCCACCAAGAAGATAAGCTTCAAGAAGAAGAAGGTGGTTGAGCCTAGTGAAAGCATCTAGGCCCCCACGAGGTACGGTTTCGGTGATTAATGACAACCGTTAACTACTTCTAATGAGTTTGTGGATGCGAGGTTTCATGTACAATGAATCAAACGTCGATCAATCACTCATAAATGTCATCTACTGCTCATTGGATGCAAAAGGAGACCCCTCAACAAACTAACCTAAGGGGTTAATCGGAAACAAATGAGGAACTCGTACAACGACGCAACCTTATCAAAATTGGCAACACAAGAAGCTTCATATCCATCAGAAGAGCCATACAAACAAGTGTTCAAGAGGTCACAAGTCCAAAATCCAAAAGATCAGTCCAACTCAACTCAAAGGAAACAAATTGTACACACCGGATCATCCGGTGATCTGAAGAATGACTGCATCGGTCGATTTGGACTCAACAGAAGAAGAAGACCTCAGAATGAAGAACACACCGGATCATCCGATGTGGATCAAGTGAACATCGGATGAATACAACAGTAAGCAAATTTTCTGAAGTGTTCTGAAGGACTGAACACCGGATCATCCGATGTGGATCAAGTGAACATCGGATGAATACAACAGTAAGCAAATTTTCTGAAGTGTTCTGAAGGACTGAACACCGGATCATCCGATGTTGAAGGCAGATGCACATCGGTCGATTACAACAGAAGCAAATTATCAGCTCAACCAGACTGAAGATCTATTCATCGGATCCTCCGGTGATGAAGAAGGTGAAGCATCGGTCTAATAACGGTCATTTCTGACAGAATGACGTCAGCTAATCAAATTAGACCGATGCTCATAAAAGGGGGTCATCGGATCATCCGATGTACACAGAAAAAGTAATCAGCCTACTTTTCCAACGGCTAATTCGGTTGGGCTGAGTATTTAACCCCCTCCCACCAGTCATTTCGATGAGGCTGAACAACAAGAGCACCACTACACATTCCCCAAGTGTCCAAGACTTAGAATACTCATTTTCACACTCTTGTAACCCTTTCACACCTCAAGATATAGGCTAGTTCCTCTTAGAGTTAAGCTAGTGTGCGTCCTCTCTTGGTGAGTGGAGACTCTAGAGTAGGGAGAGCCGTGAGAAAGTGCATTCTTGGTGATTGCATTCACCTTGTATCAAGAGGAGAGTGAAGAGATCGCTCCGGAGCTTGCCGAGACCATTGTGGAAGCCCGGAGGATCGAAGTTGTACAAGGCTTGAGCTCCACCTTGCCAAGAATGGCGAACGGAGGAAGTTAGTGGATTCCCTCGTCTCGGTGACTTGGGAGTGGCGATACCCTTAAGTGGGTGCCACAACGTGGACGTAGGTGGATCCTAGTGATCTCACCGAACCACGGGAAAAATCGACGTGTCCCCGTGTCTTCGAGCGTTTGCATTCCTCCTCCCTACTCCCTTTACGATTACGCAATTCTCATTTCCGCACTTAATTCTCTTAATTGCACTATTGGCTTGGTTAGAGAATTAGATTTTACTTAAACTTTAAATTGACTTAAAATTTGAAGTAGCCCAATTCACCCCCCCCCCCCCTCTTGGGCATTCGATCCCTACAATTGGTATCAGAGCAAGGTTGCTCATTGGATCATTCTAGCTTCACCGCTAGAGAGCAAAAATGGCCAAGAATGGGGGTTCGGTTCCTACCTTCGAGGGCAAGAATTTTGCTTATTGGAAAGCACGCATGCGCGCTTACCTTGAGGCAATTTCTCCCGAAGTGTGGGAAGCGACCCATGCGGGGTTTGGCAACCATGAATATATTGGTGATCAACTAAAATGGGATGCTAAGGCTAGGAATGCTATTTATGAGTGCATTAGTCAAGATGTATTTGCTAGAATTGCTAGTAAGGAGAAAGCTTGTGAAATTTGGGCTTGCTTGATTGAGATCCATGAGGGTTCCTCTCGTGTCAAAGAGCTCAAATATCACTTGCTTAAATCCAAGTATGATGATTTTAAAATGCTTCCTCATGAGAATGTTAATCAAATGTTTTCTCGCTTAAATGTACTCATTGAGGAAATTAATGCTCTTGACATTGCTTCTCTTGGCAAGGGACTCATCAACCGCAAGATCCTCATGCTACTTCCCAAGCCCAAGTACAACATCATCAACTCAATGCTCCAAAAGGAGTCACTTGACAACATTGAGGTTTCGGAGCTCATTGGAGAGATACATGCTCATGAGATGAGTGTGCTTGGAATGATGGAGGAGTCATCATCATCAAAGACCATTGCTCTCAAGGCCTCAACCAAGAAGACACATACCAAGAAGAAGAAAGTGGTTGAGCCTAGCTCAAGTGAGGAAGAACAAGCTACAAGTGAAGATGATGATGATGAGCTTGCATTGATGATGAGGAAGTTTTCACGTCTCAACTCAAAGATTGCCAAGAAGGGATACTCGTTTGATCCCAAGAAGAAAGCCTTCTTGCCAAGGAGAGATGAAAACAAGACGTGCTACAATTGTGGCGATCAAGGCCACATATCATATGATTGTCCAAGACCGGACAAGAGGAAGGACAAGGGCAAGCATCGCAAGCAAGAAGAGAGTGATGATGATGAAGATGCAAAGCCCAAGCGCACCTTTGGAAAGAAGAAACTTGACAAAGGCAAGAAGACCAAGCTCTTTCCAAAGAAGAGAAGAGGACCTCAAAAGGTCTTCATGTGCGAAGCAAATGAGTGGGTCACCGATGAAGAAACAAGTGATGATAGTGAAGATGAGGAAGAAAACTTGGCAAGCCTCGCTATCGTCAACAAGGATGACTCACACCTTCCTCCACCGCCTATGTGCCTCATGGCGAAAGGTAACACAAAGGTATGTGATGACTCAAGTGATGATGAACTTTCTCCCGATGAACTAGCATCTATGATTAATGAATATCATGCCATTATCAAAAGGGAAAAGGCTAAGGTTAAGGCACTTGAGCTAACTCGCGCTAAGCTAGAGGGTGCCAACCTCGATTTGAAAGACAAGTATGTCACCATACTTAATGAGCATGAAACGCTCAAGTCACATGTCAAGCAAATCGAGGAGGAGAAGGCTCAAATCAAGCTTGAGTTCCATGAGCTTGACTTAGCTAACTCGGCACTATTGGCTAAGCATAACGAGTTAGTTCAAGAGCATGAGACACTTAGTCTTTCCTATGAAGCAATGGAACTAAAATTGAATAACTTGAAGAAAGAAACTCTTGATGGCAAAACACCCGCTAGTTCACATGCCACTAACAATTTGCATGAGTCTTTGCCATTAAAAGCTAATAGGGAGAAGGAGCTAATGGACGAGATCGAAAGTCTCCGCACTAGTGTGGCTAGACTTTCCAAGGGAGAGGACAAGCACAAGGAGATCCTCTTCCAACAAGCTAAAGGCTTCAACAAGAGGGGACTTGGGACCTTTCCTACGCCCAACAAGTGGAAGGTGCCCTCACCGGAGCTTAGGACAAGCTTCATCAAGGAAGTGGGATCCTATTGCCAACATTGTGAGGTCACCGGACATCACACTAGGGAGTGCCCCCTTCCCACTCGTCCTTCTCCAAAATTACCTCCTAACTATTCATCTACTTTCAATGATTGTCACTATCTATTGAGCAAAGTAGGTGGAAAGGTGAAGGCGAAGTTCATTGGCAAAAACATCAAGGGCATGAAGGGGAAGCTCCCCAAGCAACTTTGGGTCCCAAAATCACTTGTATCACACATACAAGGACCTAAGTTGGCTTGGGTTCCTAAACTCAAAAACTAACTTCATGTGTGTAGGTGAACTACAAAGCCGGAGGAAAACATTGGGTACTCGATAGTGGGTGCACTCAACACATGACCGGCAATGATGGTATGTTCACCTCCATAGAAGACCCCGGCAATCATGAACAAGTCACCTTTGGTGATAACTCAAAGGGGAAGTGTAGCTAGCAAAGAGCTAATATTCAAGGGCTTTAGGCATGGTCATCTATATTTGGTGGACTTCTCCAACAAGAGCGCAAGCCTAACCACTTGTCTTTTCACCAAGACAAGTTTGGGGTGGCTATGGCATCGGAGGATTGCTCACATAGGAATGAGCAAGCTCAAGAAGTCCTTCAAGCTAGGGATGGTGACCGGCGTAAAGGACGTGACATTTGAAAAGAACAAGCTATGTAGCGCATGTCAAGCCGGGAAGCAAGTGGCTTCGCACCATCCGATGAAGACAATGGTGTCTACCTCCAAGCCGCTCGAACTACTTCACATGGACCTCTTCGGACCGTCCACCTACCAAAGCCTTGGCGGTAATCTCTATTGTCTCGTTATTGTTGATGATTACTCTCGCTATGCTTGGACTTTGTTTTTAGGTGACAAGGGTGAAACTCCGGAAGTCTTCAAGACCTTTGCAAAACGAGCTCAACGGGAATTCCAACTTCCCATCATCAAGGTCCGGAGTGACAACGGCACCGAGTTCAAGAACTACAATATTGGGGAGTGGTGTGACCGTGAAGGAGTCAAGCACGAATTTTCGGCTACATACACCCCTCAACAAAACGGTGTTGTTGAGAGAAAGAACAAGACACTAATCACCCTCGCGAGAGCCATGCTTGATGATTATGGGACGTCGGAGAAGTTTTGGGCGGAAGCGATCAACACGGCATGCCATGCCGCAAATAGAGTCTACCTTCATCGACTTCTCCAAAAGACTCCCTACGAGCTCCTCATTGGGAGAAAGCCCAACATCTCCTACTTCCGGGTCTTCGGATGCAAGTGCTACATCTACCGCAAGAAAAGACTTGGTAAGTTTGAAAGAAGGTGCGATGTTGGTATTTTCCTTGGTTATGCGTCGAACTCAAAGGCATATCGAGTATTCAACCAAACCTCCGGGTTAGTTGAAGAAAGTTGTGACGTTGAGTTTGATGAGACTAATGGCTCCCAAGAGGAGAGTTTTGGTCATGATGATATAGATGATGAGCCTCTACGAGAAGCTATGAAGAACATGACCATAGGAGACATCAAGCCCGAGGTTGAGGAGAGCCATGATCAAGGGGGAGCTTCAAGTCCGAACATCAACACCTCCATGGCGCCTCAAGTGGATGAAGAAGAAGACAAAGATGATCCATTGCCTATGCAAGACCAACAAGCCACACAACACCAAGAAGAAGATGAAGTCCAAGATGAAGTCCAACCACAAGACGAGCAAGATGCTTCACCACCACCAAGTGACTCACAACCGTTGATGAGACATGGGCGCATCTCCAAGGCACATCCAATGGATCAAATCATTGGAAGTCCTTCACGGGGAGTAAGTACTCGTTCACGTCATGTTGCATCTTTTTGTGAGCACTACTCTTTTGTGTCGTGTGTAGAACCCAAAAGCATTGAGGAAGCTCTCCAAGACTCCAATTGGGTGATGGCTATGCAAGAGGAACTCAACAACTTCACCCGCAATGAAGTTTGGGTGTTGGAGGAGCGACCCAAGGACAAGAATGTGATTGGAACGAAGTGGGTCTACCGCAACAAGCAAGATGAGAATGGCGTGGTGGTCCGCAACAAAGCTAGGCTTGTGGCGAAGGGATTTGCTCAAGTTGAAGGTTTGGATTTTGGGGAGACATTCGCCCCGGTAGCACGGTTAGAAGCTATCCGCATACTCCTTGCTTTTGCTTCTCATCATAATATCATGCTTTATCAAATGGATGTTAAGAGTGCATTTCTCAATGGTTATATTAATGAACTTGTGTTTGTTGAGCAACCTCCCGGGTTTGAGGACCCAAGAAACCCTAACCATGTCTATAGGCTAAACAAAGCACTCTATGGACTCAAGCAAGCTCCAAGGGCATGGTACGAGCGCTTAAGGGACTTCCTCGTCATGCAAGGTTTCAAGATTGGGAGGGTGGACACTACACTCTTCACCAAGGACATCGACGGAGACTTATTTCTTTGTCAAATTTATGTCGATGATATTATTTTTGGCTCAACTAACAAAGCTCTTAGCCATGAGTTTGGCAAAATGATGTCTAGGGAATTCGAGATGTCAATGATTGGAGAGCTCAACTTCTTCCTAGGATTTCAAATCAAGCAACTTCAAGAGGGGACCTTCATCCATCAAGAGAAGTACATTAAGGACCTCTTGAAGAAATTTGAGATGGGAGATTGTAGCTCAAGAAGCACTCCAATGGCGACAAATTGTCATCTCGACGCGGACATGGACGGTAAATCTATTGATCAATCTCATTACCGTTCCATGATTGGTTCATTGCTATATCTTACCGCATCTAGGCCCGACATTATGTTTAGTGTGTGCTTGTGTGCTCGCTTTCAAGCGGCACCTAAAGAATCGCACAAGAAGGCGGTCTTTAGGATACTTCGGTATCTCAAGCATACCCCAAGTGTAGGTTTGTGGTACCCCAAGAACGCTAGTTTTCATCTCTTAGGTTACTCGGATTCGGACTTTGCCGGATGCCGTGTAGACCGCAAGAGCACCTCCGGGGGTTGCCACTTACTTGGGCGTTCCCTAGTTTCTTGGTCGAGCAAGAAGCAAAATTCCGTGGCTTTGTCCACCGCGGAGGCGGAGTATATAGCGGCCGGTGCATGTTGTGCCCAAATCCTATATATGAAGCAAACCCTCTTGGACTTTGGAATTAAGTTTGGTTGTGTGCCTCTCCTTTGTGACAATGAAAGTGCGGTTAAGATAGCTAGAAACCCCGTTCAACACTCCCGCACTAAGCACATTGATATTCGCCATCACTTCTTACGGGACCATGAGGCTAAGGGAGAAATCTCTTTGCAAGGTGTTAGGTCCGAAGAACAATTAGCGGATATCTTCACCAAACCACTTGATGAGAAAACTTTTTCTAGGCTTAGAAGTGAGTTAAATGTGCTAGATGCATCTAACGTCATGTAAATTGCCATGTTCATGTAAGGTTGCATGTCATATAGGTCTTGCCTAACTCCCAAAGGATAGGGGCGAGCTAGAAATAGTTTTCCCTGAGTAAGCCTTTGGCAGGTTTAAACTTGGCAAGATAGATTTATTTTATGCCTTGCATGATTCCTGTCATATAGACTTGCATTCATCTAATATCTTGCATTATAATTTGTTTGGCATTGCATAACGGTAGATTGTCACAAAGGAGAACCCACATCATGAGAAGGAGACTTGTTTGAAATGCAATATCTCAACTCATATGATGTGGAAAGAGCAAAATTCTAAAGGAACATGCGTTAATGAGATAGAAGTTTCCATACTCTACCTCACAAAGCATGGGCCTTACATTTTCTTTGGATATTTTTCCTCCATTGTTTTCTCGGTGTTCCATTTGCATTAAGGACTAGCCAAGTTATTGGCATATTAGCTTCTTGAGGGGTAAGGGGTTGCCCAAAAAGTCCTAAGACATGTGTTTCTCTTTGATTGGTTGTTTGGTCAAAGGACATATATGGGATGTTCTCGTTCTGTTGTCATCGGATAATCCGATGCCCCTGTCAATCCCTCATCGGTCAAATAGGTGTTCAATCCTCAAAGCCCAACTCTGTCAGAACCTCAAATGATCCGACGCGTTCATCCTGGAAAACATCGGTCCATCCGATGTTCACTCTTCTGGAGCTGTGATCCATTCAACCGATGTCTACCTCCCTCTAACGTCGGATCATCCGGTGTCAATTTCACTCGGTTGAACACCCTTACTGTGCTATTCGACCGATGTTCAAAACCCTAATCATCGGTTCATCCGATGTCAACAGCAATTCTTGAATATCCTTACTGTTGCGATTGACCGATGTTCACTGCTTCTATCATCGGTCCATCCGGTGTTTGTAAAACGGCTAGGGTTTGGGCCCCACTATTTAAACTCCCGCGCCGCCGCCGTTCCTTCTCTCTCCCCGATTCTTCTCTCTCACCGCCGCCGCTCGCCGCCACCTCCGCCGCCGCACCCAAGCACCGCCTCCCTAGGTGCCGCCGCCGCCGTCCCCTGCTCGCGCCACCGCCGCCGGCCACTTCTCCCGCGCGCCGCCGCCCTTCCCTCGCGCCACCGCCGCCGTGCTCCACCCGCAGCACCGCCGCCGCTGCCTCCCCACGCGCCGCCGTCGCCCGTGCCCGCTCACCGCATCACCTCCTTCACCAGCCTCCACCGCCGGCAGTTCTCCCTGCTAGGGTTTCTCGCCCGAGCCATCGATCGTCGCCGTTCGTCGCCTTTCATCGATCTCGTGTCTTTTCGTCGACGAGGTTTGTTCCGTGCAGCGCGATGTCCTTCATTGTTCCCGTCATCTTTTCGCTAACCCTTGCTCTCGAATTTCTTGAAGATGGCCCGTGATCGCAAAGGCAAAGGCAAGGCTATCGAGGAGCCCGCCGCGAAGAAGCGGAAATTATCGAAGGATGAGAAGAAGGCCTTGATGGCCGCTCGCGCCGCCGAGGAGCGTGAGCGCGGCCGTGGGGGTTCCTTGAGGATCCGTGAGGCCCGTCCGAGGCCGCCTCCAGTGGTCGACGACTCCGACGCCGAAGAGGAGCCCGTTGAGCCCCTCGTCCGCCGGCGCTCAGCCCGGACTCGAGGAGGTCACATCGAGGCTGCTCCTCGTCCGAGACCGACGGCCGCCGACCGTCGTGAGGACAGGGAGGCTGAGAGGGACATCCATGAGATGGACACGGCCGTCCTGGTCCGTGAAGGAGTCCGTCTTGTGGACTACCGGAAGATGAAGACGAAGCAACTCCGTAAGCTCAGATGGAGTGTTCTTCTTGAGGAGTGGTTCCCACAGCCCCGAGAGCTGCTTGTTGACAGTCGCTTCTGGACTGTCACCCAGGCGTCTCTCTATGAGACCTACAAGCGCCGAGGGCACAAGCTCTTCCAGCACAACCACTTGGACTGGAGGCAGCTTGCAGTGGCCGCAGAAACTGATGTCCGCCCCTTCTTTGAGCGATACAGAGGCTTGGTGGAGCTATTGGACTATGAGAGAAGTGCGTATGTGGAAGAATGGGTCCGTGTCTTCTACGCGACCCTGTACGTCTCAGAGGGCAGAAGATCAATTGCCTTCATGTTCAATGGTCAGCACTACCATCTCACGAGGCAGACTTTGGGGCACATCCTTGGCTTGAACCTGCACGACACTAGCATTCATGAGAAGGTCTATGGGCAGGCAGATCCACCGAGGAGGCCACTTACTGGAGGGGTAGCACCTCAGCTGGACGAGATTCGCTCCTTGTTTGGCCCCACATTCTCTCCAGATCAGCCGAGAGTCCCAGCACTCCTGACCCCAGCTGCGCGCATTGTGCACCTCGCCTTGCGCCGCACGCTCCTGCCGAGGTCAGGTTACTTGGAGGGGTTCACGAGTCTCCAGCAGACCCTCCTGTTCTACATCATGAACGGGATGGACTTTGATATTGTGGATATCATTATCTGCGAGATGGAGGACGTCATTACAGATGGGATTGGGATGATGAGGCAGATGGTCTACGGGCACTGGATTAGCTTCATTTGCTCTATGGTGGTGCCAGAGGGACATTCAGCACAGGCCCGACTTGCTGACGAGAGCGTGACCCGCTTCGGCCACTACCGTGCGTCCGCTCCTGGAGACCGCCGTCTTGGTCGTCCAGTTGAGCGCCAGGTCAGGGCGCGCTTGACTGAGGAGGATTGGTCTGACCTCGAGAAGGAAGATGAGCGTCTGGCTGAGGCAGAAGCTCAAGGTGGAGACTTACAGCACGTCTGGTCCGAGAGCGACACAGACGAAAGTGTCGAGGAGTACTTCCCTCCTCCTCCACCTTCACCGAGGCAGCACGACGCCGAGGCCGGAGGATCAGCTGCTCCGCCACCAACACCACCTCCTGTGTCCGAGGCGCAGGTGACGCAGCCGTCTGAGCTGACGTCGCTTCTTCAGCAGATGATCGAGCAGCAGCGCCAGGACAGGCTTGCTGCTGAGCAGGCCAGGGCAGAGCAGGCTGCGCGGCTCGCAGAGCTTCAGAGGCAGCAGACAGAGATGCAGCTAGAGATGGCCCGCCAGAGGCGCGAGGACACGGACCGGTTCACGAGTCTGGTGGACCAGATGCACCGGAGGACACTGGACCAGCAGCAGCAGACCCAGCAGGCGATGATGGGTATCCTGGGGTTGATCACCAACCTCTACCAGCAGACCGGGATAGCCCTTCCGCCACAGCACACAGGTCTTAGTCAGCCTCCAGCAGCACCTCCTCTGGCTCCAGCTTCAGTTCCAGCACCGGCGTCGCCGATCCCGAGCTACAGCATGTCTCCACTGCTGGCTTCGACGGTGCCGTTCCAGTTCTCGCCTCTCCCGGCCGTGCGTTCTCCACCAGCAGCTCCAGCTCCAGCGGACCCTCCAGCAGCTCCAGCTCCAGTCTCGTCAGCACCTCCGGCTCCTCCCGCTCCAGCACCAGCTCCGGCGACGTCTACCTCGAGCAGCTCCGACACCGCCGACGTCGACAGCTTCACCGTCGCCCCGAGCGCTCCGGAGTCCTAGGTACTCCTCTTCCCTTTTTGGTGTCTTGATGCCAAAGGGGGAGAAGAGTTAGAGTTAGGGGGAGTGTCTTGGGCTTAGGGGGAGTGCTAGTTATCTATTTGCTTTCAGACTTGTTATTTGCTTCTATTTGAGACTTGATTGTTATCATTTGCTACTATTTGTAATTCAGTATGCTACTTCAATCTTATGATTTATATTTGATCACTGTTTGAGCCTTCAAGCTCCTTGTGTTGCATGTTGTGTCGATTACATTTCTTTATGAGCATTGCGTTTGCGTTTCAAATTCCATTACTTTTATGCTCTACTCGTTGTGTTGTCATCAATCACCAAAAAGGGGGAGATTGAAAGCATCTAGGCCCCCACGAGGTACGGTTTCGGTGATTAATGACAACCGTTAACTACTTCTAATGAGTTTGTGGATGCGAGGTTTCATGTACAATGAATCAAACGTCGATCAATCACTCATAAATGTCATCTACTGCTCATTGGATGCAAAAGGAGACCCCTCAACAAACTAACCTAAGGGGTTAATCGGAAACAAATGAGGAACTCGTACAACGACGCAACCTTATCAAAATTGGCAACACAAGAAGCTTCATATCCATCAGAAGAGCCATACAAACAAGTGTTCAAGAGGTCACAAGTCCAAAATCCAAAAGATCAGTCCAACTCAACTCAAAGGAAACAAATTGTACACACCGGATCATCCGGTGATCTGAAGAATGACTGCATCGGTCGATTTGGACTCAACAGAAGAAGAAGACCTCAGAATGAAGAACACACCGGATCATCCGATGTGGATCAAGTGAACATCGGATGAATACAACAGTAAGCAAATTTTCTGAAGTGTTCTGAAGGACTGAACACCGGATCATCCGATGTGGATCAAGTGAACATCGGATGAATACAACAGTAAGCAAATTTTCTGAAGTGTTCTGAAGGACTGAACACCGGATCATCCGATGTTGAAGGCAGATGCACATCGGTCGATTACAACAGAAGCAAATTATCAGCTCAACCAGACTGAAGATCTATTCATCGGATCCTCCGGTGATGAAGAAGGTGAAGCATCGGTCTAATAACGGTCATTTCTGACAGAATGACGTCAGCTAATCAAATTAGACCGATGCTCATAAAAGGGGGTCATCGGATCATCCGATGTACACAGAAAAAGTAATCAGCCTACTTTTCCAACGGCTAATTCGGTTGGGCTGAGTATTTAACCCCCTCCCACCAGTCATTTCGATGAGGCTGAACAACAAGAGCACCACTACACATTCCCCAAGTGTCCAAGACTTAGAATACTCATTTTCACACTCTTGTAACCCTTTCACACCTCAAGATATAGGCTAGTTCCTCTTAGAGTTAAGCTAGTGTGCGTCCTCTCTTGGTGAGTGGAGACTCTAGAGTAGGGAGAGCCGTGAGAAAGTGCATTCTTGGTGATTGCATTCACCTTGTATCAAGAGGAGAGTGAAGAGATCGCTCCGGAGCTTGCCGAGACCATTGTGGAAGCCCGGAGGATCGAAGTTGTACAAGGCTTGAGCTCCACCTTGCCAAGAATGGCGAACGGAGGAAGTTAGTGGATTCCCTCGTCTCGGTGACTTGGGAGTGGCGATACCCTTAAGTGGGTGCCACAACGTGGACGTAGGTGGATCCTAGTGATCTCACCGAACCACGGGAAAAATCGACGTGTCCCCGTGTCTTCGAGCGTTTGCATTCCTCCTCCCTACTCCCTTTACGATTACGCAATTCTCATTTCCGCACTTAATTCTCTTAATTGCACTATTGGCTTGGTTAGAGAATTAGATTTTACTTAAACTTTAAATTGACTTAAAATTTGAAGTAGCCCAATTCACCCCCCCCCCCTCTTGGGCATTCGATCCCTACACCTAGCTCAAGTGAAGAAGAGCAAGCGTCAAGCGAAGATGACGATGATGAACTTGCCTTGATGATGAGAAAGTTCTCACGCTTGAACTCCAAGATCTCCAAAAAGGGATACACCTTTGATCCCAAGAAGAAGGCATTTCTACCAAGAAGAGACGATCGCAAGATATGCTACAATTGCGGAGATCAAGGCCACATCTCCTATGATTGTCCAAAACCGGACAAAAGGAGAGAGAACTACAAAGGCAAGCAACACAAGCTTGACGAAAGTGATGATAATGAAGAAGAAGCCAAGCCCAAACCAAGAACCGTTGGGAAGAAGAAGCAAGACAAGGGCAAGAAGGCAAGACTCTTCCCAAAAAGGAGAAGTGGTCCACAAAAGGTGTTTATGTGTGAGGCAAATGAATGGGTCACCGATAAAGAAACAAGTGATGAAGAGAGTGAAGGAGAAGAAGAAAGCTTGGCCGGCCTTGCCATTGCCAACCATGATGACTCACCTCTTCCTCCACCACCCATGTGCCTCATGGCTAAAGGTAACACCAAGGTATGTGACGACTCTAGTGATGATGAGCTTTCCCCCGATGATTTAACCTCTTTGATAAATGAATATCATGCTATCATTAAGAGAGAGAAGAGTAAGGTTAAAACTCTTGAAGAGATTCGTGCTAAACTTGAGAGTGCTAACCTTGATTTGCTTGACAAGTATGAAAGCATACTCAAAGAGCATGACACGCTCAAATCTCATGTCAAGCAAATTGAGGAAGAAAATGCTAAAATCAAGCTAGACAATGATGAGCTCAACATAGCACACCAAACTCTCTTGGAGGAGCACAACAAACTAATTCATGAATACCAAACACTTAACATTGCTCATGACATGCTTGATCAAGAGTTAAAAGATGCAAAGAAACAAACTCTTAATGATAAGATATCCACTACTTCGCATGTCTCTAATGTCTTGGACAAGTCTTTGTCTTTAAAAGCTAATGCTAGGGAGAAGGACTTGTTGGAGGAAATTGAGAGTCTCCGCACTAGTGTGGCTAGACTTTCAAAAGGTGAAGTCAAGCACAAGGAAATCCTCTTCCAACAAGCGAAAGTCTTCAACAAAAGAGGACTTGGATCCTTCCCGGTACCCAACAAAGGAAAGGTGCCCTCACCGGAGCTTAGAACAAGCTTCATCAAGGAAGTTGGTTCTTATTGCCAACATTGTGAGGTCACCGGTCACCACACAAGGGAGTGTCCTCTTCCTAACCGACCTTCACCTAAATTGCCTACTAACTACAAATCTATTTTCAATGATCGCTATTATCTTCTAAGCAAAGTGAATGGCAAGGTGAAAGCTAGGTTCATTGGCAAAGACATGAAGAGCATGAAGGGGAAGCTCCCCAAGCAACTTTGGGTCCCAAAGACACTTGTATCTCACATACAAGGACCTAAGTTGGCTTGGGTGCCTAAAGTCAAAAATTAACTTCATGTGTGTAGGTGAACTACAAAGCCGGAGGAAAGCATTGGGTACTCGATAGCGGGTGCACTCAACACATGACCGGCAATGATGGTATGTTCACCACCATAGAAAACCCCGGTAATCATGAACAAGTTACTTTTGGTGACAATTCTAAGGATAAGGTAATAGGATTAGGTAAAATTGCTATCTCGAATGATTTATCCATTTCTAATGTGTTGTATGTTAAGTCGCTTAGCTTTAATCTACTTTCCATTGCACAACTTTGTGATCTTGGACTAACATGCACATTTAGCAAGGATGATGTTGTTGTGAGTAGTGAGGCAAGCAAAGAGCTTATCTTCAAAGGATTTCGGCATGGACATCTCTACTTAGTAGATTTCTCCAACAAGAATGCTAGCCTAACCACTTGTCTTTTCACTAAGACAAGCTTTGGTTGGCTATGGCACCGACGCATAGCACACATTGGAATGAGCAAACTTAAGAAGTCATTCAAGCTTGGGATGGTGACCGGCGTAAAGGATGTGACGTTTGAGAAGAACAAGCTTTGTAGCGCATGTCAAGCCGGGAAGCAAGTTGCTTCACACCACCCAATGAAGACAATGGTGTCAACCTCCAAGCCACTTGAACTACTCCACATGGACCTCTTCGGACCGTCCACATACCAAAGTCTTGGCGGTAACCTCTATTGTCTTGTTATAGTTGATGACTACTCTCGCTATGCTTGGACTCTATTTTTAGGTGACAAGAGTGAATCTCCGGAAGTGTTCAAGACCTTCGCCAACTGTGCTCAAAGGGAATTCCAACTTCCCATTATCAAGGTCCGGAGTGACAACGGCACCGAATTCAAGAACTACAACATTGGGGAGTGGTGTGACCGTGAAGGTGTGAAGCATGAATTCTCCGCCACGTACACTCCTCAACAAAACGGTGTTGTTGAAAGGAAGAACAAAAACCTCATCACTCTTGCAAGAGCAATGCTTGATGACTACGGCACGTCGGAGAAGTTTTGGGCCGAAGCAATCAACACGGCGTGCCATGCCGCAAATAGGGTCTATCTTCACCGACTACTCCAAAAGACCCCATATGAGCTCCTCATTGGGAGAAAGCCCAACATCTCCTACTTTAGAGTCTTTGGGTGCAAATGCTACATCTACCGCAAGAAAAGGCTCGGTAAGTTTGAAAGAAGATGTGATATTGGTATTTTTCTTGGTTATGCATCAAACTCAAAAGCATATCGAGTATTCAACCAAACCTCCAGTCTAGTTGAAGAAAGTTGTGATGTTGAGTTTGATGAGACTAATGGCTCCCAAGAGGAGAGTTTTGGTCATGATGAAATAGATGATGAGCCTCTACGAGAAGCCATGAAAAACATGACCATTGGAGACACCAAGCCGGAAGTTGAAGAGGGCCATGATCAAGGGGGAGCTTCAAGTTCCAACAACAACACCTCCATGGCGCCTCAAGTAGACGAAGAGGAGAAAGATGATCCATTGCCAACTCAAGACTCACAAGCAACACAACATCAAGATGAAGAAGAAGTCCATGATCAAGTCCAACCACAAGAGGAACAACACGCTTCACCATCTCCAAGTGCTTCACAACCACTTATGAGGCATGGACGCATCTCCAAGGCGCATCCAATGGACCAAATCATTGGAAGTCCTTCAAGGGGCGTAAGTACTCGTTCCCGCCATGTTGCTTCATTTTGTGAGCACTACTCGTTTGTCTCGTGTGTAGAACCCACTCACATCGAGGAAGCGCTCCAAGACCCAAATTGGGTAATGGCTATGCAAGAAGAACTCAACAACTTCATCCGCAATGAAGTTTGGGTGTTGGAGGAGCGACCCAAGGACAAGAACGTCATCGGAACAAAGTGGGTGTACCGCAACAAACAAGACGAGAATGGCGTCGTGGTCCGCAACAAGGCAAGACTTGTGGCCAAAGGGTTCTCCCAAGTTGAAGGACTAGATTTTGGCGAAACATTTGCTCCGGTCGCCCGGTTAGAGGCAATTCATATTCTCCTCGCTTTTGCTTCACATCATAATATTACCCTTTATCAAATGGATGTGAAAAGTGCCTTTCTCAATGGGTACATTAATGAGCTTGTTTATGTTGAATAACCTCCCGGGTTTGAAGATCCGAGGAATCCTAACCATGTGTATAGGTTGCACAAGGCGCTCTACGGGCTCAAGCAAGCACCTAGGGCGTGGTATGAACGACTACGGGACTTCCTCATCATGCAAGGATTTAAGATCGGGAGGGTGGACACCACACTCTTCACCAAAGACATCAACGGAGATTTGTTCATTTGTCAAATTTATGTTGATGATATTATTTTTGGTTCAACTAACGAAGCCTTTAGCCATGAGTTTGGCAAAATGATGTCTAGGGAATTCGAGATGTCAATGATTGGAGAGCTCAACTTCTTCCTTGGATTCCAAATCAAGCAACTTCAAGAGGGAACTTTTGTCTACTAAGAGAAATACACCAAGTACCTCTTGAAGAAATTTGAGATGGGAGATTGTAGCTCAAGAAGCACTCCAATGGCAACAAATTGCCATCTCGACGCGGATAAGGATGGTAAACCTATCGACCAATCTCACTACCGCTCTATGATTGGTTCATTGCTTTATCTTACCGCATCTAGGCCCGATATAATGTTTAGTGTATGCTTATGTGCTCGCTTTCAAGCGGCTCCTAAAGAATCGCATAAGAAGGCGGTCTTTAGGATACTTAGGTATCTTAAGCATACCCCTAGTATGGGCTTGTGGTACCCTAAAGGTACAACCTTCCAACTCTTGGGATACTCGGATTCGGACTTTGCCGGATGCCGCGTAGGTCGCAAGAGTACCTCCGGTGGGTGCCACTTGCTTGGGCGTTCCCTAGTGTCTTGGTCTAGCAAAAAGCAAAATTCCGTGGCTTTGTCCACCGCGGAAGCGGAGTATATAGCGGCCGGTGCATGTTGTGCCCAAATTCTATATATGAAGCAGACCCTTTTGGACTTTGGAATTAAAATTGGTTGTGTGCCTCTCCTTTGTGACAATGAAAGTGCGGTTAAGATAGCTAGAAACCCCGTTCAACACTCCCGCACTAAGCACATTGATATTCGCCATCACTTCTTGCATGATCATGAGGCGAAAGGAGACATCTCTTTGCAAGGTGTTAGATCCGAAGAACAATTGGCGGATATCTTCACTAAACCACTTGATGAGAAAACCTTTTCTAGACTTAGAAATGAATTAAATGTGCTAGATGCATCTAACGTCATGTAAGTTGCCATGATTATGAAAGGATGCATATCATGTAGGTCTTGTCTAACTCCCAAATGATAGGGGTGAGCTAGAAATAGTTTTCCCTGAGGAAGCCTTTGGAAGGTTTAAACTTAGCAAGATAGATTTATTTTATGCCTTGCATTATCTCTGCCATATAAGACTTGCACTCTTTCTATTTCTTGCACTATTTTGTTTGGCATTGCATACGGTAGATTGTCACAAAGGGGAACCCACCTCATGAGAAGGATACTTGTTTGAAATGCAATATCTCAACTCATATAAGGTGGAAAGATCAAAATGTTAGGTGCGTTAATGCCTAGAGGAACATGCTTCATTGAGATAGTAGTCTTCATACTCTACCTCACAAAGCATGGGCCTTACATCTCATTTGGATATTTTTCCCTCTTTTTTTGGTGTTCCATTTGCTTTAAGGTCTAGCCAAGCTATTGGCATATTAGCTTTTTGAGGGGTAAGGAGTTGCCCAAAAATTCCTAAGACATGTGTTTCCCTTTGTTTGATTGTTTGGTCAAAGGACATATATGGGATGTTGGGGTTTAGTTCTCATCGGATTATCCTATGCCTAAGTCCTTCACCCATCGGATCAATAGATGTTCAATCTTCCAGTGCAAATTCAGTCAGAATCTCAAAATGATCCGACGAGTTCATACTGGAAAACATCGGTCCATCCGATGTTCACAAATCAGCAACCTTGATGAATTCCACCGATGCCTCTTCATCTAACGTCGGTTCATCCGATGTCCTCAGTGACTCCTTGAATATCCTTACTGTGCCATTCGACCGATGCTCAAAACCCTAGACGTCGGTCCATCCGGTGTCAATTGCACTTTTCTGGAAAACCTTACTGTGGAATTCGACCGATGTTCACTCCCTTTATCATCGGACCATCCGGTGTTAAATTTTAGGCTAGGGTTTGGGACCCACTATTTAAACCTGGCCCTACCCCTTCGGTTCCCTCTTCCCCCGATCCCGACGCCGCCGCCTCCATCGCCGTTGCTCACGCGCGCTCCACTTCACCGCCGCCGCCGAACGCCGCCGCCGCCGCCGTCCACCGGCCGCCGCCGCCATCCACCGGCTCGCAGCGCCGCCGTCTCGCGCCGCTGCCGCCCACAGCACCGTCGCCGCCTCTCCTCGCCACTCGCCACCTCCATCGCGCCGCAAATCACCGCACCACCGCCACCACTCTCACGCCGCCGCTCGCCGCTCGACGCGCCGCCTCCACCTCCGACCTCCTCATCTCCATCAACCTCGCCGCCGTCTCCACTTAGCACCCGGTCTCCATTTGATCTCCGTCGCCTAGGTTTGTCTCGTGCCGTGCGACGTCCATCGGTGTTTCCACTATTCTTTCTTTGTTCGTCGCTAACCCTAGCTCTCCTTTGCATCTAGATGGGTCGTGACCGCAAAGGAAAGGGAAAAGCGATCGCGGAGCCCGCCGCGAAGAAGCGTAAACTTTCGAAGGATGAGAAGCAGGCTCTAATGGCCGCTCGCGCCGCCGAGGAGTGTGAGCGCGGCCGTGGGGGATCCCTGAGGATCCGCGAGGCTCGGCAGCCTCCTGTGATCGACAACTCCGACATCGAGGAGGAGCCGGTCGAGCCGCTTGTCCGCCGGCGCTCAGCCCGGACACAGGGAGGTCAGTCCCCGGCCGTTCCTCGTCCAAGACCGACGGCCGCCGACCGTCGCGAGGACAGGGAAGCTCAGAGGGCCATTCACGAGATGGACACCTCTGTCCATGTGGCCGAGGGAGTCCGGTTGACGGACTACAGGAAGATGAAGGCCAAGCAGCTACGCAAGCTTCGTTGGAACGTGCTGCTTGAGGAGTGGTTCCCACAGCCCCGAGAGACTCTTGTGGACAGTCGCTTCTGGACTGTCACCCAGGCGTCTCTCTATGAGACCTACAGGCGTCGGGGGCACAAGCTTTTTCAGCACAACTACCTGGACTGGGGGCAGCTTGCAGTGGCAGCGGAGACTGAGGTCCGTCCTTTCTTTGAGAGATACAGAGGTTTGGTGCAGCTGCTGGCTTATGAGAGAAGTGCTTATGTGGAAGAGTGGGTCCGTGTCTTCTACGCGACCCTGTACATCTCAGAGGGCAGGAGGTCGATTGACTTCATGTTCAATGGTCAGCGCTACCACCTCTCGAGGCAGACTTTGGGGCAGCTTCTTGGTTTGGACCTGCACGACACCTGTGTGCACGAGAAGGTCTATGGGCAGGCAGATCCACCGAGGAGGCCACTTACTGGAGGGGTAGCACCACAGCTTGACGAGATCCGCTCTCTGTTTGGCCCCTCGTTCTCTCCGGACCAGCCGAGAGTTCCAGCTCTCCTGACCCCAGCTGCGCGCATTGTGCACCTCGCCTTGCGCCGCACGCTCCTGCCGAGGTCAGGTTACTTGGAGGGGTTCACGAGTCTGCAGCAGACCCTCCTGTTCTACATAATGAACGGGATGGATTTCGATATCGTGGACATACTCCTATGCAAGATGGAAGACGTAATCACGGATGGGATTGGCATGATGAGGCAGATGGTCTACGGGCACTGGATCAGTTACATTTGCTCTATGATGGTGCCTGAGGGACATGCAGCACAGGCTCGGCTTGCTGACGAGAGTGTGACTCGCTTTGGTCACTATCGTGCCTCTGCTCCTGGAGACCGTCGCCTTGGTCGTCCAGTTGAGAGCCAGGTCCGGGCCCGTCTGTCAGAGGAAGACTGGTCCGACCTAGAGCGGGAGGACGAGAGGCTTGCTAAGGCTGAGGCTCAGGGGGAGGACCTGCAGCATATCTGGTCTGAGAGCGACACCGACGACAGTGTCGAGGAGTACTTCCCTCCTCCCCCCTCTCCCCGGCAGCACGACGCGGAGGCTGGAGGTTCTACAGTGCCACCTCCCACTCCACCTCCCGTCACTGAGGCACAGGTGACGCAGCCGTCTGAGCTGACCTCACTCCTCCAACAGATGGTCGAGCAGCAGCGGTTGGACAGGCTGGCCGCCGAGCAGGCCCGCGCGGAGCAGGCTGCGCGTCTTCTTGAGCTCCAGTAGCAGCAGCAGGAGATGCAGCGTCAGATCGCCCGTGAGAGGCGTGAAGACACTGATCGGCTGACGGGGCTCATCGACCAGATGCACCAGCGCACTCTGGACCAGCAGCAGCAGACGCAGCAGGCGATGATGGGGATCCTGGGGTTGATCACCAACCTCTACACCCAGACCGGGATCGCCCTTCCATCGCAGCTGCCTGGAGTAGCTCCTCCGCCTCCTGTCTTGGCTCCAGCTGCTGCACCAGTGGCTCCAGTTCCCTCCACTCCGATCCCGTCGTTCAGCATGTCCCCGCTGTTGGCTCCAGGTGCTCCTCTTCACTCCCCACTGCCGGCCACTTCACTGTTCCTTCAGACGCCGGCCTCCGTCACCAGTGTCCCTGCTCCAGCACCTCCAGCACCTCCTCCTCAGCAGGCACCGACGGTGGCACCTTCGGCTCCGGCAGCACCCTCCTCCGCTACTCCGGCTAGCAGCTCCAACGACAGCGGCGGTGACCAGTTCGTCATCGCGCCCAGCTCTCAGGGTCTTTAGGTGCTCGGATCCCTTTTTGGTGTCTTGATGCCAAAGGGGGAGAAGAGTTAGAGAGTCAGGGGGAGTCCTAGTGTTAGGGGGAGTGAGTCGAGTGTCTTATCTTAATTGTATTTGCGTATTTGCTTCATTTGGTGTGTAATGAACCTATTTCTATCTTTCCTAAGTTGTTAATCATTTGAACTCATTTGATGTTTATCTATGATTATGATCTCTTTGAATTCACTTGTGTCATTTATTGATGTTTAAAGCTTCAAGTATATTATCCATATTCATTGCATATTTACTTATGGTTCATTCTCTCAAATTCATTACTATCACGCTTTGATTATTGTGTTGTCATCAATCACCAAAAAGGGGGAGATTGAAAGCATCTAGGCCCCCTCATGTAATATGGTTTTGGTGATTAATGACAACCATTGAACTTTACTAATGAATTTGTGAATGCAAGGGAAATGATTATACCATTGAAGATCCATAGATACTCAACTTTCGAGATCAAACTCATGAGATAAAGACAATATGTGAAGGCTCTATGTCTAGGTCACTCAATCAAAAATTGACATCATACAATGCTTAAGGATCATAAGAGAGCCGTGTGGAACAAATGTCTAAGAGGTCATTCGAGAAAGACACAGAAGATTCACTCAAAACAACTCGAAGCAAGCAAAATCAACTCACCGGATCAACCGATGATTTCCAAAATGAACACATCGGTCGAGTTGATTCAACTGAAGAAAAAGACCTCAGAAAAATGAACTCACCGGATCATCCGATGTGAGGGCTCAACAACATCGGTGCATCAATACAGTTTGCAGTACAATTGGAGCAAGTGAAGCACTGGATCATCCGATGTGCAGAATCACACACATCGGTTGATCACTCCAGTAAGCATCAAGATCATGCAAATTCTGGAGGAAGAGCCACCAGATCATCCGATGAGAAGACTGGGGCTACATCGGTCAAATAACGGTAATATCTGACACAATGACGTCAGCCAAAGTAATTACACCGATGATAACTAGAGGGGAGACATCGGATCATCCGGTGTGCACAGAAAAGTTCTGTCAGCCTACTTTTCCAACGGCTATTTCGGTTAGGCTGGCTATAAAACCCCTCTAACCCGGTCATTTTGACAAGTCTTGATCGCCTGAAGCCCACTACACATCCTAGAGCAGTCAAGACCCTAGAGCATACATTTCCACACTCTTAGATCATTTGTAATAGGCTAGAGAGAAGCTTGTGTGCGTTCTTTCTATGTGATTGAACTCTCTAGGCTAGTGAGAGGTTGAAGAAGATCGTTCCGGAGCTTGCCAAGGTGTGTGTGGAAGCCCGGAACATCGACGGTTGTACAAGGCTTGAGCTCCACCTTGCCGGAGATGGCGAACGGAGAAGATTAGTGAAGACTCCATTGTCTCGGTGACATTGGAAGTGGCAAAACCCTTCGGTGGGTGCCACAACGTGGATGTAGGAAGATCCTTGCGATCTTGCCGAACCACGGGATAAATCTCTGTGTCCCCTAGCGTTTGCATTCCTCTCCCTCTCTTTACTTTTTGCAATCTTCACTTCAAGTTATATCTACGTTGATTGCATAGCTAGAACCGCATTGGGAATTGGGCTTAAGTAGTTTGTTTTTTAATTATCTTAAAATTGAAAGAAAGCCCAATTCACCCCCCCCCTCTTGGGCGTTTCGATCCTTACATCGGGCCCTGCTCCGGTGCCCTAGGCTGCTGCCGCTGGGGTACCTCGGGCCCCCGTGCCTGAGACCCCCGTAGCGGCTGCCAGAGCCCAACCGCGCGCGCCGATGACCGCCGCCGCGCCTACCAACGACACCGCGTCCACCGGCCACTCCGTGCCGGCCGACGCCGTCGCGCCCTCCGACACTGCTCCGTCGGCTGGCGCTACGGCCCCAGGTGCTGCCATCCGGGAGGGGGCCCTGGTCCCCGCCTCCCCAGTGGTCCTCCAAATGGAGGACGATATTGAGGAAGTGGGGAGGCAGGGGCCTGCTGCTATGGTGGAGCCCCTCCCCCCTGTCCGAGGCTATGGCCGTGGCCTACTCCGGCTTTCGGCAGGCCCAGGCGGCCCTTGCCCGGGAGAAAGGGCGGCTCGAGGATGAGGACGACCGGCTCCGGGAGTGGGCGAGGGCCCTGGATGCCCGGACTCGGCTGGCAAAGAGCCGAGCGGCCCAGCGGGAGGCGGTTGTTCGGGAGGAGATGAAGATCCTCGAGCAGGAGCGTGACCTCATCGCCCAACTGGACGCCGTCACCCGGAGGCTGAAGGCAGACACCGAGGCCATCCACGCTGAGGCCAGCTCGTGCCTCCAGGCCTGCGAGGACCTTCAGCACCTGCTGTCCCTCCGGGAGGCCGCTCTAGCCGAATGGGAGTAGGAGCTGGCGGCAAAGCGGGCCGAGGTGGAGGCGACCTGCCGCGGGCTCATCCTCCAGCAGGAAGGGGCGAGAGTCCGCGCGGCCGAGCTGGACCGCCGGGAAGCTGCCGTAGCTGAGGCGCAGCATGCCCAGTCCGCTGAGCGCCAGGCCCTTCTGGACCGCGAGTTCAACATCTCCCTCAAGGAGGGTGACTTGAACCGCTGTGAGGCGGGGGTCGGCGAGCGCGAGAGGGCCCTGGCGGCCAGGGAGAAGCGGTTCCTGGATGGCGGCCCTCGGGCACTGGCGGCGGCCCAGCAGGAGGTGGCAGAGTTGCGGGCGACGCGCTCCGCCGAGGCCCAAAAGGTCTGGGAGTTCCTCGGCGGTGCCGACTCAGCTCTGGTGCCACTCGGCTTCAGCCCGACGTGCGTGGGGGAGCCGGCGCAGGAGGTGAGTCAGGTGTTCCCGGCACTCGACTCTACCAGCTCGAGGATGCGCTCGCTGGGGGGCCATCCTTGACAACCAGCTGGAGGCCGAGGGACGGATGCTGGTGAAGGAGGTGGCGACACACATCCTGTCCTGCTACCGGAGCTGGTACCCCGACGTCTCCCTGCAGATAGTCCTCGAGGGGCCCATCACTGAGAGGGAAGAGGCCGCCAAGTCTGGAGTTTCAGATGCTGTGGCACTAATCGCCTCAAGGTTCCAGCGGAGCGGCTGAAGGCTCCCCGGGCATCTGTTTAAGTTTTTGTCTTTCTGTCTTTTGTCTTGTGGTTGGCTGTGATGACAAACTCTTTATTTGTGCGATAAAAAATTTGTCTGTGGTGCCCTTTTATACTCAGCTTGCTTTTGTTTCCAGCAGTGTCTTCCAGCTGCTTGTTGTTCCTTAGCTTCCAGGACCTGCCGTCCCCCAAAGTATGGCCCCCTGACAGGCGTAGCCAGTTGTTATGGGCACTCCTGTCATACACTTAGGGTTTAGGGCAGACCGGTGCAGGAGGAGCCTAGGATTCGTAGGTAGCATTGCCATAGTTGAGTATGCAGGTATGTCAATAGCGGCCCCCCCTGGGGGTGCCGCCGGAGCTTCAGTTCCGCGGTGCTTGCCATCTTCGGCGAGAGGTCGACAGCGGTCCCCCTGGGGGTGCCGCCATAGCTTCAGGCTGGCGGTGCCCACTGCCTTCGCGGGTACTCTGACGGTGGTCGCTGGAATAACTTCCTCAAAGACCTGTACATAGATCAAAAAAAAGAGAAGTAATTCTGTCCGCTGGTCACTTTACCCCTGCTCGTTTTGTAGTGTCGCTTGACTTACGATCCTGGGCTGACTCCTGGGGCTTGGGTAATTCAGTGCTTCTGCATCCAGGGCTCGTTGTCCAGAATACCCAAGGGTGGTCCATCTGGCCCCCAGCACTTGGCTGTAGCGCTGCGAAGGCAGAACACACAGGCTTAGGGTACAGGACCAGGCTAAGCAGGCTGTGGCCCTGGACCTCCCGCTTGGCGTAAGCCGTTTCCAGGGGGAACCATCTGGAGACACAGGCCCCCGAGTATTGGAACAACCGAGGCCCCAGGCGCATCGCAGGTACCTCAAGCAACCCCACGTGCAGTCCAGACAGCAAGGCTCCCACTATTGTTAAAGCAGGGGAAAAACGACAGCGCTCATGATAGATCACGAGCTATGGCGGGCTTACAGCAACATCATAAAAGTTAAAGATAATTTTTGAATTGACGATCCCTATACCAGGCAGGACAATATTCTTTCATTGTAGTTTCTCATAAAATGAAGTAGACTTTACAAGGGGAATAACCCGGCTTGGGTGTTAGGTGGAGCCGAGTGCACCTACTTAGGGTTCTGGACCATGCTAAGCGGAATGTGCACTCGGGGCCCCATCCCCTATACTAAGAGCTATCCTGAGATAATGTGTAACCTTTACAATGAAATAGCATTGCCCCGACCCTGGTCTAGGGGTAGAACTTACGGAGGTGTTCGATGTTCTATGGGTTGGGTAACCGCTGTCCATCCTCCGTAGCTAGGCGAACGCATCCTGGGCGGCAAAACTCTGTTACCCAGAAGGGACCCTCCCAGCTGGGGGAGAGTTTGTTAGACCCTTCTCGGGAGAGTATGCGGCGCAACACCAGGTCGCCTACCTTTAGCTCCCTACTCCGCACGGTCCTCTGATGGTAGCGCCAGAGCGCCTGCCTGTACCGTGCATTTCGGAGAGCTGCTCGCACTTGTCCCTCGTCGACGAGGTCCACGTCTTCACGCCAGAGCTGGTCCTGTGCGGCTTCGTCGTACCTCCGGGCACGGGGAGAGCCCATGGTAATTTCTGGGGGGAGGACGGCCTCCGCCCCGTACACCAAGAATAAAGGCGTTTCCCTCGTGGCCCGGCTGGTTGATGTTCGGCTAGCCCACAGCGCACACGGAAGCTCATCCACCCTATTTGCACCATGCTTCTCAAGGTGTGAGAACGTGCGAGTCTTGAGGCCCCTGAGGATCTCTGCATTGGCTCTCTCGACCTGCCCATTGCTCTCTGGATGAGCAATAGATGCATAGCAGACTTGGATCCCCAAGTCCTCGCAGTATTCTTGGAACGCTGCACTTGTGAACTGGGTCTCGTTATCAGTGATGATTCTGTTCGGGTCCCCGAACCAGCAGACGATCGACTTAATGAACTTTACTGCTGACTGCTTGTTGATGGTGACAATTGGGGCGGCCACTTGGTGAACTTATCTACGGCGACGTTGAGATGCCGGAATCCTCCGACGGCTCTGGGAAAGGGTCCCAGGATGTCCAACCCCCATACAACGAATGGCCATGATGGAGGGATCATCTGCGGCGCCTGAGCTGGTGTATGGATCTGCTTGGCATGGAACTGGCACGCCTTGCATCTCTTTACCATCTCGGCGGCATCCTGGAGTGCTGTCGGCCAGTAGAAGCCATGCCGAAAGGCTTTACCGACCAGCGTGCGGGAGGACGCGTAGTTCCTGCACTCACCTCCATGGATCTCTGCGAGCAGGTCGCAGCCCTCCTCCCGGGTAATGCATCGCAGTAGGATGTCGTTGGTGCCACGCCGGTAGAGATCCCGTTCCACCAGCGTGTACCTTTTAGCCATGCGAACAATCCTTTCTGCCAAGGCATGTTCTTTGGGAAGGATATTGTCCTTCAAGTAGTCCTGGACCTCCGAGATCCATGCATCGGGACTTGCTTGAGCTTCTGGATCTTGGGCACCCGGTAGCTCGGAGCCCTCGGTGGCGCATACGATCCTTGGTGGACTCCATGGTAGCAGGGTCGCCGGGACTGCCAGCTTCGAGGTGCTGGGCTCGCCCCCTTCGCCCGGCTCGGCTGCTCGGGCGGTTGGTCGCAGTAACGTCCTTGCAAAGACTCCTTGGGGCACTGGGGCCCTTGTGGAGGCCTTCGTTGACAGGTCGTCTGCGACTGAGTTGTCGGCTCGGGGTACATTGCACAAGTCCAAGACTTCAAAGTCCTTTTCCACCCTCCGGACGTGCAGCAGGTGTGCAGCTAGTTGAGGGTCATTGCAGCTGCACTCTCCTCTGGCTTGCTTGATGATCAGTTGAGAATCACCTTTAGCCAGGAGCTGTCGGACATTGAGGGTCAGGGTAGTCTCCAACCCAAACATTAGGGCTTCATACTCCGCCATGTTGTTTGTCGCCTTGAAGTCGAGGCGCACCATGTACTTGAACTGCTCCCCAGTCGGGGTGAGAAGCAGGACCCCAGTGCAGGCCTCCTGCTTCCGCGAGGAACCGTCGAAGTAGAGCGTCCAGGGGGTTATGGACCCCTGGGGCAGGTTCATGAGCCATGACCGAGTTGGGCCGGTCAGGACGACGGGGAAGTAGTTAGCCATAATGGCCTCGTCGCCTCCTGCAGCTAGTATCGCGGTGGTGTAGATCTGCAGGAACTCACTCGGGTTGACACTCCCGTCGTACTTCTCCGGCATGTGTGGCCGGAACTTTCGTGGCCAAACCACAAAACGAAGGTGAGGCGCTAGCGCTGCACACCCTTGGCTAGGGATGACTGGTGCCGGTGGCGACAGCGCATACCCCGGGTGGGTAGGCGAGCCTGCGCACACCTGGGGCTGGAGTGGTGTTGCATACGCTTGTACAGGAGGCGCGACGTACGCCTGGTGCGGTGGAGGCACGACGTACGTCTGGTGTGGTGGAGGCGCGGAATGAGCCTGGGGCACGTGGCCCGGCACGCTGTAATCTGCCTCGAGGTTGCGCCGACGTTCCCTCTGGCGCTCGATGGTGACTCGGCAGTCCTCTCCAGCCCTGCGGCGTTGCAGTCCGGTTCTCAGATCTGTTGTTGAGATCCTGGTTGAGCGCGAGTCTGCCGTCCACCGGTCGACTGTCGGCGTTCGCGACAATGACACATGCACCGGCTGGGCATGTGTTTCCCTCGGCGGAGGCGCTTTGAGTGCGGCGGTGACGAGGTGGTCGACGTCGTTGATCCACTGCTGAGCTGCTCCCTGAGGGGCATCCCCAGCCGGAGGGTTGTGGAGTAGCGTGCGCATTGCCGCGAGCGCGCTCTCCGGGCTTGCAGCCGGTGGCGCCGTGACTGCTGTCACGGCAGGAGTACGCCGTGGAGTGGCGTGTCGGCCTGCAGCCAGCGAAGTGACTGCGGGGCGACGCGAAGGTCATGACCTTCCTGCCCTAGAGCGATAGCCTGCTCTAGAGCAGGATTACGCCTGATCCTCTGCCACTGTCTGTCACCGCGACTGCGCCCTGGATGATCCAGCGTTGGATTGGTCGTTCACCATTGCTGCTGGTGGAGATCTTGACGGGGAAAAAGCCCCCTACCTGGCGCGCCGAATGTCGAAGGTCGTAAATGACACTTCCCCGGACCTGCCTAGAGAGCAGCCCGCGGAGGTTCTTTGGATTTACGAGGGCTAGTCCCAGGAGATCGAACAAAGCAGAATGATGAACACAGGGGATTTACGTGGTTCGGGCCGCCGGAGCGTAATACCCTACGTCCACGGGAGTGTTGTGTATTGCCTTGCTTGAGCATGTATGAGCCTTGGTCTATTTTTTTGTCCGTCCCTTGTGAAGGTCGTCTGCAGAGCCCTTTTATAGTTCAAGGACTCTGTAGTCACAAGCTGGGTTCCAGTACCCGACAGGTGGTCCTGGGGAGAGCCAAATCCTATACAAGATCTAGGATTAATTGCTATCTACTTCCCTTTGTCAGGGGAGTCAATGCGCCGTCCCGCCGCATCGTGCGCCAGGGCTACACATAGTTGGTGATGATGGCGGTGCACGTCTCGTCCGTCTTGTCCTCGTGGCCCATTCGCCCGTTTTGCGGCGTGGGTCTGTACCGGCTACTTGGACAAGACATGACACTGGAGCCTTGACTTTCGTAAGCGCGGCTCAGCCTGCCTGGGGAAGGCGTGTGTACTTAATGCCTGTCTAAGCAGCGCACACATTCCTTTACTGCGGCTTCCTACCGCACTGAGTTGGGCGTCCGCCACGTGGTTACGCCGGAGCCTGCCTCTGCGGGAAGTAAAGCACTTGACGGAACAGGCCACGTGGCGCATTCGGAGCCCACCCCTACGGAGGGGTGGGGCCTCAGCCCTGCAGGCCACGTGGTAGCCACGGTGCCTTTCCCAGCGCGGGCGCAGACTTGGCCCTGAGGTCCCGATTGGCCACGTGGCGGCTCCGGAGCCCTCCTCAGCGGGGAGGCGTGGGCTTGGCCCTGCCTGCCACGTGGCAGCTTGGGAGCCTCCACCGATGGGGAGGTAGGATCGGGTCCTTCCCTCCTCTACGTGGCAGCCTCGGATTCGGCTTCTTAGGCAGAGGCGGAGTCCTTAGCGGTTTTCTCCTGTGCGCGGGGGTACCCGGTCTGCAGGGTACCGACAGGAGCCATCATGACATTTTCAGTGATTTTGGTGCCTTCGATAGTGGGGACACGTCTTTTAAGAAGGCCATCGGGACATACTCGATAGAGATACGGGTCGTCCCATAGGTGTCTACGATTCTCATGGATGAGTTTATTTTTGTTTTTTCTGGCAGTACGTACCCCGTGACCATGAAGTTCACGATATCCGCGTACCAAGGATGAGAGTCGGTACCTTGATTAACATGTCATCACGTAGGAAGTGATTATTGGGTACGTCCATGATTTGGGTGACTTCCATACGTGAGAGATGATCCGCGATGGAATTCTCTACTCCCTTCTTATCCTTTGTTTCCAAATCAAATTCTTGGAGTAGGAGAACCCATTAGATTAGCCTTGTTTAGCATCCTTTTTGGTGAGCGGAAATTTCAAGGCTGCATGGTCTGTGTAGACTATGACCTTGGCTCTAACTAAATAGGACCTAAACCTGTCAATAGCAAAGACTACTGTCAGGAGCTCTTTTTCCGTAGTGGCATAATTGAGTTGTGCTCCTGTTAGAGTGTTGCTAACATAGGCTATGGCGTGATGCTTTTTATCGTTGGTTTAGCCTAAGACTGCACCCACAGCAAAATTGCTGGCATCACACTTGATTTCAAATGGAAGCGTCCGAGGGTTGAATTGTTGGAACTGAGATTAGTGCCTTTTGTGTGTATCAAAATATTTAAGGCAATCCTCATCGAAATCAAAGGGAGCATCCTTGACTAATATGTTTGTGTGGGGTCTTGCGATTTTGGAGAAATCCTGGCCATTGTGCTAGGTTAGCCAGTTTCTGTTTTAAAATTATTTACAGCGGCCTAGGCAGTGGCCGTCATAAATTAAGACCTAGGTTATTTATGACGATCACAAAAGCCATTGTAAATAACCCTATTTTATTATTGAAAGCTAGCTCAGACCATCGTAAATAAGTTGGCTCAGCTCCCCGAGTGGCACGAGCCCTTCTTTACGACGGAAACGGGTTGCCGTCGTAAATAAGCTAATTTATGACTGTGGGTATCGAAAATTAGCTTATTTATGGTGATTTAATTACCTCAACTAATTACCTTAATAATTAAGAAAAAACATCGTAGATAAGTTAATTCTGGCAGTTTAAGGCTTAATTACGGTGACTTCGGCCGTCGTAAATTGGCCGTATTCCTATAGTGGTGGTAGAGGAGAAATGTTATGAATAGGTAGTTGTGTGCTTCTGTGTAGTCCACCTTCCATGGATGGAGCTGCTCACCAATATAAGGATGAGTTCGTTAGATCTCATCCTAGTGAGTTCATACAACCACATAACCTGTATGGATAGGATTCCCTCCACCTTCTTGGTGACTTCCACTTGAGATCTCATAGGCTAGTAGGGCCTAGGATACCAAGAAAAGTCACAAAGAGTGGTTACCATGATCTGGGTAGGTAGTGAATACCCAGCTGACCCCTGGGTGCATCCTGAGATGTGATTGTGGGGTTATGAGATGAGTGTTATGTCACATAAAGCATGGGTAAAATGTTCAAACAATAGGAGTATCCCCAAACTTTCAGAGCTGAGCTTGGCGTGTCGGGGGTTCTCTTTGGTCATCGCGACAATGATGCGGAGAGGCGAGGGTGGCTGATTGATGAAGGAGGCATGACAGGGCACCAGTGGCACATGGCAGCACAGCGGGCGATGCTTGATTTCTGTGGTGTCCTGTCGGCTTAGCTTGTTTTGGGGGTAAAGGGAAAGTGGTACGGTGTCGGGCCAGACTGTGCACGAGAGAGAGGGTGGGAGGAGTGGGCCGCGGGGAGGAGGAGAAGAAGTGGTCCACACATGGGAAGGAAAAAGGCCGGCCAACTAGGCCACGTGTGAAAGAAGAGGAGGGTGGCCGGCTGGGCCGAGTTGGTGAACAACGAGAGAAATGGGTTGAGTCCGTGGGAGTTTGAACGTTTTAAGAATTTTCTTAAGGTTTGGGAGTTCATTTAAATTCAAAATTTAATACAAATTGATGTGTTCTTGAACTCTGGTTCTTTGTTGATGTCTTGCACTATGTTAATCTGCTGGTTGTATGATCTAGTGGGTGGGGTCTTGGTTTACCTTCCCTAAACAATTTATTTATTTATTTAGGCACACATGAGTACATATATATATATATATATGGAACTATTCATATATCACATTTCTTTTACTTATTTCTAATTCAAGATCTTAATATATGTTTGTCGGTACCCTACGTACCGAGTACCCTTTAGTACCGCGAAGAGTACAAGAGAATTCTACCTGACAGAGTTGAAGGTCTTCTCGGGCCCCACATGTCATATTGTGCTGGGACCGCTCCTCTCGTATGGGTAGTTCCTGGGTCAACACGTGTCAAGGAAAGTCGGAGCTAAACTCCCAACAAAAGGAAGCTCCAATGTCAACACGTGTACAACGGCTCCGGACCTAACCCTCATGAGAGTGGAGCTCTGGTGCCGACACGTGTACAGTAGACCCGGACCTAACCCCCCGTAAGGGAAAGCTCCGAAGCTTCCACGTGTGGAGCCTTCGGACCTTCATCGACGTGTATACTGGTAGATCTCCTTAAGAATGAGCCATCAAGCGTAATTAATGTGGCAGTTACAAGATGTAATTATGTGTTGTTAATGTTGTATTAACGACACGTGATCAAGAGCACTGTTAATAGGGGTAACATAGCCCTTAAGGCACATTATAACACTATTAATCATGCTTAATACTCTTTAGACAGTGTATTAGGCCATTAAATACGCCAGGGCCACATGTCGGGCCAGCCAAGCTTTGTAACGGTTAGTTCTTAGAACTATAAAAGGGTTGTACTGCACGAACTCAGGACATTCGATCTGATCTCGGCGAACCAGCTCGCAATATAGCAACACAAACCCCATGGAGTAGGGTGTTACGCTCAGGCGGCCCGAACCACATAAATCTCTGGTGTCGTCATCTTGATCTCGATCTCTACGTGCTCCAACCACAAAAGAACCTCCGCAGGGTGCTTCTTAGCAGGTCCGGGGGAAGTGTCGTATCAAACACTTCGACATTTGGCGCGCCAGGTAGGGGGAGGGCAAACCCCGAGATCACAAGATGGTGAATTCACCTGCTGGATCCGCCAATGGCAACCACACTAGACAACTTGCCGGAGGCAATCCCTCCAACGTCCAACAACCAGCAGGTGCCATTGTTCCAGCAGGTGCTGTGGCACCACAGCCACCATCTGTTCCAACAAATAATACTGGTCAACAAGATGGAGCATCTACGTCGATCACTGCATCGACAAACAACAACCCCGAGCACGTGGTCATTGCTGCGCGAGCTCTTCTACTACGCCCACCACCTCCAGGTGCACCCCAGGGTGCTATGGAGTAGTGGAGGGCTGATGTCGACCATCTGGCCGCAGCTGCGGCTGCAGGCATCAACAATCAAGGTCCTCCCCCATCGGGGCGAGCACCATCTCAACGACGGACCCTGTCGGGCTGACTTGGTCCACAAGTCTCACAACAGAGGAGACGTGTTGCATCTCAGCAGGTAACTTTGTTGCCTCCCGTGGCACGATGCACCCACACAATTACCAAGATTCTGACTCATGACCTTATGTCAAAACTGGATCACCGTTACTGGCAGCAGGATGGCTATGTTCACATCGAGCGGCTCTTGAGAGACGAGGGGCTCGGGACAACCCTGCTCCTCAAGGAGTAGGAGGAGGTTGTTCTGCCCTGGCCATGCACTTACGCATGGTCGGATGGCCACAGAAGTTCCAGCCTCACCTACCAGAAAAATTCGACAAGACAGTCAACCCCGCCAAATTCCTTCAAATCTACTCCACCGCCATACTGGAAGCAAAGCGTGATGAGGCTGTAATGGCCAATTACTTCCCAGTGGCTTTAACTGGGACTACAAGGTCCTGGTTCATGAGTCTCCCGCCCGACTCCATTAATAGTTGGGCGGAGCTGTGCCAACAATTCACTGCCAACTTCGGGAGCTCCTACACCCGGCCTGACACTGAATTGGACCTGTTTACTATAAAGCAAACATCTGGGGAATCGCTACGATCCTTCATTCAGCGGTTCTCTTAGGTACGAAGTACCATTCCTTCAATCTCGAGCTCCTCTGTTATCGTTGCATTCAGACAGGGTGTTCGGGATAAGAAGATGCTAGAGAAGCTGACCATTAAAGAAGTTACAAGCGTCACGGAACTCTTCAGCCTAGCAGACAAATGTGCTAGAGCTGCGGAGGGCCGTGAAATGCACTCCAAGCCAGCTCCGGAGGCCAACCAGAAGTCCTCCAAAACTGAAGCCGCTACCTCCAGTAGTGCCAAGAAGAAAAAGAAGCCCAACGACAAAAAGAAGCCGTCGGCCGGCGCTCCAGCTGCTGCTGCTGCAGCTTCTGGAAGCCGAGGGCTACGCCCCGAGAAGCGATCTCAACCTTCATCAGAAGACGTCAATAGTTCCAAAGCTTGGTGTCCGATTCACAAGACGAACCGACACAGCTTGGAAGAGTGTCGGGAGGTCCAGTACCTTGCCAAATGCTATAACAAGCGCCGGGAAGAAGCTCCTTTCCGTCAAATGGAAGGAAATCAAAAGGTCGACGAAGCTCCGGCTGAAGAGGAGCTAGGTTTCTAGGACCCCAAAAAGGTCTTGAAAGCCGTTTACAACACTGTCGACGATGACTCTGATGTCTCTGACAACGAATGTCGGAAGACCTTGAACACCATCTATGGTGGTCTTGGGACATCACATCTCGCCGCATCCTCAAGACAATGCGACGGTACATGGCTGTGGCAGATCCCGCTGCTAAGGCGGAACCACATCGAAGTGGATGGATACACCCATCATTTTTTATGCTTCGGACTGCCCTCGAAATATGATCGGGGCTGACCAACTCCTGTTGATGGTGTCACCCACCATTAACAATATCGAAATCAACCATGTAATGGTGGACGGAGGTTCCGGGCTAAACCTCATAAGCTTTGAAGCTTTTGTTAAGCTTCAGATCTGGCCTTCGGACCTTCGCCCATCTCGACCTTACTCCGGAATAGGTCCGGGAACCATTACTCCTCTCGGCTCCATCACACTCCCAGTAACCTTCAGGGCCCGGGAGAACTACAAAACCGAGAAACTTGTTTTCCACGTCACGCAGATCAGTCTGCCTTTCAATGCCATTTTGGGTAGACCAGCTTTATACAACAAGTTTATGGCTGCTGCCCATTATGGTTACTTGGTGTTGAAGATGCCAACACCCACGGGCATTCTCCGGATCCGCGGAGATCGTACCGCAGGAGTTACTACACTGGAAGAACTCTATGCGCTTACCACAGTGCAAGAGGAAGCATCTAGTAAGGAGCCAGCTCCGAATCCTCCAAGCATTCGACACAAAGGCTCTACCTCCGCACCTCATGTGCAACCAAGCAGCGACACCGACATTCCCGTCAAAGTTGTCCAAATTGGTTCCAATGCTGCTCAGACTACCTGTATATCGGGGGGTCTGAACAACAAATAGGAACTCGCGCTCATCACTTTCCTCTAGGCTAATGTCGATGTGTTTGCCTGGCAACCATCACAAATGCCTGGGATACCTAGGGAGGTGATTGAGCACAATCTGAAGATTTATACAGACGCACGGCCTATACACCAGAAGCCCCGAAAGCAATCAATCGAGCAACAAAACTTCATCCGACAAGAAATCAAGAAGTTGCTCGAAGCTGGATTCATCCGGGAAGTCTTCAATCCAAAATGGCTGGCAAACCCAGTTGTTGTACTCAAGGCCAGTGGGAAGCTTCGGATGTGTATTGACTACACCACTTTAAATAAGGCATATCCAAAGGATCCATTTGCACTACCTAGAATAGATCAAATAGTGGACTCCACCTCCGGGTGTGAGCTACTGTGTTTCTTAGATGCATAGATATCATCAAATCCAAATGTCTAAGGAAGATGAAGAGCATACTGCCTTCATAACAGTAGATGGATTGTATTGTTATACTGCCATGCCATTCGGTCTAAAAAATGCTGCTTCAACATTTGTGTGAGCTATGTACAAAACATTTGGAGAGCTAATTAGAGACTTGGTGGAGGTGTATGTTGATGACATCGTCGTGAAGATCAAAAACAAGGAGTCACTCCTTGACAACTTACAAGCCATCTTCGACAAGCTGCACACCACGCGCACCAAGCTGAACCCAGACAAGTGTGTCTTTGGGGTTAGCTCCGGGAAGCTTCTGGGGTTCTTGGTGACTCACCGAGGAATTGAATCAAATCCTGCAAAGATCAAGGCTATAGAAGAAATGCGTCCACCAGCCCGCATTAAAGATGTCCAGAAGCTGACTGGATGTCTAGCTGCGCTTAGCTGATTTATATCAAGATTGACAGAACGGGCACTACCCTTCTTCAAACTTTTGAGGAAGTCTGGACCTTTTCATTGGTATGAAGAAGCAGAAAAGGTGTTTCAAGAGTTGAAACAGCTCCTCACCACACTACCAATATTGGTAGCTCCTAATCCTGGTGAGCCTTTACTGTTTTACATTTCGGCAACCACTGAAGTTGTCAGCATGGTCCTGGTTGCGGAAAGATCAGAGCCACATCCGATTCAAACGTTCAAACCCCTCCAGGAGGGTTCGGAATCACCTGAAGACGTGACTGGGTCTCAGCTCCAGACATGGAACTTCAAAACGAAGTGCTAGGAGATCAATCTCTTTCGTCTAAAGAGGTTCACTTGGCTAACCAAGATAATCTGGATCCTCCTTGTGAGATCCGGGTCGAACAAGAAGGAGTTTTGGACCCCTCCGGTAGGGTCTAAGAAGCACAACCTGAAGGTCTGGGACCCTCCAGCAGGGTCCGGGTTGATGGAGAGGAAGCTCCGGGTCCTTCTGAAAGGGTCCGGACCATCCAACGCCCTGTGTACTTCATCAGTGAAGTACTTTATGACGCTAAGACAAGATACATCGAGGTGCATAAACTGCTTTACGCAATTCTTATTGCCTCAAGGAAGCTTCGTCACTACTTCCAAGCCCACAAATTATCAGTGGTAACTTCTTTTACACTACGTGCGATTTTGCATAACCCTAATTCTACTGGGAACATTGCAAAGTGCGTAGCAGAACTAGCCGAATTCGATCTAGAATTCGTGACAAGACAAGCAATTAAAAGTCAAGCCTTGGCTAACTTTATGGCGGAATGGACCCCCTCTCCATCAAACCCTGGGGGCCAAAGTGAGCAGAAACCAGAGCTCAAAGTTCCGTTATTCACCGAGCCTCACTGGACTCTCTACTTCGACGGCTCTGTGCAGAAGCAGGGGGCCAGAGCTGGAATCCTTCTCCTGGCTCCGATCGGGGAGAAGGTCAAGTACATAGTACACCTTGATTTCAAGGCAACCAACAATATGGCGGAGTATGAAGCCCTCATCTATGGACTCAAGGAGGCACTATCTTATGGTGTCAAACAGCTGTTGGTAAAGGGAGATTCACAACTCATCATCAAACAAGTGAAAGGTGAATGTTCCTGCAACAATTCTCAATTAGCTGCTTATCTCCTTGAAGTCCAGAGGCTTCAAAAGGACTCCGAAGTCTTGGATCTCCATCATGTTCCGCGTCTTCATAACTCTGAAGCCGACGAACTCTCTACGAAAGCCTCAACCGGAGCTCCGGCTCCTAATCTTCGACCGGAGGTTGTCAAAACCAACAGCTCAGCCTGCCAAACTGAGCGAAGGGGGCAAGACCAGCACCTCGAAGCTGGTGGTCCCGGTGGCCCTGCTACCATGGCGTCCACCAAGGGTCGTAGGTGCTATCGGAAGCTCCGAGAAACCTAGCACGCAAGACTCAGAAGCTCAAGTTAGCTCTGATGCATGGATCTCGGAGATCTAGAGCTACTTGAAAGACAACATCCTTCCTGAAGATAGTGTATCCGCTGACCGGATAGTTAGATTGGCTAAAAGATACACGTTGGTAGAAGGGGATCTCTACTGACGCAGTGCCAATGGCATCCTAATGATGTGCATTGCAAGGGAAGAAGGTCGCGAGCTCCTCGCGGAAATCCATGGAGGCGAGTTCGGGAACCATGCTTCTTCTCGCACGCTGGTCAGTAAAGCCTTCCAGAATGGCTTTTACTGGCCTACAACACTTCAGTATGCGGTTGAGCTAGTGACAAAATGTGAAGCGTGTCAGTTCCATGCCAAACAGATTCACACACCGGCTCAATCGCTACAAATGATACCTCCTACATGGCCATTCGCTATGTGGGGCATGGACATCTTGGGACCTTTCCCAAAAGTCGTCGGAGGTTACAGGTTCCTGTATGTTGCCATCGACAAGTTCACCAAGTGGCCGGAAGCAAATCCAGTAGTAAAAATCAACAAACAATCAGCAATCAAGTTCTTGAAGTCCATTATATGTAGATTTGGAGTTCCAAACAAAGTCATAACTGACAACGGAACTCAATTTACAAGTGCTGCATTCCAAGAATATTGCGAAGACCTCGGCATTCAACTCAGCTACGCCTCAGAAGCTCATCCAGCAAGCAATGGCCAAGCTGAGAGAGCAAATGCAGAAATCTTAAGAGGAATCAAGATGCGCACATATGAGCGCTTGAAACAGCACAGAGCTAACTGGATTTAGGAGCTTCCATCCACATTATGGGCGAATAGGACAACTCTAAACCGGTCAACTGGGGAAACTCCATTCTTCCTGGTGTACGGAGTTGAAGCAGTCCTTCCTCCGGAGATCACATTGGGGTCCCTATGGGTCCAGACCTTCGACAAAGCCACGCAGGACTGGCTCCAGTGTGAAGATCTTGACCTCGTCGATGAAGGAAGGGGCCAAGCAGCTGTTCGGAATGCACGTTATCGCCAAGCGCTCTGGCGCTATCATCAAAGGCATGTGCGTGACTGATAGCTTGAAGAAGGCAACCTGGTGCTTTGGAAGATACTAAGCCATGAAGGAATGAAGAAACTTTCCACCAGCTGGGAAGGTCCCTTCCGAGTAATTAAAGTATCCCGACCAGGATGTGTTCGCTTGGTAAAAAAAGGATGGGACCCCGCTTCCCAATCCTTGGAACATCGAGCACCTCCGTAAGTTTTATGCTTAGAATCACGGAGGTGAGTCTGTAATTGCACACAATGCATGTTGTAGAGTCATTATACAGAGACGGGCAAGTCCCCTTGGAGAACATCCGGACTCCTTCAGGAGGGTCTGGGAAGTTCAAGTAACACTTGAGACAGTCACGACACTAAAAGTGTAACTACTTGCTCTAGGTTAGTACAAGATGTATAGCACATTTAGCATGGTCTAGCACCCTAAGTGTGTCCTTGTCTCCCCTGTAATTCGGACCTATAATGAAAGGCATTGTTGTGTGAAAACAGACTCCGCGTGCATTTACCTTTTGTGCAAGGCTCAATATATCATATTATTTCCACCCCGCTTGTCGATGCTTGGATCTGGCAGATCTCCTGATACTACCTTTGGTAGATCAAGGAGTTGTAGTTTGCTAATGGGCGCGCAGAGATTCAAGAAGGTGAAAGACATGTGTACACAGAGATTTACGTGGTTCGGGCCGCCTGAGTGTAATACCCTACTCCATGGGGTGTGTTGGTGATGTATTAAGTGTGTGAGTCTAGAAGAAGCTCTAGAAGAAGAAGCTCGTCTAGCTCAGGGGGTTCAGTAGTGGTCTGGAACCGTCCCTTGTGTATCGTCGACCAGTCCTTTTATAGTACAAGGACTGGTCATTACAACATTTGCCTGGCCCGACAGGTGGCCCGGCGATTACACATGCTTGATACAAAATAAATTGGGTTAATTACTCTTAATAGCCTAGTAACAGGCCTTAACAGTGCCGTTACCAGTATTAAGGGCCATTCGATCGTGTTTCATTAATATGGTATTAATGACACTTAATCGGGTCTTGAAGTCTTTGATTGCTACTTGAAGGTCCGAAGCCGTTGGGGGATCCACCAGCCTGATTGTTGAAGTTGAAGGTTCGGTGGTCGCCACGTGGCAGCACCGGAGCTTCTCGTCATGGACGAGTAGGTCCGGTGCTACTGGACACGTGTCAGTACCGGAGCTTCCCTCTGTCTGGGGTTAGGTCCAGGGGTGCCGTATTGGCGTTCCGACTGGAGCTTCCCATGTGTGGGTGATAGCTCCGGTCTTATGATACACATGGCGGCCCTGGGACTAACCATATCAGGGAAGCAGGTCCAGTTACGCCTGACATGTGGGGCCTTCGGAGGTCTTCAAATCTGGTAGATGGAGTTTCCTTGTGATCTTTGCAATCCCAAGGGGTATCCAATACGGAGGGTACCAACAGTGGCCCCCTGGGCTCACCTCCGGGAGAGACCTTTTTGGATGAGGTCATTTCACCGGAGGTGGGTCCATTCTTCGGTTTCTGAGCCATGTCTTCAAGGGTTTTTGGTTGTGCCATTGGCGGTAGTTCGCATTTAAACTTCCGCCGCGCGGCGTATCTCGGAGGCGGCAGGTGAGATATCAGCGTGCGGATCTCACGCAATTGAAGGTCGCCAGTTCCCAATACGAAAATTGTATCGGTTCCGCGCGCCTTGTAAGGCCGCCGCCTTCGAGTTTCTCGCCTTTCATGATGACAACCGTTCGCCTGGGGTAAGAACATCGACTTGATCGTCGAGGTGGCCCCGAGCCCCCTTGTCATCGGCGGGGTGAAATTTTTGACTAGTATCTTTGGTTCCTCTACGATTTCCATCCGGGCATTGCAGGGGCTTACTTAAGAAGGAAAGCGCGCACCGTTTGGGGTTCTTTACGCCTTTCAATCAATCTTGCGCTCAAACCTTCCAAACTTTTGCTTGTCTTTCCTCTCTTGCCTCGCGTTGGAGTTGGGTCTCCGCCAGAGCCGACTGAAGTCCGATGACGATTTGAAGAAGGTCTGGGCCCTCATGGGATGGTCCCCTGACTTCTTCAATCACTTGGTCCGCACCGGCAAGCTTCCGTTCAAGAAGGAACACGCCGGCGACATGGTGTACTTCTCCGCGTATGCCATGGTGGGACTGATCCCACCTTTCTCCTCTTTCTTCTTGATGCTTCTAGACTTCTATGGTCTGCAGCTGTATCACCTTGGCCCCCACTCCATTCTGCTGGTGTCCATCTTTGTCCACTTCTGCGAGATGTGGGTGCGCATTCCCCCCTGCATTGAGCTTTTCCGCACCTTCTTCACTGTCCAAACCACAGGTCGGAGCGGCGAGTACCTTGGCTTCTTCTATTTTGTGAAGCGCAAGAAGTGCTCGTACAAGTACTTGCGGTTGTTCCCTTCTGGGAAGTGGGACAAATGGAAGAAGGATTGGATTGTTATCAGGGTGGAGGAGCATGAGAAGCTGGAGCTGCCGGAAGGCCTCCCCAACATTGACACTGCAGTTTGGAGTGAAGCTCCGGTGCTGTCGGATGCCTTCAATCCTGCTCTAACCAGGATCCGCCTGTGTGTGGAAGGAGGGGTGACTCCCCGGGCGGTGTTTTGCAACTTCCTGACCAACAGGTGGGCTCCGTTGAAGAGGAGGTAGAAATTGGCTTGGGCCCTCAGTAGTATGCTGGACGACGATGGGATCGAGACCGGTTTGAAGTCCAACATGGAGGATGAAACTTTGGAGTTTCACCTGAAGAAGTTCCAACACGGCATCGACGTCGAGGGCGACGACTTGGCTCCGCCGGCAGCTTTCCTCCCTCTGAACATGGAGGCAGAATTCAGTAGGGAGCTCTGGCGGACGATGCCCGTGCTTGACAACCTTGGTGTCGTTGAGAGGCGCTCGACCACCGGGTTGGCGATCTCCGAAGCTCCGGAAGGTGGCTCCATTCCCGCCCCTAAGCCAAGAACCGAAGTCATCGGCAAGGGCAAGGAACTGGTCGAGCCCTCAAGCCATAAGAGGAAGCATGCCGACAGAAGGTTTGCCAGGCATACCTCTTCCGCGGCGTCTCCTTCTCCCTGAAGGGGAAGGTCTAAAACGGCGGCATCTACTCCAGTTGCGACATCTTCCCGGGGTGCTAGCTCCGGCCAAGTGACTCTGGTACCAGGGCCAGCTAAGGGCTTCGGGTCCGGAGGTCCTTCCCGGTCGAGGGGGGCCTCGACTAGAGCAACGCTGACAGCAGCAGCAAGCTCCGGGGGGCTCTCCGGGACTACCACGCTAGTGGCGGCTGGGGCCAGTCCAGAGCGTCCGGAGAAGAGGTTCTGCGGTAACTGGTGCGGAAGCCTTCCGAGGTAATTTTTTATTTTTTACCTCAGTCAGTTGTTTTATTGTTAACTGTATTTTGAGTCTCTTCGTCCTTCATCCACAGCGTGCCCAAGAAAAGGGCTGAAGCTCCGGTCCCTGCAGCAGCGGTTAAGGCTGTGCAGGCTGAAGCTCCGGCTCCGATTCCAGCACCGCCCCAAGGGGTGGCTGAGGGTGCAGCAGCCCCGGCGCCGGCTGTCATGGTTTTGGACGACTCATCCCCAGAAGCTCCCGTGGTAGCGCCGGACCACGGGACTGAAGATGTACCAGCAGCGCTAGCCTCGGAGGTTGAAGCTCCAGGCTTGGATGCTGTGATGTTGGACGCTCCGGCCGTAGAGCCGGAGGATGCTGCGATTCCGACCCTAGAGCTGGATGTTGTTGAAGCCCCGACAGTCAAACCGGTGGTTGATGAGGTCCCGGCGGTAGAGCCGGGTGTTGATGAAGCTCTGGCACTTGAGCCGGTTGTCGAGGAAGCTCCGGTGGCTGAGTCGGTTGCTGCAGAAGTTCCGAGCGTGGAGCCAGCCGTTGAAGAGGTTCCGACGTCCGAGCCAGTTGCTGCGGAGGTGTCGGCGCCAGAGCCTTTGGTGGTTGAAGCACCAGCGCCGGGGCCCATGATGGTCGAAGCGCCAGCACCTGAGCCAGAAGCGGAGGGGGCGCCTGCACTAGAGCCAGAAGTAGCTTCTACTCCGGCCGAACCTTCAACACCCGCTCCGGAAGCGGTGATCCCAGAGCTGCCCGCTGCTGAGCCAGGGTGCCATGATGAAGATACTGGCCCCCCGCCGGATGGGCCAGTTGTTAACGACCTGGTGGCTGGGCCTTCGGAACCAATTCTGGAGGTTGGAACTTCGGCTGCAAGTACTTCCTCGGCGGCGGCCAAGGCTATCTCGGAGGATGGCCCTAGTGCCGTAGAAGCTCAGGGGACCGCTCTCGTAGAGTGGGACCCAATTTTTGTTGCTGAAGATTCGCTGGAGCGAGCGGAGAGGACCCCAGCAGGTCCGGACCCGATCCCCCTATCGTTGTCTATCAACAACGCCTGCTCCAGTCTTCGCCAAGTCCAGTTGGCCTTCTACCACAACAGCAAGGCCCTCGAGGAGGAGCGAAACCCTTAGTAGGTGGCGCAACTGACTCCATTTCGAGACCAAGCTGGCACAGTCGAGGCTGGCTAACGACAAGGAGTGGGTGCAAAGGGAGAAGGTCCGCCTGGAGTACTGGAGAAAGTTGTTGGATGAGAGGGAAAGCATGACGCGAACCCTCGACAACCAGTCCCGGGCCATCTATGAGCAGGCCAAGACTACAAATAGCGTAGCGGATGATCACCAGGAAAGTCTCACTGCCATCCACGACAGTCTCATCAAGCGCCGGGAGGCTCTTGAAGCACGGGAAAGACGGCTCGAAGATGAAGAGCAGACATTCCTGGAGCTGTGGGACGACCTCGTGAAGAGGGAGGAGGAGCTTGTCCAAAAGACAGCTCTGGCTGACAAGAGCCTTGAAGAATGCAACAAGAAATTGGATGAGTGTTGCAAGGAGGAGGAGGAGAAGGCCTGGGAGCGAGGGAAAGAACTCTAGAAGCAGGAGAATGCCATCGCCGCCCGGGAGAAGAAAGTGCGGGGCCGGGAGAAAGATCTGGTCAACCGTCGGAATGAGATCCACCTCCAAGAGAAAGAGCTCAGCAAGCTCTAAAGGCAGGTTCTAAAACGATTCAGCATAATACCAAAGAGGTGGATCATCTTGCTCAGGAGAGCTCGGAGCTGACGGCGGCCAAAAGATCCTTGGCGGAGATGCGTGGTGCAAGGACTGCGGAGTCGCAACAAGTTTTGGATTTCCTGGGCAAGGCCAACGACGCGCTGACGCCAATGGGCTTCAGTCTTGTGCGCCCAGATGATCCGGAGCCAGAGCTGGACCAGGCGTTGGAGGCCCTGAGTTCGGCAGGAAACAAGCTATCAAAGATGGGCGATGTCATCGCGGATCAGCTGGAAACAGAGGGTCAGTCCCTGGCAAAGAACGTCGCAGAGTTTGTGCTCACGTGCTACACCAGTCGGGACCCTCAATTCCCTCTAGACCCGATGCTTGAAGGTCCCATCGAAGGAGAGGGTGAAGCCGCCCGAGCCAACATGTCAGAGGTGGCCCAGAAGGTCGCCCAGTTCTTCCATAGGGTCTAGGACCATCTCTCTGTAGCTCCCGCTTGTATTCTCTCTTCTTCTTCTCCAATTTTGTAATCTCTTGTCTCCAGATGAATGAAATCCAAATTTTTGTGAATTCAGATTTCATTTTTTGTCTTCAACACCTTTGTCTCACATGGCCCCCTAGTAGATGTACACAATTTGATTGTGAACATGTACCAAGAGGATGTAACAGTTGTTGAAGACTTGCATGCTCCGAACTTGTAGAATGTAGGTCTGAAGTCTTCGATAGTGTAGGCCCCCTGAGGCTGTCGGAGCTTAGTGGCTCCGGCATTGACCATCGCCGGAGCTTAGTAGCTCCGGCAGTAGTCCTCTGGGGTGCCGGAGCTTGGCAACTCCGGCAGTGACCTCTGTCAACACGTGTTTTGTCAACGTCAGACTCTACTTTAGAGTCCTTCCACCATCTTCACATTGACGGCTTGTCTCTTAGCTTTACCGGAACTGAGTAGTTCCAGAGATACTCAATGCCAATGTTTGAACATAGAGCACAAGTCGCCTGGAGGATATCGTAGTTTATTTATTTTTCCTGCACATTGAAGTCAAGAAAAATAGTAAAATCCTTTTCCTATCTTTAACTTCATTGCGGCTTACTGTTCTCGAGAAAGTTTTAGAACGAACACAATCCTAAATACAATCAAGAGCACCATCTTGCTTCCTCCAGGTCTGATCGTTTCTGGACTCACCTTACTTCGGCCTGCCGTGGTGTAGGTAGAGTGGCATACTTCGGGTGCATGACCAGGCTAAGTTGATAGCACACTCCGGCCCTAGATTGGCTTGGCAGCATTCAGACAAGTAGGCCATCAACAATGTTTGAACCCGGAAGGATAGACAATGCAACTCGAATTGTACATGAACTGGTCGAGCTAAAGTTTCTTAAGAACTGCACAACTTTTTATAGACGAGAAAGAGAAAAATAAAAAATATTGAGCCTGCACAAAGTAAATGCACGTGGAGTCTGTTTTCACACAATGATGCCTTTCATTATAGGTCCGGGGTACAGGGGAAACAAGTACACTCTTAGGGTATGGAACCAGGCTAAGTGTGTTTCGTTTCTCTTTTGACCCAAGGTAGCTAGCTACACTTTTAGTTTTGAGACTGTGACAAGTGTTGCATGGGCATTGCGGACCTAACAGGGTCGGTCCGACTGCCCTCCCGGAGGAGCTACCCGACTCTGTACAATAACTCTATAACATACACCAAATGTAATTACAGACTCACCTCCGTGACACTAAGCGTAGAACTTACGAAGGTGCTCAATGTTCCAAGGATTTGGGAGAGGTGTCCCATCCTCGGTTGCCAAGCGCTCGCATCCGGGACGGGATACTTTGATCACTCGGAAGGGTCCCTCCCAACTGGAGGAGAGTTTGTTTAACCCTTCTCTGGATTGTATTCTCCGTAGCACCAGATTGCCTTCCACGAGCTGTCCGCTGTGAACATGCCGTTGGTGATAGCGCCGAAGAGCTTGGCGGTATCGGGCATTCCGAACAGCTGCTCGGCACCTTCCCTCTTCAAGGAGGTCAAGGTCTTCACACCGGAGTTGGTCCTGTGTGGCTTCATCGGAGGTTCGGACCCGGAGCGACCCCAAGGTGATTTTCGGAGGAAGGACTGCTTCAGCTCCGTACACCAGGAAGAAGGGTGTCTCTCCAGTTGACCGGTTTGGAGTTGTCCTGTTGGCCCATAGAGTGGGTGGAAGCTCGTCAATCCAGTTGGCTCCATGTTTTTTCAGGCGCTCATATGTGCCCGTCTTGAGTCCTTTCAGGATTTATGCATTTGCTCTCTCGGCTTGGCCATTACTTGCCGGGTAAGCTACGGAGGCGTAACTGACTTGGATGCCGAGGTCTTCGCAGTATCCCTGGAAAGCAGAGCTTGTGAATTGGGTCCCATTATCTGTTATGATTTTGTTCGGGACTCCAAATCTGCATACTATGGACTACAAGAAGTTGATAGCTGATTGCTTGTTTATTGTCACAACTGGAGTTGCTTCAGGCCATTTGGTGATCTTGTCGATGGTAACATACAGGAACTTGTAACCTCCGATGGCTCTTGGGAAAGGTCCCAAGATGTCCATCCCCCACACAGCGAAAGGCCATGTAGGAGGTATCATTTGTAGAGGCTGAGCCGGTGCATGAATTTGCTTTGCATGGAACTGGCATGCCTTGCATTTCTTCACCAGCTCAGTTGTATCCTGGAGCGCTGTAGGCCAGTAGAAACCATGCCGAAAGGCTTTACCGACTAACGTGTAGGAAGATACGTGGTTCCCACACTTGCCTCCATGGATTTCTACGAGAACCTCGTAGCCTTCTTCCCTTGTGATGCACCGCATTAGGACGCCATTGGCACCACGCCGGTAGAGATCCCCTTCTACCAACGTGTATCTTTTAGCCAATCTGACTATTCGGTCAGCGGATACGTCATCATCAGGAAGAATATTGTCTTTCAAGTAGCTCCGAATCTCCGAGATCCATGCATGGGAGCTTGCTTGAGCGTTTGAGTGTTGCGTGCTAGGTTGCTCGGAGCTTCCGGCAGCACCTACGACCCTTGATGGCTACCATGGTAACATGGCCATCGGGACCGCCAGCTTCGGGATGCTGGTCTCGCCCCCTTTGCTCAGTTCGGCAGGCTGAGCTGTGGGTTTTGACAACCTCCGGACGAAGGTTCCGTTAGGAGCTGGAGCTCCGGTTGACGCTTTTGTCGAGAGTTCGTCAGCTTCAGCGTTACGGACACGCTGGACATGGTGGAGATCCAGGACTTCGAAGTCCTTCTGAAGCCTCCGGACTTCATGGAGATAAGCAGCTAGTTGAGGATTGTTACAGGAGCATTCACCCTTCATCTATTTAATGATGAGCTGTGAATCTCCCTTGACCAACAACTACTTGACACCGTATGATAGTGCCACCTTTAGTCCATAAATGAGTGCTTCATACTCCGCCATGTTGTTGGTCGCCTTGAAGTCAAGGTGGACCATGTATTTTATCTTCTCCCCGGTTGGAGCGAGGAGAAGGACTCCAGCTCCGGCCCCCTGCTTTTGCATGGAGCCGTCAAAGTAGAGGGTCCAGTGAGGTTCAGTGAAGACCGGAGCCTTGAGTTCCGACTTCTGCTCACTAGGGCCCCCAGGGTTTCATGGAGAGGGGGTCCATTCCGCCATGAAATCTTCAAATGCTTGACTCTTGATCGCTTGTCTTGGGACGAATTCAAGATCAAATTCAGCCAATTCTGCTGCCCACTTTGCAATGTTCCCAGTAGAGTTGGGATTATGCAAGATCGTACGCAGTGGGTAAGAGGTCACCACGGAGATCTTGTGAGCTTGGAAGTAATGGTGAAGCATTCTGGAGGCGATGAGAACTACGTAGAGCAGCTTGTGCACCTCTAAGTATTGAGTCTTTGCATCATGTAGTACTTCGCTGATGAATTACACTGAGCGTTGGACTGTCCGGACCCTCCCAGAGGGGCCCGGAGCTACCTCCACATCGCCATGGACCATCCCAGAGGGGTCCGAATCTGCTTCGGGAACCTCCCGGTCCCTGCTAGAGGAACCTGGAGCTTCTACTGGAGTGACCCAGACCCTCCCGGAGGGGTCCAAGTCTTCTGGGATAACTCCCTGTTGATCCAAGTCTGGGAGCTGGGACCCAGACTCACCTTCAGGAACCTTCGGACCCTCCTGGAGGGGTCTGGATTCTTGAGCCTGAGATGGTTCTGGTCTCTCCGCGACCAGGACCATGCTGACAACCTCGTCGGTTGCTGAAATATAAAGCAATAAGGGCTCACCAGGGTTCGGAGCTACCAAGGTTGGTAGAGTGGTGAGGAGCTTCTTTAGCTCTTGGAACGCCTTTTCTTCTTCTTCAGACCATTGAAATGGTCCGGACTTCCTCAATAGCTTGAAGAAGGGTAGCGCCCGTTTCGCCAGTCTTGAGATGAACCGGCTGAGGGCGGCTAGACATCCAGTTAGTTTCTGGACATCTTTGATGCAGGCTGGTGGCCGCATCTCCTCTATGGCTTTAATCTTCGTCGGATTTGACTCTATGCCCCGGTGGTTTATCAAGAAACCGAGAAGCTTTCCGGAGCTAACCCCGAAGACGCACTTGTCTGGGTTCAGCTTCGTGCGGGTGACCCGCAGCTTGTTGAAGACAGCTTGCAAGGTGTGAAGGAGTGACTCCTTGTCCTTAATCTTGACGACGATTTCATCAACATACACTTCCACTACATCTCTGATGAGCTCTCCAAAGGTTTCGTACATAGCTATTACAAATGTTGAAGTTGCATTCTTGAGACCAAATGGCATGGCAGTATGACACTACAATCCATCTACTGTGATAAAAGAAGTATGTTCTTCATCTTCCCTAGACATTCTGATTTGATGGTACCCATAATATGTGTCTAAGAAACATAGTAATTCACACCCGGAGGCGGAATCCACTATCTGATCTATTCTAGGTAGTGGGAATGGATCTTTTGGGCATGCCTTATTCAGTGTTGTGTAGTCGATACACATCCGAAGCTTCCCGCCGGCCTTGAGTACAATGACTGGGTTTGCCAGTCATTTTGGATGGAAGACTTCTCGGATGAATCCAGCTTTGAGCAACTTCTTCACTTCTTGTTGTATGAAGTTCTGTCGCTCTACGAATTGCTTCCGAGGCTTCTGATGAACAGGCTGAGCGTCGGGATAGATCTTCAAATGCTCGATCACTTCCCTAGGGATCCCAGGCATTTGTGACGGTTGCCAGGCAAACACGTCGACGTTAGCCCGGAGGAAAGTGATGAGCGCGAGTTCCTATTTGTCATTCAGACCTCCCGATGTACGGGTGGTCTGAGCGGCATCGGATCCAATTTGGACGACTTTGACGGGGATGTCGGTGTCGTCGCTTGGTTGCATGCAAGGTGCAGAGGTTGAGCCTCGTTGACGAATGCTCAGGGGGTTTCGGAGCTTGCTCCTGTTTGGATTCTTCCACCTGTGTTGTAGCAAGCGCATGAAGTTCCTCCTGAGCAGTCACTCCGGCAGTACGGTCTCTGTAGACCCGGAGAATGCCAGCTGGTGTCGGCATCTTCAACACCAGGTAGCCATAATGAGCAGCAGCCATAAATTTTTACAAGGCAGGCCTGCCCAGAATGGCGTTGAAAGGCAAGTTTATCTGAGCGACTTCAAAGATCAACTTCTCAGTGCGATGATTCTCCCGAGTCCAGATGGTCACGGGGAGAGTAATGGCATTGAGTGGTGTTATGGCTCCCGGACCTATTCCGGAGAAAGGTCAGGAGGGGCGAAGGTCCGAATGTCAGAGCTGAAGCTTGACAAAAGCTTCGAAGCTTATGAGGTTCAGCCCCGAACCTCCGTCCACCATTACATAGTGAAGTTGAATGTTATTGATGGTAGGTGATACCATCAAAGGTAGCTGACCATCTCCGATCATGTTTCGAGGGCAGTCCGAAGCATCAAAAGCGATGGTGGTGTCCATCCACTTTCGATGAGGCTCCGCCCTAGCTGTAGGAGCTACTGAGGCCATGTCTCGTCGCATGGTCTTGAGGACTCGGCGGGAGGTGATGTCCCACGAACCACCAAAGATGGTATTCATGGTCCTCCGATGCTCATTGTTAGAGACGTCAGAGTCGTCGTCGACGGAGGTGTAAACAGCCTTCAGGACCTTTTTAGGGTCCTGGAAGCCTAACTCCTCTTTAGCCGGAGCTTCATCGACCTTCTGTTTCCTTCCCTCTAACGGAAAGGAACTTCTTCTCGGCGCTTGTTGTAGCGCTCGGCAAGGTTTTGGACCTCCCGACAGTCCTCCAAGTTGTGGCTATTTGACTTGTGGATAGGACACCACATTTTGGAGTTGCCACCATCTTCAGAGGACGGCCGAGATCGTTTCTTGAGGCATGGCCCCCGGCCACCCGGAGCTGCTGCAGCTGCATTGGTGGATGTGCCGGCTGACGGCTTCTTTTTGCCATTGGACTTTTTCTTCTTTTTGCCACTCCTGGAGGTAGTGGCTTCGCCTTTGGAGGATTTTTTGCCATCCTCCAGAGATGATTTGGAGTGCATTTCAAGGCCCTCTGCAGCTTTGGCACACTTGTCTGCCAAGCTGAAGAGCTCCGTGACGCTGGTGACTCCTTGACCGCCAGCTTCTCCAGCATCTTCTTATCCCGTATGCCCTGTCTAAATGCCATGATAACAGAAGTGCTAGAGATAGAAGGAATGGTGTTTCGTACCTGGGATAACCTCTAGATAAATGAGCGCAGGGATTCTCCCCCCTTCAGCACAACTGCAAAAAGGTCCCGTTCGGTGCCTGGCCGAGTGTATGAACTCCCGAAATTGGCGGTGAACTGTTGGCACAATTCCTCCCAACTATTGATGGAGTTGTGAAGAAGGCTCATGAACCAGGACCTGGCGGTCCTAGTCAAGGCCACTGGGAAGTAGTTGGCCATTACGGCCTCATTACCTCCGGCCCAAGGATTGCGGTGGTGTAAATTTGAAGAAATTCAGCGGGATTGACAGACCCGTCAAATTTCTCCGGCAGGTGAGGCCGGAACTTTTGTGGCCATCTGACCATGCATAGATGCATGGCCAGTGCAGAACAGCCTCCTCCTACTCCCTCAGGAGCAGGACTGTCTCGAGCCTCTCGCCTTTCACGAGCACGCTCGATATGCACACGATCGTCCTGTTGACGGTAACGGCGATCAAGCTCTGCCCGGAGGTCATGAGTTGATGGCCTGGTTACCGTATGAGTACGTCGCGCCCCAGAAGGTAGCGACGTAACTTTCTGTGATGCAGCACGCCTCCTATTCTGGGAAGCATGCGGACCAAGTCTACCAGACACGGTCTGGTGCTGCAATGGGGCCCGCCCCGAAGGAGGAGGACCTTGGTTGCTGATGCGATCGGTTGCTGCTGCAACCAGGTGTTCCACATCAGTCCTCCACTGCTCCATCGCACCCTGGGATGCACCTGGAGGTAGTGGACGTTGTGGGAGAGCACGCGCTTCATGAAGCACGTGTTCAGGGTTGTTGTTATTCGTCGATGCAGTGACCGACGCCGATGCACCGTCACGCTGCTCAGCTTGACGTGCTGGTGCAGGCGGTGGCGGCGGAGGCATGACTCCTGCTGGAGCCACGGCACCTGCTGGTTGCTGCATGTTGAAGGGATTGCCTCCAGCAGGTTGAACAGCAGGGTTGCCGTTGGATGATCCAGCAGCTGAGTTCACCATACTCGAAATCTCGGGCGCCCCCTACCTGGCGCGCCAACTGTCGGTGCTTGGATCCGGCATATCTCCCGATACTACCTTTGGTAGATAAAGGAGTTGTAGTTCGGTAATGGGCGCGCAGAGATTCAAGAAGGTGAAAGACACGTGTACACAGAGATTTATGTGGTTCGGGCCACCTGAGCATAATACCCTACTCCACGGGGTGTGTTGGTGATGTATTAAGTGTGTGAGTCTAGAAGAAGCTCCAGAAGAAGACGCTCGTCTAGCTCAGGGGGTTCAGTAGTGGTCTGGAACCGTCCCTTGTGTATCGTTGACCAGTCCTTTTATAGTGCAAGGACTGGTCGTTACAACGTTTCCTTTGCCTCACAGGTGGCCCCGGTGGTTACACATGCTTGATACAAAATAAATGGGGTTAATTACTCTTAATAGTCTGGTAACAGGCCTTAATAGTGCCGTTACCAGTATTAAGGGCCATCCGATCGTGTGTCATTAATATGGTATTAATGACACTTAATTGGGTCTTGAAGTCTTTGATTGCTCCTTGAAGGTCCGGAGCCGTTGGGGGGTCCACCAGCCTTATTGTTGAAGTTGAAGGTCCGGCGGTCGCCACGTGGCAGCACTGGAGCTTCTCGTCATGGACGAGTAGGTCCGGTGCTACTGGACACGTGTAAGTACCGGAGCTTCCCTCTGTCCGGGGTTAGGTCTGGGGGTGCCGTATTGGTGTTCCGACCGGAGCTTCCCATGTGTCGGTGATAGCTCCGGTCTTATGATACACGTGGCAGCCCTGGGACTAACCATGTCGGGGAAGCAGGTCCGGTTACGCCTGACATGTGGGGCCTTCAGAGGTCTTCAAATCTGGTAGATGGAGTTTCCTTGTGATCTTTGCAATCCCAAGGGGTATCCGATACGCAGGGTACCTACACCACTTGTCTATAATAAAGTTGTGCAAATCTTTTTGATCTTTGTTCCAAGTAATTCACATGTATTACAAGCCTTATTGATAGTCTTTTTGGATATTAACATTGCTACATAGTCTACTTGCCTGAACGCCAGGCCAACATAGGTCCGGAGTGTGCTATCGGCTTAGCCTAGTCCTGCACCCTAAGTATGCCACTCTACCTACAACCCGGCAGGCCTCAGTAGGGTGAGTAATAAAAATGCATGCAGATCTATAAAGATTATATCAAAACGCTTGTCATCATGTTGAGTTTCTTCGAACCTAAAGTCCAGATAAGAACAATAAGTCACAACCAATTTATAGACAAGAGGACAAATTTTACTTTCTCTCTTGCCTTTAATGTGCAGGAAAGCAAAAATTCATAGCAATGATAGACGATGCTAGAGCTGCTAAGCTCCGGCAAGCCCCGGAGGTCTATCATCGATGACTCGTGCGTTGGCATCGGCCACTACCGGAGCTACGAACCTCCGACTATCCCGGGGGGCCAACAGTCGACGTATCAAAGATAAAAACTTCGGACCTAAAATTTACAAGTGCGAAGCATTCAAGTCTTCAACATACTGTCACAACCTTTGGTACATGTACACACTTCAATTGTACACATGTACCAGGGGGCCAACAAGATACGGCACGGTATATTGAAGACAAAGTGAAATTCAAGGCAAAAAGGAGGATTTCATTAATCAAAAGTACTGGATTACAAAATTGGCATTACAAGGGACAAAAGGAGAAAAGTCCGAGCTACTGGAGGATCTAAGTCCTGTGAAAAAACGAAGTAACCTTCTCAGCAGCTTCTTGGACACTAGCTCTGGTGGCATCCTCTTCCTCGGCGATGATTCCTTCAAAGACCGGATCAAGAGAGAACTGGGGGTCTCGGCTTTTGTAACACGCCAAGACATACTCGGCGACATTCTTGGCCAAGGATTTACCCTCCACCTCCAGCTAATCGGCGATGACATTACCCATCGCGTCGAGTTTGCTGCCAGCAGAGCCAAGTGCCACTAGCGTCTGGTCCAGCTCCTGCGTTGGGTCCTCTGGGCGTACTGGACTGAAACCAAGAGGCACAAGGGTCCTGTCCGCACGTCCCAGGAAGTCCCATACCATCAAGGACTCAGTTTCCTTTGAGCTCTGCAACTCTTCCAATGACCTCCGGGCAACCGCAAGCTCCGAACCATCATGGGAAAGGCCCTCGTCCAACTTAGCATGCTGCTGCATGTTCTTAGCAACTTGCTTCTCCCGGTCGGCTAGCTCCGTCTCCCAGAGGTGGATGCGGTTCCGCCTTTTAGCTAGGTCCTTTTCCCTGCCTTTGACTCTCTCCTCCCTAGCGGAAATGTCAGACTCTCTTTTCGAGAGCTCTTGCCCCACCTTCCAGTTCTTCTTCCTTTCTTCCTCCTTCCATAGATCCAACTTTTTGCTGTGATCCGCCAAATTTTGCTTTCCCAGAGCTAATTTCTGGGTTACCTCCGCCTCTCTCTTCACCACATCCTCCTGTTGCTCTAGGAGCTTCTCCTCCCTCGCCTCCAGGTCCGCTCGATGCTTTAGGAGAATTTCAATCAATTCAGTGAGCTTTTCGTGACGCTCGTCAGCAGCGTCACGTCTCTCCTGTGCTTGCTCCAGGATTTCCCTAGAGTTAACATCAAGTGCCCGAATGGCGGCTTCCTTCTCCTCCATCAGCTTATCCAAGTACTCTAAATAGGAATTCTCCCCCTTTATCCATTCTTTCTGGTCAGCTAGCCTCGTTTGGGCAAGCCTGGTCACAAAATGGAATCTGTTGCGCCAACGCCTCAAGGTGTTGCACTCCTCCTCAAAGGCTTTGCTCTCATGATTGAAGGCAAGTTGGACCTGTCAGAGACTTGAGCAGGCGTTGTCTATGGACGACGCCATAGGGTTAGGTTCTGGGCCTGCTGGGACCATTTCCGCAGGCTCAAAAGGATTTTCCATCACAAAAATTGAGTCCCACTCTACAATAGTGGTCCCCTAGACTCCTGCAGCGCTAGGGCCGCTCTCCGGGAGCCCTTCAGTAGGGATGGCAATGAGTCAGGTTCGGATCGGGTAGAGCAAAAACCCGACCCGAACTAAAACTGCTCGCGGGTCAAATTTTGTACCCGTACCTACGGGTAAAATTTCATACCCGAACCCGTACCCGACGGATTTCAGGTACTCGTCAAGTATGACCAAACATAACAAAAAATTCAATAAGTCATATTTGAAATGTTGAACAGGTACCAAATAACAGGTTCATTAATAGATGAAATTTCAACAGATAAACAGGTAACAAAATTATAGAGCAAAATATAAAATAGCTGAACAAGTTCAATAGTCAATACATATTACATAGCAACTGAATAGGTTTCAGAAAGAAAGAATAGTAGAACAAGTTACATGTTACAGGTTCAATAGGATAGTACATGAAAAATTGATAAAAACTCAAGGCCTTGAGGGACCATAACACAAGTTACAGAATCAGATTTTCATACAATACAGCATTCACTTAAGTTTCTTGGGCTAGACTCCTTCTGCTGGGCCAAATTTAATAATTCGGGTAACCCGACGGGTACCCACGGGTAAAAAACAAAACCTGTACCCGTACCCGAAAAATGGCGGGTCAGGTACGGGTCGTACCCGCGGGTAAAATATGTACCCGTACCCGTACCCGTCGGGTGCAATACCCGCTGGGTACCTGAACCCGCCGGTACAATTGCCATCCCTACCCTTCAGCGGCAGCAGAAGAACCCACTGGGGGAACTTCCACCTCCGGAGCAGTTGGAGGCGCCGCTTCAGGGTCTTCAGTCACAGGCTCCGAGGATGGGGGACATGCCGCCACTTCTTCAGGTTGCTCTGGCTCTGGCTCTGGCCCACTTCAGAACCTCTACTTCCGGAGCGGCAGTCGGGGCTTCAACTGGGGCCTCAACCGCTACTGGCTTAGGCTCCGGCATGGCGGCTACTTCCAGTTCAACGACCGGAGCTTCAGGCGCCTCTGGCTAAACCGCCGGACTTTCAGCCGCTTCTCGCACAAGGGCCGTAGCTTGGGTGATTTCTGGCTCAATGGTCGGGGCTTCAACCACTTCTGGCTCAGTAGCCAAGGCCTTAACAACTTCTAGCTCGAAAGCCGGAACTTCTAGCATCACCGGTGCTGGAGCATCAGCCTCCGCCACCGTCACCAGGGGTACATCTTCAACTTCTTTCCTGTGGTCCGACGCTACCACAAGAGCTTCGGGTGAGGACTCCAAGTCCAAACTCACGGCAGCTGGCGCCGGAGCTGTCGCAACTTCTGCTTCTGCCTGACGAGGAGGCTCAGCACGTGAAGCCGTAGCTTCGGCAGGCGCAGCCCTGGCCGCAGCAACAAGCACTGAAGCTCCCGACCCCTTCTTTGACACCCTAGAAATACAGGGAAGAGAAGATTAAAAACACGTTAAAAACAAGACTGGCATGTCAGGGCGAGCAATCAATGCTTACCTAGGGATGCTACCTCCCCAGTCGCCTCAAAACCTTTTCTTCTGAGGCCCGGAGCTAGAGCCCACCAAGTCTGGTGAGACTTCAACTTCAGACCTCAGTTGAGGGCCGCTTGCAGCAGCCGGAGCTTCTCTTGGCTGGGAAGAACTCCCGGGCTTAGAGCTTTTAGCCAGCACTAAGGCCGGGGTCGACTGCCCGGAGCTGACGCCTCTTAAAGACGCTTGTACCAGAGCAGGAGTAGTTGCAGATGACCTCCCGCCGGGGAGAAGGAGCCATCGTAGAAGGAGCGGGTCTGACGGACTTCCCATCAGCGTGCTTAAACTTCCTCTTCCGGCTGGAGGGCTCAGGTGGCTCTTTGCCCTTGCCCTTGCCGATGTCTTCTATCTTCCAGCTCAGGACGGAGGCAGGACCACCCTCGGAAGCTCCGAGGATCACCAATCTGGTGGTCGGACGCCTCTCTACCTCGCCAAGGTCGTCAAGAACCGGCATACTCCGTCGGAGCTCCCTACTGAACTGCGCCTCCATGTTCAGAGGGAGAAAAGCTGCTGGCAGAACCAAGTCGTTGCCGTTGACGTTAATCCCATGCTTGAATTTCTTCAAATGAAACTCCAAGGATTCATCATCCAAGTTGGATTTCAAACCGGTTTCAATCCGGTCATCATCCATCACGCTGTTGAGGGCCCATGCGAGCTTGTCTCTCTTGTTCAGCGGAGCCCAAGCATCTGGGGGGTCAATCCACCTTCCACGCACTCGCAGATCCTGGTCAAGACAGGGCTGAAGGCGTTTCACATCACCGGAACTACACTCCAGGCGTCATTTTCAACATTGGGAAGACCTTCGGGCAGCTCCAACTTCTCGTGCTCCTCCGCCGCAATGATGATCCAATCTTTCTTCCAGTCGTCCCACATGCCGGAAGGAAACGACTTCAAGTATTTGTAGGGGCAGTTCTTGCGCTTCACAAAATAGTAGAAGCCAAGAAGCTCACTCCCCTTGCTGGTGGTGTGGATGGTGAAGAAGGTGCAGAATAGCTCGACGCAGGGGGGAATACCCACCCACATCTCGCAAAAGTGGATGAATGTCGCCACGAGGAGAAGGGAATGGGGGCCAAGGTGATACAATTGCAAACCATAAATGTCTAGCAGCATCAAAAGGAAGGAAGAGAAAGGTGGAATGAATCCCACCATGGCGTACACTGTGAAGTACACCATATCGCCATTGCGCTCCTTCTTCAATGGGAGCTTGCCGGCGTGGACTAAATGGTTGAAGGAGTCACTGGACCACCCCATGTAAGTCCGTACCTTCTTCAGATCATCATATCTCTTGAGGCAGCACTTGGGGAGACTCAACTCCATCGCAGTAAAGCGAAGCAAATGAAGGGAAGTTAAGCGGAGTTTGGGAGGCTCTGAGCGCAAAGATAATCGAAGGCTTAAAGAGTCCTCAAACTGTGCACACTTCCCTTTTTAAGTAAGCCTTCGTGATGCTTGGATGGAAACCGCAGTGAGATCAAAAGCACTTTTAAAAAATCTACCCCGTCAATGACGAGTGGGCCACCCCGACAAAGAGATCGAGGTTCTTACCCAAGGCGAACTGTTGTCATGATGAGCGGCGGGAAACCCAATGGTGGCACCCTGACAGGGCGCGCGGAACCGATATGGTTTTCGTATTGGGAACCGGCGACCTTCAATTGCGTGAGATCCTCACACAAAGATCTCATCTTCCGCATTCATAACAAGCCATGCGCCGATGGTTCACTCCCAGATCATCGCTCCAACAGCACATAAGAAGGCTCTTGAAATCGAAGCGCGGGAATCAAGAATGGCCCCACCTTTGGCAGAATAACTTAACCGAAACGGTTTCTCCTAGAGGTGGGCCCGAGGGCCACTGTTGGTACCCTGTGTGTCGGGTAACCTTTAGTACTCCGAAGAGTACAAGAGAATTCTACCTGACAGAGTTGAAGGTCTTCTCGAGCCCCACATGTCATATTGTGTAGGGACCGCTCCTCTCGTATGGGTAGATCCTGGGTCAACACGTGTCAAGGAAAGCCGGAGCTAAACTCCTAACAAAGGGAAGCTCCGACGTCAACACGTGTGCAACGGCTCCGGACCTAACCCTCATCAGAGAGGAGCTCCGGTGCCGACACGTGTACAGTAGCCCCGGACCTAACCCCCCGTAAGGGAAAGCTCCGGAGCTTCCACGTGTGGAGCCTTCGGACCTTCATCGACGCGTGTACTGGCAGATCTCCTTAAGCATGAGCCATCAAGCGTAATTAAAGCGGCAGTTACAAGATGTAATTAGGTGTTGTTAATGTTGTATTAACGACACACAATCAAGAGCACTGTTTATAGGGGTAACACAGCCATTAAGACACGTTATCACACTATTAATCATGCTTAATACTCTTTAGACAGTGTATTAGGCCATTAAATACGCCAAGACCACATGTCGGGCTAGGAAAGCTTTGTAACGGTCAGTCCTTAGAACAATAAAAGGGTTGTACTACACGAATGAAGGATGTTTGATCTGATCTCGGTGAACCAGCTCGCAATACAGCAACACAAACCCCGTGGAGTAGGGTGTTACACTCAGGCGGCCCGAACCACATAAATCTCTGGTGTCATCATCTTGATCTTGATCTCTGCGTGCCCCAACCACAAAAGAACCCCCGCGGGCTGCTTCGTAGCGGGTCCGGGGGACGTGTTGTATCAAACACTTCGACAATGTTAATCTTAGAAATAGCTTGAATCAACCTTTCTTCAAACACTCAGTTGATTGCTTCTACACATTTATTTATTCATTATTTTAGATGCATGTATACTATACACATGTATGTTATTTTTATTTTCCTCTCTATTGTTGTAGGTAGGTTTTTAGGTTTGAGTTGTACCTGTATATTGGTTTTCATTTTAGTGTTTTATTCAGCTTGAGATACTATAACATTTAATCAAATGTTTTCTCTCCTTTATTTATTTACTTATTTATTTGTTGTCTTTATATTAAAGCTTGTGACATATACTTATGTTTATATTTTCACATATAGGCTACATTTATTTCTTTTTCGTATTTTGTTATTATAAATGGGTTATGTGATATGAATAATACATTGTTTATGTATTGCTATCTGTCGAAGGTCTTAAACGACACTTTCCCCGGACCTGCTTAGAGGGCAGCCCACGGAGGTTCTTTGGATTCACGAGGGCTAGTCCCAGGAGATTGAGCGCAGCAGGATGGTGAACGCAGAGGGTTTTACGTGGTTCGGGCCGCCGGAGCATAACACCCTACGTCCACGGGAGTGTTTGTGTATTGCCTTGCTTGAGCGTGAATGAGTCTTGGTCTGATTTTTCGATCCTTTGCCAAGGTCGTCCGCCGAGTCCTTTTATAGTTCAAGGACTCTACAGTCACAAGGTGGGCCCTAGGGCTCGACAGGTGGTCCCGAGGAGAGCCAAATCCTATACAAGATCTAGGATTAATGCTATCTACTTCCCTTTGTCAACGGCGTCAATGTGCCGCCCCGCCGCGTCGTGCGCAAGGGCTACACATAGTTGGTGATGATGGAGGTGCACGTCCCGCCCGTCTTGTCCTTGCGGCTCATTCTTCCGTCTTGCAGCGCGGTTTTGTACCTGCTACTTGGACAAGACAAGACTCCGCTTCGCCTGGGGAAGGTGCGCGTACTTTAATGCCTGGCCGAGCAGCGCACGTCTTCCTTTACTACGGCCTCCTACCGCACTGAGTTGGCCGTCTGCCATGTGGTTGCGCCGGAGCCTCCTCTGTGGGGAGTCGAGCACTTGATGGTACAGGCCACGTGGCGCATCTGGAGCCCACCCCTGTGGAGGGGTGGAGGCTCAGCCCTGCGGGCCACGCGGTAGTACTGTTGCCTCTCTCTACGAGGAAGTGGGCCTGGCCCCGAGGTTCCAATTGGCCACATGGAGGCCCTGGAGCTAGCCTCAGCGAGGAGGCGAGGGTCCAGTTCTAACGGCCACGCGGCAGCCCGACAGCTTACCCCGACGGAGAGGAAGGATCTGGTCCTTCCCTCCACGACGTGGCATCCTCGGATTCGTCCTCTCAAGTAGAGTCCGAGTCCTTGGCCGTTTTCTCCTTGTGCGCGGGGGTACCCGGTGTGCGAGGTACCGACAGTGGCCCCCGAGCCCACCTCGGGAGAGTCGTTGATACCGCAGGTGGGGTCTTCTTCCTTATCTTCCCGCGCAACTCTTTTGATTCCAATTCGGGGTAGTTCCCTGGGCGACACGTCCCTGCCGTTGTGGTGATGCGTCTCCTCCTGGTAAGCGGGGGCACTGGACAGGCACCGCGCGACGTGACTTCCGCCTTCAATCGTGCTTTAACTGTGGTGGTTCCCAAGGTGGCTCCTGCACTTCCGCTGCTTTTGCCTTTTCAGAAACCGCCGAGTTACCTCCCGCACAGTTGGCCACCCGGCTCGCCTTCTTTGTCGAGCGACTTGGGGCCTCATGTCATTGCCTGTGCGGGTCTGTTGCTCTTCTACCTAGGCCTTGCGATTCACATGCCACGTCTGTTGTCTTGCAGAGGTGGATAAAAAGAGACCTTTCCCCCTAAGAGTCCTTTCTTCCGCTTCTGCATCCTTGTGCTCGTGCCTTCTTGCCCCAAGCCCAGTTCTTGCACTCTAGCCCCCGATCTCCCCTTCCAGAGCCTCCTCCTTCGATCCTCATGGCGAGCATCCTGCCCAAGTCTCGGCTGTCCAGGTCCGCTAACCTAGCCCCCATGCGCCGGTTTCTTGGCAGGCACGCTCCTGTGCAGGAGAAGTGGCTCGGTCCCGGGAGGCTGCCGCTAAGCCTCTCCGCCGGGGAGATGGTGCTTTTTTTGTCGTACGTGCTGGTCGGCTTTGTCCCGCCTGCATCCGCCTTCCTGGTCATGCTCCTGGAGACCTTCGGCCTCCGACTCCACCACCTCGCGCCGAACTCGATCGCCATGCCTGCGGTCTTTGCTCACTTCTGCGAGATGTTCGTGGGGGTTGATGCCGTCGGTGAAGCTCTTCAGGTACTTTTTTGTACTTAGGGCCACCGGCAGAAGCTCGAAGGAGCACCTCGGTGCCTACTACTTCCAGCACCGCACCAAGGTCCCCACGTGGTACATTGCTTCCTTCAACTCTGCACGATGGGAGCAGTGGCACGAAGATTGGATGATCGCCAAGGTCAAAGCCCACGATCGGATGTGCCTCCCCACCGGGATCCTCTACTCCGAGCGGTCATTCTAGGAGGAGCGCCCAGAGCTGGAGGAGGCGTTCAACCCTGTGTTGGAGAGGATCCAGATGCTGGCGGACCACGGGTTGTCATCTGCCATGGTGCTGAGGGACTTCATGTCCCGCCGCATAGCTCCGCTCCAGCGCCGCACCCGCCCGGCGTGGATGTTCACCGGCCTATCGGACTGCACCCGGTCGAGACCGGCCCTCACTCCAACCTAGACAAGCAACAGATGCACGACATGCTGACCCGAGTATGTCCCGACGACATTTCCCCCGAGGAGCTGGCTCTTCCGACGACCTGCCGCCCCTTGTGCTCAGACTCTGAACTAAGGAGGCAGCTGCTGAAGATGATGTCGACACTCAACGAGTCCGGGCTGGCACAGCGCCAGATCGGGGACCCGTTCCGGGGGGTCAACATCGTTGACGACGCTGAGGGATGTTGGGATCCCTCAAGCGGTGAAGATCCCTCAAGCGACGACGCCTCAAGCGGGCCCCAGCACCATCAATGGGGAGGCGACGACGCCTCTGCTGACAAGGGGAAAGGGAAAGCACCGGTTCCGGTGTCAGACTCGACCCCCAAGAAGCGCGCCCGGTCACCGCCGTCGGCCCCCTCCGCACCTCATCAGGACGCTGGAGCCCTGTCGCATTCGTCGTTAGGGGGCGCCGATGGTGCCACTTTGCCGCATGAGTCCTCGACGCGCAAGAGGGGGAGGCACCTCAACATCGACGGGACCCCAGCGTTCCCTCGTCATTCGGAGTAGCGCCAGACTTCGAGGGTGCCACCGACTCCACCTCCACAGGGGCCCCCAGCACACTCAGCGGCCCCCGCCACGGGTTCGGGGGGTCCGAACCCCCCCAACCCTTTCGGGAAGCGGCGGAACTTCAACATCCCCCGGTAAGCCTGCATAGATTTTATCTTGGGTGCTCTTTGCTGTGTGCTTACCCTGTCATTTCCTTATGATTCGGGTTTGCTTGATTTCAGCACCACTATAGCTACTCCTCCGCCCGCTGGCCCTTCTGCTGGGCGATATGCCGCTCCAGCCGGCTCGCGGTGCTCTTCTGCAGCCTCGAGCCCCGCTCCAACGCACCGAGCTGCTGCCGCCGGGGTGCCCTAGGCCTCCGTGCCCGAGACCCCCCGCAGCGGCTGCTGAAGCCCAGCCGCACGCGCCAGCGACTGCTGCCGCGCCCGCCAACGACTCCGCATCCACCGGCTACTCCATGCCGACTGATGCCACTGCACCGTCCGACACCGCTACGTCGGCTGGCGCCGTCGCCCCGGGTGCCGTCACCGTGGAGGAGGCCCTTGGGGGCGACGCGGCTGCTTCTGGCAATGATCCCCCCCCACCTTCTCTGATTGGAGAGCTCTGGTCCCCGTCTCCCCAGTGGTCCTCCAAATGGAGGATGATATTGAAGAAGTGGGGAGGCAGGGACCCGCTGCTACGGTGGAGCCCCTCCCCCTGTCTGAGGCCATGGTCGTGGCCTACTCCGGCTTCCGGCAGGCTCAGGCGGCCCTCGCCCGGGAGAAAGGGCGGCTTGAAGACGAGGATGACTGGCTCCGGGAATGGGCGAGGACCCTAGAGGCCCGGACCCGGCTGGCGAAGAGCCGAGTGGCTCAGCAGGAGGCGGTTCTTCAGGAGGAGATGAAGATCCTCGAGCAGGAGCGCGAGCTCATCGCTCAGCTGGACACCGTCACCCAGAAGCTGAAGGCGGATGTCGCGGCTATCCACGCTGAGGCCAGCTCCCGCCTCCAGTCCTGTGAGGACCTTCAACAACTACTGTCTCGTCGGGAAGCTGCTCTTGCCGAACGGGAGCAGGAGCTGGCGGCGAAGCAGACTGAGGTGGAGGCGACCTCCCGTTGGCTCGTCCTCCAGGAGGAAGGGGCGAGGGTCCGTGCCGCCGAGCTAGACCGCCGGGATGCCGCCTTGGCTGAAGCAGAGCAAGCCCAGCTCGCCGAGCATCAGGCCCTCCGGGACCACGAGTTTAACATCACCCTCAAGGAGGGCGACTTGAGCCGCCGCGAGCGGGAGGTCAGCTAGCGCGAGAGGGCCCTGGCGGTCAAGGAGAAGCGGTTCTTGGACGGCGGCCCCCGGGCATTGGCAGCAGCCCAGCAGGAGGTGCAGGAGCTCTGGGCGTCGCGCTCTGCTGAGGCCCGGAAGGTCTGGGAGTTCCTTGGCGTCACCGACTCGGCTCTGGTGCCGCTCGGCTTCAGCCCGGTGCGCGTGGGGGAACCAGTGCAGGAGGTGAGCCAGGTGTTCCCGGCACTTGACTCCACCAGCTCAAGGATGCGTTCGCTGGGGGCCATCATCGACAACCAGCTGGAGGCAGAAGGGAGGATGCTGGTGCAGGAGGAGGCGACGCACATCCTGGCCTGCTACCGGAGTTGGTACCCTGATGTCTCTCTGCAGCCGGTCCTCGAGGGGCCCATCGCCGAGAGGGAAGAGGCCGCCAAGTCTGAAGTCTCGGATGCGGTAGCGCTTATCACCACAAGGTTCCAGCGGAGCGGCTGAGGGCTCCCCATGCGCTGTTTATGTTTTGTGTTTCTTTCAGCTTTTGTCTGTGGTTGCTTGTGGTGGCAAACTTTTTATTTTGGAACAAAAAATCTACCTGTGGTGCCTCTTATACACAGCAAGCTTTTATTTCCAGCAATATCTTCTAGTTGCTTGTTGCTCCTTAGCTTCCAGGGCCTGCGGCCCCCCGGAGTGTGGCCCCCTGACAGGTGTGGCCAGTTGTTATGGGCACACCTGTCAGATACATAGAAGTTAGGGCAGACGGTTGCATGGGAGCTTAGGATGTGTAGGTAGCATTGTTGTAACTGAGTATGCACGGACGTCGACGGCGGGCCCCCTGGGGGTGCCACCGGAGCTTCGGTCCGGTAGTGCCCACCATCTTCTGTGAAACGTTGACGGCGGGCCCCCTGGGTGTACCACCGGATCTTCGGTCCGGCGGTGCCCACCATCTTCGTGCTTACTCTGACGGTTGTCGTCGGGATAACTCCTTGAAGACCTGCGCATAGATCAAAAAACAGGAGAAGTAATTCTGTCCGTTGGTCATTGTTTCTCTGCTCCTTTTTAGTGTCGCCTGACTTACGATCTTGGGCTGACTCGTGGGGCTTGGGTAATTCAGTGCGTCTGCACCTAGAGCTCATTATTCATAGTACTTAAGGGTGGTCCATCTGGCCCCCAGTACTCAGCTGTAGCGCTGGGGAGGCAGGGCGCACAGGCTTAGGGTACAGGACCAGGCTAAGCAGGCTGTGCCCCTGGACCTCCCTCTCGGCGTAAGCTTTTCCCGGGGGAGACCATCTGGAGACACTTACCCCCGAGTATGGGAACATCTGAGGCCCCAGGCACATTGCAGGTACCTCAAGCTACCCCACCTGCAACCAGACAGCAAGGCTGCCGCTATTGCTAGAGCAGGGAAAAATGACAGCGCTCATGATAGATCACGAGCTACAGCAAACGCATAGCAATATCATAAAAAATTAAAGATAATTTTTTGAATGAGGAACCCTATACAGGGTAGGACAACAATCTTTCATTACGGTCTCCCGTAAGATGGGACAGGTTTTACAAGGGGAACGACCCGGCTCGGGTGACAAAGGAAGTCGAGTGCACCTACTTAGGGTTCCAGACCAGGCTAAGCGAAATGTGCACTCAGAGCCGCGCCCGCGGAGCCTTAGTTGCCCTAAGTACTGTTCCTAGGCACCATGTACCTTTTACAATGAAAGAAAACTGTCCTAACGCTGGTCTAGGGGTAGAACTTATGGAGGTGCTCGATGTTCCAGGGGTTGGGAAGTCGCTCTCCATCCTCCATGGCTAGGCGGACGCACCCAGGCCGGCATACCTCCGTAACCCGGAAGGGGCCCTCCCATATGGGGGAGAGTTTGTTAGCCCCTTCCCGGGAGAGTATACGACACAGCACCAGGTCGTCTACCTTTAGCTCCCAACTTCGCACGGTCCTCTGGTGGTAGCGCCGGAGCGTCTGCCTGTATTGTGCATTTCGAAGAGCCGCTCTCACTCGTCCCTCGTCGACGAGGTCCACATCTTCACGCCGAAGCTGGTCCTGCGCGGCTTCATCGTACACCCGGACACGGGGGGAGCCCCTGGTAATTTCTGGGGGGAGGATGGCCTTTGCCCTGTACACCAGGAACAAAGGCGTTTCCCCCGTGGCCCGGCTGGTTGATGTCCGGCTAGCCCACAGTGCACATAGAAGCTCGTCTACCCAGTTTGCAGCATGCTTCTCAAGGCGTGAGAATGTGCGAGTCTTGAGGCCCTTGAGGATCTCTGCATTGGCCCTCTCGACCTGTCCATTGCTCTCTGGATGAGTGACAGATGCATAACAGAATTGGATCCCAAGGTCCTCGCAGTATTCCTGGAACGCTGCACTTGTGAACTGGGTCCCGTTATCAGTGATGATTCTGTTTGGGACCCCGAACCGGTAGACGATCGACTTGATGAATTTGACTGCTGACTGCTTGTTGATGGTGACGATTGGGGCGGCTTCCGGCCACTTTGTGAACTTGTCTACGGCGATGTAGAGGTGCCAGAATCCTCCGACGGCTCTGGGAAAGGGTCCCAGGATATCCAAACCCCACACAGCGAATGGCCATGAGGGTGGGATCATCTGCAGTGCCTGAGCTGGTATGTGGATCTGCTTGGCATGGAACTGGCACGCCTTGCATCTCCTGACCATCTCGGCGGCATCCTGGAGTGCTGTCAGCCAGTAAAAGCCGTGCCAAAAGGCTTTTCCAACAGCGTGCGGGATGACGCGTGGTTCCCACACTCGCCTCCATGGATCTCTGCGAGCAAGTTGCAGCCCTCCTCCGGGGTAATGCAACGTAGCAGGATGTCATTGGTGCCACGACGGTAGAGATCCCCTTCCACCAGCGTGTACCTCTTATCCATGCGGACTATCCTTTCTGCCAGGGCATGTTCTTCGGGAAGGATGTTGTCTTTCAAGTAGTCCCGGACCTCCGAGATCCATGCATCGGGACTTACTTGAGCCTCAAGATCTAGGGCGCCCGGTAGCTCGGAGCTCCCAGTGGTGCATACGATCCTTGGCAGGCTCCATGGTAGCAGGGCCGCCGGGACTGCCAGCTTCGAGGTGCTGGGCTCGCCCCCTTCACCCGGTTCGGCTACTCGGGTGGTTGGTCGCGGTAACGTCCTTGCAAAGACTCCTTCGGGCACTGGGGCCCCTGTGGAGGCCTTTGTTTACAGGTCATCTGCGATTGAGTTGTTGGCTTGGTGTACATGGCTCAGGTCCAAGACTTCAAAGTCCTTCTCCAGCTTCCGGACATGCAGCAAGTATGCTCCTAGCTGAGGGTCATTGCAGCTGCACTCTCCTTTGGCTTTCTTGATGATCAACTGGGAATCACCTTTAGCCAGAAATTGACGGACATTGAGAGTCAGGGCAGTCTTTAGCCCGAAGATTAGGGCTTCGTATTATGCCATGTTGTTTTGTCGCCTTGAAGTCGAGGCGCACCATGTACTTGAACTACTCCCCAGTCGGGGTGAGGAGCAGGACCCTGGCCCCGGCCCCCTGCTTCCGCGAGGAGCCGTCGAAGTAGAGCGTCCAGGGAGGTTTGGTGAAAACTGGGGCCTTGGGCACCGTTTCTCCAGTTTCCGGGCCCCCTGGGTTGCTTGGCGATGGAGTCCATTCTGCCAGGAAGTCTGCCAATGCTTGGCTCATGACTGCATCTCGAGGTAGGAACTCCAGCTTGAACTCCGCCAGCTCTGCTGCCCACTTGGCAATGTTGCCAGTCGAGTTGGGGCTGTGGAGCACGGTTTTTAGTGGGAAAGAGGTCACCACTGAAACCCAGTGAGCCTGGAAGTAATGCCAGAGCTTCCTCGATGCTATGAGTACTGCATACAGCAGTTTGTGTACCTCCAAGTATCTTGTTTTTGCTTCATGGAGGACCTCACTGATGTAGTAGACTAGCCGTTAGGAGGTCCGAACCCTCCCTGGGGGGTCCGGGGCTCCTTGCAATGCGTCTGCATCCTGGGGAATGTGGCTCTGAGGGTCTAGTCGGACCTCCGGGGGCTGGGACCCGGAGGGCACTTGGTTGCTGGAGCACACAGCGGGGGGGGTTCTCTTCTGGGTCCGGCCCCTGAGGCTTAGCCTCCCCCTCTGGGGCTCCTTCTGGTGCTTGTTGCGGCAGTAGCTCCAGCCGCTCTGCAACCAAGACCATGCTGACCACCTTCGTTGTTGTGGTGATGTATAGCAGGAGAGGTTCTCTGGGTTCTGGCACCACCATAATGGGTAGCGTCGTCAGATGCTTCTTGAGCTCTTGGAATGCCGCTTCCGCTTCCTCGGTCCCCTCAAAGGGACTCGACTTCCTCAAAATCTTGAAGAAGGGCAGGGCTCGCTCAGGCAGTCTTGAGATGAATCGGCTGAGGGCCGCCAAACACCCTGCAAGCTTCTGCACATCCTTGATACGGGCCGACGGCCGCATCAGCTCTATTGCCTTGATCTTCTCTGGGTTAGCTTCAATTCCTCGGTGTGAGACCAAGAAACCAAGGAGCTTCCCTGCAGAAACCCCAAAGACGCACTTGTCGGGGTTCAGCATTGTGTGCGTCGTGCGCAGCTTGCTGAAGACTTGGGCCAGGTTGTCTAATAAGGATGTGCGGGCTCTAATTTTTACCACGATGTCGTCAACATACACCTCTACCAGGTCTCTAATGAGGTCCCCAAATGTCTTATGCATTACACACACAAAGGTGGGGAGAGCATTCTTGAGTCCATAAGGCATGGAGACATAACAATACAGGCCATCTACTGTTATAAAAGCAGTGTGTTCCTCATCTTCTCTAGACATTGGTATTTGGTGAAAACCAGAATACGCATCTAGGAAACACAGAAGATCACAGCTTGATGTTGAGTCTACTATTTGATCTATCCTAGGAAGAGGGAATGGATCCTTTGGGCATGCCTTATTGAGGTTGGTGTAGTCGATGCACATTCGAAGCTTCCCGCCAGCCTTGGGGATGACAACAGGGTTGGCCAACCATCGTGGGTGTAGACCTCCCGGATGAAACCAGCATCGAGCAGCTTCTTGATTTCTTCACGGATGAAGTTCTGCCGCTCGATGGACTGTTTCCTGGGCTTCTGTTGCACCGGTCGGGCGTCAGGGTATATCTTCAAATGGTGCTCAATCATCTCCCTAGGGATCCCGGGCATTTGTGATGGTTGCCATGCAAACACATCGATGTTGTCCCAGAGGAAGGTGACGAGCGCAAGTTCCTATTTGTTGTCCAGGTTCCCCGCGATACGGGTTGTCTGGGCAGCCTCGGAATGAATCCTGACAACCTTTACTAGGACGTCATCACCGATTGGTTGCACACGGGGTGCAGAAGTGGAGGCCCGCTGCATCGGACCCTGCTCTGGTTGACTCTCCTTCATGCCCCCTGAAGCCGGAGCCTCCCAGCTGTGAGCGCCTGGAGCTGCTCCAAGGCGGATACTGCAGCTGAGCGGTCCCCTCTGAACCTGAGGACACCAGAAGGCGTCGGCATCTTTAGGACGAGGTAGCCGTAGTGGGCTACAGCCATGAACCTGTAGAGCGCCAGCCTCCCAATGATTGCGTTGAAGGGGAGGTCGACGTCCGCCACGTCGAACAAAACGCTCTCCGTACAATAATTCTCCTGGGTCCCAAAGGTCACCGGGAGGTGAATGTTTCCCTACGGGAGGATATGCCCCGGTCCGACACCTGAGAACGGGCTCGAAGGTGTGATCCGGGACATCGGCAGCTGCAGCTTCTGGAAGGTTGCCGTGGAGATGAGGTTGAGGCCTGCCCCACCATTAATCAGCACGTGAAAGACCTTCACGTTGGCAATGGTCGGGGACACCAGCAGCGGGAGTACGCCTGCCCCCGCCATGTTCTTCGGGCAGTCAGAGGTGTCAAAGCTAATTGTCGTGCTCATCCACTTGTGGTGGGGAGTCGGGCTCGGAGCGGGGGCCACCGCAGCCACTGCCCGTCGCAGAGTCTTCACTGCGTTCTGGGACGTGGGATCTGTCGCTCCCCCGTAGATGACGTGAAGAGTCTTGCGGCGCTCCTCATCGCTGCTGGAGTCAGAGTCGCCGCCCTCAAAGACGTCCTTCACCACCCTCTGGGGTTCCTGGAACCCCATATCGCTATCATCCTCCTTTTCAGGATCGACCTTCTGTTTGCCCTCCCTCTGGCGAGAAGGTGCGCCCTCCTGGCGCTGCTGCTTCTGCTTCTGTTCACGGAAGCGCTCCACGAACTTCTTCACTTCCCGGCACTCGCTAGCGCTATGACTATTTGTGCGGTGCACCAGGCACTTGAAGTCAGGTTCCTCGGGTTCAGGCGACTGCCGAGGGCGCTTGTCTCGGCGCGACGGCCGGGCTCCGACGGGAGCCGCGGCTGCCACTGCATGGGCTCCGGGCTTTGGCTTGTTCTTGCCATTGCCCTTCTTCTTCTTCTTGATGCTGCTTTTTGCAGTGGCTCCTTTCTCAGTCGGCGTGGCTTCCCTTGCCCCTGAGGAAGGTTGCGAGTGCCAGTTGCGTCCCTCAACTGCCCTAGCACATCTGTCTGCTAGGACAAACAGCTCGTAGACATCACGCACTTCATGCGTGGCTAGCTTCTCAAGCATTTTCTTGTCCCTCACACCCTGCCTGAACGCTACAATAACTAATGCGCTAGCAATATGAGAGATTGTGTTCCGTACCTGAGAGAACAGCTGGATGAATGATCGCAGTAACTCTCCAGCGCGCTGTCTGACGGCGTGGAGGTCAAGCTCTGTGTCGGGGCGCTTGTAGGAACTGCCAAAGTTCACCACGAATTGTCGGCACAGTTCATCCTAGGAGGTTATGGACCCCTGGGGCAGGTTCATGAGCCATGACCGGGCTGGGCCGGTCAGGACGATGGGGTAGTAGTTGGCCATGATGGCCTCGTCGCCTCCTGCAGCTAGTATCGCAGTGGAGTAGATCTGCAGGAACTCACTCAGGTTGACACACCCGTCATACTTCTTCAGCATGTGTGGCCGGAACTTTCGTGGCCAGACCACGAAACGGAGGTGAGGTGCCAGAGCCGCACACCCTTGGGTGGGGCTGACTGGCACCGGTGGTGGCATTGCATACCCCGGGTGAGCAGGTGGGCCTGCATACACCTGATGCTGGGGCGGTGCAGCGTACGCCTGTGGAGGTGGAGGCGCGATGTACGCCTGATATGGAGGTGGCGTAACATACGCTGGGTTCGACGGTGGCACGGCGTGAGCCTGGGGATTAGGGCCCAGCGCACTGTAGTCCGCCTCAAGGTTGCGCCGCCGTTCCCTTTGTCGCTCGATGGTAACTCGACAGTCTTCTCCTGACCTGCGGCGCTGCAGCCCGATTCTCAGGTCTGTTGCCGAGATCCTGGTCGATCGCGAGTCCGCCGTCCATCGGTCGATGGTTGGTGTCCGTGACAACGACACATGCATCAGCTGGGCATGTGTCTCCCTTGGTAGAGGTGCGTTGAGTGCAGCGGTGACGAGGTGGTCGACGTCGTTGATCCACTGTTGAGCTGCTCCCCGGGGAGCATCTCCAGCAGGTGGATTGGGGAGTAGCGCGCGCGCTGCTGCGAGCGCACTCTTCGGGCTTGCTGCCGGTGGCGCTGTAGCTGCCGTCACGGTTGGAGTACGCCATGGTGTGGCGTGCCGACCTGCAGCCGGCGAGGTCACAGCGGGGTGAAGTGAAGGTCCTGGCCTCGCTGATCTACAGCGGGATCCCGCTCTAGAGCGAGATGATGCCTGGTCCTCAGCTGCTGCCTGTCGCCGCGACTGCAACCTTGATGTACCGGCGTTGGAATGGCCGTTCACTATTGCTGCTGGTGGAAATCTTCTCGGGGAAAAAGCCCCAAACTTGGCGCGCCAAATGTCGAAGGTCTTAAACGACACTTCCCCCGGACCTGCTTAGAGGGCAGCCCCTGGAGGTTCTTTGGATTCACGAGGGCTAGTCCCAGGAGATTGAGCACAGCAGGATGGTGAACATAGAGGGTTTTACGTGGTTCCGGCCGCCGGAGCGTAACACCCTACGTCCACGGGAGTGTTTGTGTATTGCCTTGCTTGAGCGTGAATGTGTCTTAGTCTGATTTTTCGATCCTTTGCCAAGGTCGTCTGCCGAGTCCTTTTATAGTTCAAGGACTCTGCAGTCACAAGGTGGGCCCCAGGGCCTGACAGGTGGTCCCGGGGAGAGCCAAATCCTATACAAGATCTAGAATTAAATGCTATCTACTTCCCTTTGTCAGGGGCATCAATGTGCCGTCCTCCCGCGTCGTGCGCCAGGGCTACACATATTTAGTGATGATGGTGGTGCACGTCCCGCCCGTCTTGTCCTTGTGGCTCATTCGTCCGTCTTGCAGCGCGGGTCTGTACCGGCTACTTGGACAAGACAGGATACTAGAGCCTTTACTTACGCATGCGCGACTCCGCTTCGCCTAGGGAAGGCGCGTGTACTTTAATCCTGGCCGAGCAGCACACATCTTCCTTTACTACGGCCTACTACCGCACTGAGTTGGCCGTCCGCCACGTGGTTGCGCCGGAGCCTGCCTCTGTGGGGAGTCGAGCACTTGATGGTACAGGCCACGTGGCGCATCCGGAGCCCACCCCTGTGGAGGGGTGGTGGCTCAGCCCTGCGGGCCACGCGGTAGTTCAGTTGCCTCTCCCTGCGAGGAAGTGGGTCTGGCCCCGAGGTTCCGATTGGCCACGTGGCGGCCCCGGAGCCCGCCTGAGCGGGGAGGCGAGGGTCCAGTTTTGCCGGCCACGCGGCAGCCTGGGAGCTTACCCCGGCGGAGAGGAAGGATCTGGTCCTTCCCTCCACGACGTGGCAGCCTCGGATTCGTCCTCTCAAGTAGAGTCCGAGTCCTTGACCGTTTTCTCATTGTGCGCGGGGGTACCCGGTCTGCGGGGTACCGACACTATCTTTTGGACATAGGACCTGTTTGGCACAGCTGGAACTTGTTACAAAAGAAGCTTGTTTGAAAAGATGGTGGAAAGCAGCTTATGCGTATATCCTGCTTTTAGTTCATTCTGAGAAGCAGCTGAACTAATAAGCCGTTACAGAAACTTCCTATTTTGCACACCCTCAGCTTATTTTTACGAAGAAGCTGCAGCAGAAGCTGTGCCAAACAGGGCCATAATCTGGTGAGAGGCTTTATACATTCATTTCACTAATTGCATATTCTTATTTATTTCTTTTAATTAGCTGGGAGTTCTCATATACATATATATTTGTATATGCTAGCTTTGTTTTAAGTTTAAGTTGGTTTTTGTTTATTGTAGATCTATTTTATAGTTTGATTTGTATTTAAATGTGTATGCATTTGTATTTGTATACCTATACGTTTTGATTTTTAGTGACTTCTCATTCGAGATTTGTTCAAAAAGTTAATTTGGAGTGATTTTTATCTTTAGTTAAAAATTCGGTTTGTGACATATACTAGGTAGACTTTCTGGACCGGTTCCGTAACTGCAACTGGTTCTGATACTAGGTAGACTTTCTGGACCCATTCGTAATTGGAACCGACATTGATATCAATCCCAATTAGAACCAGTTTGTTACAATAACCGCTTCTAATACTTGCTAGACTTTGTACTCGTTTGTTACTAGAATCGATACCGTCGGCCGTAACCAGGGCACTGGCGGTTATAATGTTTTTACCGTCGGGTTGTCTAAACCGACGCAGTTAAAGAAATTAAGGACTTCGACCCCGACGTTTATAATTTCCCCGATGCCTCTATTCACCGATTCTTGTAGTGTGCGGCCACGCCACCACCCGAAGTCATGACAATTGAGTCGCTGATCCACTCGTGAGGGAAGCGGTGACATGCTCAAGCACTGGGGCCAGACATTTAGTCCCAAGATAGGTTAACATAGTGAAGCCCTGCATCGAGGAGGCACTACAAGAATCGGGCAAACAAGTGTCGGCTAAAGTAAAATCATCGGGGTCGTCGACTTTAAATGGACTAAAATCGTTGGTCTTCAGGAACCAACGACCGTAACCTTAAAATCGTCGGCCAGCCGACGACCTTAATTATGGTCGTCGGTTCCTCGTGTTAGGCCGACGTTTATAACTATGGTAGTTAGGTTCGGCCACGAGGCCGACGGCCATAAAGTGGGCTCGGCTGGCTCCAAATTCGAATCCACTGCACAAACCATAAAGACGTCGGCCACATCAGCGGAACGACGATCTTAACTTAAAGGTGTCGGCCAGGCCGACGGCCTTATAGTGGGACCCTCCCTGATGGAGTAATTCGTCGGTCTGCGACGAGGCCGACATGCATAGTTCATTTGCCACGTCAGCTTAACTCCTCCCCGTGTAAACCCTATCCCATACCGCACCCGCACCGCACGCCATTGCTGCTCGCCCCGCGCCGCCGCCCCCCGCGCCCCGTGCACGCCTGCTCCGCGCCCTGCAAGCCGCCGCGCCACTCTGCTGTCGCTCCCCCACGCCGGCGATGCTCCCCCAAGCCCCACCTCGCCACACCCCTGCGCTGCCGACAATCCTCCACGCCCCCTCGCTCCTTCACAACAAGGTTTAAATCTAAACTTGTAAATTGCAATGTATTGTGTTTTAAATTGTAAAATTGATTTGTCTATATGCATTGCTATATCATTACTTATGCAATTTTATATTGTATTTTATTCATATATTTGTATGTTAACTTGATTATCATAGATGTTAGTTATTAGAGTTCAATTACGTTTATTTGAATTTTTTAATTGTCTATGTACTATATGTATATACAATGTTATCAAATTTATGCGATTAGGATCGACTAGGCGATTAGTTGTCGACTAGGGCGATTAGTTGACCGTAGTCGACCCCTAGTCGACCTCGTTGTCGCCAAAAATATTTTAGAGAAAAGTTTTAGTCGACACTAAGGAAACAGAGCCGAAAGTACCAACATCCCAGCGTTGAGGAAGGAGAAGGCGGATGGGACAGGGAAGAACGGTACAATCCCAGCATTGAGCAAGGAGGAGGCGGAGGGGATAGGAGAGAACGGTGCAGGGAGGCGGACATGAGAAGGATGACGGTGCACAGTGGAGGAGTGGTGATGCCACACCTGGAAATGAACGCCATGGCGCCAGGCGGCAGCGGGCGGCACAACGGGCGGCACGACAAAACCCATTTAGTAGGAAGTTAAAGCAGGCTTCATAACGCGTTGCCTAGGCGATGCCTAGTCGCCGCCTAGGCGTCCAGGCGCTCCAGCCCTGACATCATGTGTAGTCATGTGGCCGTCGTTGTTTAGGCCGTCGGTGCTGTCTGCCCCTTTTTACTTTAAGAACTGCAACGGATAGGGGGAGTGTAGTGTTAAATAGGCGGTGTTATGCTGTCGAAATTTTAGAACCTATCCTGGACAATAGATGTAGGGTCGTGACATTAAACAAACTATGAAGTAATGGCAAGATCCATTTAGTATGAAGTTAAAGCAGGCGTCCAGGGGCTCCGTCCCTGCGTCATGTGCAGTCGTGTGGCCATCGTTGTTTAGGCCGCCAACGCTGTCTGTCCCTTTTTACATTAAGAATTGCACCGGATAGGGAGGTGTAGTGTCAAATAAGCGGTGTTATGCTGTCGAAATTTTAGAACCTATCCTGGACAATAGATGTAGGATCGTGACATTAAACAAACTATGAAGTAACAACAAGACCCATTTAGTACAAAGTTAAAGCAGGCGTTCAGGGGCTCTGGCCCTGCTTCATGTGCAGTCGCGTGGCTGTCGTTGTTTAGGCCACCGGTGCTGCCTGCCCCTTTTTACTTTAAGAACTGCACCAGATAGGGGGGTGTAGTGTTAAATAGGCAGTGTTATGCTGTCAAAATTTTAGGACCTATCCTGGACAATAGATGTAGGATCGTGACATTAAACAAACTATGAAGTTACCATATATGTTCATTAACATATATTTATTTGATGCAGTTTTAAAATGGGTGACGATCATTAGGTGATGTATGATGGATGGAGTTCAATTGGTGCGCACACTAATGAATGGGTTCATATCGCAAATGCTTTTTTGAGCCATGCATTTGCTAGTGATGCTCGTGTTGTGAAGTGTACGTGTATCAAGTGTCAGAATCGTCGATGTCTGGATAAGTCTGAAGTGGAGTTGCATCTTTGCAAGCATGGATTTATGCCCGACTATCTGGTGTGGCGCGAGCATGGGGAGATAGAGCATGGTGATGAGTCGGACGGTAATGAGGATGAAGATCGGATGGATGAGATGATAGCAGACATTGGTAAAGAGTATGAAGATCGGTCACAATCGAAGGAGGTGAAGCAGTTTTACAAGCGTCTTGCCACCGCAGATCGAAAAGTGTATGAGGGCGCCAATATGACCGTTTTGCAGGCGGTCACACGACTTATGGCGATGAAGTCCAAATTCAATTTCGCGAACGGTTGCTATAGTGGTATCATTAAGCTGATTAGTGATATCCTTTCGTCATGTCATCAGATGCCGCCGGATCTATATCAATCTAAGAAAATTTTGGCTGGTAGAATTATGAGAAGATTGATGCGTCCGAGAATAATTGCATGCTATTTTGGAAGGAACACATAGACAATACTCATTGTATGCATTGTAAGAAATCTAGATATGTAGATGTCATGAATGATGATGGAGAACGAATAACTATAAAAAACCGGTCAAACAACTTTGGTACATGCCAATCACGTCAAGGCGTAAACGATGGTTTCGGTCTCAAGAAACAGGGAAGCACATGAGATGGCATTCTGAAGGGATACGTGAGAATGGTGACAAAGATGTTATGGCGCATCCTTCGGATGTCGCGACTTGGCAAGCTTTAGACCGTTTTGATCTGGAGTTTGCAAGAGATCCGAGAAATGATTGTCCTGTCAGATGATTTCATTCCATTCAGTACTAGTAACACTCCATACTCTTGTTGGCCTGTTTTTATCATGCCCTACAATCCTCCTTCCAACATGTGCATGAAATAAGGATACATATTTCTTGCTACAATCATTCCTGGTCCTAAACATCTAGGTAAGAAAATCAATGTGTTTATGCAACCGTTGATTGAAGAGTTGAAAGAGTTGTGGCAAGGTGTAAAAGCATATGACAGTCATATAAAATGTGAATTTGACTTACGTGTCGCGTATCTATGGTCAATTCATGATTTGTTGGCATATGAAATTTGGTCTGGTTGGTGTGTCCACGGATAATTGTATTGTCCCATAGGTATGAGTGACACTGATGCCATAAGGCTGAAGTATGGGAAACAAGTCAGCTTTTTTATTGTCATCGACGATTCCTTCCATCAAATCATCCTTTCAGGAGAGATACACAATCATTCCGGAAAGGCATAAGAGTTACAAAAGGAGCACCTCGTCGATTGACAAGCGAGCAAAAAATGGCATGGCATGCAAAGTTAAAACAGTCCGAAGAAGTTGGTTTTGAAGGGTATGGTACAGAACACAACTGGACTCATATTTCTTTTCTTTGGGAGCTACCATATGCAAAGTTGTTGTTCCTACCGCACAATATTGATTTGATGCACCAGGAGTGTAATGTCGCTGAAAGCATCATAAGCATGTGTTTTGATTTTACCGGTCAAACCAAAGATAATTTGAATGCAATAAAAGATTTAGCTGATCTTTGTGATCGTCCTGGGTTTGAGATTAGAACAAATGCAAGTGGAAATGAAATTCGACCACGAGCTCCTTACTGTGTTAACACATAGTTGGGAAATGCCATCCGGTTTTGCTTTCTGGAGATGGTTCTTGCGGGTGGTCAACTAATTGATGCGCATAATTAGGATCAATATGCCTTGAAACCATATGGCACTGCGGGTACTTGTCAGGACAATGTTTGGAAGATTTTTTTGGTAAGTTTGTTTTCATTGTTTAAAATATATTGCATCTTACTTTGGTTGATACTAATTGTTGGTTTTATGCAGGGTATATTTAAATTGGAGGAAGGTGTGGTTCCAACACATGCGAGGTCTATTTTTGATACGTCAACGAGAAAGCTCACGAAGGACTCCTTCTCTGATATATGGATCAAGGTTGTGACCATGTATTACAAGACCAGATTGTGTCAGCCCATGACAAACAAGCGAGCAGCTACAATTTATCTGCAGAAGCATGAATACATGGAGAGTAGTGTGGATTGGATCTGTGTAGATCCGGCGGCTTGGGAATAGCTATGCGAATATTGGGCGTCGAATGAGTTCAAAAACATTTCGAAGAGAAACTGATGCAACCGAAAAAGCAAGCCTGGACTACAACGTTATGGGGCAGATGGACATGTGCGGATGGCACAACGGATGGTATGAACTATCACAATCACTTATAAATTGCTTCAAAAAATTGCATTGATTGAACTGATGTTGTATTCTGATGTTGCAGGAAGCTAAAATCGGTGTCTCTCCTTCTTTTATCGAGGTTTACCTCAGGGGGCACAGAGGCACAGATCCGGCACGCCTGGAGCAGTTGTGTGACGAGGTGGCAACACAAAAAGTGGTAAGTGTGTTGACTGCTCTCTATTTATGAACTGAATCTATCTTTTATGACATCTACTCGTAAACTTAAATTATTTTTGCAGGCAAAATATATTGTGTGTCTCAAGAAAAAGCATGGATGATGTAGATTATCTAAGAGCGCCGTTGGATGTGGGTGCGGCATACGAAGCTGGCGGGGGTGTACCGCATGGGAGGTACATGTGAAGATAATGATTGTTTAAAGGTTAATTACCATTGATTCATCACATTTATGTTTTTTGTAGACTTGGATTAGGCGATGGTTATGTGGAGCATGACGCTTATGTGGGATGACGGTCTTCTACATCCAGTTCGAGTCGATCCCGTGTTGCAGATGAGGAATTGCAAGAAAATTTAAGACGATATGAGGAAAAAAGTGGAACAGCAACAACAACAAATATAACAAATACAGATGCAGCAGCAGCAGCAGATGCAGTAGATGCAGCAGCAGATGCAGTATTTGTATATAGTGCAGGTAACTTGTAATCTTAACAATTGAATAGTTTATTCGTTTACAAACTGCTTGTATTTAAGATTTCACGAATAATTTCCTTCGTGTAGTTCTGGGGTCAAGGCAACACTGGAACTCAGTTCAATATGCCAAAACAGTCTAAGTTCGAGGTGATGTCGCTGGTAAATTACTGATTTACTTAAGTTGGTATACTTATTACTATATTTGTGTTAAAGTTAGTAACTGCATATTCTTACTTTATTCAGTTCTTCTCTTAAGGTGGTTTTGGATCGCAGTTCGATATGTCTCGTCCGATGCAGCCCGGATAACAAGTTGGCTCTTCTTCACAGGTATAACCGCATTTCTTACTAATTCCAGGGAAAACAGCCGCGGATTTAAAAAAATAAGTTGTCGGTTTCTACAGAACGACGGTGATAATTACCATAAAGTCGTAGGTGTAGCACCAAAACCGACGGCTATAGGTCCCTGGAGCCCCTACGCAGCGCATATATGGACGTCGGGGCCAACGGCTTTAAGGCGAATTAGAGCTGTTGGGACAGCCGGGCCGACGGCCTTAAAGCAATATGACCGTCGGTCTGCGGCACCTGACGAGCATACTGCGCCTACGCAGTAAAGTTGTCGATGTGGGTCGGCCGACATCTTTAATGGGCTGAAGCCGTCAGTCCTGATGACTTTAACGTGTTGAGAACGTCGACCTCGATTTGACGGCTATGGTCGTCGGTAGGCCGACGGTCTTATAGTAAACCCGTCGGTTACAGTAGCCTACCGACAGCGATAAAGCCGACACTTCTTTACGTGTTTCCTGTAGTTAGGTGGTGAGGCTCTTGCCTGGGCACCTGCTATGATGCTTGCGAGCATTCTCAATGCTAGCACACACATCTTCCTCCCTGCTATGGTACACGAAGATATCATTCTCATGACTAGGGACCTCTCCTCGACCTCTTCTTTCTGTGGAAATGGTACTGACAATGTCTCCTCCATTTCTCCAGAGCTGTCCTTCAAATGGTGAGAGCGAAAACGCTTCCCGCTCCTCACAGTCTTCAATCTGCTAACTGAGTGTGACGCCACAAAACTTGGTGCCCTCTACCTAGGCCACCAAATGTTGACATGTGGGACCGAGATCTTAGAGACTACGGATTTGCTCCTTCATTATTCAGTGAGGGACTTGCGGTTCTATAGCCTTCCTGAGATTGAATTTGGATGTGAAAGGAGGAACACGAGGATTTACCCACGTTTTGATCACCTAGAGGCTAATAGCCTTACGTCGTGCTTGTGTGAGGATTGAACCAAGAGATTGGTGTATGGATTATAATGATACAGGACCTTTTATTGCCCACGGGAGCTCTCACACGGTGGGTCGGAAGAGGCCGAGGACTTCAGTGTGGCAGTTGGCTTGCCTGCTCTTGAATTTCATGCGCCAGCTGTCTTGTCTGCACAGAGCCATATTATCTTACTCAAGAAGGATCCCGTCCAAATCTCATTCTTTAGGATGACGTTGGTCAAGGCGGGCCCTATGATTTGACCCTTTGCGGTGGGTCACCTGGCGTCCGCAGTCTGTATCACCACCTACACACACATGTGGCACCGTAGACATGAATTTTTACCATCTCGTCATGTTCGCCACTCACTTGAGTGTACGTTGAATGTCACCTTTACTCTCCTATCACTTTTGTCCTACCGCTAGTCAATGGAGTCGGAAGCCTCTTGTGTTAGGTTGTTCTCAACCTGACCAGGTCGGAGGCAATGCCATATCAGGGTATCAAACACCCTACCTGCGTTGGTCGATAGAAGGGCCAAGTCCCCCTCCAAGTTGAGTCCCGACCCATGGTGAGTAACGTGGCTACATCGGGTAATGAATGTCCCCAACCTGCCCATGTGAGTTGGGTATTCTTCATGGCCATGACAACCTTATCAGCGATGAAAAATGAGAATCCGCTTTCCCATAACACCGACACTAGTATAGAAAGATTCCTACAACTTCTCTCCTTGACGTGTGATAAATTTAAGTCACAAGCTACAAAGACCACCAATGGTAAAAAATCCTTACAACCTAAATTAGACGCCCTTGTTGATTTTTCAAATCATACATGGATCCGAGAGCACCACGATCGCAAGGGTTCAGTTGATAGGGAAGGCACCGGCACCATGGAGGGCTTGCCGGCAGTTGCGGACCTAGAAATTTAAGAAAGGGTATGCCACACAAAATTTTTACATGTGAAATTATCCAGTGCCAGAAGTCTTGCGCACTTTGTGAGATCTGGAAAAGCTTACTACTATTTCTTGAAAGAAATAGGCTCGGACCCAAGACGTCATAACATAAGTAGAGACAAATTACCACGGTCATGTTCGTACTTCAAAAAAATTATGTAATTTGATAAAGTTATTAATTAATTCAGTAAAAAATTCTAAAAAGCATTACATAATTTTGAATACTGAAAGATAGGTATACAATACTACTTATGCGATCTTTAACCACCATTTTGTAATTGATATAAATGTATTCAATAATATCATATTCATCCATTTCTGAGTCCAATGTCTCTCCGAGCGTGAACAGCTGCAGCACATTGAATCCCGATTTTGATCCAAGTGGCATGGTGTGCGTTCTGGATGACATAGCGCCACTTCTTTTCTTAAGCCTAATAGATATAAAAAAGATCCGCATGCCCCTGCCTCTACAACAGAGCTCGCAGCAGCTTAGACCTCATCCATGGCGCTTCCGACAAATAGAGCTCACGCCCTCCAGTCACCCTTTCTCGCACGGATCTTCCGCGCGGAGAGCACACACATGGGTGCCCTCCCGCTCGTCAGCTGTGCCGTGAGGTGCTCCAACGCAGCCCATCCAACACTCGCATCCGCACGCCGCATTTTACTGAGCCGCGGGGTATGCCGTGGCCCATGCGGCATACCCCGTAGGTCCGCCACTGCTTGCCGGGGGGGGGGGGGGGGGTAATGATTTTTTTTTTATTTTTAGCATTATTAATTTATTATTTAATATTAATAGCGTCCGTTTTTTTGCAAAACTAGCATCCCCGTCGTCCACACCGTGGACGGCAGGTCGATGTGGCCAAGTAGCCGTCCACTCTGTGGACGGCAGGATGACGTGACAGCCACACCAGTAAGGAGCCGTTCACGCGGTGGATGGCAGGCCCCCGTATCATCCTGCCGTCCAAAGCGTGGATGGCTTGCCTGGTTACCGAATACCCTTCATCTCTTCTGTTTTGTCATCAATTTAAAAATAGTTAAAAGCAATTTTTGAAAATGTTTTTATAGAAGTAAATGTAGTACACTTTGTTATTATTTTGAAAAAATGACTTATCTAAAATTTGGTGTAAAAAGTGAAATGTTATGTGCATTTGAATAACGCACTAGGATCACATAGTTGAAACTAAGTAATTTTGCCTCTATCGTATTCAAAATTCGACGGTTATTTAAAAATAGTTCAGAACATATTTGGAAGATGTTGTTATGGTACCTTTTACATTGTTATGATTGCATGCAATGAGTTGCACAAACTTTTGATATGTAGAATGAATTGTTATGTTCTTTTGAAATGTGAATTACGAACATAATACAAAAGTGACAAATATATGCATTTCATTAAAAGACTCGGCAATTGCATACATTACAAAGTCCAGAAATAACTGTTTGTTCTTTGCCTCTCTATGATTACTGTACATAAGACAGATAACACATATTTAAGAACAGAAAAATAAAAATGATAATAGAAATGGTGTGTGTATGATGCACTAAATAATATCTAACCTACATGCACCAACCTACTCCTAACACACCTTAGTTGAAATTAAAGCCGAGCATATTTCATGTAGATTTTATTGAGTGCAACGGGGATATTTTCCCTTCTGGAATGCTTCCGTTCCGGCTTCCCTTGTGCGATGTGCTCTTTCACGCATGCGCTCCCTCTCAACCTCTCTTGCCTGTCGTGCCATACATTCCTCCTCTTGACACTTGCGACGGTACTCTTCTTGCTCTCGGCGACGCTCTTCTTGACGCTTGCAACACTGCTCTTCCCGTTCAACTCTCTCCCTCCTGTCCCTCTCAACTCTTTCGTCCCACTCTATTGGATAGAGGAAGTTCCTTACAGCAGATCTATGCGTGTTATAGACGTACTCAATCCGTTTAGCTGTTTGTTCGTGGTCGACGTATTGTACGAACTCGCAAAGAGGTGGTGGAGACTGCATGATTATAAATGTGTCATTATAAATAGTAGAATGAAAATGTAAATAAGTGGATGTGAAGCACTTGGCGATGGTGATGCGTGTTGCTCCTCTTGTGGTTGGACTTGATCATGGACTTCTTCTTCTTCTTGATGTTGTGTGGCTTGTGAGTCTTGAGTTGGCAATGGATCATCCTTCTCTTCTTCGTCAACTTGAGGCGCCATTGATGTGTTGATGTTGGAACTTGAAGCTCCCCCTTGATCGTGGCTCTCCTCAACTTTCGGCTTGATGTCTCCAATGGTCATGTTCTTCATGGCTTCTCGTAGAGGCTCATCATCTATTTCATCATGACCAAAACTCTCCTCTTGGGAGCCATTAGTTTCATCAAACTCAACATCACAACTTTCCTCAACTAAACCGGAGGTTTGGTTGAATACTCGATATGCTTTTGAGTTTGATACATAACCAAGAAATATACCAACATCACATCTTCTTTCAAACTTACCGAGCCTTTTCTTGCGGTAGATGTAGCACTTGCACCCAAAGACTCGAAAGTAGGAGATGTTGGGCTTTCTCCCAATGAGAAGTTTGTACGGGGTCTTTTGAAGTAGTCGATGTAGGTAGACCCTACTTGCGGCATGGCACGGTGTGTTGATTGCTTCGGCCCAAAACTTCTCCGACGTGCCGTAGTCATCAAGCATTTCTCGCGCAAGAGTGATGAGAGTCATGTTCTTCCTTTCAACGACACCATTTTGTTGAGGAGTTTATGTGCCCGAAAACTCATGTTTCACGCCTTCACGGTCACACCACTCCCAATGTTGTAGTTCTTGAATTTGGTGCCGTTGTCACTCCGGACCTTGATGATGGGAAGTTGAAATTCCCGTTGAGCGCGGTTGGCGAAGGTCTTGAACACTTCCGGAGTTTCACTCTTGTCACCTAGAAATAAAGTCCAAGCATAGCGAGAGTAGTCATCAACTATAACAAGACAATAGAGGTTACCGCCAAGGCTTTGATATGTGGACGGTCCGAAGAGGTCCATGTGGTGTAGTTCAAGTGGCTTGGAGGTTGACACCATTGTCTTCATCGGGTGGTGTGAAGCAACTTGCTTCCCGGCTTGACAAGCGCTACAAAGCTTCTTCTTCTCAAATGTGACATCCTTCACGCCGGTCACCATCCCAAGCTTGAATGACTTCTTGAGCTTGCTCATCCCTATGTGCGCTATGCGTCGGTGCCATAGCCATCCCAAACTTGTCTTAGTGAAAAGGCAAGTGGTCAAGCTAGCATTCTTGTTGGAGAAGTCTACTAGGTAGAGGTGTGCATGTTAGTCCAAGATCACATAGTTGTGCAATAGAAAGTAAATTAAAGCTAAGTGACTTGACATACAAAACATTGGAAATGGATAAATCATTTCAAATAGCAATTTTACCTAACCCAATTACCTTTCCCTTAGAGTTATCACCAAAGGTGACTTGTTCATGATTGTTGGGGTTTTCTATGGTGGTGAACATACCATCATTGCCGATCATATGTTGGGTGCACCCGCTATTGAGTACCCAATGCTTTCCTCCGGCTTTGTAGTTCACCTACACACATGAATTCAATTTTTAACTTTAGGCACCCAAGCCAACTTAGGTCCTTGTATGTGTGATACAAGTGTCTTTGGGACCCAAAGTTGCTTGGGGAGCTTCCCCTTCATGCCCTTCATGTCTTTCCCAATGAACCTAGCCTTCACCTTTCCATCTACTTTACTCAAGAGATAATAATGATCATTGAAAGTAGATTTATAATTAATGGGCAATTTTGGAGAAGGTCGGTTAGGAAGAGGACACTCCCTTGTATGGTGACCGGTGACCTCACAATGTTGGCAATAAGAACCAACTTCCTTGATGAAGCTTGTTCTAAGCTCCGGTGAGGGCACCTTTCCTTTGTTAGGCACCGGGAAGGATCCAAGTCCTCTCTTGTTGAAGGCCTTTGCTTGTTGGGAGAGTATTTCCTTGTTTTTGACTTCCCCTTTTGAAAGTCTAGCCACACTAGTGCGGAGACTCTCAATTTTTTCCAACAAGTCCTTCTCCCTAGCATTTGCTTTCAAAGGCAAAGACGTGTTCAAGGCATTAGTGACATGAGAAGTAATGGATATCCTATCATTAAGAGTTTGCTTCTTTATATTTTTCAACTCTTGATCAAGCACGTCATGAGCAAGGTTAAGTGTTTGATGTTCTTGTACTAACTTGTTGTGCTCTTCCAAGAGTGTTTGGTGTGCTAAGTTAAGCTCATGATTATCTAACTTGATTTTAGCCTTTTCTTCCTCAATTTTCTTGACATGAGATTTGAGCGTTTCATGCTCTTTGAGTATGCTTTCATACTTGTCAAGCAAATCGAGGTTAGCACTCTCAAGTCTAGCACGAGTTTCTTCAAGAGCTTTAACCTTACTCTTTTCCCTCTTAATGAAAGCATGATATTAATTTATCAAAGAAGTTAAATCATCGGGGGAAAGCTCATCATCGCTAGAGTCGTCACATACCTTGGTGTTACCTTTCTCCATGAGGCACATGGGCGGTGGATGAAGAGGTGAGTCATCATTGTTGGCAATGGCGAGGCCGGCCAAACTTTCTTCTTCCACTTCACTCTCTTCATCACTTGTTTCTTCGTCGGTGACCCATTCATTTGCCTCAACATGAACACCTTTTGTGGGCCATTTCTCTTCTTTGGGAAGAGTCTTGCCTTCTTGCCCTTGTCATGTTTCCTCTTCCCAAAGGATCTTGGTTTGGGTTTGGCCTCTTCTTCATCATCTTCACTTTCTTCAAGCTTGCGGTGCTTGCTCTTGTGGTTCTCTCTTCTTTTGTCCGGTTTTGGACAATCATAGGAGATGTGTCCTTGATCACCACAATTGTAGCAAGTCTTGTGATCATCTCTCCTTGGTAGAAACGCTTTCTTACTGGGATCAAAGGTGTATCCCTTCTTGGTAATCTTGGAGTTCAAGCGTGAGAACTTCCTCATCATCAATGCAAGCTCATCATCTTCATCTTCACTTGATGCTTGCTCCTCTTCACTTGAGCTAGGCTCAACCACCTTCTTCTTCTTGAGGCTTGTTTTCTTGGTGGAGGCCTTTAGAGCAATTGTTTTTGAAGATGATTGCTCCATCATCCCAAGTACACTCATCTCATGAGCGTGAATTTCTCCAATGAGCTCCAAAACTTCAATGTGGTCAAGAGACTCATTTTGAAGCATGGAGTTGATGATGTTGTACTTTGGCTTGGGAAGGAGCATGAGGATCTTGCGGTTGATGAGTCCCTTGCCAAGAGAAGCAATGTCAAGAGCATTAATTTCCTCAATAAGTACATTCAAGCGAGAGAACATCTCATTGACATTTTCATGAGGTAGCATCTTAAATTCATCATATTTTGCTTTAAGCATGTGATATTCAAGTTCCTTGACTCGAGAAGAACCCTCATGAATCTCTATTAAGCAAGCCCAAATTTCACAAGCTTTTTCTTTGCTAGCAACCCTAGCAAACACATCTTGACTAATACATTCATATATTGCATTCCTAGCTTTAGCATCCCATTTAATTTGATCACCAACATAGTTGTGTTCTCCAAACCCCGCGTGGGTCGCTTCCCATACTTCGGGAGCAATAGCCTCTAGATAAGCGCGCATGCGTGCTTTCCAATAGGCAAAGTTTTTGCCCTCGAAGATAGGAACCGAACCCCCAACCTTGGCCATTTTAGCTCTCTAGCGGTGAAGCTAGAATGATCCTATGAGCAACCTTGATCTGATACCAATTGTAAGGATCGAATGCCCAAGAGGGGGGGTGAATTGGGCTTCTTTTCAAAAATCTAAGCAATGAAACTTAATTCCTAAAAGCCCAATTCCCTACGCAAACAATCTATGCATTGAAGTAAATAGCAACTTCGCGGAATATAAAATGCATAAATGTAAGGGAGAGGAAGAGGATGCAAACTCCCGAGGAGACACGAGGATTTTTCCCGTGGTTCGGTAAGATCGTCAAGATCTTCCTACATCCACGTTGTGGCACCCACCAAAGGGTATAGCCACACCCAAGTCACCGAGACGAGGGATCTCCACTATTCTTCTCCATTTGCCAACTTCGGCAAGGTGGAGCTCAAGCCTTGTACAACTTCGACCCTCCGGGCTTCCACAAACGCCTTGGCAAGCTCCGGAAGTCTCTCACAGTTACAAACACCAAGGGGCACTCCCTTGAGGCTCTCACTATCCTAGAGATTCCACTCACCCAGAATGGAGGCACACAAGCTCTCTCTCTAGCTAGTTCTAGCCTATCTCTTGGTGTGTAGGTGGTCGAAATGACGTAAAAGTGATGGCTCTTGGTCTTGAACGCTTGTGGATGTGTTGAGAATGTCTGGTGATCAAGACTTGTCGAAATGACAGGTTTAGGGGGTATTTATAGCCAGCCTCCACGAAATAGCCGTTGGAAAAGTAGGCTGACAGAACTTTTCTGCGAACACCGGATGATCCGATGTCTCCCCTTTAGTTATCATCGGTCAAGTTCACTTTAGCTGATGTCATTGTGTCAGATATGACCGTTGTTAGACCGATGTTGCACTTGTCTTCTCATCGGATGATCCGGTGGCTCTTCCTCCAGAATTGGCTCAAACTTGATGCTTACTGGAGTGATTGACCGATGTGTGTATTTCTGTACATCGGATGATCCAGTGCTACACTTGGTCCAAGGATATTGCAAACTGTACTGATGGACCGATGTATCCTAGCCCTTAACATCGGATGATCCGGTGAGTGCTTTGTTCTGAGGTCTTCTTCTTCTGCTGAACCAACTCGACCGATGTGTTGTTCTCTGGAAACATCGGTTGATCTGGTGAGTTGATTTTGTTTGCTTCGAGTTGTTTCTAAGTGATTCTTTTGTGTCTTGCTCAAGTGACCTCTTAGACTTTGTTGGAAATATATTTCTGATGATTGTCAAGTATTAAGTGTCATTAATTGTGGTTGAATGACTTTGTCATAAGAGCTTTCACTTCTTGTCTTCATATCATTGATTTGATCTCATAAATTGATTGTTTAGGGGTCTCCAATGACATATTGATTTCATTTGATTGAGTGATTATGAGAGACCTTGCATCCACAAATTCATTAGTAAAGTCCAATGGTTGTCATTAATCACCGAAACCATACCTCATGGGGGCCTAGATGCTTTCAACAAGGCATGCTATACTTATTATCTATGCATGATGATGTTAATGTTGTAAGCGACAATCAGTTTTCCTCACATCAGGGTAAGCGTAAGAGAATCGATTCCGAAATGTCTTCGAAATTATGACATTGTCGCTTGGGCCATATTTCAAGGGGGGAATTGAACAATTGATTTCACAATCGATTCTTCCCCGTTTGGATTTTTCGGATTCAGAAGAATGCATAGACTACATTAAGGGAAAATTTGTTAAGAAAATTAAGAAAGGTGTCATACGCAGTGCGGAAATTTTGGAATTGATCCATACGGACATTTGTGGTCCATTTCCCGTAGTATTTGTTGATGGTTTTGATTTGTTCATAACCTTCACGGATGACTATTCTCGCTATGGCTATATTTATCCGATTAAAGAACGCTCTGAAGCGTTGGATAAATTTAAGATATTTAAGGCTGAAGTTGAAAATCAGCACAACACTAAGATTAAAGTGGTAAGATCCGATCGTGGTGGTGAGTACTACGGTCGTCATACCCTGTATGGTCAAGTTCCTGGACCGTTTGCTCGGTTCCTACAGGAAAATGGCATAGTCGCCCAGTATTCCACACCGGGCGAGCCTCAGCAAAATGGAGTAGCAGAACGGCGCAATCGTACGCTAATGGATATGGTTAGATCCATGTTAAGTCAATCAGATTTGTCCATTAGCTTATGGATGGAGGCATTAAAAACCGCCATTCATGTGCTAAATCGGGTTCCTACTAAGTCGGTGCCTAAAACACCGTATGAGTTGTGGACAGGACGTAAGCCCTCATTAAGTTATATGCATATATGGAGCTGTCCCACTGAGGCAAAATTGTTTAACCCAAACATTGGTAAGTTGGATTCTAAGATAGTAAGTTGCCATTTTATTGGCTATGCAGAAAAGAGTAAGGGATATCGTTTCTATTGTCCAGAACAATATACTAAGTTTGTAGAAACAAGACATGCCATCTTTTTAGAGGATGTCATGATCAGGGGGAGTACGGTAAGACATGAAGAGAAGCGGGTTTATGTACCCACTCCTATGATTCAAGAACCATATTTGTCATTACCTACTGCTGTTGAATCTATTGGTAAAGATTCAACACCTGTTGTTAGTTCTCCATTGACAACGGAATTATTAAGAGAGGTTGAGCATTTTCAGCCCGTTGTCACTAATAATGAAAAGCAACAACAGCCTCAAAATGAAGATAATGTGCAATTAAGAAGATCTCAATGAGAAAGAAAATTGGCCATTCCGGACAATTATGAGATCTATTTGAGTGAGGAAATTCAAATGGAGGGTGATCCCACCACATTTGAAGAAGCTATGAGATGTCCTCAATCATCTGAATGGCGTAAAGCCATGGAGGATGAAATGAGGTCTATGGAAACAAACAAAGTCTGGGATTTAGTTGAGATTCCTAATGGAGCCAAAACAGTAGGCTATAAATGGGTCTACAAAATTTAATGTGACTCCAAAGGGAATATTGATAAGTTTAAGGCCAGACTTGTTGCAAAAGGCTTCACTCGGAATTGATTATAATGAGACATTTTCACCTATCTCAAGTAAGGATTCGTTCAGAATCATTATGGCATTAGTTGCACATTACAATTTAGAATTACATCAAATGGATGTAAAGATAGTGTTTCTCAATGGTGATTTATATGAGAACGTCTATATGACACAACCAAAAGGTTTTGTTGTTAAGGGTAAGGAACATATGGGATGCCACTTAAGAAAGTCCATTTATGGACTTAAACAAGCATCAAGGCAGTGGTATCTCAAGTTTGATGAGACAATAAGAAAGTTTGAGTTTAAAGAAAATGAGGAGGAAAATTGCATTTATGCTAAGTTTAAGAGCGGGAAATTTATTTTCCTTGTGCTTTATGTAGATGATATACTACTTGCAAGTAGTGATGTCAATCTACTATCAGAAACTAAGAAGTTTTTGTCCTCTAATTTTGATATGAAAGATCTCGATGAAGCATCCTATGTATTGGGCATAGAAATTCACCGATATAGAAATAAAGGGGTATTAGGCTTATCACAAAAGGCATACTTAGAGAATGTACTGAGAAAGTACAGTATGCATAAGAGTAAGCCTTCGCCTGCTCTAATTGTCAAGAGCGATAAGTTTGGGAACTTTCAGTGTCCCAGGAACCAATATGAGATCGATCAAATGATGTACTCACCCTGACTTAGCTTATGTGACCGGAATGCTTGGCAGATATCAGGCCAATCCAGGGATTGATCACTGGAAGGCAGTTAAGAAAGCATTAAGATATGTGCAAGGCACAAAAGGCCTCATGTTAACGTATAGTAAGTCAGACCCACTTGAAGTAGTGGGATATTCAGATTCAGATTTCGCGGGTTGTGTGGATACTAAGAAATCCACGTCAGGTTATATATTCACCCTCGCGAATGGAGCCATTTCGTGGAAAAGCTCCAAACAAACTGTCACTGCATCGTCCACAATGCATGCCGAGTTTGTTGCATGTTATGAGGCCACCGGGCAGGCTGTTTGGCTTAAAAAAAAATTTACCCGGTCTTAGAGTGGTCGACAGCATTGAAATGCCACTTAAGTTATACTGCGATAATGAACCCGCAGTATTTTACTCTCACAACAATAAGTCAAGTGGTGCTGCCAAACACATCGACATTAAGTTTTATGTTGTGAAAGATCAAATTCAGGATCATACCATAAGTCTTGAGCATATAAGTACCAAGCGTATGCTTGCGGACCCGCTAACAAAAGGTCTTCCACCCAGCGTGTTCAGTGAACACGTAGCCGGCATGGGTTTAAGGGAGAGCCTATGATCTCTGGATATTTAGGGGTCAAGTAAGAGTAAGGTTCATTTTCAAGTGTGAGATGTATTGTGGTCTTCGAGTCCAACAATACGTAAATAGTTGTTGTGATGCGTCGTGCCCTATATGTCAAGCATGAGAAAATGGACATTAAGTTTAGTATTAAGTAAGTTGGTAAGTTTCAGATTTGAGTTCAAGGGGGATAATGTTGGAAGTAACTGGACTAGTCCAATTTTGTCCACTAAGGGTAACCGGACTAATCCGGACCCTATACGGACTAGTCCGATTTTTCAGTAACTGTCAGTTTGAACTCGAAATTAACATGTGTTCTAATTGAAAGGACACGACCCACCGAATTTTGAGTCTGTGATGGGGATACTCAATGATTCCTAAGGGTGGGAGGCCCCCTCTTGTGCCTCTTGGTCAACTATAAGAAGAGGGTCAAGTGTATGATCAAGGAATGCTAATGCATACACACATATACACTTGAACACTCTTAATTCTCAGAATCCGATCAACATACCAAGAGGAGAACAAGGGGAAATGCTTCTCGCCATCTTTCTTCTTGCGGCCTCGCCTTGTTGGCTAGATGGCCGCATCGTCAAGCAACAACAAAGATGGAGGAGAAGGTATTATTAGTGTTCTTGTGCTATTTGAGAGATAGCACTTGGTGTTTATCTTGTAATCAGATTTCTATATGTAATTCGAGATGATTTAGTGGCTATTTGATCTTTGGGCTCTCTCTTGATTTCTAACAGCCAGCCCTATCAAGCTTCTCCCCTAGATCCTGATAGTGTCACCTGATGCCAGCCGTAATCTTCATGAATACCTTTCGAGACGTTGTACCTGGTCCGATCAACAATACTGGACAAACACCAAATGGACCAGCACTTGATCGACCTAGGTCAAGGGAGGAGAGAACACCCGAAGGAGCCTTATCCCACAGCCAAGACTCGAGATGTGGTTAGGTCAGGTCGGGAGTGGACCCCGACTTGATCTCGGCTGCTATAGCCCCCATTCCTCACGGTATGGGCCTCTTTCCTGGTGCATTTTCTTGGCCCATAGCCCTACTTGATGGTGGACCCTAGGATCATCACACTTCCTATTTGATGGTTAAGGGGAACAACACATTTCCATGTCAGTAGCCTCTGAGTCCACCAAGAGATACTCATAGTTTTCGAGTTCCTCTAACATAATTTTTCACGTCATGAAGAGTGTCTAGTTGTCCTCCTTTGTCGATTATAGGTCTTTATAGCCTCAAGAAATACTCAAATTGATCCTAGTCAATTTTCTAGACTAATCTTTTTTGAGTAGACCATTGTTGACTTCAAAAAGTCATCAAGTGAATATTGGATCATCAGGTTAATATTATATTTCTTGAGGTCACGATCATTTTCTGTGGACCACTATCTTCGATATTGAAGTCTTGACAAGAAAATCTATGCCTTGATTGTCTTGCATACAAAAAATAGTCTATTAGAGATTTTCTGATGTTTTCAATTTTCATGAGGCTGTAATATTCTCGTTTTCTTAAGAATAAAGCATTTGAAGGGGTCCCTAGAGTGGATATCAAACCATGCATTTGAGAGTTGTTTGGATACCTTGTTATTAAAAAAAGAGTAACTAGTAGGAAGACATCAAACTTTAATCCTGAGATACTAGCGCGTATGATTATTTAAAGCTTATATATAGATATATATATATATTATTTAAAGCTTATATATATATTATATATTGTATTAGAGTGTACAAGATATTAAACCATCTACTTGAGATATCAAAGCATTAGTGAGGGTATATGGGAGATCGAGGGTATTAATTTTAGGATGTACATGGGCTGGAGCCTATATAAACATGTTACATAAATGCAATACAAACACAAGTTATCCTTTACACACCTTTCCAGTACTAGCTCATGGCAAATTCTAAAGGAAATACGACAAAAATACTACCTAGGATTGATTTTCTGCTTTTGGTTTTTATGCCTTCTATGATCTCCCTTGTTCAAGCTGGTGGAAGTAAAGTTCCTATACTCTTATTTTCATTATTTATTATACATGTTTAGAATAACAAACTATTTAGACAATCTTGTTCATACTATATACTGTCTTGAATATGTAGGTGCTAGTCGTGAGCGGCCCTTGCCACAACCGTCACCACCATCGCCACCTCCACGGGTGGAGTTGTGCTTTCCATTTAGACAGTGTTCTGTTGAAAACTGCCAGAGAGAGTGTCGCAGTGAATATCCACTCCTGCCAAATGCCCGGTGCCTCAATAATATTCGTCCAACGAAGTGTTGCTGCCGAAACTTCCCTTAAACGCATCTATTTGATGCAAAAAAAAATAAGATTGTCCTGCCTGGTGCATGCCTTGTGTTCAATGCATCTTTGTTACTATAATGAGAGTTTTTAGGACCTCACATTGTTCCTTATTACTTTATATACTTCTTTTATTTCTACTAATGAATTTTTGGAACATTCACCTTAATATAAAAATCATATAAATCACCACACCAAGAAAAAAATCCTATCTGACCATCAATAAGACTACTACAGTGCTTACGAAGAGTAAATATCAAAAGGACTCGAAATCACATGACGCAAGCCAAAATATTGACTCCGCGCGTGGTGCTCAGTATTATGGATAGAATGGAAAAGCCATTGTTTATCATCCACTTTCACCGATCCTTGTTTGCTTCTTCGATTCAGCCGTGTTGGGCATCCCATAATGGCCTACTTACGAAGGTGTGGAGATCCTGCCTCCTTGCATGGCAAGTACTGAGATTTTTGTAGCCCATGTCAAAATAAAAGAAAGTGTACCCCATCAACATAAATTTAGAATATTAATTATAATGCATAGGTTATTTTAAATAGATAAATATCTAATGTGTATACCCAAGAGACTAAAATCAAAGCTTTTGTAATATATCTATATAATGGGAGCGACTAGAATGCAATCAGGTGTTTGATGCAATCGTGCAATCAAGCACTCTCAACCAATGGATTTCTATCCAACGGTTAGTGCATCTTTTTATTTAAACCCATCCACCATCCCTTCACCTGGTGGAGGGGGTTAAATAAAAATAGGTAAAGACCGTAAGATGCAGATCTGATGGTTATGGATGCTTGATTGCACGATTGCACCAAACCTTTGATTGCATAGTAGTCATTGCCCTATATAATTAGCTTTAAAGTTTTTCTAATATTTGGATATGAACCATACATTAATGCACCTATACCAATCTCATTGAGCGGATGTACTGGAACAACTGGAGAAATCTGGCCGTTATGACATGAAATTCATTCATTGAAATCTCGTTTTATAAGCATACCTTTCCTCAATGGCCTCACCTGATGCCGGATTGGATCAAATTCTAACCTGACTAAGGCAAACTGAAACATAGAATCAACTAGCGGTCTGACGGCATCCCACACTCTCGCACGTGACCAGAGTGACTAGGTATTTCACATTGCTTGGGAGGTTGTGGCAATTAGCAGAGCAACCACTACCATATATAGACTATTATTGGCAATTGGCCAATGACATCTACACTCAGCCTCAGGAGGCCCCGCTTAGACGATAGCCTACGGTGGCTGCCCTGAGGACCGAGGTCCCGACAATCTAGGAATTGCATTGGGTGGTGCTGGTGCGATGCGGCACCCAATAGCACACACGAAAAGACATAGTAAAGATACAAAGTTTCCATTTCATAATCAGATATTGTTTACATCATAGTGTACAACAGCGGTACACACGCAACAGAAAGTACATACTCACACTCTCAACCTATCTAGACATAAGAAAAGTTGTCCATGCACACAGACGCTTCTCACTAGCAACACGAAGATCATAAGGCAGGTGTGGTGTCACGTGAGAGATACATCACGACAGCTCGAGGCCTCACGGACAACCCATAACAATAACGGTAAAATCAAAACCTGCAAAACCACATATAAAGCAACCGTGAACACGAAGGCTCAGCAAGACTTAACCGTCTCACCTAAGGTATGAAACTCCACATGTTAGAAACTTTAAAGACTGGGAGCTGGAATTTGCGGAAATGAACTCGCCAAAAGTAAATCCTTAGTTGTCAGTTTTAGAGTAGCAAATGCGAGATTAGTGGGCATGTATCATATGAACTCCAAAATCGAACAAGAAATGCTTCATCCACGACGACACTAGCACAAAGCTGCATAAGCTTCCTTCAAGTTAAATGTTTGAAAATGATAACTTTAATTATGCTATCTCTAATTGAGCCAAGGTTACAATACAAAAGATTATTCACAGCAGTATATTCATATTCTTCTAACTAGTCTTTATTACTGCGTCACGACGTAGTGGACAAGTGGTACTCAATAACCGCGAGGGACAATGATTCGAATCGAAAACACTCGGATCGCTTGACACATACGCACATTCGGAAGCACCGAGTACTTCAATACTCATCGTATGTGGCAACCTTTCACAAGACACCTGAACGTAGAGCCGGTCCTACCGTCCCAGATCATGTGCGTCACCAAAGATAGTGGGGTATGCCTCGACACCAAGATTGACAAGTTACATCGGTTTTCTGAGACCCATATAGCCAGTAAACAATCCGGTACAGCTCAAAACTTGTCCAACGGAGCCGCACACAGCTCGGTCCTTAAACGACACAGACAGGACTACAACCAAACCTCCAACATCTGCCTTGCCTTACTGGCCTAAGCACGATGTGGTCACAAGCATTATCCGCCCAAGCACGATGTGGTCACAAGCATTATCTCATCATCGGGTCGAGAACAACCTTGTGCGCACCAACCTACGTAAATCTCCGTCCATGTCTTAGATTAAGAGTGGTCATATTGTATCATCTCGCGAGTAGGTTTCCCTCACTCAACTTCTTTCGCAAGTAGAATTCAACTACTTGACTCATGGTCTATAAAAGGTGACCATTCTCGCGAGTAGTTTCCAACATACTTGACTTCTACCGACCTTTCAACTAATCATTAGGCATAGCAATATAATACGATTGAGTATTATTGTACCCATCCAACTCTAAGGATTATTTGTTCATGCATGTGGAGTATTCAATCAGCATAGACCTAATGCACATATCAAGTCTATTCAATGAAGTGAATAAAGCGAAACTTTATAAAAGCTCTTAAATAAAAACCGAGGCTTGCCTTGGGTTGCAACTAGATAAATGTCAATAAGTCAGTTGCTTGATCCTTCAAGTGGAACTTCTTGTCGATTCTCTTCATCTCTTGTCCTTGCTGCTACTCCAAACAATTTGCTTGCAGTGAAGTCCAAGCTTGTGCCTCCTCCTCCAAGCGATGCTCCTCGTCGAGCTTCATTGTCATGTGAGCTATCGAGATGGAAGAAGCACAATTATTCAAATGCAACTTAGCAATTTGGACCAAAGAGAAGTGTGCAGATTAAACACGTGTCCAGGTGATAACTTAGGAATTTAAGTTGAGTCACTGTCGAAGTGTTTGATACGACACTTCCCCCGGACCCACTGAGAAGCAGCCCGCGGAGGTTCTTTTATGGTTGGGGCACGCAAAGATCAAAATCAAGATGGCAACCTTAGAGATTTACGTGGCTTGGGCCGCCTGAGCGTAACACCCTACTCCACGGGGTTTGTGTAATTGTATTGAGCGAGTGCGTTCGCTAGGGTCAGGTTGAATCCGATCAGCCTCCATCGTCCCGATGTTCGTGCAGTGCAACCCTTTTATAGTCTTAAGGACTGACTGTTACAAAGCTGGTCTGGCCCGACATGTGGCCCTGGCGTGCTTAATGACCTAATACATTGTCTAAAGAGTATTAAGTACAATTAATAGTGTCTTAACGTGCCTTCATGGTAGGGTTACCACTATTAACGGTGCACTAATCGTGTGTCATTAATATGGTATTAATGACACATTATCAGACCTTGTAATTGCCGCTTTAACCATCCTTGAATGTTTGTAATGGTCATGATCGGCTTGTATTTCTGTTGGTGATGGAGGTTCGGAGGCTCCACACATGGCAGATCCAGAGCTTTCCCTTGCGGGAGGGTAGGTCCGGGGTTGCTGTACACGTGTCGGTACCGGAGCTCCTCTCTGACGGGGGCTAGGTCTGGGGCTGTTGTACATGTGTAGTCGTCGGAGCTTCCCTTGGTTGGGAGTTTTGTTCCGGTCTTATTTTACATGTGTTAACCCGGTTGCCAGCCATATGAGGGGTGCAAGTCCAGTGCAACATGACATGTGGGACCTGCAAGGGCCTTCGAATCTGACGGGTGGAACTTTCTTGCACTTTTTGCGGTATTGTGGGGTACCCGGTACGTAGGGTACTCACAGTGGCCCCCGAGCCCACCTCTGGGAGAAACCCTTTGGGTTAAGTTGTTCTGCCGGAGGTGGGGCCATTCTCGATTCCCGCGCTTTGATTTTCAAAAGTCCTCTGATGCACCGATAGAGTGACGGTTTGGGAGTGAACCTTCGATGCGTGGCTTGTTATGAATATGGTAGATGAGATCTTTGAGTGCGGATCTCACGCAATTGAAGGTCGCCAGTTCCCAATACGAAAAGCGTATCAGTTCCACACGCCCTATCAGAGTGTCGACTTTGGGTTTCCCGCCGCTCATCATGGCAACGGTTGGCCTTGGGTAAGGACCTCGATCTCTTTGTCAGGGTGGTCCCAGGCCCACTCGTCATTGATGGGGTAGATTTTTGAAAAGTGCCTTTGATCTTATTGTGGTTTCCATCCAAGCATCGCAGAGGCTTACTTAAGAAGGAAAGTGCGCATGGTTTGAGGACTCTTTACGCCTTCATTCATCTTTGTGCTCAGAGCCTCCCAAACTCCGCCTAACTTTCCATCTTTTGCTCCACTTTGCCGTGATGGAGTTGGGTCTCCCCAAAAGCCGCCTCAAGAGCGATGATGATTTGAAGAAGATTCGGACCTACATGGGGTGGTCCAGCGACTCCTTCAACCATCTGGTCCGCGCTGGCAAGCTCCCGTTCAAGAAGGAGCGCGATGGCGATATGGTGTACTTCACAGCGTACGCCATGGTGGGATTCATTCCACCTTTCTCGACTTTCCTTTTGATGCTGCTTGACTTCTATGGTATGCAGCTGTACCACCTTCGCCCCCATTCTCTTCTTCTTGTGTCGACATTCGTCCAATTCTATGAGATGTGGGTGGGTATCCCCCCCAGCGTCGAGCTTTTCCGCACCTTCTTCACCATCCACACCACCGGCAAGGGGTCCAAGTTTCTTGGCTTCTACTATTTTGTGAAGTGCAAGAACTGCCCCTACAAATACTTGAAGTTGTTTCCTTCCGGCAAGTGGGACGACTTGAAGAAAGATTGGATCGTCGTCACGGCAGAGGAGCACGAGAAATTGGAGCTGCCCGAAGGTCTCCCAAATGTTGACACTGATGCATGGAGTGTGGTTCCGGTGCTGTCAAATGCCTTCAACCCTGTCTTGACCAGGATCCGCGAGTGCGTGGAAGGTGGAGTGACCCCCCAGATGGTCTTCTACAACTTCCTGGTCAACAGGTGGGCTCGGCTAAAGAAGAGGGAGAAGCTCGCGTGGGCCCTCAATAGCGTGATGGATGAAGACCGGATTGAAATCGGTCTGAAATCTAACTTGGATGATGCATCCTTGGAGTTTCATTTGAAGAAATTCCAGCATGGGATTAATGTCAACGACGATGACTTGGCTACACCAGCAGCCTTCCTCCCCCTGAACATGGAGGCTCAGTTCAGTAGGGAGCTCCGGTGGAGCATGCCGATACTTGACGACCTTGGCGAGGTAGAAAGGCATCCAACCATCGGATTGGCGATTTCTGGAGCTTTTGAAGGTGGTCCTACCTCTGCCCCGAGCCGAAGGACTGAAGACGTTGGCAAAGGCAAGGGCAAAGAGCTAGCTGAGCCTTTCAGCTGGAAGAGAAAGTTGAAGCACGCTGACGGGAGGTCCGTCAGGCTTGCTCCTTCCACGACGGCTACTTCTCCCCCGAGGGGGAGGTCTTCTGTAGCTACTCCTGCTCTGGTGCAAACGTCTTCAAGAGGCGTAAGCTCTGGGCAGGCGACCCCGGCCTCAGTGCCGGCTAGAAGTTCCAGGTCTGGGGGTTCTTCCCGGCGGAGAGAAGCTTCGGCTGAAGGAACTCCGGCAGTTGCGAGTGTTCCTTAACTGGGGTCCGAAGCAGTTGTCTCACCGGATTTGGTGGGCTCTAGCCCCGGGCCTCAGAAGAAGAGGTTCCGAGGCGATTGGGGTGGTAGCATCCCGAGGTAAGCATTGATTGCTCACCCTAAAATGCTAGTCTTGTTTTTGATGTGTTCTTAATCTTCTTTTCCCTTTGCTTTGAGGGTGTCGAAGAAAGGACCCGGAGCTTTAGCACTTGTTGCAACGGTCATGGCTGCACCTACCGAAGCTCTAGCTTCGATCGCTGTGCCTTCTCATCAAACGGAAGCGGAAGTTGCGGCAGCTCCGGCGCTGGCTGCCGTGAGCTTGGACTCAGATTCTGCACCCGAAGCTCTTGTGGTAGCGCCGGACCGCAGGAGGGAAGTTGAAGATGTGCCCCTCGTGGCGGAGGCTGATGCTCCAACACCGGCGATGCTAGAAGTTTCGGCTTTCGAGCCGAAAGTTGCCGAAGCTCTGGCTGTTGAGCCAGAAGTAGCTCAAGCCCTAGCTATTGAGCCGGAGATCACCCAAGTTCTGGCCCTTGTGCCGGGAACGGTTGAAGATCCGGCATCTGAGCCGGAAGTGGCAGAGGGTCCGGCTGCGGAGCTGGAGCTGGTTGGAAGTCCGGCGGCTATGTCGGAGGTGGTTGAAGGTCCGACGACTGTGCTGGAGGTGGTCACAGCGCCGGAGCCCGAGCCAGCGGCGGTTGAGGCCCCAGTTGAAGCTCCTGCTACTGCTCCAGAAGTGGTGGTCCCGGAGGTACCTGGGCTGGAGCCAGAGCAGCTTGCAGGACTGGCGACGGGTCCTTCAACTTTAGAGCTGTCGACTGAAGACCCGGAAGCGGCGCCTTCAACTGCTCCGGAGGTGGAAGTCCCCCCCGTGGGTTCTTCTGCTACCACTGAAGGGCTCCAAGAGAGCGGCCCTAGCGGTGCAGGGGTACAGGGGACCACTATTGTATAGTGGGACCCAATTTTTGTGACGGAGAACCCGTTTGAGGCTGCGGAAATGATCCCGGTAGGCCCAGAACCTATCCCTCTGGTGTTGTCCATAGACTAAGCCTGCTCAAGTCTTTGGCAGGTCCAGCTTGCCTTCGATCATGAGAGCAAAGCTTTGGAGGAGGAGCGCAACACCTTGAGGCGTTGGTACAACAGACTCCATTTTGAGACCAAGCTTGCTCAGACGAGGCTAGCTGACCAGAAGGAATGGATCAAGGGGGAGAAGGCCCGGTTAGAGTACTGGGATAAGTTGATGGAAGAGAAGGAGGTTGCCATCCGGGCGCTCGATGCTAACTCCAGGGAAATTCTGGGGCAAGCCAAGGAGAGACGTGACGCTGCTGACGAGCGTTACGAAAAGCTCGCAGAGTTGAATGAAACTCTCCTGAACCGTCGAGCGGACCTAGAGGCGAGGGAGGAAAAACTCCTGGGGCAGCAGGAGGATGTGGTGAGAAGAGAGGCGGAGGTCACCCAGAAGTTGACTCTGGGTGAGAAAAATTTGGTATATCGCAGCAAAAAGCTAGATCTATGGAAGGAGGAAGAGAGGAAGAAGAACTAGAAGGTGGGGCAAGATCTCTCGAAAAGAGAGTTTGACGTTGCTGCTAGGGAGGAGAGAGTCAAGGGCAGAGAAAAGAACCTAGCTGAGAGGCGGAACCGCATCCACCTCCGGGAGACAGAGCTGGCCGACCGGGAGAAGCAGGTTGCTAAAAACATGCAGCAGCATGCTAAGTTGGTTGAGCGACTTTCCCGTGAAGGTTCGGAGCTTGTGGCCGCCCGGAGGTCACTGGAGGAGCTGCGGAGCTCGAAGGCGACTGAGTCCTTGATGGTATGGGACTTCCAGGGACGTGCGGACAGGGCCCTCGTGCCTCTTGGTTTCAGTCCAGTACGCCCAGAGAACCCGGCACAGGAGCTAGACCAGACGCTGGCGGCACTTGGCTCTGCTGGCAGCAAATTCGACGCGATGGGTGACGTCATCGCCGATCAACTAGAGACGGAGAGTAAATCCTTGGCTGAGAACTTCGTTGAGTATGTCTTGGCATGTTACCGGAGCCGAGACACCTAGTTCTCCCTTGACCCGGTCTTTGAAGGAATCATCACGGAGGAGGAGGATGTCGCTAGGGCTAGTGTCCAAGAAGCTGCTGGGAAGGTTGCTTCATTTTTCCACAGTATCCTCCAGTAGCTAGGACTTTTCTCCCTTTGTCCCTTGTAATCTCAATTTTGTAATCCAGTTCTTTTGATTAATGAAATCCTCCTTTTTGCCTTGAAATTCACTTTGTCTTCAATATACTGTGTCATGTCTTATTGAGTACAGGGGCCCCTGCTTCTGCACGGAGCCAGGAGAAGAATTCTAGCTCCGGCCCCCTGCTTCTGCACGGAGCCATCGAAGTAGAGGGTCCATTGAGGCTCAGTGAATACCGGGACTTTGAGCTCTGGTTTTTGCTCATTGTGGCCCCTAGGGTTTGATGGAGAGGGAGTCCACTCCGCCACAAAGTTAGCCAATGCTTGACTTTTAATTGCTTGTCTCAACACGAATTCTAGATCGAATTCTGCCAGCTCCGATGCCCACTTTGCAACATTCCCAGTAGAATTAGGGTTTTGCAAAATTGCACGTAGTGGAAAAGAAGTTACCACTGATATTTTGTGGGCTTGGAAGTAATGACTAAGATTTCTTGAGGCAATAAGAACTACGTAAAGCAGTTTATGCACCTCAATGTATCTTGTCTTGGCGTCGGGTAGTACTTCACTGATGAAGTACACTGGGCATTGGACTGTCTGGACCCTCCCAGAGGGGCCCAGAGCTTCCTCCTCATCTACCCAGACCCTCCCGGAGGGGTCCGGACCTTCTTCTGGAATTTCTTGGTTCCTACCAAAGGAACCGGGAGCTTCTTTTGGACTGACCCAGACCCTCCCATAGGGTCTGGATCTTCTTGTTCAGTAGCAGTTACTTCTTCATTTGAAGGAGGTTGATCCTCTAGCATCTCGCCTTGAGGATTCGTGCCTGAGGGTTGGTACCCAGACTCACCTTCAGGTAGCTCCGGACCCTCCCGGAGAGGTCTAAACTCCTCAATTGGAGATGGCTCTGGTCTTCGGCAACCAGGACCATACTGACTACCTTTGTAGTTGCCGAAATGTAAAGCAGTAAAGGCTCACCAGGGTTCGGAGCTACCAGGATTGGTAGTGTGGTGAGGAGCTGCTTCAACTCCTGAAACGCCTTTTCTGCTTCCTCAGTCCAATGAAACGGTCCGGACTTCCTCAAGAGTTTGAAGAAGGGTAGCGCCCGTTCTGCCAGTCTTGATATAAACCGACTGAGCGCAGCTAGACATCCAGTCAACTTTTGGACATCTTTAATGCGGGCTGGGGGCCACATTTCTTCTATAGCCTTGAGCTTCGCCGGATTTTCTTTGATTCCTCGATGAGTCACCAAGAACCCCAGAAGCTTTCCGGAGCTAACCCCGAAGACACACTTGTCCGGGTTCAGCTTGGTGCACGTAGTGCGCAGCTTGTCGAAGATGGCTTGTAAGTTGTCAAGGAGTGACTCCTTGTTTTTTATTTTCATGATGATGTCATCAACATACACCTCCACCAAGTCTCTAATTAGCTCTCTAAATGTTTTATACATGTCTCGCACAAATGTTGAGGCAACATTTTAAAGACCAATGGCATGGCAGTATAACAATACAATCCATCTACTGTTATGAAGGCAGTGTGCTCTTCATCTTCCGTAGACATTTGGATTTGATGATATCCAGAGTATGCATCTAAGAAACACAGTAGTTCACACTCGGAGGTGGAGTCCACTATCTGATCTATTCTAGGTAGTGGAAATGGAACTTTTGGACATGCCTTATTTAAGGTGGTGTAGTCGATACACATCCGAAGCTTCCCACCAACCTTGGGTAAAATAACTGGGTTTGCCAGCCATTTTGGATGGAATACTTCCCGGATTAATCCAGCTTCGATCAACTTCTTAACTTCTTGTCGGATGAAGTTTTGCCGCTCGATTGATTGCTTTTGGGGCTTCTGGTGTATAGGTCGAGCGTCTGGGTAAATCTTCAGATTGTGCTCAATCACCTCCCTAGGGATCCCAGGCATTTGTGACGGTTGCCAAGCAAACGCATCAACATTAGCCCGGAGGGAAGTGATGAGCGCGAGTTCCTATTTGTTGTTCAGACCCCCTGATATACGTGTAGTCTGAGCATCATCAGAACCAATTTGGATGACTTTGACGGGAATGTCGGCATCGCCGCTTGGTTGCACACGAGGTGCGGAGGTAGAGCCTTTGTGATGAATGCTTAGAAGATTCGCAGCTGGCTCCTTACCGGATGCTTCCTCTTGCGTCGTGGTAAGCGCATAGAGTTCTTCTAGTGCAATAACTCCTCCAGTACGATCTCCGCGGATCCGGAGAACGCCCGTAGGTGTTGGCATCTTCAACACCAAATAACCATAATGGGCAGCAGCCATAAACTTGTATAAAGCTAGCCTGCCCAAAATGGCATTGAAAGGCAGACTGATCTGCGCTATGTCGAAGATCAATTTCTCGATTCTGTAGTTCTCCCAGGTCCCGAAGGTCAATGGGAGTGTTGAAAGCATCTAGGCCCCCATGAGGTATGGTTTCGGTGATTAATGACAACCATTGAATTTTACTAATGAATTTGTGGATGCAAGGTCTCCCATATCACTCAATCAAATGACATCTATATGAATATGAATATCAATTACTGATCATTGGAGACCCCTAAACAATCATTTTATGAGATCAATCAATTTTATGAAGATTAGAAGTAAAAGCTCATATGTCAAAGTCATTCAACCATAATTGACAATACTCAATTCTTGAACATCATCAGAAGTATATTTCCAACAAATGTCTAAGAGGTCAATCAAGCCAAATACAAAAGAATCACTTAGAAACAACTCGAAGCAAACAAAATCAACTCACCGGATCAACCGATGTTTCCATAGAACAACACATCGGTCGAGTTGGTTCAGCAGAAGAATAAGACCTCAGAAACAAAGCACTCACCAGATCATCCGATGTTAGGGGCAATGTTACATCGGTCCATCAGTACAGTATGCAATATCCTTGGACCAAGTGTGGCACCGGATCATCCGATGTACAACCTTTGAACACATCGGTCAATCACTCCAGTAAGCATCAAGTTTGAACCAATTCTGGAGGAAGTGCCACCGGATCATCCGATGAGAAGATAAGTGCAACATCGGCCTGACAACGGTCATATCTGACAAAGTGACATCAACTAATTTGGCTTTGACTGATGATAACTGAAGGGGAGACATCAGATCATCCGGTGTTCGTAGAGCAGTGATGTCAGCCTACTTTTCCAACTGCTATTTCGTGGAGGATGGCTATTTATACCCCTTCAACCTGTCAAATCAAAAACTTCTTGATCACCAGACATACTCTAGACATCCTCAAGCATTCAAGACATTGAGCCATCACTTCTACATCTTTTAGAACACTTACACACCAAGAGATATGCTAGAACTAGCTAGAGAGAGAGAGCTTGTGTGCCTCCATTCTTTGTGAGTGGAATCTCTAGTGTAGTGAGAGCTGTAAGGGAGTGTCCCTTGGTGTTTGTAACTGAGAGAGACTTCCGGAGCTTGCCAAGACGGTTGTGGAAGCCCGGAGGATCCAAGTTGTACAAGGCTTGAGCTCCACCTTGCCGAGGTTGGCAAACGGAGAAGAATAGTGAAGATCCCTAGTCTTGGTGACTTGGGTGTGGCTATACCCTTTGGTGGGTGCCACAACATGGATGTAGGAAAATCTTGACGATCTTGCCAAACCACGGGATAAATCCTCGTGTCTCCTCGGGAGTTTGCATTCTCTTCCTCTCCTTTACACTTATGCATTTCGTATATCGCAAAGTCACTATTCACTTGAATGCATAGGTTGTTTGCGTAGGGAATTGGGCTCTTAGTAATTACGTTTTATTGCCTTAATTTTTTAAAAGAAGCCCAATTCACCCCCCCCCTCTTGGGCATTCGATCCTTACAATTGGTATCAGATCAAGGTTGCTCATAGGATCATTCTAGCTTCACCGCTAGAGAGCTAAAATGGCCAAGGTTGGGGGTTCGGTTCCTATCTTCGAGGGCAAGAACTTTGCCTATTGAAAAGCACGCATGCGCACTTACCTAGAGGCTATTGCTCCTGAAGTATGGGAAGCGACCCACGCGGGGTTTGGTGAGCACAATTATGTTGGTGATCATATTAAATGGGACGCTAAAGCTAGGAATGCAATTTATGAATGTATTAGTCAAGATGTGTTTGCTAGGATTGCTAGCAAAGAAAAGGCATATGAAATTTGGGCTTGCTTGATAGAAATACATGAGGGTTCGTCTCGTGTCAAAGAACTAAAATATCACATGCTTAAAGCCAAATATGATGAATTTAAGATGCTATCTCATGAAAATGTCAATGAGATGTTCTCTCGCTTGAATGTACTTATTGAAGAAATTAATGCTCTTGACATTGCTTCTCTTGGCAAGGGACTCATCAACCGCAAGATCCTCATGCTCCTTCCCAAGCCAAAGTACAACATCATCAACTCCATGCTTCAAAAAGAGTCTCTTGACCACATTGAAGTTTCGGAACTCATTGGAGAAATTCACGCTCATGAGATGAGTGTACTTGGGATGATGGAGCAATCATCTTCAAAAACAATTGCTCTAAAGGCCTCCACCAAGAAAACAAGCCTCAAGAAGAAGAAGGTGGTTGAGCCTAGCTCAAGTGAAGAAGAGCAAGCATCAAGTGAAGATGACGATGATGAGCTTGCATTGATGATGAGAAAGTTCTCACGCTTGAACTCCAAGATTACTAAGAAGGGATACACATTTGATCCCAAGAAGAAAGTGTTTCTACCAAGGAGAGATGATCACAATACTTGCTACAATTGTGGTGACCAAGGCCACATCTCCTATGATTGTCCAAAACCGGACAAAAGAAAAGAGAACCACAAGAGCAAGCATCGCAAGCTTGAAGATAGTGAAGATGATGAAGAAGAGGCCAAACCCAAGCCAAGATCCTTTAGGAAGAGGAAACATGACAAGGGCAAGAAGGCAAAACTCTTCCCAAAGAAGAGAAATGGCCCACAAAAGGTGTTCATGTGTGAGGCAAATGAATGGGTCACCAACGAAGAAACAAGTGATGAAGAGAGTGAAGCGGAAGAAGAAAGTTTGGCCGGTCTTGCCATTGCCAACAATGATGACTCACCTCTTCATCCACCACCCATGTGCCTCATGGCGAAAGGTAACACCAAGGTATGTGATGACTCTAGCGATGATGAGCTTTCCCCCGATGATTTAACTTCATTAATAAATGAATATCATACTATCATAAAGAGGGAGAAGAGTAAGGTTAAAGCTCTTGAAGAAACTCATGCCAAGCTTGAGAGTGCTAACCTCGATTTGCTTGACAAGTATGAAAGCATACTTAAAGAGCATGACACGCTCAAATCCCATGTCAAGCAAATTGAGGAGGATAAGGCTAAAATCAAGCTAGATCATCATGAGCTTAACTTAGCACACCAAACACTCTTGGGAGAGCACAACAAGTTAATACAAGAACATCAAACACTTAACCTTGCTAATGAAGTGCTTGATCAAGAGTTGAAAAATATAAAGAAACAAACTCTTAATGATAAGATATCCATTACTTCTCATGTCACTAATGCTTTGCACAAGTCTTTGCCTTTGAAAGAGAATGCTAGGGAGAAGGACTTGTTGGAAGAAATTGAGAGTCTCCGCACTAGTGTGGCTAGACTTTCAAAAGGGGAAGTCAAACACAAAGAAATCCTCTTCCAACAAGCAAAGGCCTTCAACAAGAGAGGACTTGGATCCTTCCCGGTGCCTAACAAAGGAAAGGTGCCCTCACTGGAGCTTAGAACAAGCTTCATCAAGGAAGTTGGTTCTTATTGCCAACATTGTGAGGTCACCGGTCACCACACAAGGGAGTGTCCTCTTCCTAACCGACCTTCTCCAAAATTGCCCATTAATTACAAATCTACTTTCAATGATCGTTATTATCTCTTGAGTAAAGTAGATCGCAAGGTGAAGGCAAGGTTCATTGGCAAAGACATGAAGGGCATGAAGGGGAAGCTCCCCAAGCAACTTTGGGTCCCAAAGACACTTTACAAGGACCTAAGTTGGCTTGGGTGCCTAAAGTTAAAAATTGAATTCATGTGTGTAGGTGAACTACAAAGCCGGAGGAAAGCATTGGCTACTCGATAGCGGGTGCACCCAACATATGACCGGCAATGATGGTATGTTCACCACCATAAAAAACCCCGACAATCATGAACAAGTCACCTTTGGTGATAACTCTAAGGGCAAGGTAATTGGGTTAGGTAAAATTGCTATTTCAAATGACTTATCTATTTCCAGTGTTTTGTACGTTAGGTCACTTAGTTTTAATTTACTTTCTATTGCACAACTATGTGATCTTGGACTAACGTGCACCTTTAGCAAAAGTGATGTTGTTGTGAGTAGTGAGACAAGCCAAGAACTAGTCTTCAAAGGATTTCAGCATGGACACCTCTACCTAGTAGACTTCTCCAACAAGAATGCTAGCTTGACCACTTGCCTTTTCACTAAGACAAGTTTGGGATGGCTATGGCACCGACGCATAGCGCACATAGGGATGAGCAAGCTCAAGATGTCATTCAAGCTTGGGATGGTGACCGGCGTGAAGGATGTCACATTTGAGAAGAACAAACTTTGTAGCGCTTGTCAAGCCGGGAAGCAAGTTGCTTCACACCACCCGATGAAGACAATGGTGTCAACCTCCAAGCCACTTGAACTACTCCACATGGACCTCTTCGGACCGTCCACATATCAAAGCCTTGGCGGTAACCTCTATTGTCTTGTTATAGTTGATGACTACTCTCGCTATGCTTGGACTTTATTTCTAGGTGACAAGAGTGAAACTCCGAAAGTGTTCAAGATCTTCGCCAACTGCGCTCAACGGGAATTTCAACTTCCCATCATCAAGGTCCGGAGTGACAACGGCACCGAATTCAAGAACTACAACATTGGGGAGTGGTGTGACCGTGAAGGCGTGAAACATGAGTTTTCGGCCACATACACTCCTCAACAAAATGGTGTTGTTGAAAGGAAGAACAAGACTCTCATCACTCTTGCGCGAGCAATGCTTGATGACTACGGCACGTCGGAGAAGTTTTGGGCCGAAGCAATCAACACAGCGTGTCATGCCGCAAGTAGGGTCTACCTACATCGACTACTTCAAAAGACCCCGTACGAACTTCTCATTGGTAGAAAGCCCAACATCTCCTACTTTCGAGTCTTTGGGTGCAAGTGCTACATCTACTGCAAGAAAAGGCTCGGTAAGTTTGAAAGAAGATGTGATGTTGGTATATTTCTTGGTTATGCATCAAACTCAAAAGCATATCGAGTATTCAACCAAACCTCCAGTTTAGTTGAGGAAAGCTGTGATGTTGAGTTTGATGAAACTAATGGCTCCTAAGAGGAGAGTTTTGGTCATGATGAAATAGATGATGAGCCTCTACGAGAAGCCATGAAGAACATGACCATTGGAGACATCAAGCCGAAAGTTGAGGAGAGCCACGATCAAGGGGGAGCTTCAAGTTCCAACATCAACACATCAATGGCGCCTCAAGTTGACAAAGAAGAGAAGGATGATCCATTGCCAACTCAAGACTCACAAGCCACACAACATCAAGAAGAAGAAGAAGTCCATGATCAAGTCCAACCACAAGAGGAGCAACACGCATCACCATCGCCAAGTGCTTCACAACCACTTATGAGGCATGGACGCATCTACAAGGCGCATCCGATGGACCAAATCATCGGAAGTCCGTCAAGGGGTGTAAGTACATGCTCTCGCCATTTCGCTTTGTTTTGTGAGCACTACTCGTTTGTTTCATGTGTAGAACCCACTCACATTGAGGAAGCACTCCAAGATCCAAATTGGGTGATGGCCATGCAAGAAGAACTCAACAACTTCATCCGCAATGAAGTTTGGGTGTTGGAGGAGCGACCCAAGGACAAGAACGTCATCGTAACAAAGTAGGTGTACCGCAACAAACAAGACGAGAATGGCGTTGTGGTCCGCAACAAGGCAAGACTTGTGGCCAAAGGGTTCTCGCATGTTGAAGGACTAGACTTTGGGGAGACATTTGCCCCGGTCGCCCAGCTAGAAGCCATCCGTATACTTCTTGCCTTTGCATCACATCATAATATTAGACTTTATCAAATGGATGTGAAAAGTGCCTTTCTTAATGGTTACATTAACGAGCTTGTTTTTGTTGAACAACCTCCCGGGTTTGAAGATCCGAGGAATCCTAATCATGTGTATAGGTTGCACAAGGCGCTCTACGGGCTCAAGCAAGCACCTAGGGCATGGTATGAACGACTACGGGATTTCTTGATCATGCAAGGATTCAAGATCGGGAGGGTGGACACCACACTCTTCACCAAAGACATCAACGGAGATTTATTTATTTGCCAAATTTATGTTGATGATATTATTTTTGGTTCAACTAACAAAGATCTTAGCCATGAGTTTGGCAAAATGATGTCTAGGGAATTCGAGATGTCGATGATTGGAGAGCTCAACTTCTTCCTTGGTTTTCAAATCAAGCAACTTCAAGAGGGGACCTTCATCTATCAAGAGAAGTACACCAAGGACCTCTTGAAGAAATTTGAGATGGGAGATTGTAGCTCAAGAAGCACTCCAATGGCAACAAATTGTCATTTCAACGCGGATAAAGACGGTAAACCTATTGATCAATCTAACTACCGTTCTATGATTGGTTCATTGCTATATCTTACCGCATCTAGGCCCGATATCATGTTTAGTGTATGCTTGTGTGCTCGCTTTCAAGCGGCACCTAAAGAATCGCATCGGAAGGCGGTCTTTAGGATACTTCGGTATCTTAAGCATACCCCTAGTGTGGGCTTGTGGTACCCTAAAGGTGCAAAATTCCACCTCTTGGGATACTCGGATTCGGACTTTGCCGGATGCCGGGTGGATCGCAAGAGTACCTCCGGTGGGTGCCACTTGCTTGGGCGTTCCCTAGTATCTTGGTCTAGCAAGAAGCAAAATTCCGTCGCCTTGTCCACGGCGGAAGCGGAATATATTGCGGCCGGTGCATGTTGTGCCCAAATTCTTTATATGAAGCAAATCCTTTTGGACTTTGGTATTAAACTTGGTTGTGTGCCTCTCCTTTGTGACAATGAAAGTGCGGTTAAGATAGCTAAAAACCCCGTTCAACACTCCCTCACTAAGCACATTGATATTCGCCATCATTTCTTGAGGGACCATGAAGCTAAAGGAGACATCTCCTTGCGAGGTGTTAGGTCCGAAGAACAATTGGCGGATATCTTCACTAAACCACTTGATGAGAAAACTTTTTCTAGACTAAGAAGTGAGTTAAATGTGCTAGATGCATCAAACGTCATGTAAGTCGCCATGATCATGTAAGAATGCATCTCATATAGGTCTTGTCTAACTTTCAAAGGATAGGGGTGAGCAAGGGTTAGCTTGGGATGGAGGTTCTTTTGGGTTTCCCCAAGGCTTGGAGAGTGGCTCTCCCTGAAGAAGCCTTTGAAAGGTTCAAATTTGGCAAGATAGATTTACTTTATGTCTTGCATGATGCCTGCCATATAGACTTGCACTTATACTTAAATCTCTTGCATTATAAATTGTTTGGCATTGCATACGGTACATTGTCACAAAGGGGAACCCACCTCATGAGAAAGAGACTTGTTTGAAATGCAATATCTCAACTCATATGATGTGGGAAGAACAAAATGTTAGGTGCGTAATGTCTAAAGGAACATGCCTCTAAGAGATAGAAGGTTTCATCCTCTAGCTCACAAAGCATGGGCCTTACATTTTATTTGGATAATTTCCTCCCTATTTTCTTCGGTGTTGTATTTGCTTTAAGGCTGAGCCAAGTTATTGGCATATTAGTATTTTTGAGGGGTAAGGGGTTGCCCAAAAAGTCCTAAGACATGTGTTTCTCATTGTTTGTTTATTTGGTCAAATGACATATATGGGATGTTGCTGTTTTGTAGTCATCGGATTATCCGATGCTTAGGCCAGACCATCATCGGATCAGTTGGTGTTCAATAGCCAAGGGTCAACTCAGTCAGTATCTCAAATCAACCGACGAGTTCATTTTGAGAAACATCGGTGCATCCGATGTTCACATTTCTGGAGCTGTGCTAAAATCCACCGATGCTATACCTTTACATGTCGGTCCATCCGATGTCAACGTTAACTTTTTGAATATCCTGACTGTGCCATTCGACCGATGATCCTATCTTGTAACGTCGGTCCATCCGGTGTTAAATTTTCGGCTAGGGTTTGGGACCCACTATTTAAACGCCCCTTCACCTCCCGGTTTTCTCTCTCCCCGACCCCGACGCTCCCTCACCTCCGACCGCCGCTCCTCTCACCCAAGCGCTGCCACCGCCGCCTTTGACCGCCACCGCCCTCCGGCCGCCGCCGCACCACTGCAGCAGCGCCGCCGCTGCCTCCTCCAGCGCCACCGCCGCCACTCTCCTCCATCGCCACAGCCGCTCCACCCAAGCACCGCCGACCGCCACCTCTGCTCCATCCCGTGCACCACCGCCGCCGCCCCACGCACAGCCACACCGCCCTCTCCATCACTGTGGTGCCTCCCTACGTCGCTAGGGTTTCTGGCCGCGACGATCTTCGTATCGCCGTTCCGTGCGCTTGACATCGTCGACTTCATTCACGCGCATTACCTCATCGCAATGGCTTGTGACAAAAAGAACAAGGGCAAGGCCATTGCGAAGCCGGCCGCAAAGAAGCAAAAGCTTTCGAAGGAGGAAAAGAAGGCTTTGATGGCCGCTCGTGCCGCCGAGGAGCGAGAGCGTGGCCGAGGAGGATCACTGAGGATCTGCGAGGCTCGTCCGAGGCAGCCTCCCGTGCTAGATGAGTCCGAGCCAAGAGAAGAGCCGGAAGTGCCACTTGTTCGCCGGTGCTCAGCCAGGACCCGTGGGGGTCATCCGCCGGAAGTACAACGTTCACGACCAACTGCTGCCGATCTCCAAGAGAACAGGGCGGCCCAGAGAGCCGTCTACGAGATGGACACCAACGTCCATGTTGGTGAAGGTGTCCGGCTGACAGATTACAGGAAGATGAAGGCCAAGCAACTCAGAAGACTCAGATGGAGCGTTTTTCTTGAGGAGTGGTTCCCGCAGCCCAGAGAGGCACGTGTGGACAGTCGGTTTTGGACCTTGACCCAGGCGTCGTTGTACGAGACGTATAGACGTCGTGGCCATAAGATCTTCCAGCACAACTTCTTGGACTGGGATCAGCTTGCTCTAGCAGCCGAGACGGAGATACGCCCCTACTTTGCGAGGTACAGAGGGCTAGTGGAGCTGGTGTCCTACGAGAGGAGTGCCTACGTGGAGGACTGGGTCCGCATATTCTACGCTACCCTCTACGTCTCTGAGGGCCGCAGATCTATAGACTTCATGTTCATGGGCCAGCACCATCACCTGACGAGACAGACTTTGGCACAGCTACTAGGAGTGGATCTCCACGACACTTGCCTGCATGAGAGAGTGTATGGACAGGCAGACCCGCCGAGGAGGCCGCTCACTGGAGGAGTGGCACCGCCCCTGGAGGAGATACGCTCCCTGTTTGCACCGTCCTTCTCTCCAGACCAGTCGAGGGTACCGGCACTGCTGACTCCAGTTGCGCGGACAGTGCACCTTGCCTTGCGTCACACTCTTTTGACGAGGTCCGTATACCTAGAGGGGTTCACTAGCCTGCAGCAGACCCTCCTGTTCTACGTCATGAACGGGATGGAGTTCGATATTGTGGACATCCTCATATGTGAGATGGAGGATGTGATCACTGACGGAGTTAGCATGATGAGGCAGCTTGTGTTTGGACACTGGATCAGCTACTTGCTCTCCATGGTTGTTCCTGAGGAGTCCGCCGTGCGTGACCGTCTCACTGACGAGAGTGTCATACGGTTTAGCCACTACCGAGCTCCAGCTCCTGGAGACCGATGCCTTGGCCGTCCAGTCAAGCGTCAGGTCCGAGCTTGGCTATCCGAGGAGGATTGGTCAGATCTGGAGAAGGAAGATGAGAGGCTTGCTCAGGCAGAGCCTCAGGGTGAGGACCTTCAGCACATTTGGTCCGAGAGTGACACGGATGACAGTGTTGAGGAGTACTTCCCACCTCCTCCCTCACCCAGGCAGCACGACGCGGAGGCTGCAGGCTCGACCGTGCCCCCTCCTACACCACCTCCCGTCTCAGAGGCACAAGTCTCTCAGCCGTCCGAGCTCACCTCCCTCCTCCAGCAGATGGTTGAGCAGCGGCGCCTGGACCGGCTTGCAGCTGAGCAGGCCCGAGCTGAGCAGGCAGCGCGCCTTTTGGAGCTCCAGTAGCAGCAGCAGGAGATGCAGCGCCAGATCGCCCGTGAGAGGCGAGAGGATACAGACCGGCTGACGGGGCTGATAGACCAGATGCACCAGCGCTCCCTCGACCTGCAGCAGCAGACGCAGCAGGCGATGATGGGCATCCTGGGGTTGAGCACCAACCCTACACCCAGACCGGGATTGCCCTGCCGTCCCAGCTGCCAGGTGTTGCTCCACCCCCGCCTGTCCTTGCTCCAGCTGCAGCTCCAGTGCCGACCACGCCGATCCCGACGATCAGCATGTCTCCACTGCTGGCTCCAGGCGCACCGATCCACTCTCCGCTGCCGGCTACGACGTTATTCCAGCAGACGCTGGCATACGTTGTCAGTGCCCCGTTGCCAGCAGCTCCGACTCAGCAGGCACCGACAACGGCTCCCACGGCTCCTTTATCTCCCTCCACTTCTACTCCAGCCTCAGCCGCAGCAGCAGGCAGCAGCTCCGACGACAGCACCCCCGACGGTGACCAGTTCGTCATCGCTTCAAGCACTCAGGATTCGTAGGTACTCGGATTCCTTTTTGGTGTCTTGATGCCAAAGGGGGAGAAGAGTTAGAGAGTTAGGGGGGTTGCTTAGAGGGTTGCTTAGTCTCAGGGGGAGTCTCTATCTCTATATCTTTTGTAATTTGGTGTTTTTACTACTCATTTGCTATTCATTATGTATTCTTGTGCCACTTATTCTCTTGAGTTATTAATTGATTGAGCTTTCGCGTTATTAATCTCTTTTGAGTATTCAAGTTTATTATGACATATCTTGTACTCATTGCATATCTTCTTAAGTATCGTACTATCAAATTTATTATTATGCTTCACTTGTTGTGTTGTCATCAATCACCAAAAAGGGGGAGATTGAAAGCATCTAGGCCCCCATGAGGTATGGTTTCGGTGATTAATGACAACCATTGAATTTTACTAATGAATTTGTGGATGCAAGGTCTCCCATATCACTCAATCAAATGACATCTATATGAATATGAATATCAATTACTGATCATTGGAGACCCCTAAACAATCATTTTATGAGATCAATCAATTTTATGAAGATTGGAAGTAAAAGCTCATATGTCAAAGTCATTCAACCATAATTGACAATACTCAATGCTTGAACATCATCAGAAGTATATTGCCAACAAATGTCTAAGAGGTCAATCGAGCCAAATACAAAAGAATCACTTAGAAACAACTCGAAGCAAACAAAATCAACTCACCGGATCAACCAATGTTTCCATAGAACAACACATCAGTCGAGTTGGTTTAGCAGAAGAAGAAGACCTCAGAAACAAAGCACTCACCGGATCATCCGATGTTGAGGGCAATGTTACATCGGTCCATCAGTACAGTATGCAATATCCTTGGACCAAGTGTGGCACCGGATCATCCGATGTACAACCTTTGAACACATCGGTCAATCACTCCAGTAAGCATCAAGTTTGAACCAATTCTGGAGGAAGTGCCACTAGATCATCCGATGAGAAGATAAGTGCAACATCGGTCTGACAACGGTCATATCTGACACGGTGACATCAGCTAATTTGGCTTTGACCGATGATAACTGAAGGGGAGACATCGGATCATCCGGTGTTCACAGAGCAGTGATGTCAGCCTACTTTTCCAACGGCTATTTCGTGGAGGCTGGCTATTTATACCCCTTCAACCTGTCAAATCGAAAACTTCTTGATCACCAGACATACTCTACACATCCTCAAGCATTCAAGACATTGAGTCCTCACTTCTACATCTTTTAGACCACTTACATACCAAGAGATAGGCTAGAACTAGCTAGAGAGAGAGAGCTTGTGTGCCTCCATTCTTGGTGAGTGGAATCTCTAGTGTAGTGAGAGCTGTAAGGGAGTGTCCCTTGGTGTTTGTAACTGAGAGAGACTTCCGGAGCTTGCCAAGACGGTTGTGGAAGCCCGGAGGATCCAAGTTGTACAAGGCTTGAGCTCCACCTTGCCGAGGTTGGCAAACGGAGAAGAATAGTGAATATCCCTAGTCTCGATGACTTGGGTGTGGCTATACCCTTTGGTGGGTGCCACAACGTGGATGTAGGAAGACCTTGACGATCTTGCCGAACCACGGGATAAATCCTCGTGTCTCCTCGGGAGTTTACATTCTCTTCCTCTCCTTTACACTTATGCATTTCGTATATCGCAAAGTCACTATTCACTTGAATGCATAGGTTGTTTGCGTAGGGAATTGGGCTCTTAGTAATTAAGTTTTATTGCATTAACTTTTGAAAAGAAGCCCAATGCACCCCCCCTCTTGGGCATTCGATCCTTACAAGTGTAATGGAACCAAGAGGAGTAATGGTTCCCGGACCTACTCCGGAGAAAGGTCGGGATGGGTGAAGGTCCGAAGGCCGAAGCTGAAGCTTAATGAAAGCTTTGAAGCTTATGAGGTTTAGCCCGAAACCTCCATCCACCATGACATGGTGGATTTGGATATTGTTAATGGTGGGTGACACCATCAACGGGAGTTGACCTGCCCCAATCATGTTTCAGGGGCGGTCCGAAGCATCAAAAATGATGGGTGTGTCCATCCACTTCCAATGTGGTTCTGCCTTAGCAGTAGGAGCTACCATGGCCATGTCCTGCAGCATTGTCTTGAGGATGCAACGAGAGGTGATGTCCCAAGAACCACCATATATGGTGTTCAAGGTTTTCCGGCGCTCGTTGTCAGAAACGTCGGAGTCATCGTCGACAGTGTTGTAGACGGCTTTCAAAACCTTTTGAGGGTCCTGGAAACCTAGCTCCTCGTCAGTCGGAGCTTCGTCGACTTTTTGTTTTCCTTCCCTTTGACGGAAATGAGCTTCTTCCCGGCGCTTGTTGTAGCGCTCGGCAAGGATCTGGACCTCCCGGCACTCTTCCAAGTTGTGTCGATTCGTCTTGTGAATTGGACAACATGCTTTGGAATTGTAGCCGTCCTCTGATGAAGGATGAGGTTGCTTCTCGGGGCGTGGCCCCCGACTTCCAGGGGCTGCAGCAGCAGTAGCTGGAGTGCCGGGCGACGACTTCTTTTTGCCGTTGGGCTGCTTCTTCTTTTTACCACTACCAGAGGTAGCAGCTTCAGTTTTGGAGGACTTCTGGTTGGCCTCTGGAGCTGGCTTGGAGTGCATTTCACAGCCCTCCACGGCTCTAGCGCATTTGTCAGCTAGGTTGAAGAGTTTTGTGACGCTGGTAACTTCTTTAATAGCCAGCTTCTCTAGCATCTTCTTATCTCGAACAGCCTGTCTGAATGCAACGATAACAGAAGAGCTCGAGATAGAAGGAATGGTATTTCGTACCTAAGAGAATCGCTGGATGAAGGACCGTAGTGATTCCCCTGATGTTTGCTTTATAGCAAACAGGTCCAGTTCAGTGCCAGGACGGGTATAGGAGCTCCCGAAGTTGGCAGTGAATTGTTGGCATTGTTCCGCCCAACTATTAATGGAGTCGGGTGGAAGACTCATGAACTAGGACCTTGCAGTCCCGGTTAAAGCCACCGGGAAGTAATTGGCCATTACAGCCTCATCACCTCCCGCTGCCAATATGGCAGTTGAGTAGATTTGAAGAAATTCAGTGGGGTTGACTATCCCATCGAATTTTTCTGGCAAGTGAGGCCGGAACTTCTGTGGCCATCTGACCATGCGTCAATGCATGGCCAGGGCAGAACAACCTCCTCCTGCTCCTTGAGGAGCAGGGTTGTCCCGAGCCTCTCACCTTTCGCGAGCACGCTCGATATGGACACGGTCGTCCTGTTGCCGGTAACGGCGATACAGTTTCGACCGCAGGTCAGGAGTCAGAATCCTAGTGATGGTATGAGTGCGTCGCTCCCCGGGGGGCAACGAAGTCACCTGCTGGGAGGCAGCACGTCTCCTTTGTTGAGAAGCTTGCGGACCAAGTCGACCGGACAAGGTCCATCGTTGTGAAGGTGCTCGCCCTGAAGGGGGAGGACCTTGATTACTGATGCCTGCAGCTGTAGCTGCGACCAGATGGTCGACATCAGCCCTCCACTGCTCCTTAGAACCCTGGAGTGCACCTAGAGGTGGTGGATGTTGCAGAAGAGCTCGCGCAGCAATGAGCATGTGCTCGGGGTTGTTGTTTGCTGATGCGATGATCGACGCAGATGCCCCATCTCGTTGATCGGCATTGTTTGACGGAACAGATGGTGCTACAGTGCCTGCCGGAGAAATTGGCACCTGCTAGCTGCTGAACGTTGAAGGGGTTGCCTCCAGCAGGTTGTTCAGCACGATTGCTGTTGGATGATCCAGCAGCTGAATTCACCATCTTGTGATCTCGGGATTGCTCCCCTACCTGGCGCGCCAAATGTCGAAGTGTTTGATACGACACTTCCCCCGGACCCGCTGAGAAGCAGCCCGTTGAGGTTCTTTTATGGTTGGGGCACGCAAAGATCAAGATCAAGATGGTGACCTCAGAGATTTACGTGGTTCGGGCCGCCTGAGCATAACACCCTACTCCATGGGATGTGTAATTGTATTGAGCGAGTGCGTTCGCTAGGGTCAGGTCGAATCCGCCTAGCTTCGATCGTCGATATTCGTGCGGTGCAGCCCTTTTATAGTTCTAAGGACTGACCATTACAAAGTTGGCTTGACCCGACATGTGGCTCTGGCATGCTTAATGACCTAATACATTGTTTAAAGAGTATTAAGTACAATTAATAGTGTGGTAACGTGCCTTCATGGCAGCGTTACCCCTATTAATGGTGCACTGATCGTGTGTCATTAATATGGTATTAATGACACATTATCAGACCTTGTAACTGCCGCTTTAACCATCCTTGAATGTCTGTAATGGTCATGATTGGCTTGTATTTCTGTTGGTGACGAAGGTCCGGAGGCTCCACACGTGGCAGATCTGGAGCTTTTCCTTGCGGGAGGGTAGGTTCGGGGTTGTTGTACACATGTCGGTAGCGGAGCTCCTCTCTGACGAGGGCTAGGTCCGGGGCTGTTGTACACGTGTAGTCGCTGGATCTTCCCTTGGTTGGGAGTTTTGTTCCGGTCTTATTTTACACGTGTTAACCCAGGAGCCAGCCATATGAGGGGTGCGGGTCCGGTGCAACGTGACATGTGAGACCTGCAAGGGCCTTCCACTCTGACGGGTGGAACTTTCTTACATTTTTTGCGGTATCGTGGGGTACCCGGTACGTAGGGTACCGACAGTCACTGTTATGCACAGCAACTAAGATAAATTCAAACCTAATCCAAGTTGATTTAGGTGATGAAGCATGTATAAGAATTAAGGTTTATCAAGAGGTCAAACTATAAGAACATCAAGAGAAAAACAAATTCTATACAAGAACTACAGAAAAGGGTCTATGTTAGCTTCCACTTCTGGTAGAAAAGGATTGGGTTCATTAAGGTGGATTTAGGAGTAATGTTTCTATGGTCATCTATGTAACTTTCATGTAGGGGAAAGTACAAATGAGAGATTCGGTGAGGAGCAAACCTAATGAGCCTGGGATTGTTACAGTACACAACTGTGGTCAAGTGAAAGGTTTTAGCAAAATTTCAGCTAAAGCAACAGTAGAATATGGTCTGCAAAGTTCCACAAGGCTTTAAGCTTCACTAATTTCTCATGGAAAACATGGAGCTTTAACATAGGCAACAGTTGGTTTTCTGTTTAGAGAAGTTCGAAAAGAATCCAACAAAATTGGTTTCATAATTTTCTAAGCATTCTACCACTAGATATGAATTTTACAAGTTTCACTAGTTTTTCTGATTTAGTTTCTATTATTTTTGGACATTTTATGGATATAGGACAAAAGCACACAATTTGACTTGGTTAAGCACCTCCAATGAGGTTGAAATTTTTACTGGAAACCCTGAGGTACTAATGGAAGAGATTGGCCAAGTTTGAGAATTTTCATGTAGTGGAACTCCTGGTATAAAATTCTAAATCTTTTGCTTCAAAGAATTAATTTGTACTACTGGATACCACAGGTCCAGATATGGTTCTAAAAAATGTTGTTTGAGATTTTTTGGAGTTTTCTTCTCGTCTCTATGATTTTTCAAAGTTTGCATAGTTTTTGGAATTATTTTCTTCTTGGAAATTCTAATGATTGAATGACAATGGGGTCCACGAGCTGACTCAATCTTTGACTAACAGACGGGCCCGTGGCCTTTCATCCATTGGCTGACAGAGGGCCCCCTTCACTTAAACGGACCAACCAAAGTGAAGCAACACGAGAAACAGAGTTAGAAGCGCACAGGCATAAGAGATCCGGTGGGTGCAGAAGATCCCACCCGTCTTCAACCCTGGGCAGCGGAGGCCGCTGCCCCATGGGCGGCGGCGCAGCTCGCCGGCACCTCACCAGAGACGGCGAGAGGCGGTGAGGCTGGGCCCAGGATGAACGGCGCAACCATGGGAGCACGATGATCTAGCCGGGTGGTGCAGCACTTGCCGGAATAGGGCCGGCGGCGGCCGCTCTATGGCGGCCAACTCCGACGAGCATCAACTTGGCAACCAATTGAAGAGATGGATCAGAATTTGATCGTACAGCAGCAGGATTACATGTATAATAAGATTATGGACTAAAATGTAGGATTCGCTTGAAATCAGAATTCAACCCTGACCTAGGTGAAACAGAGCCGCGGTGGGGAAAACTTGCCGTTTGACTCCTATACTCGATCATTGCCTCTGGTTTTTGTTCTTGGTGATGCGCAATGACCTGTCCGGTGAGGCAAGCCTATGAAATGAATATAGCAATCTGGGACAGCAAGAATAACGTTGGGCGAACCTTGTCAGGGTAATTTCTGAGCAGGCGAGTGCCTGAGCCGGTCGAGCATCGTTGCGGCGTGGTGATGAATCAACCGAAGGTGAAGAAGGGAAATCCACCGTGGAGCAACTTGGGAAGGCAAGGAACGGGCTGGCACCAGCTCGAGGACGAAGAGCAAGTCTTGGCGATACTTGCAGCACCCTTGGCCGAGCTGCAAAGGGGAGGAAAGAGCTGGTTGTTAGGAAATCCCACCTACCAAAACAGGTGAAGAATATTAGGAAATGAAAGATATCAAAATCAGATTATAGTAATGACCATGGGTTTAGCAAAGGGATCGATTGCTATGGCAATCGATCCGATCTCCTGCTAATTCTTTCCCCAAATCCCTGATTGGGGGATTTCAATGCCATAATTGGGAGGCCCCCTGGCACCCTCCTACTCAATATATGCAGAGGCTCCTGCCTCCCTCAGTCTACCCGACCTAAGCATAGGCAAGAGCATCAAGTCAGAGGTTCCGATCACCTAGGAGGGAAGTCAGAGGAAGGACCTCCCACTGCTTCACCGTCGTTTTGCGCCGGTGACTATGACTACACCACCACGGAGAACTTCGGCGCCTTGATCGTCGTCGTTGAGGAGATGGCAGCCAACATGGCTAAAAAGGGTATGTTCATGTCCTAATCTCTTAGCCTAAGTTGATTGATGTTTGTTGTAATGTATGTTCTATGTTTTGATCCAATCCGAACCTAAAAGCTAATCAAGTCTTAGCTAATTGCTCTCAGTTTTTACATCAATGGTATCAGAGCCACCTTGATTAATTTTAGGTTTCGGTCTCCTAAGTTTCTCTAATTCCTCAGTATTGATCTCTACAGCAGAAAGGAAGAATAAGAATCACTATACTTAGGATTTCGGGTTTCAACCCGAAATCGGGTACTAAGCTTCCTAGTCACCAAATTAGGACCCTTGGGTCAACAAATAAGGATCAAATTTTGATCGAATCAAACACACAGAGAAAGATTCATGCTCGGATCAAATAGCTTAGAAAGGGGATTAGAACTTATCTCAAATCCGGCACCTCGGTCTATTCACGTCCAAGCCCTGCGCTTGACGGTGGATCAGCGCACCCCGATTCTGGAACCCATCTCTCCGATGGACGATGGAGGCTCTTGGGTTTGAACCCTACGCCGGCCTCCATACGCAAAGTCCACCCGACGGTCGATGAGAATGCGCCGAGCGGTGTGTGGCCTTGCGCTAGTCGGAACTCAGCCCGCGCCACTAGGGAGGTCGCCGGAACCCTAGGGTTCCCGGTCGAGCCAAAAACCTAGCGGGTTTCCGGGGCCCCTTCCTTGATCCATGGCCGACAAGCCTACCCGACGACGAGCCGCGCTTCGGCGAACTCGCGCGGTGGCGTTAGGGGCCGCGGCGGCACTGCAGCTCTCCTGGCGGCGGCGGCAGATCTCGCCTCTCTCGGCTTCTTCGGCGCAGAGGAGAGGACGAGGGGATCGGGGAGGCGACGAATATGCTAGGGTTACGGCCCTCTCGGCAGTTTTGCCCCTCCGACGGTAAATCCCAACTGCCCGGATCAAATAAGTGACGCGTACTGGAAAAACCATGACCGTCGGATTAGAATCATGTGGCTCACAGCCGACGGCGCAGCACCGGGCTTAATGGGCCGCTTGGGCCGCCCTTTTGTTTTGCCAGGAATTTAGTATTTTTCTTAACGGGCTAATGGGCTGAAATCAGAGGAAGGCTGGGCTGCAGAGCACCAGTTCTCTTTTTATTTTCCTGAATTTTTCCTCAGTGGGCTGGGCCATCACAGAAGTTTATATGGGCTGGTTTTCTTTTAATCAGTTTTCTCCACATTTTAGCTTTTGGGCTGGGCCAGTTCAGGAGTTTTGGGCTGAATTATTTTCAGCAGTGGGTGTTTCATAAATTAGATAATGAGCAAAAATAAAATTTGTGGGACCCACTGATTTAATTTACTTGGCTGAGAAAATTAAATTAGTTTTGTTTGATGTATTGAAAATGTTTGATGTAATGTTATATATATATAAGTATTGCTATTATTGTTAAATTAGTAGATTTTCTCAGTCATTAAATTAAATTTGCTGTAGAATCAATTTTAGAATTATTTCAGTATTGAAAATACTTAGAGATAAATTGCTCATAATTTTGCTTCCGCTGTTTTAGTCATCATAATAATTTTATTGAGTAGCCAACGTGAAAAATAAAATTATTGTGATTTATGGTAAAATTTTGATAAGTAGCCAACGTGAAAATCAAAATTTTTGCCATATTCAGTTTGTATTTTATGTTTCCATGGTAAATTGTGTTAAGCAGCCAACGTGAACAACACTATTTGCTATGTTTGAAATTGCTATCATAGAAATTATGTTGAGTAGCCAACGTGAAAAACATAATTTATCATGCTTAGTTTTTTATTAATTTGTTTTGTTCTCTTTATTATGCATTCACTTATGTCTGTACATGTTTACTCTTTTCAGACAGTTCCTCAGGGCAAAATGCCAACCACAGTTTACTCAGTCACATTTCCCAGCTCACTGGAAACAACTATGGGGAATGGAGAGAGAAATTAGAGGTCGCATTGGCCGTTGCTGAGCTGGACTTAGCCTTGACAGAGCCACGTCCGGTGGCTCCAGTGGCAATCATTGTTATGAGAGGCTATGGCTTTGTGGTACTCATTCATCCTCTCCTGAAAAGGGTGCTGAGGAAACTCAGCAAGCTTATCAGGAGAGGATGAATGAGTACCACAAAGCCATAGCCTCTCACAACAATGATTGCTCTAAGTGGAATGCATCAAACAGGAAATGTTTGATGATCATTAAGACCAACATCTGCACTGCAATTAAGGGAGCAATTGGTGATTGTGAGACTGCCACAGAGTACCTTTAGAAAATCAAGAACACCTACACAGGTTCTACTAAGACCACAACAAGCACTCTTATTGAGTAGCTTGTTACTCAGAGGTTTTCTGGAGGTAGTGTTCGGGATCATATCCTGAAGATGACCAACATAAATGGCAAACTTAGTGGGATGAACATGGAGGTGAAGGATGAGTTTCTCATCCATCTCATCTTCAAATCTCTCCCAAAGGAATATGAGACATTTGTGGTCAACTAAAATTCCAACCCAGAAAATTGGAATTTAGAAAAGGTTATGGCTATGTGTGTGCAAGAAGAGGAGAGGCTTAAGACAGCTCGAGGTGACTCAGTTAATTTTGTGAAGGGCAAGAGGAATTTCCATCCAAAGCCCAAGCAAAATTCTCAAAATGACAAAGGAAAGGGCAAGGCACCTCAACAGCCACAAACTCAGCCTAGGCCTGATATGAAAGAACTGATGGCAAAAGGAGTGTGCTTCCTCTGCCAGGATCCAGGTCATCAACAGAAGGATTGCATTGGCTTTTTGAAGTGGTGCAACAAAAGAGGTAATGACTTGGTAACTTACATAGATGAATCCCTGTACTTAGAAAACTCTTCATCTTCATGGTGGATTGACTCAGGAGCAACTGTGCATGTTACTCATTCTTGGCAGGGGTTGACTATAAGGAGGAGCCTAGGAAGAGGAGAAAGGAGAATTAGAGTTGCGGATGGACATGAAGCGGAAGTAGAAGCCATTGGAGATGTTCCTTTAGATTTACAAGACATCTTTGTACTTACACTTCATGATGTTCTTTATGTACCCGCACTTAAGAGAAACTTAATTTCAGTGTCATGTTTAGATGATTATGGATTTGTGTGCCATTTTGGCAAAGGCAAGTGTGTCATTAAGTTTGATAATAAAATAGTGGATCTTGCTTTACGTCGAGATCAACTTTATTTATTATCTACGCACGACAATGTGAATGAGATAACCGATATCAAAACTCATCACGCAATGACTCAAGTTTCCAAAAGCGCAAACGAATCGATCACGAAATGTCATCGAAATTATGGCATTGTCGCTTAGGCCATATTTCGAGGGGGAATTGAACGACTCATCTCGCAATCAATTCTTCCTCAGTTAGATTTTTCGAACTCATACGAATGCATAGACTGCATTAAAGGAAAATTCGTTAAGAAAAATGCCAAATGAAGCACGGGAACCTTAGAATTAATACACACAGACATATGTGGTCCTTTTCCCATAGTCTCCATTGATGGTTTTGACTCATTCATAACCTTCACGGATGACTACACTCGTTAGGCTACATTTATCCAATCAAGGATCATTCCGAAGCATTGGATAAATTTAAGATCTTTAAGGTTGAAGTTGAAAATATGCATGACACTAAGATTAAAGTTGTTAGGTCAGATCGTGGTGGAGAATACTACGGTCGACACACCCCATATGGCCAAGTACCTGGACCATTTGCACGGTTTTTACAGGAACATGGCATAGTCGCTTAGTACTCCATGTCGGGCAAACCTCAGCAGAATGGAGTCACGGAACGTCGCAACAGCACTCTCATGGACATGGTTAGATCCATGCTTAGTCATTCGGATCTTCCGGTTAGCTTATGGATGGAGGCTTTAAAAACCGCTATTCATGTGCTTAATCGGGTTCCGACTAAGTCGGTGTCAAAAACACCATATGAGATGTGGACGGGACGCAAGCCATCACTTAGTTATTTACACATTTGGGGCTGTCCCGCCGAAGCTAAGATCTTTAACCCAAGCTTAGGGAAATTGGATCCTAAGACTGTTAGTTGCTACTTTATCGGGTATCCTAATAAAAGCAAGGGCTATTGTTTCTACTATCCAGGTAGACATACTAAGTTTGTAGAAACGAGACATGATATTCTCTTAGAGGATTCAATGATCAGGGGGAGTATGGTAAGACGTGAAATTGATCTTGAGGAGAAACGGGTGTATGCACCCATTCCTATGATTCAAGAACCAATTTTCACTCTACCTGCTGCTGTTGCACCACCTGTTGTGAATGATAGTGGTGTAACACCTGTTGTCAGTTCCTCACTAGCAACACAAATTAGTAACGCTCCTGTTCTACAGGAACCCGTTCCATCGTTTGAACAGTCAGAATTAGAAGTTGCGAATGAGGACGAAGAACAACAGCCTCAACCACAGGAAGATGCGCAATTAAGAAGATCTCAAAGAGTTAGACGATCCGCCATACCGGACGATTATGAGGTCTACTTGAGTGAAGGGCTTCAAATGGAGGACGATCCCACCTCATTTGAACAAGCAATTAGTAGCCCTCAATCTTCTGAGTGGCTTAAAGCCATGGAGGAGGAGATGTGGTCTATGGATGCAAATCAAGTCTGGGAATTAGTCGAGATTCCTAAAGGAGCCAAAACAGTAGGATGTAAATGGGTCTACAAGATTAAACGTGACTCCAAAGGGAATGTTGAAAAATATAAGGCCAGACTTGTTGCAAAAGGATTCACTCAAAGAGAAGGGATTGATTACAGTGAAATGTTTTCACCCGTCTCGACTAAGGATTCCTTTAGAATCATTATGGCATTAGTGGTGCACTATGACTTAGAATTACATCACATGGATGTAAAGACGGCTTTCCTCAATGGGGATCTAGAGGAGGACGTCTATATGACACAACCGAAAGGTTTTTTCATTAAGGGAAAGGAAAACATGGGATGCCGACTTAAGAAGTCCATTTATGGACTTAAACAGGCCTCACGGCAATGGTATCTCAAGTTTGATGAGACAGTCAAAAATTTTGGGTTTAAAGAGAATGAGGAGGACAATTGCATCTATGCTAAGTTTATCAACGGGAAATTCATTTTTCTCGTTTTGTATGTGGATGATATCCTACTAGCAAGTAGCGATATGGATCTACTATTAAGCACTAAAAAGTTCTTTTTCTCCAACTTTGATATGAAGGATCTTGGTGAAGCTTCTTATGTCTTGGGCATAGAAATTCATCAAGACAGAAAGAAAGGGGTATTAGCCTATCTCAAAAGACATACTTAGAGAATGTACTCAAGAAGTACAGCATGCATAAAAGCAAGGCCACACCTGCTCCTATAGTCAAGGGCGATAAGTTTGGGGAATTTCAGAGTCCTAAAAAGCAGTACGAGATCGATCAAATGAAATCAGTCCCCTATGCTTCTGCTGTCGGAAGCCTTCAGTATGCTCAAGTTTGTACTCGCCCTAACTTAGCTTTTGTAATCGGAATGCTTGGCAGATACCAGTCTAATCCAGGATTGGACCACTGGAAAGCTGTTAAGAAAGCACTTAGATACATACAAGGAACTAAGAGCCTCATGCTAACATATCAGAAATTAGACTCACTAGAAATAGTGGGATACTCAGACTCAGATTTTGCAGGGTGCTTAGACACGAGGAAATCCACCTCAGGATATGTTTTTACCCTTGCAAATGGAGCGATATCTTGGAAAAGCTCCAAGCAGACCATCATGACTTCGTCTACGATGTATGCTGAATTTATAGCTTGTTATGAGGCTTCAGGACAGGTTATGTGGCTTAAGAAATTTGTTTCCGGACTTAGAGTGGTCGACAGCATCCAAAAACCACTAAAACTATACTGCAACAATAAGCCCGCAGTATTATACTCTCACAACAACAAGTCAAGTGTAGCTGCCAAACACATTGTCATTAAGTACTATGTTGTTAAAGAGAGGATCAAGGATCATATCATCAGTCTAGAGCATATCCGAACAAAGCAAATGCTCGCGGATCCGCTTACTAAAGATCTCCCGCCCAGCGTGTTCAGGGGACACGTGACCGGTATGGGTTTAAGGGAGCGCCTATGATTCCTTGATACTTAGGGGCCAAACATAGATTAGGGTATGTTTCTAAATGAAAGACATAATGTGGTCGTCGGGTCAAACAGTACGTAACTGACTGTTTTTAACGCGCAATTCCCTTTGTGTCAATCATCAGGAAATAATACCAACAGACTATGATGTTAGAAATTAGTTTAGTGTGCCCGTGGTCAAGTGGGAGAATGTTAGGAAATCCCACCTGCCAAAACAGGTGAAGAATATTAGGAAATCAAAGATACCAAAATCAGATTATAGTAATGACCACGGGTTTAGGAAAGGGATCGATTGCTATGGCAATCGATCCGATCTCCTGCTAACTCTTTCCCCAAATCCCTGATCGGGGGATTCCAATCCCATAATTGGGAGGCCCCCCTGGCACCCTCCTACTCAATATATGCAGAGGCTCCTGCCTCCCTCAGTCTACCCGACCTAAGCACAGGCAAGGGCATCAAGTCAGAGGTTCCGATCACCTAGGAGGGAAGTCAGGGGAAGGACCTCCCACTGCTTCACCGTCGTTTCGCGCCGGTGACTACGACTACACCACCACGGAGAACTAAGTTGAGGAGATGGCAGCTAACATGGCTAAGGAGGGTATGTTCATGTCCTAATCTCTTAGCCTAAGTTGATTGATGTTTGTTGTAATGTATGTTCTATGTTTTGATCCAATCCGAACCTAAAAGCTAATCAAGTCTTAGCTAATTGCTCTCAGTTTTTACATCACTGGTCATCGTAGAACCGATGGGCGGCGACAAAATAAGGTGATGGTGTCTCTGTTCTCATGGGCAACGCAGCAGACATGATGGCACGCGTAGGAGGATGGGTAAGCACGCTCGTTAGACTCTAGCCTTGGGTGGAGCTGTCAGCAGCAGCGACGGCGCTGCACGGTGGTGCTAGGGGGCGCCGAGGTTTGACAAACTGTTGCTGTGAGCGTGCGGAAACAAACAGAGAACAAGTCAGGGAGGGCAGCAAGAAATTAGGGCATTGATACTTTGAATACTTTGAATTTTGGCAGAGTAGCTAATAGGAATATGGAGAGTTTATTGGTGAAATAATTTCTGAGAATTGACAAAGTTTGAACGTGAAATTCATATTTGATTTTGAATTCCTATTTGAATTATCCATTTTCCTGTTGCATTTAAACAATTAAACTTGCCCCAAAAATATTAAATATTTGCCAGTGGACTAATGTGAATATTCTAAGCCTAAAGGTACACTCAGAATCGAGTTTTACAAAGTTAAAATTGAACTTAACTTTTTTGAATTTGAATTTGAATATTCCTTTTCAGGAATTAATTTAAACTGCCACTTAATGTGTGTTTAATATATTTCCTTCCTTCATCTAATTACCTTCAAATCTGGATGGAACACTCAATGTTCAAGCTTTTACATTTTTTTATGAATTGAATCTAAATTTAAATGTACATTCAAGTTAAACCTTGATTTTTGAATTGATTTGAATCCATTCTTTTCAATAAATAGTTTACTTAATACCTACACTAACCAACTCCTAAGTATGCTAAAGCTTTAATCTTCCCTAATTTTTGGACATCATATTATGTATTAGAATTGCTCATGTGACTCTAAATTTCATATTCAACTTAAAAAATTTAGGTTCACATTTCGGCAGGGTGGCCCAAGGATTGTTGTTCTCAAATGTGGTCTTTTACAGCCCCCCCCCCCCCCCCCCCCCCACACCTGCCTGACCTCTAGGGCCACCCTGCCTTCTAGCTCAACTAAATCCTTGGGAGCGTCGTAGATTACGGATCCATGACAGTTGAACAATCAGTATCAGATTAAGATTTATTTTAGAGCTCTAAGATTTTCTTTACTACAAGTGTTATTTGTAACTGGTGACTTTGATTTACGCAACCGTCAAAGAGTGAGGTGGCAGGAATCTTTCTGTACTAGTGATGCAAAAGTTGCAAGTTTCACATAATTAACATCCAAGACAAAGTCTGGGGTGCACCAATATTTCCTCCCCTCTACCCCCTTCTTCTCCGGGATCCTACTCAGTTACCAGGAATGTGATCCTTGGATCCTGTAAAGCCCAAATTTGAGAAAAAAAATAAAATCACTCCTAATTTAAAATTTTGAAACTTAATGAGGCAAGTGGAAAATAAAATATATCATAATCATAATGGAACACTTCAAAGCCTAGCTAGACCTTGACAAATAGAACCCGAGATCTTAGGAGGGAAGGATTTAAAAACTCAAATCAAACTAAAAGCAGAAGAATTCAAACCGAAATCAAATAGAAAATAGATAATAAATAGAAAATAAAATAAAAAGGGAAAGCCCGAATTGGGCTCCCAGTAGCGCAGCTTGCTTCCCTTTCCCGCACCCTCACGGCCCAGCCGACCTACCCCAACACTCTCGTGGCCGAGACCTATCCCCCTCCTTCTTCCCCTCCTTATTCCCCCCGAGTGCGCTCACACGAAAATGGGGGATGCGATGCCGCTATTGCCGCCGCCATACGGCCACGCCGTTCGCCCATCAATGCGCCGACTTACCACCCAACTAGAGGATAAGCACGACTTCATCTCGCCTGCCAGAAACCGACGTGGCTAGCTGCGAGGGGGTTAAACCCTAGCGCCACCGATTACCCTGACCGTCCTATCACGGCAGACCATCCTTACCTGCCTATAAAGGCCCCTGAGACCTCCATTTTTGCACGCACGAAGGCGCACAGACCTGCATGAAACCATAGTGACCTCCCCGAGCCAAGAAGCCCAACGGCGAGGGCAAATTTTGTTGTCCCCCTTTCCACCTCGCCGACTGTGACCTCGACCGTTCCGATGGGTAGGAGTTGAGGTAACCAAATTAACCCACCATTTTCTTCTCCATTCCCTAGAACCCATAGAGCATTAGCTAGTACTTAGAATAGAAGATCATCGCCTAGACACTGAGGAAACCTCACCGGTGCCGCCGCGCGCCATAGCTTCCAGCGAGCTAGGCGTCACCCCTGTCCAAGTAGACTTTCCCAATGTGTTGCTCTTAGTAAGTAGAATGTGTAGATGCTTATAATAGGGAGAATAGCCACGAGAAGTCCAAAACCGACACGCCGTTGTAGTGGGGGCTAATGAACATAAACATTAAACAACTCTAAACTGAACTAAGTAACAAAAACATAAAACAACTCTAAACTAAATTAAACTAAAATAAACTAATCAAAGAAGAATAATTCAAGAATAATACAACCAAACAAGAATAATATAATTCATCTAAACTAGACATTAAACATTAAACTAAGCTAATTAACCAAATGGCAGTTAATACGATTAAACTAAACTAATAAAAAATATTATGATTAAACAAGAATAATTCACAAACCTAATAGCAACTAATCCAAACTGTCAGTACCCTACGTACCGGGTACCCCACGATACCACAAAAAGTGCAAGAAAGTTCCACCCGTCAGAGTCGAAGGCCCTTGTAGGTCCCACATGCCACGTTGCACAGGACCCGCACCCCTCATATGGATGGCTCCCGGGTTAACACGTGTAAAATGAGACCGGAACAAAACTCCCAACCAAGGGAAGCTCCAGTGACTACACGTGTACAACAGCCCCGGACCTAGCCCCCGTCAGATAGGAGCTCCGGTAGCGACACGTGTACAGCAACCCCAGACCTACCCTACTGCAAGGGAAAGCTCCGGATCTGCCACGTGTGGAGCCTCCGGACCTTCGTCACCAACAGAAATACAAGCCGATCATGACCATTACAGACATTCAAGGATGGTTAAAGCGATAGTTACAAGGTCTGATAATGTGTCATTAATACTATATTAATGACACACGATCAGTGCACTGTTAATAGGGGTAACGCTGCCATGAAGGCACATTATCACACTATTAATTGTACTTAATACTCTTTAGACAGTGTATTTGGTCATTAAGCACACCAGGGCCACATGTCGGGCCAGGCCAAATTTGTAACGGTCAGTCCTTAGAACTATAAAAGGGCTGCACCGCACGAACATCGATGATCGAAGCTAGGCGGATTCAACCTGACCCTAGCGAACGCACTCGCTCAATACAATTACACAAACCCCGTGGAGTAGGGTGTTACGCTCAGGCGGCCCGAACCATGTAAATCTCTGAGGTCACCATCTTGATCTTGACCTTTGCGTGCCCCAACCATAAAAGAACCTCCACGGGCTGCTTCTCAGCGGGTCCAGGGGAAGTGTCGTATCAAACACTTCGACACAAACTAATTCAACATAATAAGAAAATAAATAAAAAATGTCAAATAGGGCTTGGGGCTCGGGTGGAGGGGTGGGGGAGGGGAGGCCGGCCAGAGGGGTGGGGGAGGAGAGGAACCTACATGGGGGCGGCCAACTGGAGGGGTGAGGGAGGGGAGGAGCTATCGTTGGGGCGGCCAGCCGGAGGTGTGAGCGAGGGGCGACGACGACGCGGAGGTGAGGGGCAATGGTAGCGGAGGAGGGAGAGAGGGGGAGGCGACATGAAGGAGGGAGAGAGGAGGAACCTGCCAACATGGAGGAGATGGCACACGGCAAGCGGTGACAGAGCTAGGGCATGGCAGTGGTGGCGCTAGGGCGCGGGTGGCGGCGCGGGCGTGAGCGAGGGCGTAGCGCGAACATGCGTGTGACTGAGAGGTTGCACTCGGTTGTGCTTTGGGCTTGGTATCAGGCGTTTATTTTCGTTGGCCTGGTAATAAAAGATGTGTCACCATGTAAATAAGGAGTTGTTTATGATGGTCAGATCAACCCTCATCAACAAGAACCTTATTTACAATAGTCTAGGTCAGTCGTCGTAAATAAGAGTCTTATTTATGATGGCCTAGGTCAACCGTCGTATATAATTCCCTTATTTAGGATGGATGACTTTAGCCATCATAAATTATATTAAAAATGACGGTACCGTCACAAATTAACATGGCCATCATTAATGCGATGTTTTCCTTTAGTGTCTTTCGGTCCACTACCGCTGCCAATATTAAGTACTATCCCTGGTTCCAAAAATAATATTGTTTTAGCCTTCTATTCAAAGTTACCTAAAGAATGTCGCTTTTCATTTTCAATATATTTTGGTCTAATGTGCCCCTATATGGCCCGCTTTCATTACACAAGCTATTTACATCTTGGACCTAGGATATTGTGTTTCACCAATCAGCTAACAATACCTATTATATTTATTATGGGCAAAATGTCAAACTATAGTAAAATTAATCACTCCTTGATATGTGTAATCTTGTCCAATAAGACATTTTTTAAAAGTCGTTTTCCCATCTTCAGCAGCCTAGCCGCCTTCCTGACAAGCTCTCGAGCCTACTTTGCACCGCCTTCCGCATAGAAGTTGTTGGGTTGACCCCGGAGGCCAAATTTTGTTTTTTATTGATTTCTGGGGCTAGGCATTCTCAGAATCAGTCTATCGAACCACAGAAGCTCTTTTCAGATCAGTGATGGCCTCTCCAGCATAGCTGGGTAGTGGGGCCCTGGATTCGCTAGCGATCTGACACATTCGAGGCCGGAGTACTTGCCTTGTTTCTTGGCCTGGTATCCTTATCCTCGCGTTCATGATATCTACATTCAACTGTGCGCCAGAGACACGGTCCAAGCACACCCGCCCCGTGTGCATCTTTCATGACATTCTTTGGTCCCGATTTTATTCCTGTGGTCTTCTAGCATTAGAAGAAGTTGTGTCCGTCTTGGACATCTGCAATGTCCTCTCACGCCTGGGGACAACAATGATAAGGAAAAGACGGACCGAAACCATTTGGTGCTTTCACGTTCGCCCTCACTGAACTGAGACTTGGATCTGATCTACGATTCAAATCAAGTTTACCGAAATTAGGTTTCCTTTCATGTCATATGTCATTACCCATGACTTAAATGAATAGCCATCGCTGTTAAGAACAACTGAGATCAAATAAGAATTTGCGCGTAGCTTTTTGTCTGTGAACTGGATGTGTTGGAGTTGATCTCCAAGGGAACGGGTCATTGGACCCGTTCCCGTCAGTTCAATGCCCTGATCGGGGGCGTGGCCACGTTCGTGGTCGTGGGCCCCTCTCCTCACTGTGACAGTATAAAAGGAGGACTTGTTTTGGACACAAAACCTGCGGTTCACGCACCGTGACCACTTTGGGACCTCCACAACTTAGTCATCCAGATCCGATCTAAGGGCGCGGGAGAGGAGAAGGACCACGGCGCCGTCTCCACTGATGAGCTCTCTGCCACCGCTCCTTCCTCCACGCCGGCCATCACTGCATCACAAGTACGTCTACCTAAGGTGCGTCAAACCTTCACCCTTGATTCTCTTAACTATTATTGTAATTAGGGACCATTAGCAAATACAACAGGAGGGAGTAACTGTTATAGTTACCATGTAGTTGACATCAATATCACGCTATCAACATCACTACCATCATTCATGCAGGTTGTAACTACCTTAAGCATTCAAATAGTCAAGCAGTTATGCAGTGTATCTAAAACAAATCGAGTGGTGCAATTTAAAATATACGTATTATATAATCAAGAAAGTTAGAGCTTAAATTCACACTCTTTATTTAGTTCTTCTAAGTAATCTGGATCCCCAGGTTCTTCCACAAACTTTTCTATATTGCTACAGTTTGCAACTACGGCTAACAAGTAACTATTGCTATAATTGTTGGGAAATTGGCGGTACGCTACTCTAGCCACTCTACCGCATCACCCAGGAAACATGCGAGTACAGAGGTCATAGATTGTTACCACTAGACGCGCAGCGCAGCGGAATGTAGACGCGCATCGTTGTAGGGGAAGCATACGATCTCGTTCGTCTCCTCCTCATCCTCGTCACGACAGCAAGTAGACGATCATGATCATCGTAGCCGATCAGCGCAGCAGTAGCAGCAGCACCTCCACGGAGTCCACACATACGGGGAGGAACGCCGTGCGCCGGTGTGCTAGCACCGCGTGCGCGGCAAGGGTCCCGGCATGAGGCCGGCGAGGGATGGCGGCTAGGGCTGTCACGTGGTGGAGTCATTAGCCCCTAACCCTACCTCTCGTATTTATAGGCGTACTAATGGGCTTTTAGGTCGTAGGCCCATTAGTACCCTAATTGCTTATGGATCAAATATCCAACATGCCTTAACCCGAATTGTTATGATTGCCTCTTGGCCATATCACCAACAATCTCCCACTTGCACTAGATACAATCATCTAGCCAAGCTTTTCAATATTCCAACCCCTTAAGTGTGTGACCCGTTAGGTTCATGTGCAGTCGGTTGTGAATGGAAACCGTTTCCATCCACAAGTCAGTAGAGGTACCTAACTAGACATACTGACTTCCAAATGTACATAAAGATTGTATCGGCCGAACCTAGATACATTCAACATGCTAATCCTTTTTGCCTCACGATACCAGTCAAACTCAAGGCGAGATGCATGCCATCCTTGTGATAGCTCGACCATTCACTAGGTCAAATAGTGGATTCATTCCTTGACTAACTTTTAGTCATTGTGATTAACCTTTAATCACTCTGGCATGGCATGCACATTCAAATCCAACTATCTCGAGGGGCCCAGAGATATCTCTCCTGTTATTAAGGAAGGGAAAATCTCATCTTGATCTGCGAACATCCCATTCTATGTTTCATTATGTTCCCAAAGACCACTTTTATGACTACCCAGTTACGGAGTAGCTTTTGGTAGTCTCAAAGTACACAACTACACATAGTGAGAAACAATGATGATCTCAGGTCTAAGGATCTAACAGGTGTATCACTCAAGACCAACTGATGGAACATATGAAAATAACAATCCCAGCAGTGTCTTGGAGTGGGTCAATCCGACACCATGTTCACTAACATGTGTTCACATTATTAATTTGATATTTCCATATCTATGATCCGTGAAACGTGATCATCAATTAATACATGTGCTAGTCTGTGTGACATCATTATCTCATATAATGATATAGACTAGGGATCATTTAGAGTAACATTATTATTAACAAAGAGTTCCACGAACAAGTCACATACTTGATGATCAATGTAAATAATGATTACTCATATAACAATTTATTTAATAGTACATAAACATAGCTGTGACACAAGTCTCCCACTACACAGTATGATCACTAATGTAAGTATCTAATACCCATAGATCTCATGTGCGCCTCATGCTTTGATTGTGGAAGAGGCTTTGTCAACGGATCTGCAACATTCAAATCCGTGTGCACCTTGCATATCTTCACATCACCTCGGTCGATGATCTCTCGAATGAGGTGATAGCGTTGTAGTATGTGTTTGGATCTTCTGTGTGATCTGGGCTCCTTTGACTGTGCGATGGCTCCACTATTGTCACAATAGAGATCTACAGGACTGGACGCGCTAGGGACAACACACAACTCAGAAACAAATTTTCTGATCCAAACAGCTTCCTTTGCAGCTTCAGAAGCTGCAATATGCTCCGCCTCTGTGGTTGAATCTGCTAATGTATCTTGCTTGGAACTTTTCCAGCTTACTGCCCCTCCATTGAGGCAGAATACAAAACCAGATTGCGACCTAGAATCATCCTTATCAGTTTGGAAGTTGGCATCGGTGTAACCTTTTACAACGAGCTCTTCTTCACCTCCAAACACTAAGAATGCATCCTTAGTTCTTCTCAAGTATTTAAGGATGTTTTTGACAACGGTCCAATGAGCATCACCATAATCTGATTGATACCTGCTCGTGATGCTTAGAGCATAAGATACATATGGGCATGTACATAGCATGGCATACATGATGGATCAAATAGCCGAAGCATAAGGAATCACTCTCATCCTCTTTTGCTCATGAGGTGTCGAAGAACACTGATTCTTGCTTAGATTAATGCCATGTGACATTGGCAAGAAACCTTTCTTGGAATCTTGCATATTGAACCTATTCAATATCTTGTCAATATATGTATCTTGGCTTAATCCAATTTGCCTTTTAGATCTATCTCTATAGATCTTTATGCCCAAAATGTATGCTGCCTCTTCTAAATCCTTCATTGAGAAACTTTTTCTTAATGAGGATTTAACATCATCAAGCATTGGAATGTCAGTTCCGATCAGTAATATGTCATCTACATATAGGACCAGAAATACATGTGCGCTCCCACTAAACTTCTTGTAAATACATGGTTCTTCTACATTCTTGATGAAACCAAACTCTTTGATCACTTCATCAAAACATAGATTCCAACTCCGAGATGCTTGCTTCAACCCATAGATGGACTTTTGAAGCTTGCATATTTTACTAGCATTTTTAGGATCGACAAAACCCTCAGGTTGTGTCATGTACACATCCTCAGTCAGACTTCCATTAAGAAAGGTTGTTTTGACATCCATCTGCCATATTTCATAATCAAAATATGCAATAATTGATAGAAGAATCCGAACAAACTTAAGCATTGCAACGGGTGAGAAAGTTTCATCATAATCAACACCTTGAATTTGTTTGAAACCTTTCGCCACCAATCGCGCTTTATAGATGTGAACATTTCCATCCATATCGGTCTTTTTCTTGAAAATCTATTTACAATCAATAGGTCTCACACCTTCGATTGGATCAACCAAGTTCCAAACTTGATTTTCATGCATGGATTCAATTTCGGATTCCATGGCTCCAAGCCACTTCTCAGAGTCGGGTCCCATCAATGCTTCGGTATAGGTCGTGGGCTCATTATTGTCCAACAATATCATGTCATGCTGCTCCGTGGTTAGAAGCATTAACTTTTCAGTCGCACGACGTACCCTCGTAGACCTTCGTGGGGCTGGTGTTTCATCAATTGGTTGTACAACATCTTGTACATCCTGTATAGGATCAGCGGATGCCGAAACATTTTCAGGTGTTTCTTGAATTTCTTCAAGATGCACCTTGCTCGCACGAACTCCTTTTGAGAGAAACTCTTTCTTCAAGAAGACACCATTGCGAGCAGTAAACACTTTACCCTCTATTTTATTATAAAAATAATATCCTTTGGTTTCCCTAGGATATCCCACAAAGAAGCATTTGTCTGATTTGGGAGTGAGTTTGTCTGACGTCAAACGTTTGACATAAGCATCACACCCCCAAAATTTGAGGAAAGACAATCCGAGACGTTTCTTGGTCCACATCTCATATGGTGTCATCTCAACAGGCTTAGTTGGGACTCTATTTAGTGTAAACGCAGCAGTTTCAAGAGCATAACCCCAAAAGGATAGTGGAAGATCTGTTTGGCTCATCATCACCTAACTATGTCTAACAAGGTTTGGTTCCTCCGTTCAGACACTCCATTCCATTGAGGCGTTCCAGGTGGAGTCAACTGTGGAACAATTCCACATTGTTCTAAATGATCATAAAATTCATGGCTCAAATACTCACCCCCACGATTAGATCGTAGAAGTTTAATTGTCTTGCCCAATTGATTTTGTACTTCATTCTGAAATTCTTTGAACTTTTCAAAGGATTCAAACTTGTGCCTCATTAGGTAGACATAACCATATCTACTAAAGTCATCGGTAAATGTGATGAATTATTGAAAACCACCTCTGGCAATTGAGCTCATTGGTCCACATACATCTATATGTATAAGTCCCAACAAGTCAGTCGCCCTCTCACTTCGACCAGTGAAGGCTGCTTTGGTCATCTTCCCAAGCAAACAAGATTCATATGTGTCAAGTGATTCAAAATCAAATGAGCTTAGTAATCCATCTTTATAGAGTTTTTCAATGCGTTTCTCATTTATATGACCTAAGCGACAATGCCAAATAAAAGTGGGATTTAGATAATTTCGTCGAGCCCTTTTGGTATTAATTTTACAGACAATTTTATCCTCAAGATCAAGAACATATAATCCATTCACTAATGGACATTGAGTATATAAAATATTATTGTAATAAATAGAATAACATTTGTTCTTTATTACAATCTCATAACCATCAACTTCTTTTAAACACGAAGAAGAGATAATGTTCTTGCTCAAAGTAGGAATGGAATAACAATTATTCAATTCCAAAACTAATCCTGAGGGTAATGACAAGTGGTAGGTTCCGATAGCTATGACCGCAACCTTTGCTCCATTGCCGACACGAACATCCAACTCGCCTTTTGCAAATCTTCTAGTCTCACTTAGACCCTGCAACGATTTGCAAGTGTGAATCATCGATCCAGTATCAAATACCCATGATTCACTAGAAGATAATGCAATGCTAATTTCTATAACATTTATACTTGAAGTGGAAGTCTCACTCCCCTTCTTCTTCTTGATATCCTCCAAGTACTTCTTGTAGTTCCTAGACCAGTGTCCCTTACCATGACAGTGAAAGCATTGATCATTAGGAGATGGGCCAGATTTGCCCTTTGGCTTAGACTTTGAGCTTGAAGGCTCATCGGGAACCTTTCCCTTGCCTTTACCTTTAGGATGTGTCACACGCTTCCTCGTTTTATTCTCCTTTTGTACCATCATCACATGAGTGGTGTTTTTCTTAATGCTTTCTTCGGCTGTTTTAAGCATCCCATGCAATTCAGCCAAAGTTTTCTCCTTACCATTCATTTGAAAATTCAATATGAATGGCTCGTAGCTCAGTGGGAGCGACTGGAGAACAACGTCAATAGGCAGATCATCCATGAGTTCAGAACCATGTTTGTCCAAAGTTTCAATGTAACCAATTATCTTGATTACATGAGGGCTGATCGGGCAACCCTCCGCCAGCTTGCATGAGAACAAGGACTTTGAGATGTTGTATCTCTCAGCCCTTGTTTGATTCTCAAACATTCCACGCAGTCCCTCAATCATATAATAAGTATCTATATGCTCATACTGTTTTTGCAGATCAGGAGACATCGTGGTGAGCATGAGGCAGCTTACATTAAGCGCATCATCGCAGTGCTTCGTATAAGCTCTACGTGCTGCATCAGTTGCATTAGCTGGGAGGTCATCAGGGTAAGGCTGCAGAAGAACGTACTCGGTTTTCTCTTGCCTAAGAACGATTCTCAGGTTGCGGTACCAATCGATAAAGTTAGCTCCATTGAGCTATTCCTTTCAAGCACAGATTGCAAATTGAAACTGGAATTGTTACTAGCACACATTATCTATAATAGAAAATAAATATGCAAGGTTTAGCACTATGTTATGTACCAATCTTCTATTAATAGTTTAATAAAATATATCTTCACTATATGATCATCGTCTTCCCTCTAACGACATATAGTGGTTCAAGATCCATATTCACTAATTCCTAGTGAGCTTTGGCTTCACTGTTAGAAAATTAGTGACATAGATAAACAATCATTGTTAATCATATCCCTATATGACCCTTGTTTGTTGGGTGACATCCAACGCCCCGACTCCCAACTCTATGCCATAAAGCCCAAAAATGTTTTGATAGCTTTGTTGAGTAAACTAACACTATGCGTGTCAATGTCCAACATTCACCCTATAAATTATGATAGATGATGGTACTTTGCTTTGGCAAACCTACCACACAATGATCAAAATAGCATAGGTGCAGCTATTGGTAAATGGCATCAAATGCTCAACTTTTGTGAGGGAAGCTATTCTATCATGACAAAACATCCATCATATGAAAAGCATGAAAAGAATAGTAATAAGCATCACAGGCATATGATCATATCATATTGTGAATAGTATGGCCTTTAGAATCATAACGGTCTCCATCGTCATGGTTCCATCCAGATCTGAGCTGCCATGCTTCCCTTCTTGTGGTGATCTCCATCTCCACCATACTTGAAGACATCTTCATGATAATAAAATAAGCTAATACAACTAATAGCTACCAAATAAATTACATTAGAGATCAAACATCACAGGTCGACACGCAAGTCGTTATACAATTATGTGACAACCTCAACCCGGTTGTGTTAAATTTGCAACACGCAAGCTGCACGAATTTACACACAGATCATCACATCACATTAAGGCCATACAATTCACATCATTCCCTGCAAAAATGAGTTAAGCATAGAACAATTTCTAGTGTGAAATTATATTATGTAATCGCTATAGCAGACAGCAAAACGGCGGACACCAAACGGAATTACATAGATTGCATTTTTGAAATCACTATGAAAATCTCATCAGATTGATCAAATCAACCCGAATCCGAGCCATTCAGAATGCCTCAATTTTCAACGTGACCGGTTATTCATGAGTAGATCACGACTCATGACCGTGGTCTGTTGGCTCAATCTGTTAGCTATGTACGCGATTAGTCCCGATGGTGATTCCAGCCGGTAGGGACAGGTTGCGCACACAACAGAGAAGGAGCACGAACTGACCTTTTAGTCATATATGATCACAATCTACTCTAACCGATTCCAAACACCAAAAACCGTGCGATCACAATCTCTGTTCAGCACATTCATAATGTCATAATAAGTACCAACATTCCTCTTCTGGATGGTCTTCAATACCTTTGGAAGATTTTCATAAGAAGCTTCAAATGAACCAAATCTTTGCTCAATCACCTTCTGTTTGGCCTTCCATGCTTTCGAGTAACTTATGGTGCACTTGAACTCCTCCTCAATAGTGTTTAGTATTGATTTCGGTTCAAACCGAATGTTATCCATAATTCGAGCATACATGTGATTCGCAATAAACTGTGATGTAAGAGCACTATTGCACTTCTCCAATTCATACAACTCGCATCTGTGATCAATCATTTTTGATACTCTCCATAGCTTCGTCCACTTCTCCTCAAAACCATGGACTTAAAAAGGATAACTTGAGAACACACATTTCACATCATAATATTTTTTTACTTGACTTGTAAACTTTAAATGATCTCTGCACAGATAGAGACCAATATTTCACTGCATCCTTCAATCTATCTTTGTTTTTAATATCTCCTTGTGTTAACTGATTCTCATGGTATCCTGATAAGCCACAATATTTTTCTGTAGCTGAAAAATTACTCGGGATCAGATTGTTCCACTCTGTAGGAACAGTAGTATCATTCTCATTCTCATCATCAGAAGAGTAAACTTTCGGAACATTTTTGTGTTCCATATCTTTGATCCTTATTTGTTCAACTATGTTCTCGATCTGCTCTCCTTCATCTGCCACCCCACATGCTTGTATATGTATCGAGTTACCTCCAGCTTCTTCCATTCCTACGTCATTTTCCACACTATTTGCTTCATCAGCTTCCGGTGCATTCTCTACTTCTTTCATTTTCGCTTGTGCAAAAAACACTAGAGGACAACCCCGCTCCACAACCATATCTAGAAATTTTCTCCAATTCCGTGTTCCCTTAATAACAATCAAATCCCATTAAAATCTATTTCTTGCGCGATTAATCATTCCTTTCAATGTCAACTGATGTTGTTGTGCATCAAGGTTAAATGTTTTCATCAACCAGTTTACAACACCACTAAATGACCTCTCATTTGCTCCTGTTATCCCTCTATCACACGACGTGAACCCAGAAAAATCAATCCCATTAGAACCATAAACAATCGTGCCTTCTCCATAAAATATCTGAAACACTATCTTCTCTGACATTCCTATTGGAATTTATAAAAAACAAATAAAAGTAATCACATGTTAAGAATGCTTATTCACATAGGCTTATTATCTAAAAACAAATAGAAACCTAAAAATTACATTACGAATAATGCATGAATTGGAGAAGTGCAGTTCTAAAAACTAAACATTTATCACATGTTATTACTTCTAAAATAAATAACATTAACTAAAATAATATACGAATACAAACCTAAAAACTAGAACTATTAGAACCTAATAATATACAAATACCTAAAATAACTATTAAAACTACTACAATCTAATAACATACGAATACAAACCTAAAAATTAGAACTTTACCTAAAATAACTATCACATAACACTATTAACAAGTACAAAACTAACAAATCATTTTCTAAGTAATACTAAAATAAGTATTACATAATAGTACTAAAGAGGAATACAAAATACAAACTAGAGGAATAGAAAATACCAAAGACGGAGGCCGATTCGGCGCGAGCGAGTGGTGGCGGAGCGGTGGCGCGACGCGGTGGCCGAGCGGCGGCGCGGGCGCGGCGGTATGGAGGCGCTGAGCAGCTGAGTGCCGAGAAAGAAGAAGGTGTCGCGTTTTAAGGACGACGAAACTCGTCCGTAACACATACGATGGTTTGGGCGGGCCCCACAGCTCGGCGAATTTTGTATATGTCACATATGAAATTCCTACCGGGGCGAATTTCGTATAAGACACATACGAGATTCGCTCGACCTCTGGAGCAGGTCAGCCGCCTCGGGAACTCCAGACAGCATGGCACGCCACGTCAATTTTGTATGTGCCTTATACAAAATTTGTGGCTCACGTGTCATTTCGTATGAGGCACATATGAACCTGAGTTAGTTTTCAAATTTTTCAAATTCGGAAGTTATTTATATTAAATTATTTTTTAAAAGATATATTAATAAAAAATTCGGAGGCACCCGACTCCCGACAGCTCTAATTCCATCGTTGCCTCCCCGACACGGACAAGGATCCTATGACGTAGAGCATTTTACTGCACGTATGCAGTAAGAGTGTATCTACCGTTGATTCTGCTGCTCTATACTCACTCCAGCAAACTTCTGCTGGCGCAACAGTTCAACGTAGCCTATTACAACAAATGCTCTGTTTTTTTAAGAAAACAAATGCTCTGTTTTCTTACAATTAAAACCTGCATACATAGTAAATGAATACATTTATTTGAACTGAACTTCTCTCATATACTCTAAGCTCTAGTTAAAAGAACAAATAAAAAGAAAATGAGTGCTGACAACAGGGGCGGTTAAAATTCATATATAATTATCTTGAGTTATTCTCATAGCTTATAAAAGAAAAACATCAACATCATTCAAAACACAAAATCCCTTAGTAGTATTCTAGAACAACATTCAGTTGGCACCATTCACTACAGCAATAGGTCTTCAACATTAAGATCAGTACTTGAACTCTGTAAAAAAAATCAATACCCTTAGTATTAATGTTAGATTAATCTCCCTAACCCACTCAGGCCCCAACGGACCCAAGAGGGCTTTGCTCTCACAAACGCCTTGATCGGAGGCGTCCCAGTCCAACTATGGCTGGTGGGCCCCCGTTGCACTGTGCAAATAAATAGAGGTGGGGGTCGGGCGGCACACGGTACGTGGTTCACCGCAGCAGCCACAATCCCACCGACAAACCCTAGTCTGATCGAGAAGGAGTGCAGGAGGAAGACCCACTGCAACCACGTCGAACACCTACGCCGCCGCCATGCCCAGGCAGTGTCGGTTGCGACCCAAAGGCCGCCGCTACCCACTCCAACTGCTTCCCGAGCACCGTCAGTCTCAACCATTGCAATGGCTACCCCACCGATCACGTCGGTGCTGCCGACACATGAAGGTCCGATCCCGATCATCCCCTTTTTCATGCACAAATCAATTTATTCTGACTTAATCCTTGCGGTAGACGATCCTAGAACCTATCAGTGGTATCAGATGTCCAATCTAATCACTTTGATTAGAGATCGGAAAGAAAATAAAAAAGCACCCCAACCCTAACAGAAAAGAGGATGGCGACGGAAAGGGGGGGGGACTTACCTCCTCTTCCTATCGTGCCATCCACCGTTGTTGTGCTCCGGCATATCGACCAGATCTAGGCGTGGCCGCTCGCCGGCGACCGCGAAAGAACAAAGCCCGTGTCGTCGCTCGCCTCGCCGCGCGCCGATCTGGGCACCACAGAGAAACCACTCGACGGTGGCACGCTCAGCCTACGATGGACTCGCACGCCGGCGAGGGGCCTCATGGTGGTGCTCGCTGCCATCGCTGCTGCTCTCGCTCTCATCGCCTTTCTGGGAGAACGAGAGATGAGAAATGGATAGGGTTCCGGTAGATGACGCCGATTTTGTTCCTCCGGACGGCAAGCGTGATCATCCGATGGAAACGATGGTCAAGACCAATCTGGGAGGATGGGCTTTGCCATGGATGGGATGCCAGCGCGCGTGCGCTGAAAGCCCATGTGGGCCGGGGTTATAGAACCTCAAAAGAAAAACTGAATGTTTTATTTTTTCCAGAAGCAAATTTGAATAGTTTTCAAACAAATTTTATAGAGTTTATCCCTGTAATTTTTGAACCAACGTGAATTAATTGACAGGGATTATACCAGAAGAAATGCCTCTCAAAAAGATAAAAGGATAAATTAAATAGTTGAAGTTTCCGCTGCAAAGTATATAGATAATTCTCTATATTATTTGTCTTGCTATTTAAATTCGAACCAACGAGAGATTCAAATTTCAGGACAAATTAAAATTTGAATTACAATATTGTTATTTTCTAACCAACGTTGATAATAGCAATATTGAAATTTTAATAGATATTTTCCACTGTATTAATTCTAATTTTCTGCCCAACAGTGATTTAGTTTTATACAAAAGGATATTGCATGTTTATTTTCTGACCAATGTTGATTATAAATATGCAGTAATATATTTGAATTTTACTTCAAGTTCTAACTTAGTATGGAAATTTTTCAGGAGGGTTATCCATGATGGTTACTATCAAGGATGTCCCTATTTTAAAAGGAGACAACTACAATGAGTTGTTTAAGAAACAGGAACTGTTCTTTATTATGGCTGAGCTAGATTGGATTATGACTACCCCAGAATCCACGGAGCCTGTGCCACCTGAAAAGGATGACACAGACACATATGCTTCTTGGAAGCAAAAACAGACTTCATACAAGAGGAGCAAAGATGAGTATGAGAAAGCTCATGCTAGATGGGTTCCTGCCAAGAAGAAATGTTTGGCAGTGATAAAGAACATGATTGAGCCCTCTATTACATGCTCAATTTTAGCTTGCCCCACTGTGATGGAGTACCTCGAGAAAATAAAGAATCAATACACTGGTTCTTCAAAGACTTATGCTACCCTATTGATCAAACTGTTGGTTTCATAGAGGTACAATTGAGGTGGGCTTAGAGAGCACGTCCATCAAATGGTCACCAGAACAACAAACTTAAGTCTTTGGACCATGCCTTCAAGATGGATCACATTGTCCATTTTATTTTTGCCTCGTTGCCCAAGGAGTTTGAGACCTCTGTGGTCAACTATAACTCCAAGCTAGAAAATTGGGACATAGAGAAGACCATTTTGATGTGTGTTCAGGAGGATGAGAGAATTAAGTCCACCAATGGCGGCTCCATCAACTACGTCAACAAGAAAAAGCATGCGCCTAACAAAGGCAATGCTTCTTCCTCCTCAAAAGGAAAATCTCCAGCTCATTTTCAGCAGCACAAACCTCAAGAAGGACAGTTCATAGGAGATAAAGACCAGTGTATCCACTGCAAAGAGAGGGGACATTACAAGACTAATTGTCCCAAATACTTAAAGATGATCATGGCAAAGAGAGGTGAGAACATTATTTCTTTTATAGATGAATCCCTGTATACAGATTATTCCAAATCTACTTGGTGGATTAACTCAGGTGCAACTATTCATGTTGCAAATTCATTGTAGGGATTCCATTCGACGAGAGTCACTCAAAGAAGCGAAGGGAAAATTAGAGTGGCAAATGGAGTCCAGGCAGATGTTGAAGTAGCTGGCAATGTTAATTTGGAGCTCGACACTGGCTTTGTTTTAGTTCTTAAAGATGTTGTTTATGTACCTTCTTTACAGAGAAACTTGATTAGTGTATGTCGCCTGGATGATGATGGATATGTTTGTCTTTTCAAAGATAGCAAATGTTTGATATAATGTAATAATACATTGGTTACTATGATCTTTACTTACTATCGCTGCGTGAAAGTGTTAATTCTGTATGCAATGAAGATATGAATGTATCCTTGTCTAAAATCGCGCATAGAAAACGGAAAAGAACTCATGATGCATTCTCGAAATTATGGCACTATCATTTAGGTCATATTTCGAGGGGGGGGGGGTAGAAAGATTAGTGAAAATGAGATTCTTCCTCCATTAGAGTTCTCAGAATTAGATCAATACATTGACTACATAAAAGGAAAATTTGTAAAGAAAATAAAGAAAAATGCTAAGAGAAGCACATGTGTATTAGATATAATTGACACAGACATCTGTGGTCCCTTCTCAGTAAGGAGTGTGGATGGTTATGATTTGTTTATAACATTCACAGATGACTATTCCCGTTACAGATACATTTATCCAATTAAAGAAAGATTAGATGCTTTGGATAAATTCAAAATATTCAAGGCCGAGGTAGAAAATCAACATGATGCAAAGATCAAAGTTGTTAGATCGGACCGTGGAGGGGAATACTACGGTCGACATACCCCATATGGCCAAGTTCCAGGACCTTTTGCAAAGTCTCTGATGGAACAAGGCATCGTTGCCCGGTATTCAATGCCGGGCGAACCTCCGCAGAACAGAGTGGCTAAAAAACGCAGCCGTACCTTGATGGATATGGTGCGAAGTATGATCAGCGACTCTACATTGCTAGTGAGCTTATGGATGGAGGCTTTAAAAAATGCCATTCATATTCTCAACAGAGTTCTTAGTAAATCGGTAACAAAAACACAATATGAGATGTGGACAGGAAGAGTACCCTCATTAAAACACCTGGGGGTGTGAGGGAGTCCTGCTGAGGCAAAAGTATTTAACCCGACCATTGGAAAATTAGAACCCAAAACAGTGTCCTGCCATTTCATTAGCTATCCAGAAAAGTCAAAGGGTTTTCATTTCTACTGCACAAATAGATTCACAAAGTTTGTAGAAGCAAGACATGATGTCTTCATTGAAGAGGAAATGATTCAGAGGAGTGTGACAGTTCGGAAGATTGATCTTGAGGAGAAGCGGGTGTACACACCACACCCTATGGTTCATGATTTTTTCTTCTCGCTGCCCACTGTAGCTGCACCACCAGTGCAAGTCACTGCAATACCAGCACTTGATGTAGCTCCTCCTAGGGTAACAACGAATGAGAATGTGGAACCTATTTTTTAGGAACCTGAAGAACCTGTTGCCACAAATGAGGGGGAGCAACAACAACCCAAAATAGATGAGGTCCCATAGGCCGAGCCCTCATAGAGACCTCAAAGAACAAGGAAGGCCGCTATTCCTGACTATTATGAAGTCTATAATAGTGAATACGTTCAAATGGAGGATGATCCCGCCTCATTTGAGGAAGCCATGAGAAGTAAATATTCATCAAAATTGCTTGAGGCCATGGAAGATGAAATCAGATCGTTGAGTACCAACGAAGTTTGGGACTTAGAGACGATTCCTAAAGGAGTCAAAACAGTAGGCTGGAAATGGGTCTACAAAATTAAATATGACTCCCAAGAGAATATAGATAAATTTAAAGCATGACTTGTGGCAAAAGGCTATATGCAAAGAGATGGGATTGATTACAATGAGACATTTTCTTCAGTCTCATGTAAAGATTCCTTCAGAATTATAATGGCCCTTGTGTCTCATTATGATATAGAATGACATCAGATGGATGTAAAAACAACATTCCTAAATGGGAATTTGGAGGAAACTATCTAATGACACAACCGAGAGGTTTTGTCATGGAAGGAAACGAAAAGTTTGGATGCTGTGAAAATAAATCAATTTATGGATTAAAGCAGGCTTCAAGACGGTGGTACTTGAAGTTTGATAAAACAATTAAAAAGTTTGGGTTTAAAGAAAATGGGGAGGACAAATGCATTTATGCAAAGTTCAAGAATGGGAAGTATATCTTCCTAATCCTATATGTGGACGACATTTTACTTGCTAGCAGTGATGTTAGTCTACTACTGGAAACAAAAAGTTTCTTGTCCTTGCATTTTGATATGAAAGATCTCGGTGAAGCAAAGTTCATTTCAGGAATCGAGATTCATCTAGATAGACCAATGGGGTATTAGGACTATCACAAAGGATGTATATAGAAAAGGTCCTGAAGAAATACAGTATGCACACATGTAGTGCCTCACCTGCACCTATAGTTAAGGGAGACATATATGGGGAATTTCAATGTCCCAAGAATCAATATGAGATTGATCAGATGAAAATGGTACCATATGCTTCAGCTATCGGAAGCTTACAGTATGCACAAGTGTGCACATGCCCTGATCTAGCTTTTGTCACAGGGTTGCTTGTCAGATTCTAAAGTAATCCAGGACCAGAACATTGGGAATTGGTGAAGAAAGTTTTTCGCTCTTTGCAAGGAGCTAAAGGCCTCATGTTAACATATGGAAGAACATAATCTCTGTGTATCATGGGATACTCAGACTCTAACTATGCAGTGGATGACAAAAAATCCACGTCTGGGTATGTGTTCACCCTCGCAAGGGGAGCAATATCGTGGAAGAGTTGCAAACAAACCATCACTACATCGTCCATAATGTACGCCGAGTTTGTTGCCTACTATGAGGCCACAGGGCAGGTGAACCAGCTTAAAAAGTTCATACCTAGTTTGAAAGTAGTTGACGACATCTCCAGACCACTAAAGTTGTACTGCGGCAATGAACCAATAGTAACGCACGCACACAACAATAAGTCGAGTGGTGATGTCAAACACATTGACATAAAGTACTACGTGTGAAAGATAAAGTCCGAGATCAGACAATAAGTCTCTAGCATATAAGCACATCAAAAATGCTTGTGGATCTGTTAACAAAAGGTTTACCACCCAGCGTGATCAGGGAATGTAGCCGGCATGGGGTTAAGGGACAACCTTTAATCTCAGGACTAAAAGGGCCCAAAAGATTAAATAGTATGTTTCTGAATGGGGGCATGTATTGTAGCTGTTAAGTCTATTGGCAATTGACTATGACAATGAAAGATGCTCTATACACAAATATACGTTGAAGCAAGAAAAGAGAAAAGAAGAAAAGGGAAAAGTACAGAGTGAGATCAAGGGGGAGACTGTTAGATTGATCTCCCTAACCCACTCGGGCCCCAACAGACCCGAGAGGGCTTTTCCCTCACAAACGCCCTGATCGGGGGCGTCCCAATCCAACTACGGCTTGTGGGCCCCCATCGCACTGCACAAATAACTAGAGGTGGAACCAGGCGGCACACAGTACGAGGTTCACTGGAACTGCCACAACCCCACCGACAAACCCTAGTCCGATCGAGTAGGAGCGCAGCCAGCGGCGGGAGGAAGACCCACCGCAACCACGTCGAACCCCTATGCCGCCGTCATGCTCGGGCAGTGTCGATGACGACCCGAAGGACACCGCTACCCACTCTGAACTGCTCCCCGAGCACTGTCAGTCTCAACCATTGCAATGACTACCCCACTGATCACGTCGGCGCCACCGACACATGAAGGTTCGATCCCATTCATCCCCTTTTTCATGCACAGATCAATTTATTCTGACTTAATCCTTGCGGTAGATGATCCTAGAATCTATCAAGTATTACATAGTGATCTGAGTTTATAAAATATAGCATAAGGAAAACATTACCGTTAAGAGTTGTCTGAATGCACTAATGACATAATATTCTCCTAAGTCATTGTCGGCTGACACTTGTATTTGTTTTGCATGCCATCATTCCTTTCCTCTTGCATCAATGAAGAGTAGAACATAAAAAAGATACCAATAAACTTGTCAGTGGAAATAACAAATGATCTATTGTTCCTCAATAACATATCACTGATTTCCCAATTTCTAATATAGTTTTGCTCTAAACTTTTTTTATTTGTTTTGCATTTCACCTCAATCCAGTTTTTCTTTCGTCTAGCACTTTTTGTCATAACCTCTTGATGGGGTTTTGTACCCGGGTTACCGAAGACACGGGACCCGACGCCCGTACGCGACCACTAAGCGGTGACGAACCATATATACCCTCCAGCACAAGGAGGGTCCCGCTGCCAACACCCTGGCCTGCCGAGGTCAGGGTACCTAGCCCACCCAAGTCTCGGCCTCAGAGGTCGGGTGGACGATTCCTCCCGGGCTCGATCCCGGTAGAGGTGGGTAGTTGGTGGCATTTAAGGCGGATGGTGGGCGCTGTAACTTATGTAGAAAGGATAACATGCGATGTGACCCTTTGCAAGATAAATTTGTCATACATCCCATCTGTCACAGAGGAATGAGTACTCCACACGTAATGCAACCTTGGTGATAAGGAAGAAGTTAAGACGGTGAAGCTTCCATACCTCGGGCGGCCCGGGTGACTAGAACGAATATTGTACAATCCGACCCCACAATGAGGAAAGTCAGTTAGATAGGACCGCCTCCACCCCCTATAAAAGGAGCCCCAATGCCTCCCCCGAGGGGACGAATTCACGTTGTACTCTCTTTACTTACGCATTTTATTATGCACTTACATATGCGCTTTACTTACGCACTTACATATGTGTTTCGCTTATGCATTACCTTTCCTAGAGTTCACTCGACCAAGGCTCGCTTGTAATATGTCCTCTACATCTTTTGAGCTAACAAAGATCACAAATTGAGTCCCACTGGCACTACAGGAAACTTGTCCATTTATGACGGCTAAACTAAATTACGATGGTCGATCGTCGTAAATAGCCTAACTTTCGACAACCCATCGTGGCCGTCGTAAATAACGTATTTTATGACGGCAGCGAGCCCATAGCGGTCATAACTACAGTGACTTAGGTGTTAACATACGGTGGTACAACCCTAAACCGTCGTAAGTTAGCCAACCGTTGAAATTTAGAGCGTAACTTATAAAGGCTAATGCTAATGCCGTCGTCAGTTACGATACCATCGTAAATCGGGGGATATACCCTGGCCCACTGAAATTGCATCTAGGTCCCTTGTGGCTTTGGTTGATTAATGACAAACAATTAAAGGGCTAATGACTTTGGTTGATTAATGCAGAGATTGTAGTACGGAATGAAATTCGCAAAAAGGGAGAAAAGACGTGAAAAGTGGAGCAGAAATAGGTTTTCTATTTCTCCTTGAGTCCGAAAACCTTCTGTCTGGTGTCAGACTTGTTCGACGCCTTGGGTCAGATAAGTCCGAATTCCTTTCTGGTGGAATTCAGACATGTACGAATCTGTATTTTAAACATGTTCAAAATCTCTCTATTGGTATTCATACATGTACGAAGTGGGTCGGACATGTCCGAGGTGCTGGACTTAAAAAAATTCTCTAAGTGTCTAAAAACTCGGAATTATCCGAGATGGGTGTTCAGACAAGTCCAAGAAGTCTCTTTTCGAATTCAGACATGTCCGAAGTGGGTCGGACATGTCGAGGTGGACTTCTCTGGCTTAGTGCCTCGGATAAGTTTGAGTTGAAAAACCTCTCCTTGTGTGTCGAACTTGTCCGATGCGGCTTTTGCGTGCAAATTCAAATTCGAGTGGTTAGCCGTATTCATTCTGTTGCCAGTCTGTTGGACTTGTCCAAACTTGGGTCGGACTTGTCCGATGTGGGCTGTCAACTAACGTCTAAAAACTTTTTTGAGTATAAGTTTATGGTGATTTCGTCCTAAATAAAAATGTAACCATACAGAAACTCTCATAGCCGCCTCAAGCCCTCAATAAACCCTCCTCTCTTGTTCTTCACCCTCTTGGGCCCAAATCTGAAGTTTTTGTTGAAGAGTGAAGGACAGATTGTGAGACTTGGCAAGAGAAGTCCATAGGGGGTTGAACAACATTTGATTCGCTGAGTTTCTTCGTGATTTCATGTTTGTTACTCTTGGGGTTCTCCCCTAGACGATTAGACGTCGCCCCGAAGATTTCTTGCGTGATTTTTTAATCCAAGGAAGTTTGTAATCTTTGTGATAGTGGAAGATACAAAACTTGACCTTTGAGGCATCTTGGCGAGGATAGGGCTGTTAGGCCCGGTCCTTTGTCGGTTTCTCAACAAGGACATAGGTTTCTTTGTGGAACCAAACCTCGGGAGAAAATCCTTGTGTTTATCGTCGCCATTTACATTTCCGCAAAGTTATTACTTTCTAGTGATCATCTAGGTTTACTTCATTTCTAGCACATAATCTTTTTTCCATCATCTACTAGAACTGCTATGACGCATTTCCATTCACTAGATTGCGTAAAACTTCATTTTTGTCACTACCCTGTGAATTCAGCCGGACTAATCCGATCTGAATTAGACTTGTCCAACTTCAGTCAGACAAGTCCGATTCTAAGTCAGACAAGTCTGACTTGTATTGAAAGGACATATTTTAGTTAAGTCTAGATTTTCGATTATTGCCTATTCACCCCCTCCTCTAGGCTACTTTCAATTGGTATCAGAGCATGTCTCTCCACCAAGAGTCTAACAACTCAAAGGCGAGATGGCCAACATTGGTGATAACCCAGTGATCGTTGATGGAGATGACAAGACGAAAAATGTCGATGTGCTTCAAGATGATCCAAATGACGTCGAGGATGTGCGCCTACTCAAGGTGCGACTTCGTGAGAAGATAAATCTTGCCAAGAAGGAGACCAACAACGCCAATAGGAGTGGCTCATAAGACTATACTCGATATCCTTACAATTGTGAGCGTCTAACTCATAATACTCATTATTTGTCTATTCCTATTGGGAAACCTCCTCAATTTGATGGAAATGATTATACTATGTGGAAGCATAACATGAAGATGCATCTCATTTCCTTAAACCCTAGCTTGTGGCAAATTGTTTTGATAGGTGTTCATCTTCCCAAGAATGAGGAAGACATGACCCCGGAGCAAGCCATCCTACTCCACCGCAATGCTCAAGCGGATTGAGTGATCACCTCCTCCTTGACTCGAGACGAGTTCAACCGAATAGAAGGGTTGGAGGTGGCCAAGGACATTTGGGACACCCTTAAGACGGCGCATGAGGGCAATCGTGTGATAAGGGAGGCCAAGATTGAGATGATCGAAGGAGAACTTGGGAGGTTCACTATCATGGATGGTGAAACCCCCAAGACATGTAAAACTGTCTCACGATACTCATCAACAAGAGTCGCTCTTATGGAAGCACCCTATGGACGGACCACGAAGTAGTGAAGAGGATGATTCGGGCATTCATGCCTCGAAATGTCACTCTTTGCTCCTTGATTCGTGAAAGTCCGGTATTCCAAAAGATGACTCTCAAAGAAGTGCTAGGGAGAATCATCAACCATGAGATGATGGAGCAAGAGGCCATGTTCTACAACGACCTTCAAAAGCTTGCCTCCTCCAAGAAGAAAGATGTTGCATTCAAGGCAATGTCATCAAGATCTCAAGAACAAGAAGGGAGTGATGAAGAGAGCCCTAACACCGATGAGGATAAGGCACTCTTCATCAAAAATTTCAAGAGGATGATGAGAAGGAGGAGGGGGAGCTACCATCGTGGAAGCAAGTGCAAAGACAAGCCCAAGACAAGATCAAAGAGGGCTTGCTATAATTGTGGGGAATATGGGCACTTCATTGTGGATTGCCCGCATGAAAAAGAAACAAGAAGAAGAAGGAGGGCAAGTCCCAAGAGAAGAAATACATCAAGAAGAAGAAGCAATCAAGACAATATCATTTGGGAAGGAGTGGGATTCAAATGAAGACTTCTCCTCTGATGAAGAAGAGAAGATAGCAACGATTACCATGAAGAAATCAACCATGGAGAATAAGCTCTTCCCCAACATGGAGAGCTCAAGGCCAACTTGCCTCATGGCCAAGGAGGGAAGAAAGAAGGTTAAATCTAAACCATATTCTTCAATTTCTTCAGATGATAACTTTGACAGTGCTATTGAAAATGAATACATGCTTAAGGACATGCGTAAGAGTACATCGAAAAGGTTGAAGATGTTGTCAAATGAGATATTTGAGAAGGACGAGCTCATCAACCGTCAAGAGGACATGCTCATACAACAAAAGGAGAGATGTCAAGAGTTTGAGGAGCTCTTGGAGCTTTATAGAGAAAGAAGCAATGCACTTGAGCGTGAACTCGCTTTGAGCAAGAAAACTTGCTCAAACCTTGAGAACACTACAATTGTGCTAAAGGATGAACTTGTTAGCTTGACAAAAGTTAACAAGATCATTGAAACACAAGTGGAGTCTCTCAAGGTCAATGTACCTTCTTCCTCTAAAAGGTCACCTTCCACAAATATAAAATCCGAAACACTTCAAGCTTGCAAGTGCTCTAACTTGATCCTCAAACTAAAAGATGAGCTTAAGGTGGCACAAAACAAGCAAGCATCGAAAGGTGCCATCTTTGACAAGGATAAGATGGCATATGCACCTAGTGCATACACCAACACAAGGCATCCTCTTGTAAAAGATGGTCTTGGCTATTCTAGGGAGAGGAAGCAAAATGCTAAGACTTCCAAGAATGGCAAAGACTTGATTGTTTTTGTCAAGGAAGGTTCTTACCACAACAACAAGGGAAAGAACATTGCTACTTCACATGATATGCCTAACAATGAACATCGTCTATTGTCCCATGATTTTGATGCTTCATATGTCTTGTTAAGGAACAAGTTTGGAAAGCCTTATACTAAGTATGTTGGGCCACACCGCAAGAGTCCAAAACCTTGCGTGTGAGTGCCCAAGTGCCTCCTGACTAACATCAAAGGACCCAACACTGCTTGGGTACCTAAAGCCAAGGATTAACTCTATTTTGTAGGCATACTCCTCCAGTGGAACCAAGTGGGTTCTTGATAGTGGATGCACAAATCATATGATCGGAGAGAGGAAGATGTTTGTGGAGTATGAGGAAAACGAAGATCCAAGTTAGGGAATCTACTTTGGGGACAATAGCCGAGGGAAAATCCTTGGCACCGGTAAAATTGCTATAACCCCTAATCATACACTTTAAAATGTTTTGCATGTTGATTCACTCGATTATAATCTCTTGTCCATATCACAATTATGTGACAAAGGTTATAATTATCTTTTCACTAATGAGGGTGTGACCATCATAAGAAGGAGCAATGGCTCAATTGCCTTTAAGGGTGTGCTCAAAGGAAAACTTTATCTTGTGGAATTTTCCGCAGATAAAGTGGAACTTGACACACGCTTAATGGCAAAAACCAACATGGGATGGCTTTGGCATAGAAGACTAGCCCATGTTGGGATGAGGAACTTGCAAAAACTTCTTAAGGGCAAGCACATTTGTGGTTTGAAGAATGTTATATTTAAAAAGGATAGGACATGCAGCGCTTGCCAAGCCGGAAAGCAAGTTGGAGCTCAACTTCCATCCAAGAACATCATGACGACAATAAGACCATTGTATCTTCTACACATGGACTTATTCGGCCCAATTGCCTACATAAGCATTGGCGGTAACAAATATGGTCTTGTCATTGTTGATGATTTTTCACGTTTCACTTGGGTGTTCTTTTTGCATGACAAGAGCGAGACTCAAGGTGTCCTCAAGAAATACTTGAGGAGAGCTCAAAACGAGTTCTCCTTGAGGATCAAGACTATAAGGGGTGACAACGGCACTGAATTGAAGAACACTCAAGTTGAAGATTTTTTGGATGAGGAAGGCATCAAGCATGAGTTTTCGGCTCCCTACTCCCCTCAACAAAATGGGGCCGCTGAGAGGAAGAACAGGACCCTCATTGAGATGTCAAGAACCATGCTTGTAAGTACAAGACTTCGGACCGATTTTGGGTGGAAGTGGTCAACACCGATTGCCACTTCATAAACCGGTTGTACCTTCATCGCATATTGAAGAAGACATCCTACGAGCTCCTAACCGGTAACAAACCCAACATTTCCTATTTTTGTGTTTTAGAGAGCAAATGCTATATTCTAAACAAGAAGCCTAGGACTTCGAAGTTCAATTCAAAGTCTGATGAGGGTTTCTTGCTTGGTTATGACTCAAACACTTACCCCTATCGTTTCTTTAACAAATCCTCTGGAATTGTTGAAGTAGCACATGACGTAGTGTTTGATAAGACTAATGGCTCCCAAGTGGAGCAAGTTGATCATAATGTGCTAGATCAGGAAGAAGCTCCACAAGTGGTGATAGGAAGGATGGCACTTGGAGATATTCGACCACAAGAACAACTTCAAGACTCAAGTGGCCATCCCACACATCAAGCAAGACCTCAAACGATCAAGTTCAAGACCCTCATGATATACCTCAAAAAGATCAAAATGGAGGCAACGACCAATGGGGAGACGAAGAAAATGAGGAAGATGAAGATCTTAGATCTCAAGCACCGCACCCAAGAGTACATCAAAGCGTTCAATAGGACCATCCCGTCGACAACATCCTTGGAGATATCTCCAAGGGGGTAACTACTCGATCTCGTGTTGCAAATTTTTGTGAACATTACTCTTTTATTTCTTCCTTGAAACCTCACAAGGTTGAAGAAGCACTACGAGATCCGGATTGGGTGGTGGTCATGCAAGAGGAGCTCAACAACTTTGAAAGAAATCAAGTGTGGGAGCTCGTGAAGAGACCAAATGCAAATGTTGTTGGCACCAAGTGGGTGTTCCGCAACAAAAAAGATGAGCACGGGGTGGTGACAAGGAGCCTATATACCAGGGGCCTGTCGTGGACGTGCTACACATATATGGTGGATGACGCCGGAGCAGCCAGCTCTGGCACGTCCCAGGGCCTGCCATCGACGTCTCAATAACGACAGTGGGCGACGTCGGAGCAGCCAGCTCTAGCGCCTCCCAAGGAGCCTGCCGTCGATGAATCAACGACGATGTTGGGCGACACCTGAGCAGCCAACTCCATCGCCACCCAAGGGGCCTGCCATCGACATCCCAACATGTTGACGACGACAACAAGCGTTGATAAGTGAGTACACTCTCCTGCCCAGCTCTTGTTGCTAACAGGGTTCTCGTTGGTAGCCTGTACACCAGGGGCCTGCTGTCGACATCTCAACGATGATGGTGGGCGACGCTGGAGCAGCCAGCTCTGGCACCTCTCAAGGGGCCTGCCATCGACGACTCTACAAGGATGGTGGGCGACGCCGCAGCAGTCAGCCCCGGCACCACCTAAGGAGCTTGTTGTCGACGTCTCAACGATGATGGTGGGTGACACTGGAGCAGCTAGCTCCGGCACCTCCCAAGGGGCCTGTCGTTGACATCCCAGTATGTTGACGACAACAACAAGCGCGAGTGAGTACACTCTTCTACCTCGCTCTTTTTGCTAATAGGGTTCTCTTGTGGTAGCTTGTACACCAGGGGCCTACCATCAATGTGCTACACATAGATGGTGGACGATGCCAGAGCAGCCAGCTCTGGCACCTCCCAGGGGACTTGCTATTGACGTCTCTACGACAATGGTGGGCGACGTCAGAGCAGCCAGCTCCGGCACCTCCCAAGGGGCCTAGCGTCTACGACTCAATGATGATGGTGGGCAACATCAGAGAAGCCAGCTCCAGTACCACCCAAGGGGCCTACTATCGACATCTCAATGATGATGGTGGGCGACGCCGGAGCAGCCAACACCGGCACCTCCCAAGGGGCTTGCCGTCGACGTCCCAGTATGTTGACGATAGCAACAAGCGCTGATAAGTGAGTACACTCTCCTGCCCCACTCTTGTTGCTAACAGGGTTCTCTTGTGGTAGATTGTACACCAGGGGCTTGCTGTCGACATGTCAACGACGAGGGTGGGCAACGCCGGAGCAGCCAACTCTGGCACCTCCCAAGGGGCCTACCGTCGACAGCTCTATGATGATGGTGGGCGACACCGAAGCAGTCAACCTCGACATCACCCAAGGGTCCTACCGTCGACGTCTCAACAACGATGGTGGGCGACGCCAGAACAGCAAGCTTCAGCACCTCCCAATGGGCCTGCTGTTGACGTCCCAGCATGTTGACGACAGCAACAAGTGCTGATAAGTGAGTACACTCTCCTGCCCTACTCTTGTTGCTAACATGGTTCTCTTGTGGTAGCCTGTACACCAGGAGCCTATCGTCGACATGCTACACATAGATGATGGACGATGCTAGAGCAACCAGCACTGACACATCCCAAGGGTCCTGCCGTCGACGTCTCAATGACGATGATGGGTGACGCTGGAGCAACCAGCTCCGGCACCTCCCAAGGGGTCTGCCGTCGACAACTCAACAACCATGGTGGGCGATGCAGGAGCAGCCAGCTCCGGCACCACCCAAGGGGACTGTTGTTGACATCTCAACAAGCGCTAATAACCTATACACTAGGGGCCTACCGTCGACGTGGTACATGTAGATGGTGGGCGATATAGAAGCAGCCAGCTCCGGCACCCCCAAGGGGCCTGCCTCGACGTCTGAACAACGATGGTGGGCGACGCCGGAGCTGCCAACTCTGGCACCACCCAAGGCATGCCGTCGACGTATCAACGACGATGGTGGGTGACGCTAGAGCAGCCAGCTCTGGGACCACCCAGGGGGTGTGCCGTCGACGACTCTACGATGATGGTGGGCAATGTCAGAATAGTTAGCTCTGGCACAACCCAAGGGGTCTGCTGTCGACGTCTCTACGACAATGATGGGTGACGCCGAAGCAGCCAGCTACGGCACCTCCCAGGAGGCCTGCCGTCGACGATCCTACGATGATGGTGGGCGACGTCGGGGCAGTCAGCTCCAGCACCACCCAAGGGGTCTGCCGTCGACGTCTCAACAATGATGGTGGGCGAAACCGGAGCAGCCATCTCCAGCACCTCCCAGGGGGCCTACCGTCGACGACTCTACGATGATGGTGCGCGACACCGGAGGAGCCAGCTTTGGCACCTCCCAGGGGCCTGTCGAAATGAATCCTGCCACCCCTGGAGGGATCCCACCGAGGTCACCTTCTCATACTCCCCCGCTCCACTAGGGTCCCATCGAAGACATCCTGCGATCAAGTGGTAGGCATGCCTAGCAACCTGACCACATATACTTGTGGGCCTCTAAGGGTGTTCCATAGGCAAGACGTCAAATGACGACAGATCAGCCATGTTAAAAGTGCGATTGTTGGTTCCTCAAAAACTAACGTACTCGGCAAAGTTCTTCAAGCCCTTTCGCAGCTATGGACTTGGAGCAATAGTTTGAGAAGCACCAGAAAAGCCAAGAAACCAAACACAAAGTCCAGTTCATTGAAGAATATTTACGAAGGGGCGAACCCCGAATAAAAATGCGGGCCGTCGGACTCAATCCCTGGCGAATTGCGTAATGACATGTTTGGCGGCATCCTTAACCTCTGCCGCTACCGTCTCCTCGCGCTCCTTGACGGGACCTTCAAAAATCGGGTCTAAAGGTGGCTAAGGATACCAACTCTAGTAGCACACCAGAACATGGGATGCCACAGTCTCCGCAACCGCTCTACCCTCAGCTTCCAGATGCTAAGCCAGTTGACGCTCCTGCAGATCGAGGTCCCGGGCGCGGCGCTGCGTTGTGTGCTCCCGGGCCTGGACGTCGAGATCTCGCAGGAGGAGTTCCTAACGCTCAGCTAAGTGTTGTGCCTGATCCCAAGCCAAGTAGCTCTCTCGAAGCTTAAGGTCTTCGAGGCGGGACTGCAACCTGTCTTGATCTGCCTCGGCCCGAGCCATCATCGCCTGGGCAGCCACCTCTTAAACGGCGACAACGGCCTACCGCTCAGCAACATCGACATCGCGGTGACCCAGGGCCTCTCGACCCTCTTCAAGGGCACATAGGAGGGTGTCAGCCATACCATTGGTTGCCTTGGCGTCGGCCAGAATCTTCTAGGACATTCCGTCCATGGCCTTCGCCAAGCGGCACCTCAACTCCAGCTCCTCACTCTCCTTCAGGTACTTTGTCTTTGCCTCGACGATCCTAGACCTCAAAAGGTCCTCCCAGGCTTGGAGGCGCTCGCCCTCTGCCCGTAGCTTTTCCCACTCGGCGGCGAGGGCCCTCTGCGCTCGACGGAGGTTGGACTACACCAGATTGATGCTGGACTGCGTCAAGTCCATGATGTCGGAAAGGCGCTCTGGTTTTGCTAAAGTTATGGAAGGTCGCCCGGTGATCATCTTGGGAATCCTCTTCTTCCCATGGCGGTGAAGGCGAGACCACCAGTACCGGGGGCCTCGCCCCTAGAACTGAGTGGAAGTTGCGGCACCACCCGACGCGACAGCACCACTGTCGCTCAAGGAGCCACCTGTCGGATCAATAGCCTCGGAGGCCGGGCCCTCAGCTCGCTGAGCTGACTCTGACATTGCCTTCAGTACGACGGCTGGAGATGCTTCACTACCCGCGCCAGGCTCGAATGCCGGAGCAGCGCTCTCCTGTACCGGCTTGGCGGTCTGCTCCGCTGGTGCAGCCGTAGCCTCCTAAGCCGACTTCGCAGCGCTTCAAAACACTACCCCTGACGGTAAAGGCATCACAACAGCTGACGTAGACCTGCAGGTCAAAATCAAAATCTGCCCAAGCTAGAAGAACAGGTGAGATAATGAAACAAGCATTTGTAAGAATGCCTTACCGATGCCCCTGGAACTAGCAGGCCTCGACCTACGGCAGCTTTGAGGATGCAGGCCCCGTCGACGTCGTGGCAAGTGTAGTCGCTCCGGCCAGACCTCCATTGGAACCATCGACAATACTTCCACCCTGCATCGGCGTATCTCCAGCGACTCCAACGGTGCCACTCCTGAAGCCACTTCTCGAGCTATCGCCGACATCAGCCCTAGGCCTCTTGGCCTGAGGCTTCGTAGGTGTAGCACTCTCGGAGCCCTCTATGGTGCCTTGGATTGCACTGGCGACAGAGATGCTGGATGGCGTGCCGGCCGCAAAAGATGGCGGAATCACCGGTTGACCGACGGGGCCTCCCCCCGAAATCCGCCGACACCTGATGCTAAGGAGGGGCACGCCGGTGGATGTTGACTTGGAGCGAGGACCGCCCGCGGCGGTGCCTTTGGCTGCGACTGAGGGCGTTTCTCCTTCACAACCTCAATTACCAACGACTTCCCCTTCCCTACGTTGCAGATCAGTGCTTTTCCCCTTCCTTCTGTCAGGGACCAGTTCCTTGCCTTTCCCTCCGTCGGAGGGCACGTCTTCCACCCTTGACGCTTCGGAGCCTGGAGCAGTTGTAGACTCCTGTGGAGGGTCGATGATGGCCAGTCCATGGTCCACATTGCAACCTTGCCGCGGTGCAAGATTGAGCACATCCAGGTTTGACATCTCCTTCAGGATCTTCATCTGAAGGATCTGATCCGAGCAAAGCGGCGGATAGAAGCTCTGAAGGTTGAAGACGTCAGAAGTCAGCGGGTCGTCACATGCCTTGGTCATTACATCTAACACCTCTTGTGGGGTCATCTCCGTTCCGCGACCCCACACCAGCCTGGTGCCATCCTATGGCCTGAAGTAAAGCCATGTAGGGCGGCTACGATGCTGGAGGGGAGCCAAGCGTCGACGCACGGAGTCCACCATCACCATCAGCTCCGACAAACCATGATCCGCCAAGAATCAGATCCTCTCCATCACCAAAGAATACGCCTGCTCCAACTCTGGGCGCTTCTCCTAGGTCTTCTTCCTAAGTACTGGCCAGTCGGTGGGCATGACCATGTTATCATGGGCATTGGCGTGTACGATCATCCAATCGCTCCTCCAGTCGGCCCATTTGTGGAGAGCGGTATGATGTACTTGAAGGGGTTGTTGGCCTAATTCGCCTTGCTATTCTTCCCGGTTCGCCTCAGCACGAAGAACTGTCGGAACACTGACACGGCTGGGTACACCCCAACAAACATCTCACAGAAGTGTGAGAACACTGCCACCACCACCAGGGAGTTCGGTGACAGGTGATGAAGCCGGAGCCCAAGGACCTCCAGAAGCGTCACCGAGAAGGAGGAAACAGGGGGAATGAACCTGGAGTACACATATGACTTGAAGAAGATGATCTCTTTCTCCCGTAACTCGAGAGGCAGGGAGTCGGAATAGATTAGATCCCGCTGCGCCTCGCCCTCCCAGCCGAATAGTCGCCTCACGGATGCTACGTCCCCTATGCGGGAAGGAGGCAAGGTTGAGTCCATTTGGAGCAGGAGTCAAGAACCTAGAAGGTGGGGAAAGAGAGGGTGCTCAAGGAGGAAAACGAAGGCTCGAACGTTGGGGTGTGCGTAAGGAGCAACCACCTTTGCCCCCAAAGGTTTCTTTTTTAACACCCTTACCAACTTTTGAGCGCACCATGCAAACTGCATGGGGTCGAAACCCGCCGCCCGACCTACAGTGTCCTTGACGGTGGGGCTCAGGACCCTTGTCGGAGAGATTACCCCGAGCGGACCCTGACCTGAGAAGGCAAAACGGCAGTTCCCATAAAGGCGGGAGTGGAAGCAGCAAAAGTGTAGCAACCGCATTGGGAACCGCCGTGATAAAGAAGCTGCAGTAAGCACAGATCCTATTGCTACGAGCCCTCAACCAGAGAGGGACATGTGGCCATGATGGCAGAGGCGCACACCGCTTCAACTCATCAAGACAAAATCAAATGACAGCGCGGGAAAGCAGAGATAGGGCTCCACCCTCGGGCTCATCACCTACCTCCAGGGTGGACCTAGGATCCAGTGTTAGTACCTGACATACCGGATACCCTTGCGCATAGGCTAAAGCCACCTAGGTACCCTGACTTCTAGCCAAGGCAGGGTCCAAGTGCGCCACATGTCTAGAAGACCCAGACCCCTCTACCTCAGATACGGGGTCTAGAGTTTCCACATGGACCTCAAGGAGGAGTCCAGCTCCCCCTGAGGGACGAGCTCCCAAGCGGCCACATGTTCGGTAGGACGGGATCCCGCTCCCCCTATGGGAGAGGGCTCCGATGCTACCACATGGCTCGAGGCAATAGACAGGCCACCTCTCCAAAGAGGCAGGCTCCAGCTATGCCTTGTGTCCCACGGCCCTAGGACCTCCGCTCTACTCAGGAGCGGGCTACGGGGCTGCCACGTGGTCCGCGGGTCGGGACCCAGCCTCCCGCGTAGAGGCTATCTCCCGAGCTGCCACGCACCCTGCAACTTGCCTTGGGCGATGGGTTGCGGGAGTTAAGAGGGTGGTGCGCCTTACCTAGATCAAGCATTGAAGACTTGCGTCTTCCCCAGGGCATGATGCGGAGCACGCGTGCTGTCAGATACCGCTGTGCCCAATCGTATCACAGTGAAAATGCCGCAGACCTACCCCACTCCGCCAAGTAGGTAGCTTACGGTGACAGGGACAGTCGGATGGGACATTCCCTACCATAAATCAATGACTATGCATGGGCCATTGGCGACCGAGGCGGCAAGAAGGCGAGACTTCAAGCCACGGTCAGAGGAGGTTTGTGTGAGAAGCTTCAGATCTCTAGGATAAGATCACCCTGAGACCACCTGTTGGGCCCTAGACCCCACTTGTAAGGCGTCTGGCCTTGTCTATAAAAGGATCAAACTGCCACCGTTACAAAGGATCCCTAGCCTACGCATACACACACACATACAAGCAATACAACCTCATCATGGAGTAGAGTGTTACACCCTTGCGGCCCGAACCATGTAAAAACCACAGTCTCATACTCTCATATGTGCGATCACTGGATAGAATACTAAGCCCTGCTGATCAAAGAACCTCCGCGGGCTGCTCCTTAGCAGATCCGGGGAAAGTGTCGCATTAACAGTTTGACATACTTGTCCGATGTTAGTCGGACTTGTTCAACGCGGCTTTTGTGCGCAAACTCAAATTCGAGTGGTTAGCCGTACTGATTCTGTTGCCAGTCTGTCGGACTTGTCTGACGTGGGCTATCAACTAACGGCTAAAAACACTTTTTGAGTATAAGTTGATGGGGATTTCGTCCCCAATCATAGCCTAACCCTACAGAAACTCTCAAAGCCGCCTCAAACCTTCAAGAAACCCTCCTCTCTTGTTGTTCACCCTCTTGACCCCAAATCTGAAGCTTTTGGGGAAGAGTGAAGGAGATATTGTGAGACTTGGCAAGAGAAGTTCATAGAGGGTTGAGCAATGTTTGATTCGTTGAGTTTCGTTGTGATCGCGTGTTTGTTACTCTTGGGGTTCTCCCCTATATTAGGCATCGCCCCGAAGATTTCTTGCGTGATTTCTTGATCCGAGGAAGTTATTAATCTTTGTGATAGTGGAAGATCCAAGACTTAACCTTTGAGGCGTATTGGCGAGGAAAGGGTTGTTAGGCCCGACCCTTTGTAGGTTCCTCAATGGGGACGTAGGTTTCTTTGTGGAACCGAACCTCGGGAGAAATCCTTGTGTTCAGTGTCGCCATTTACATTTCTGCAGAGTTCTTACTTTCTAGTGATCATCTAGGTTTACTTCGTTTCTAGCACTTAATCTTATTTCCATCATCTACTAGAACTGCTAGGACGCATTTTCATTCACTAGATTGCGTAAAAACTTCATTTTTGTCACTACCCTGTGAATTTAGTCGGACTTATTCGATCTCAATCATACTTGTCCGAGTTCAGTCAAACGAGTCCAATTCTAAGTCAGACAAGTCTGACTTGTATTGACTGGACACATTTTAATTAAGTCTAGATTTTCGATTATTACCTATTCACCCCCTCTAGGCTACTTTCACCCGCACGGTCTGCCTCTGTTCTCTCTCATAGACTGACGCTGTTGTGCCTCCCTCGCTCCCAACACTGCCTCCTCACCGTCCGACGCCATGCTGCCCAGACGTCGTGCCTCCCCGTTGCCGCACCATATCGACGACAGCTGCTCCCGTCGTCGGCCTCCCCCAACACCACGCCGTCCTCGATGCAGCGCTCGGCCCTACCCCTCTTCCTCCCCTTGTCGAACCTGAAGCTCAGCACTACCCCTCTTTGTCCCCCTTGCCAGACTCGAGGCACGACGTCACCTCTCTTCCTCCCCTTCGCCATATGGTGCCACTACCCAACGCAGGCCGGCCAACCAACACCCCCGATTGCCGACCGACGCTCTCCATTGCCACCACCCAACGATGGCCTAGGTCAATTATTTTTTCTTATTATGTTTATTAGGTGAATTGGTATATTTTTTAATTATGCTTGTTTGGGTGAATTGATATTACTACGCTTGTTTATTGTGGTTGTTAATTATGCTTGTTTAAGTGAATTGATATTATTATGCTTGTTTTGATTTATTGATATTAGGTTTGTTAATTATGTTTCTTCAATTATTTATTCATGTTCATATTAATTGGTATTAGATTTGTTAATTATGTTTGTTTAATAATTATTTCTTATTCAGATTAATTGATATTAGTGTTGTAAATTAGTTTGTTTAATTGTTAAATGCTAGTTTAATTGATTGATGCATATGAGTTTAGTTTAGTAGTTTAATTGATTATTGTTTAATTATTATTTTGATTCATTTAGTGTTTAATTACTATGTGTACATAAACGGGCTTCAGGTCGGCTCGGTCCGGCACAACCCATTTAGGGCCCTCCATGGCCAATTTAGTTGTAATGTATGCATCTAGACGGGCACGAAGATGAACGGTGACCATGAGGATGCCAAGCACTCGCGCGTGGATGGCGGGTTCCGACGTAGCGGTTTCATCTCTGATCCACTTCCAACGACTAACCCTAAAGCCGTCGTGAGTTAGCGGTGGGCCCGACGAGGCATAACGTACAACAGCTAACCCTACATCTATTGTAAGTTAACGGCCAGCCCCGACGGGGCACCGCTTATGATGGCTAACTCTAAAGCCGTTCGGCCGTTAACTACGGGCCTCGATGGAGCATAACTTAGGACAGCTGACCCAATTTCCTCTCTCTCCTGCTCTTTCATCCTCTCTCTCTTCTGCTCTTTCCTCTTCTCTCTCCCGTTCTTTCCTCTCTCTCATAAATGACTCAAAAAATAAAGATTAATGTAACCTATGCAATATGTGTCACCCGTTTCGAATTGTCCCGTGTCACATGCGTTAGGCATGTGAGACGTGTAGGTTCGGAATTGTTCCTTTTTGGATAATCTGGGAGTGACCGAGGGGCGTGCTTATGATGAGACGTGAGGTCTGGATCTAGACGAGATTTCGATGGCATAACCCAAATGTTCTCTGCTGCACCATTTTTGGGCATGCAGTTGGAGAATAGCGGGGTTATGCTACTGAAAATTCGTTTGGATCCAGGCCCTACGTCTCGTTATAAGAATGTTCCTCTCGGTCACTCTTGGGTGGGTTTAGGACTATCTCTTCCAATAGATGTAGTCCATGACATTAAACAAAATATAAAGTAATGATAATTTCTCTGGGTTTAAACTGTAGAGTTAAACATGGGTGAAGATCGCATTTGGATGTATTCTGGTTGGAACAAGAGAGGTGGTCACTCAGATGAGTGGTTCCCCAAGACAGAATATTTTAAAGATTGAGCATTTTCATTGTCAACGATCGATAAGGTGTGGTGCCCATGTAAGAAATGACAAAATACAAAGTTTTTGGACAAAATGACAGTTTTGATACACTTGTGTCGAAATGGTTACATGCCACATTATGAGGTGTGCAGATTCCACGGCGAGATAACTTCTCAAGGCATAGAAGAAGTGGATGAGGATGATGATAGCACGGGGGTTTATAGGATGGATGAGATGCTATAAGCTATACAAACGGAGGATGTTCCTACGATGGAGGCAGACACGTTCCTCAAGCTTCTCAATGCTTCATAACAGTAGTTGCATGAACACATGGAAGTGACCCTTCTTACTTTCATGAATAGACTTATGGCAATTAAATCTAAGTACTTCTTCTCCAATAACCACTTCAACGATCTCATTAAATTGATCAGCGATATCCTTCCACAACCTCAGAAAGTGCCTAAAGATTTGTGTGAGTCGAAGAAATTGCTACCTGGTCTCGATATGAAATATGAGAAAATTGATTTTTGTCCACACATCTGCATACTTTTCTAGAAAGAGCATGACAAAGGGAACAAGCGCTTAAAATGTGATAAACTGAGGTATGTCGAAGTTGTTAATGATGATAATGATAATGTGATGACATAAGTCGCTCATAAGCAACTTCGTTACTTGCCCGTGACACCTTGGTTGAAGCGGTTGTTTCTTTCACAAAACTTCCAGACACATGAGATGGCACAAAGAAGGTGTACGTGTGAATAAAGAAGTCCTGATGGTGAGGACCGGGGTCCCGATATTCCAAGAATAACATTTGGTAGTGCCAAGCGATGCGACACCCAACAGCGCCCATGAAAAGACATAGTAAAGATATAAAGTTTTCATTTCATAATAAGATATCATTTACAAGATAGTTTACAACAGCGGTACACACGCAGCGGAATGTACATACTCACACTCTCAACCTATCTAAGCACAAGAGAAGCCGTCCATGCCCGCAGACGCTTCTAACTAGCAACACGAAGATCAAAACGCAACAGCATGGTGTCACATGAGAAATACATCTAGCTCAAGGTCTCACGGACAATCCATAACAGCAACAATATAAGTAAACGTGCAAAACCACATATAAAGCAATCGTGAGCACAAAGGCTTAACAAGACTTAACCATCTCCACTAAACATGGAACTCTACATGCTTGAGACTAATAATATATAGGAGAGCTGAATTTGCAAAAAGGACTCGCCTATTAATAAATCCTCATTTCTGTTTTAGAGTAGAAAATGACATTCCATGGGCATGGCACATCTCAAACTCCACAATCAAACAAAAAACATTTCGTATATGATGTTACATGTCCAATGTTACATAAGCTGCATACAATTTACAATACATGTGTTTAGAATTGTAAACTTAATTGTGCTACTTCTAATCCACTAATATTGTATGCAACCACTTTTCATTCGACACCTACACGCCGAACCGGTTCCACCGCTACAAGCAAGAGGTCCCCACCGGGAGCGTGACGTGCCTGCTGATAGGTTTACACCTTGCTACTCTCAACCCGCACCTATAAGGTGGTGGGTTATGCCTCGACGCTAAGGTGGACAAGTTACATCGGTTTTCTTGGTCCCATATATCCAGTATGCCTACAGTACAGTTCAAGCTTGTCCAACTGGGCCGCACACGACGCGGTCCTCAATCGACACAGGCAGGGCTACACACCCGAGACCACGTCCCGCTGCATCCTAACCGGCTGCCCGATCTCATATTTAGTTCATAAACCATTCTATAAAATATCCTATCCCGGGTGACAATATAGCTATCTCGCGAGTAGATTCCAACTACTCGATTTCTATCAGATCTCCTACAACATTAGTATGGCAATTCTACGCGGTGAGCTATAAATCTACCCATATACTCCATGGGATTGTGGGTCATGCATTTGGAGTATTCAAACACAATAGACCTAGTGCACAATTCATATAATAGTCAACATAGTGATAAAAGCAAAACTTTATAAACAACTTAAATGCAAACCGGGGCTTGTCTTTGGTTGAGAATAAAAGTCAGTGAATATCAGTTAATAAACTCCGCCAAGGGACTTCATCACGGCACAAAAAATAGATAATTCCTCGCCTCTGTGTCGTGCTTCTCATCACAGCAGCACCAATGGTGATTTCTCCTCCTCCTAGTGATGATCCTCGTCGGTCTTCCTTCGTCATAACTTCTATCGAGATGAGAATGCACAAATTCAATAAAATGCAATTTAATAATTTCAGAATTGAAAGTGTTTATAATTTGAGAGGGCTAAACTCAGATGGAATGACATGGGTTCTCTGTTGGGCTAAGAAAAATAGAGATGAAATCAAGGAAACAATTTGGACTATGGAATAAAGTGGAGGGTGCATCTTATAAAAGAATGTAGCTTAGCAAAGAGCCAAATACATGAATGACAATAAGAATACTCATGTTGTACAAGGTTTACAAGAGGTTCTCTGCTGTGTACAGGAAGCAATCGAGAAGAAACAAAAGTGCAACATCGGAGAATTGGAGGTGAAATGGAATAGGCATTGTTTCGGACTTAAGGAACTCATCATCCACAAACTGGATTAAATAGATTCATTGAACTGGATATTTTAACAGTGGCTTCCTAATGTCATGTAGTATCACCCAGAAAAGTTTCAGCTATGACAAGTAAAGGTTGTGATCTACAAAATTCCTTACGTATTTAAGCCTCTATGAATTTTTATCCCAAATCTGGAGCTTTGGCATGGGAAAAGTTTTTCTGTTTAGGTAGGTCAATAGGAGTCTAACAAAATTGGTTTCATAATTTTCGAAGAATTCTACAGGGATATATTGATTTTAGAAATTTGGATAATTTTCTGAAAATGTTTCTGCACATTTTGAAAATTTTCAGGTTCATACAGGTTGGAAAAACAATTTCGCCACTCAAATCAACTCAAATGGATCTCAAATGTTTACTGGGATAAAAGGAATTATGAGGAAGAATCTGGCCAATTTTGGGATTTTTCTAATGAACAGATCAACAGGAATTAATTAAAAAACCTTTTTTGCTTCATGGAATTATTGAGGAATAATTATGGATTTCCATACTGTTCCAAGTGCTCCACTTGAAAGTATAGCTCGCCCTGGTTCTAACAAAATTTATCTGAGAATTTTTAACCAAATATCGAGGGAGATATGCAATTACTAAGTTTGATAGGAATCTGGAATTAAATTTAAACAAAAATGTTTAAATAAGAGGTTGGGCCCACGGGTTTGAATACATCCATTCAGATTGAGGCAACATGGGGCCACAAAATACTCCGCAGTTGATCCATTTATCACATGAGATCCCGGGGCTCCCATGAGTGACTAACTAGAGGACCCCAGTCATGGTCATCTTCAACCTCCGGTCGAATGCCCCCACCGTGGCGCGGTGGCGCATCACCTGAACCGCGCACTAGGGCAAGGGTGGAGTTGAGGATCGCGGCCGAGGCCAAAATTTTCTCATGAAACAGCGTGTTGGGATCAGCATGATGCGGGGATGGCCGGAAATAGGAGTTTGACGGCGGCGATGGGTTCTAGGGTTCCGGCGAAGTCAGTGAAGCTCTCCGGTGCACTAATTTGCATGGGATTTCTACCAAAATGTTTGTGGCAACCTAGATATCAAGATAATAGATGCTAAAGGTGATGAAAAGCTCGGGAAACCTGAATTCGACGGTGAGCCGCAGGGTTGAACATGCCGCTTGGGGAAAACACTATTCCGGCAAAAAACTTTTGATGGTTTTCTTTGGTTTTTTGTCAAGTGGACACGCTTGGTTGTGTAGAAGACAAAATCTCATGGCCATGAGCGATAATCAAATGTGGAAATTGAGTTGAGCCCGAGACCTAGCTCAGTTCATAAGAAGAATTCGTCGGGAAACCTCAAAATACTGGAGCTAGGGGGCATGGAATGAGCTTAAATTTTACGGGCACATACGATACGGTGAGGCACACCTCTTTGCTTCAAGGATGGATGTGAGAAAGTGCTTGGTCAACGGTGAAGCAGAGGGAGCGTCCACGGCGGCCGACAATCAACAGCGCAGAAACTTCAAAATACCAAGCAGCTGAGTGAAAAAATGAGAAACCAGTTGGAAGAGATATTAGAGAGTAGGTTCGCGCTTCTTTTTTCTGTTTGCACCCAGACGAAATACGGCCACAAACACTGGCTGGCCGGAGGAACAGAGGCCGCCGGTGAGTTCTTGCAGGAGAAACAAAACAGAGAGGAAGAGAGAGAGTTTTTCAGCTTGAGTCCAGATGAAGATGGGGTAGCTTGGTGTGCACGGTAGCGAGTATTGATGGAAGCAAGCAGGCAGGTTGCTGCCTGGGCTTGCATTTCATGCGTGGCAAGCTGTGAAGAGGTAGAGAAACAGAGGGGGAAAGAAGACAATGACAAGTGGGTCGACTGCACATGCACCTCTCCTTCTCTGTTAAATTCAAATGCTGACCAAACATTCTTCAAATTTTATGAAACTTGGTAGTTTGGTAAAATCAAACATAGGGAATTCAAGTACGGAACTAAAGTTCACATTTGACAATATTAATAATAGAATTTGAATTATAATTGAATTTGAATGCTCTCATTTTGATTGATTCAATTACATGGCAAACGTGGTTAAAAAATTATCAAATTTGGCATGGAGGTTATTTGAACCATAGTAAGAATGTTGTTGAGTTCAAATTTGGAATTTAGCAAATTTGAATGGGATATTTCAAATTGATTTGAAACTCCCATTTTAGTTCCATTAAAAACCCTGTATGAGCATTATGTTTTATCTCCATTTTTATTTCTCCATTTGGTTCTTGAGCAGAATTGATCATATGATTTTTAAGGGATTTTGTAAAAGCACAGATTTGAGAAGAGCAAGAATGCAAAAATGCGAACTTAAAAATTTTATGTTGAATTGGAATTCAAAGTTAAATGAATTATGTTAGTAAATAAATGATGTTAAAAATATGAACTTGTTAAACTTTATACATGCTTTGGAGTGTTTAGTGTTGTTTCAAGAAAACCAGTTTGGAAAGGAAGCATTTCCAAATTTATCCTAAAAGCTAAAGTTAAGTTTAAATTCAAACTTAATTCAAAAGTCAAATCTTATAATTCTAAAGAAAATATTGTAAAATATAAACTTGACTTCACTAAAAAATGTTAAATATAGTTAATTAGGTATCTCTCAAAATTTTGTTAAGTTCCAGTGGCAATATTAATATTTTACATAGGAGTAAATTTCAAATTTAAATTTAATCCAAACTAAAAAATTTCCGAATTCAAAAGTGAGTTCAACAATGTGTTCCTCATGCTTCAAATAGTAAACCTACAAAGTTTTACCTTTGTAGTAGTTGGTTTGATATGAGAATTTAAGCAACACATAAAAAGGAATTTGAATTTCAAATTTAATTTCAAACTCAAATTATTCAATTGCAAGTTTTGAAATCATCGTTGTAGTCCTCACCATTTTAGGGGTCCATCAGCCATTTTTAAATGAATTTTGAAAACAACAGCTGTGGATAAGAGTAAGGGGGACCCACCTGTCAGTGGGCCCCACATGCCAGTCCAGCACATAAGAGTCTTTTCTTCTTTCTCTGCTCCATACGCCACGCATGGCAGGCCGCCTCACCACCTCCTGCTTCGAACTGAAGCGTGCCCACCCATCATTATCTCTGCTCTTGGCGCCCTTATCACTCTCCCTCTCGACCCTTGCCTCCTATGCTTCCCCACGAACAAGTTTTCTCCTCCCTCGTTGTTCACCGCGTCGTTCCACCTCTGCTCCAACAGCTGTGCCGAGCTGCACTTCTTCTCTTTCAACTCCGGCCAAGGTTGTGCACACGTTTGCTCATCAGCCCTGATAGACATCGTCGCCTCTGTCTCCTCCACATCGGGTGAATTGGATGTTCTACCCTAGAGTGGATTACCAAAGAGCTTTGCCTCGCAGTTGAAATCCGCAGCACATGGTGAGCTTGGAGCTGCATGGGTTTCCTTTCTAGCTTAGTCATTCTCATGCGCAACTGACGAACCGTTCTCCTCTTTGGTTTCGTGAGCAAGGGATTACAAAATGGCAACTTCGTCGCCGCTACCGGTTTCGTTGCTGCCATGCTCCAAGCTAGTTGTGTCGTGCTGCTGATGCTCCTCAAAAACGATCAAGACCCAGGAGCCAGGCGAAAGGTTTCTTCTTCCTTGTGACGTGCCAAGGAGCTTCTGCGCGCAGGACGTTCTACCTCCTGCTGAACAACTGCTTTGTTTCCACTATCGCGCGCTTCCACGTTGACAGGTCGTCTCCAACATCCTTCAACTCAACCAATCCGGCAAAACGTTTTGCATACATCCACTCCTCATCTCCATGCTTCAAGTTCATCATTTTACGGCCTCTCTTCGGCGGATTTTGATTTTTCCCCTTCGAAGCTCATATGAACTAAGGTCAAGCCTCGTCGAAATTCTCTTTCCACCATCGTTGATTCAGCATAACATTTACACCCTATAAAGTAAATTGCCTAGCATCACCCCGGGCCAAACCAATTGAAACATCATCAAGAGTCGGTTCGGGAATGCTTGATATTGCGGCCGCCGGCATGTGCACCCTGCAGCACCCGAAGTGCCCTCCATTACGGCTATCTAATCCAAAATTGTATTACAATTTGATGTTCCTCATGTTCCCATGAGTTCCTTGAGCCTTGTCCTAATGGATTTTGTGCAACTTTGGGTGGTATTTGGGTTATCACAGTTTGCCACTGCCATATCCTCGCCGCTGCCACTGTTCCGGTCGGCGACACCCCCACCTGAGACCGCCTTAGGGTTGTCCACGTCGTCGTCTAAGTTTTGGCCTCCTCCCCGCTGCCCTAACCCACCTACGACGAGGCGCCAGCGAGCGGTGCCACCGGATGCTACAGCTCCACCATGGGTTGGAGGTAGGCAACGACCGGGCATGGAACCCACCGTTCAGTGCCTCGACATTTTGGAATTTTTCAGGTTCATACAGGTTGGAAACACAATTTGACCACACAAATCAACTCAACCGGATCACAAACTTTTACTGGCATTCAGAGGAATTATGAGGAAGAATCTAGCCATTTTTGGGATTTGAACAGATCAACTGGAATTAATTACAAAGCTTTTTTGCTTTATAGAATTATTGAGAAAAAATTATGGATTTTAATACTGATCCAAGTGCATCACTTGAAATTATAGCTCACCCTGGTTCTACTAAAATTTTTCTGAGAATTGTTGGCCAAACATCGAGGGAGATATGCAATTACTAAGTTTGATAGGAATATGGAATTTAATTTAAACAAAAATGATTAAATAAGAGGTTGGGCCCACGGGTTTGAATTCGTCCTGCCAGATTGAGGCAACATGGGACCACAAACTTCTCCACAGTAGCCACAGTAGATCCATTTGCCACATGAGATCCCGCAGCTCCCATGAGTGACTGACCAGAAGACCCTACTCATGGTCATCTTCAACCTCTGGTCTAATGCACCGAGCGGCAGCGCCCCCAACATGGCGTGGTGGCGCATCACTGAATCCACGCGCTAGGGAAAGGGTGGCGTTGAGGATCACCGCCAAGGCCTAAATTTGCTCGGAAAATAGCTTGGTGGGGTCAGCACGATGCGGGGATGGCCAGAAATAGGAGTTTGACAGCGGTGGCGGGTTTTAGGGTTTCGGTGAAGTCGGTGAACTCTCTGATGCACTAATTTGCACGGGATTTCTTCTGAAATGGTCATGGCAACCTAGAGATCAATATAAGAGATGCTAAAGGTGATGAAAATCCCAGAAAATTTTAATTTGACATTGAGACGTAGGGTTGAACATGGCGGTTGGGGAAAACACTATTCAGGCAAAAACTCTCGATGGTTTTCTTTGGTTTTTCCTCGAGTGGACACGCCTGGTTGTGTAGAAGATAAAATATCACAGCCATGAGAGATGATCAAACGTGGAAATTGAATGGAGCTCGAGACGTAGATCAGTTCTTAAGAAGAATTCGTCAGGAAACCTCAAAATACCAAGCTAGGGGGCATGACACGGGATTAAATTTTATGGGCACATACTATACGGTGAGGTGCACCTTTTTGCTTCAAGGATGGATGTGAGAAAGTGCTTGTAGTGCTTGGTCGATGGTGAAGCAGAGGGAGTGTCCACGGCGGCCGACAATCAACAGTGCAGAAACTTCAAAATACCAAGCAGTTGAGTGAGAAAATGAGAAACCAGTTGGAGGAGAAATTAGAGACTAGGTTTGCACTTCTTTTTTCTGTTTGCACCCAGACGAAATACGGCCACAAACTCTGGCTGGCTGGAGGAAAAGAGGCCGCCGGTGAGTTCTTGCGGGAGAAACAGAATAGAGAGGAAGAGAGAGAGAGAGAGAGAGAGAGAGAGAGAGAGTTTTTCAGCTTGAGTCCAGATGAGGATGGAGTAGCTTGGCGTGCACGGTACAGAGTTGTGATGGAAGCAAGCAGGCAGGTTGCCTGGGCTTGCATGCCATGCGTGGCATGTTGTGTAGAGGCATTTGTTAAATTCAAATGCTGATCAAACATTCTTCAAAATTTGTGAAACTTGGTAGTTAGGTCAAATCAAATGTACAAAACTTAAATATGAGACTAATGTTCACATTTTACAATATTGAAAATTGAATTCAAAATCGAATTTGGATGCTCTCATTCGATTGATTCAATTACGTGGCAACCGTGGTTCAAAAATTGTCAAATTTGGCATGGAGGTTATTTGAACCATAGGAAGGATGTTAGTGACTTCAAATTTGGAATTTAGAAGATTTGAATGGGATATATCAAATTTATTTAGAAACTCCCATTTGTAGTTGACTTAAAAACCCTATATGAGCATTATGTGTTATCCCCATTTTCATTTCTCCATTTGATTCTTGAGCAGAATTGATCATATGATTTTTAAGGATTTTACATTTGCCTATTATTTGAATTTGAAACTAGCATTTGTATTTCACCTTGGCTTTTGAATTGTATTTAAAACACCATCTTTCTATAATTACTTGCTTAAGTTTTATTTTTAACTTCGAAATTTTTAAGTCCACATTTTGAACTCTTGCTTTATTCAAATGTCGGCTTTTACATCAAGCACCCGTCCAATGGTGATGCATGGAAGGCTCTTGACCATTTTGATCTAGATTTTGCTAGTGGTGTGAGAAATATTCGCATCAGGTTGGTGACAGATGGATTCTCATCGTTTAGTACAAATGCCTTGTCGTACTCCTGTTGGCATGTCTTTGTCATTCTGTACAACTGTTTATATTTCTTATGAAAACAAAATAATCTGCAAGTGCACATAAATACAGTTGTACCACTTCTCTTAAAGAAGGTGGAACGGTTGAATGCATTTCACGTGGATTACCTCCGGCTGAAATAATTTTGAAAATTGCTATATTTCGAATGGCAGAAGGATATTGCCTTTTTTCCCTCTCAATTGGGGTCCCTCAATGCGCTCAAAGTGTTTGAATCCTCACCTTGGCATGGAATTGCCACTTTTGACCCTACAACTAAATATGGCTTTTGTGGAGCTTGGTAGGGATAAAGAGTAGCACACTTGCAATTCATATACTACTAAGTCAAAAACCACGACTAAGATAATTCTTAAGCACTTATTATGAATGGTGGATGATGGATGAAGATGATAACTCCCATTTGATCACTCTCTTTTTGTGCAAGGATGAAGCACGGCTACTTATTGTCTCTCTCTTTCTTTTATTTTATTTTTGGTTCTTTTTGAGAGCTCTTATAGCCATGCCTTCTACCCCTTTTTATGCATCCTTTTAATGAGAGGATTTTGCAAAAAAAATTATAGAGTATCTTTAGATGGTGGATAGATGAAAACATGGAAATATGGTAGGGTGCACAAGAAATTCCTAATCAAAGATTTTATGCAAGTCACTCGATAGGGTCAAGAGTTTGACAAAGTTCAATGAAAATGGAAAGTTGCATATGCATATAATTTTCAATAGTTGTATCATATGGCCTTGGTGGGTATTTAAATTCCAATGAGAGAGGAAGGCAAAACCTTAACACTTCAAAATTTTGGCAAAATCAAAATCAATTTCAAGCAAGGATGGGTCTACCCATGGGTTTATTTTATTCACCATATCACACAATTAAATACTTAGATGACATGGTTTTTTTCCTAAGTTAATTATGTGGTTAAATTGATTTGATTTTAGAGAAGTTTTAAGTGAATGCATCAAAGCAACTCAATTTGAAGTGAATCATACTGAACTGGGAATAAGAGATCCAAACTGACGCGATGTAGCAAAATAGAGTCGAGAGGGCCCAACCAATAGGTCGGTCGAACCAGGGGCTCGGACAAGCCCTAGTTGGCTCTTCTTGCCTCCTGCTTCGTCATGTTAGCTCATGTGTTTGTTCGTGGCATGTTCTTGGGTGAAATGTGTAACCTGTAAGTTGCGCAATTGCAAGGGAATCCTCCCCCACACTTGTTACCTGGAAGTTGTTGGACACTAAATAAACTAAAGAGGGAACGTTACTGGTGTTAGATCAACCGGTAATTTCACTTTATTGAATCAAAAATGTGAGTGCTTACATTATTGAATTACAAATCTTGAAATAAATCAAACTAAAGGGTAAGCACCCAAGGCCTAATCGGGATGTCAACTTATGGTGCCTTGTAGATGTCTTACATCCCTACAGCCTTGCATAAGCGCCTAAGTTTGGCATTTATTCTAGAACGGACACCATCAATCTCCTCCCTAAGGGCTTCAATGTCATTTTGAACTCCGCCCTCTTGATGCATGTTTCGACCATTGTGCGTGCTAGCTTTTAGTTCTCCAAACGGAGATTTGCTAATTCTTTAGCTAGCTACGCCACATTGGCCCCGGGAGATTTCATATCACTACTTTGGAATTGGCCCAGAGGCCTCTTTATAGCAAGTGGTGAGAGGTGTCGCTGCACCCTGGAGGGAGACGAACCTGTCGATTCCTCCATGATCGCCTGACTCACATGGTTGAACACGCCTTTTGTATAACCCATCGGCGTCTCTCGTCGCGGATTATGAAATGATCGTTCATCGGTTTCAGCGAGGTGTGAGTTGGTGACTCATAGTGGTGGCTCACTACGTTGCCTTTTCTTCGTGTTGAGCGTGCCTGTGTACTTCTCACTGGGCTGAAGCGTGGGACAAACTTTTATTTTTCCATAGAAAATATGAGTCACAATTGGCTTGAGAGCCATTGTTGATGGATGTCGCACATGCGAATGCGACTTCAACGACGCTCTATGAGGAGAGAGCGAGCGAGCCACGCCGCGACAAGCGAGGCTATGCCCATGGGGTGTCCCAAGTGGTGGGATCGCGGTGAGAGGTGCCACTTGCAACACTACGACGGATTTAATGGCTAACATGGATCCATCATTTGAACGTGGAGCTGGAGGATACACGCGGCATGATGTCTTTGCTGGCCATGGTAGATGCCACTTGATGAAAGTTGGAATAGGGTGTTTCTTTTCTGGAATGGTGCAAGCCCACCTTCTATTCGTGGCTTTTTAATATTTTCGAGGTGAAGATTCAATCGGTAGCACCAATAAGTCTATTGGGATAACACAGGGAGAATCACCCGCGAAAACTGAACTGAGACGATGCCATAAGGGAGTCGACCGAACCTAGGATTCGATCGACATGGGTTTTGCTCCGTTTGGACTACTGTTTCCTGAGATATCTCTGTGGGCCATATGGATCACTTTTATAATGGGCCCACTTATTGGACTTTGAGGAATTTTGTGGAATTTGGAAGAATGGCGTGAAAATTGATTAAATTTATCACATCGGCTTCTCTTTCCAAATCCTCATGGGAGTCCAAGAAGATTTCCAGATGGTGCCAATTTACCTTAAATAGATGACCTTTATCATCATGGAGTGTGATGGCTCCATGAGATGAGAATTCTATCACGATAAATGGTCCTTCCCATTTACTTCATAATTTCCTATGTCCAAAGAGGTTTACCCTAGAGTTAAAGAGAAGTACTTTATCTCCATGCTTAAATTTTTGGCGTAATCCTTTTGTCGTGCCATCTTATGATTTTTTCCTTATAGATTTTGGGGCTATGATACACCTTATCCCTCCATTCCCCAAGTTTGGAAATTTGTTGCAAACCGTTCTTCCCAGCCTCGATAAGATTCATGTTCCACGTTTTGATGGCCTAATGAGCTCTATATTCCAACTCTACAGGAGGATGGCAAGTCTTCCCATATACAAGTTAGAATGGAGACATGCCAATGGGTGTCTTGTAGGTAGTTCGGTATGCTCACAATGCATCGGGTAGCTTATGCTTCCAACCCATTCCCATCCAAGATGGTCTTTTGCAGAATGTTTTTGATTTGCTTATTGGACGTTTCTGCTTGACCGCTTGTTTGTGGGTGGCATGGAGTAGCAAGGTTATGTTGGACCCCAAGCTCCCTTTGAAAGTTCAAGAAGGTCTTATCAACGAAATGAGACCCTCCATCACTTATAACCATTCGGGGTGTGCCAAAGCGTGAGAAGATGATCTAATGGAACATTTTCCTACCTTTCTTGGAATCGGCATTTTTTCAAGGCAATGCTCTACAAATATTCATACATAATCGACAGCCACTAGAATATACTCATAATCATAGGACTTTGTAAAAGGTCCCATGAAGTCAATACCCCAGACATCGAATAATTCAACTTGGAGATTATATGTGAGGGGCATGGCATTACGAGGAATGATTCCTCCATGCTTTTGGCATTTCCAATATCGGCGGATGAATTCTTTAGTATCTTCATACATAGAAAGCCAATAGAATCCACTTTGCCAGATCTTTGCCAGAGTACGGTAAACATCGTAATGGCCTCCATAGGAGCTGTCGAAGGTCGTAAACGACACTTCCCCCGGACCTGCCTAGAGAGCAGCCCGCGGAGGTTCTTTGGATTTACGAGGGCTAGTCCCAGGAGATCGAACACAGCAGAATGATGAACACAGGGGATTTACGTGGTTCGGGCCACCGGAGCGTAATACCCTACGTCCACGGGAGTGTTGTGTATTGCCTTGCTTGAGCGTGTATGAGCCCTGGTCTAATTTTTTGTCCGTCCCTTGTGAAGGTCGTCTGCAGAGCCCTTTTATAGTTCAAGGACTCTGTAGTCACAAGCTGGGTCCCAGTACCCGACAGGTGGTCCTGGGGAGAGCCAAATCCTATACAAGATCTAGGATTAATTGCTATCTACTTCCCTTTGTCAGGGGAGTCAATGCGCCGTCCCGCCGCGTCGTGCACCAGGGCTACACATAGTTGGTGATGATGGTGGTGCACATCCTGTCCGTCTTGTCCTCGTGGCCCATTCGTCCGTCTTGCGGCGTGGGTCTATACCAGCTACTTGGACAAGACAGGACACTGGAGCCTTGAATTTCGTAAGTGCGGCTCAGCCTGCCTAGGGAAGGCGCGTGTACTTAATGCCTATCTAAGCAGCGCACGCATTCCTTTACTGCGGCTTCCTACCGCACTGAGTTGGGCGTCCGCCATGTGGTTATGCCGGAGCCTGCCTCTGCGGGAAGTAAAGCACTTGACGGAACAGGCCACGTGGCGCATTCGGAGCCCACCCCTACGGAGGGGTGGGGGCTCAGCCCTGCAGGCCACGTGGTAGCCCCGGTGCCTTTCCCAGCGCGGGCGCGGACTTGGCCCTGATGTCCCGATTGGCCATGTGGCGGCTCCGGAGCCCTCCTCAGCGGGGAGGCGTGGGCTTGGCCCTGCCTGCCACGTGGCAGCTTGGGAGCCTCCACCGACGGGGAGGTAGGATCAGGTCCTTCCCTCCTCTACGTGGCAGCCTCGGATTCGGCTTCTTAGGCAGAGGCGGAGTCCTTAGTGGTTTTCTCCTGTGCGCGAGGGTACCCGGTCTGCAGGGTGCCGACAGTGGCCCCCGAGCCTACCTCAGGAGAGTCGTCGATACCGCAGGTGGGGTCTTCTCCCTTTTCTTCCTGCCCAACTCTTCCGATTCTGCTTCAAGACAGTTCCCCATGCGACACGCCCCTGCCGTTGAGGCGACGTGTCTCCTTCCGGTTAGCGAAGGTGCTGAACAGGCGCCACGCGACGTGACTCCTGCCTTCAATCGTGCTTTAACTGCGGTGGTTCCCAAGGTGGCTCCTGCACTTCCGCTTCTTTTGCCCTTTCGGAAACTGCCGAGTTACCTCCCGCATAGCTAGCTGCCCGGCTCGCCTTCTTTGTTGAGCGACCCGGGCCCTCATGTCATTGCCCATTCGGGTTCATTACTCCTCTACTGGGGCTGCGGCGATCCACACTTTTGCGCATGTTGGCCTGCACGGGTGCATAAAAGGAGAACTTTCTCCCTGAGGGTTCTTTCTCCCGCCTCTGCATCCCTGCGCTCGTGTTTCCGCCTCAAGCCCAGCTCTTGCGCTCTAGTTCCCAGTCTCCCCGTCCAGAGCTTCCAACCTCAGCCTTCATGGCGAGCATCTTGCCCAAGTCTAGGCTGTCCAGGCCCGCCGACCTGGCCCCTATGCGCCGACTTCTTGGCTGGCACACTCCTGAGCGGTAGTCGTGGCTCCATCCTGGGAGGCTCCCGCTGAGCCTCTCCGCCGGGGAGATGGTTCTCTTCTCGTCGTATGTGCTGGCCGGCTTTGTCCCGCCAGCATCCGCTTTCTTGGTCATGCTCCTGGAGACCTTCAGCCTCCAACTCCACCACCTCGCGCCGAACTCGATCGCCATGCTGGCGGTCTTCGCTCACCTTTGCGAGATGTTCGTGGGGGTGATGCCGTCGGTAAAGCTCTTCTGGTACTTTTTTGTACTGAGGGCCACCGGCAGGAGTTCGAAGGAGCACCTCGGCGCCTACTACTTCCAGCGTCGGACTAAGGTCCCCACGAGGTACATTGCTTCCTTCAACTCGGCAAGGTGGGAGATGTGGCGCGAAGATTGGATGATCGCCAAGGTCGATGCCCACGACCGGATGTGCCTCCCCACCGGGATCCCCTACTCCGAGCGATCATTCTGGGAGGAGCGCCCAGAGCTGGAGGAGGCGTTCAACCCGGTGCTGGAGAGGATCCAGATGCTGGTGGACCACAGGTTGTCATCTGCCATGGTGCTGAGGGACTTCATGTCCCGCCGCATCGCCCCGCTTCAGCACCGTGCCCACCCGGCGTCGATGTTCACCGGCCTGTCGAACTGCACCCGGCTCGAGACCGGCCCCGGCTCCAACCTGGGCGAGCAGCATCTACTCGACATGCTGGCTCGGGTCTGCCCCGACAACATCTCCGCTGAGGCACTTACTCTTCCGTCGGCCTGCCGCCCCTTGTGCTCGGACTCCGAGTTGAGGAGGCAGCTGCTGAAGACGATGTCGACCCTTGACGAGTCCGGACTGGCGCGGCGCCAGATCGGGGACCCGTTCCGGGGGGTTAGCATTGCTGACGACACGGAGGGAGGCGAGGCTCCCTTAAGCGACGTTGGTTCTTCAAGCGGCGACTCCTCGAGCGGCCCCCAGCACCATCCATGGGGTGGCGTCGTCGCCCCCGGCGATAAGGGCAAGGGGAAGGTGCCGGTTCCGGTGCTGGACCCGTCCTCCAAGAAGCGCGCCCGGTCGCCGCCGCCGGCCCCTTCTGCCCTTTGTCAGGACTCCCGAGCCCCTCCCCGCTCGTCGCCAGGGGGCGCCGATGGCTCCACCTTGCCGCCCGAGTCTTCCACACGCAAGAGGGGGAGGCTCCTCAACACCGACGGGACCCCGGTGTTCCCTCTCCGTTCGGAGGGGCGCCAGACCTCGGGGGTGCCGCCGACACCGCAACCACAGGGGCCCCCAGCACACTCAGGGGCCCCCACTACAGGTTCGGGGGGTTCGAATCCCCCCAACCCTTTCGGGAAGCGGTGGAACTTCAGCGTCCCCCGGTAAGCCTGCTCAGATTTTACCTTGGGTGTTCTTTGCTATGCGCCTACCCTGTCAATCTCTTATGGTCTGAGCTTGCTTGGTTTCAGCGCTTCCACAACTACTCCACCACCCGCGGGCACTTCTGCTGGAGGGTATGCCGCTCCAGTCGGCTCGCGGGGATCGTCCGCTGCCTCGGGCCCTGCTCCGGTGCCCCAGGCTACTGCCGCTGGGGTACCTCAGGCCCCCGTGTCTGAGACCCCCGTAGCGGCTGCCGGAGCCCAACCGCGCGCGCCGATGACCGCCGCCGCGCCTACCAACGACACCGCGTCCACCGGCCACTCCGTGCCGGCCGACGCCGTCGCACCCTCCGACACTGCTCCGTCGGCTGGCGCTACGGCCCCGGGTGCTGCCATCCGGGAGGGGGCCCTGGTCCCCGCCTCCCCAGTGGTCCTCCAAATGGAGGACGATATTGAGGAAGTGGGGAGGCAGGGGCCTGCTGCTACGGTGGAGCCCCTCCCCCTGTCCGAGGCTATGGCCGTGGCCTACTCCGGCTTTCGGCAGGCCCAGGCAGCCCTTGCCTGGGAGAAAGGGCGGCTCGAGGATGAGGATGACCGGCTCTGGGAGTGGGCGAGGGCCCTGGAGGCCCGGACTCGGCTGGCAAAGAGCCGAGCGGCCCAGCGGGAGGCGGTCGTTCGGGAGGAGATGAAGATCCTCGAGCAGGAGCGCGACCTCATCGCCCAGCTGGACGCCGTCACCCGGAAGCTGAAGGCAGACACCGAGGCCATCCACGCTGAGGCCAGCTCATGCCTCCAGGCCTGCGAGGACCTTCAGCACCTGTTGTCCCTCCGAGAGGCCGCTCTAGCCGAACGGGAGCAGGAGCCGGCGGCGAAGCGGGCCGAGGTGGAGGCGACCTGCCGCGGGCTCATCCTCCAGCAGGAAGGGGCGAGAGTTCGCGCGGCCAAGCTGGACCGCCGGGAAGCTGCCATAGCTGAGGCGCAGCAGGCCCAGTCCGCTGAGCGCCAGGCCCTTCTGGACCGCGAGTTCAACATCTCCCTCAAGGAGGGTGACTTGAACCGCTGTGAGGCGGGGGTCGGCGAGCGCGAGAGGGCCCTGGCGGCCAGGGAGAAGCGGTTCCTGGATGGCGGCCCTCGGGCACTGGCGGTGGCCCAACAGGAGGTGGCGGAGCTGCGGGCGACGCGCTCTGCCGAGGCCCAAAAGGTCTGGGAGTTCCTCGGCGGTGCCGACTCGGCTCTGGTGCCACTCGGCTTCAGCCCTACGTGCGTGGGGGAGCCGGCACAGGAGGTGAGTCAGGTGTTCCCGGCACTCGACTCTACCAGCTCGAGGATGCGCTCGCTGGGGGGCCATCCTTGACAACCAGCTGGAGGCCGAGGGACGGATGCTGGTGAAGGAGGTGGCGACACACATCCTGTCCTGCTACCGGAGCTGGTACCCCGATGTCTCCCTGCAGACAGTCCTCGAGGGTCCCATCACCGAGAGGGAAGAGGCCGCCAAGTCTGAAGTTTCAGATGCTGTGGCACTCATCGCCTCAAGGTTCCAGCGGAGCGGCTGAAGGCTCCCCGGGCATCTGTTTAAGTTTTTGTCTTTCTGTCTTTTGTCTTGTGGTTGGCTGTGATGACAAACTCTTTATTTGTGCGATAAAAAATCTGTCTGTAGTGCCCTTTTATACTCAGCTTGCTTTTGTTTCCAGCAGTGTCTTCCGGCTGCTTGTTGTTCCTTAGCTTCCAGGACCTGCCGTCCCCCAAAGTATGGCCCCCTGACAAGCGTAGCCAGTTGTTATGGGCACTCCTATCATACACATAGGGTTTAGGGCGGACCGGTGCAGGAGGAGCCTAGGATTCGTAGGTAGCATTGCCATAGCTGAGTATGCAGGTATGTCAACAGCGGCCCCCCTGGGGGTGCCGCCAGAGCTTCAGTTCCGTGGTGCTTGCCATCTTCGGCGAGAGGTCGACAGCGGTCCCCCTGGGGGTGCCGCCGGAGCTTCAGGCTGGCGGTGCCCACTGCCTTCGCGGGTACTCTGATGGTGGTTGCTGGAATAACTTCCTCAAAGACCTGTACATAGATCAAAAAATAGAGAAGTAATTCTGTCCGCTGGTCACTTTACCCCTGCTCGTTTTGTAGTGTCGCTTGACTTACGATCCTGGGCTGACTCGTGGGGCCTGGGTAATTCAGTGCTTCTGCATCCAGGGCTCGTTGTCCAGAATACCCAAGGTTGGTCCATCTGGCCCCCAGCACTTGGCTGTAGCGCTGCGGAGGCAAAACACACAGGCTTAGGGTACAGGACCAGGCTAAGCAGGCTGTGGCCCTGGACCTCCCGCTTGGCGTAAGCCGTTTCCAGGGGGAACCATCTGGAGACACAGGCCCCCGAGTATTGGAACAACCGAGGCCCCAGGCGCATCGCAGGTACCTCAAGCAACCCCACCTGCAGTACAGACAGCAAGGCTCCCACTATTGTTATAGCAGGGGAAAAACGACAGCGCTCATGATAGATCACGAGCTATGGCGGGCTTACAACAACATCATAAAAGTTAAAGATAATTTTTGAATTGACGATCCCTATACCAGGCAGGACAATATTCTTTCATTGTAGTTTCTCATAAGATGAAGCAAACTTTACAAGGGGAATAACCTGGCTTGGGTGTTAGGTGGAGCCGAGTGCACCTACTTAGTGTTCTGGACCATGCTAAGCGGAATGTGCACTCGGGGCCCCATCCCCTATACTAAGTGCTATCCTGAGATAATGTGTAACCTTTACAATGAAATAGCATTGCCCCGACCCTGGTCTAGGGGTAGAACTTACGGAGGTGTTCGATGTTCCATGGGTTGGGTAACCGTTGTCCATCCTCCGTAGCTAGGCGAACGCATCCTGGGCGGCAAACCTCTGTTACCCGGAAGGGACCCTCCCAGCTGGGGGAGAGTTTGTTAGACCCTTCTCGGGAGAGTATGCGGCGCAACACCAGGTCGCCTACCTTTAGCTCCCTACTCCACACGGTCCTCTGATGGTAGCGCCAGAGCACCTGCCCGTACCGTGCATTTCGGAGAGCTGCTCGCACTCGTCCCTCGTCGACGAGGTCCAGGTCTTCACGCCGGAGCTGGTCCTGTGCGGCTTCGTCGTACCTCCGGGCACGGGGAGAGCCCATGGTAATTTTTGGGGAGAGGACGGCCTCCGCCCCGTACACCAAGAATAAAGGCGTTTCCCCCATGGCTCGGCTGGTTGATGTCCGGCTAGCCCACAGCGCACACGGAAGCTCATCCACCCTATTTGCACCATGCTTCTCAAGGTGTGAGAACGTGCGAGTCTTGAGGCCCCTGAGGATCTCTGCATTGGCTCTCTCGACCTGCCCATTGCTCTCTGGATGAGCAATAGATGCATAGCAGACTTGGATCCCCAAGTCCTCGCAGTATTCTTGGAACGCTGCACTTGTGAACTGGGTCCCGTTATCAGTGATGATTCTGTTCGGGACCCCGAACCAGCAGACGATCGACTTAATGAACTTTACTGCTAACTGCTTGTTGATGGTGACAATTGGGGCGGCCACTTGGTGAACTTATCTACGGCGACGTTGAGATGCCGGAATCCTCCGACGGCTCTGGGAAAGGGTCCCAGGATGTCCAACCCCCATACAACGAATGGCCATGATGGAGGGATCATCTGCAGCGCCTGAGCTGGTGTATGGATCTGCTTGGCATGGAACTGGCACGCCTTGCATCTCTTTACCATCTCAGCGGCATCCTGGAGTGCTGTCGGCCAGTAGAAGCCATGCCGAAAGGCTTTACCGACCAGCGTGCGGGAGGACGTGTAGTTCCCGCACTCGCCTCCATGGATCTCTGCGAGCAGGTCGCAGCCCTCCTCCCGGGTAATGCATCGCAGTAGGATGTCGTTGGCGCCACGCCGGTAGAGATCCCGTTCCACCAGCGTGTACCTTTTAGCCATGCGAACAATCCTTTCTGCCAAGGCATGTTCTTCGGGAAGGATATTGTCCTTCAAGTAGTCCTGGACCTCCGAGATCCATGCATCGGAACTTGCTTGAGCTTCTGGATCTTGGGCACCCGGTAGCTCGGAGCCCTCAGTGGCGCATACGATCCTTGGCGGACTCCATGGTAGCAGGGTCGCCGGGACTGCCAGCTTCGAGGTGCTGGGCTCGCCCCCTTCGCCCGGCTCGGCTGCTCGGGCGGTTGGTCGCGGTAACATCCTTGCAAAGACTCCTTGGGGCACTGGGGCCCCTGTGGAGGCCTTCGTTGACAGGTCGTCTGCGACTGAGTTGTCGGCTCGGGGTACATGGCACAAGTCCAAGACTTCAAAGTCCTTTTCCAGCTTCCGGACGTGCAGCAGGTATGCAGCTAGTTGAGGGTCGTTGCGGCTGCACTCTCCTCTGGCTTGCTTGATGATCAGTTGAGAATCACCTTTAGCCAGGAGCTGTCGGACATTGAGGGTCAGGGTAGTCTCCAGCCCAAAGATTAGGGCTTCATACTCCGCCATGTTGTTTGTCTCCTTGAAGTCGAGGCGCACCATGTACTTGAACTGCTCCCCAGTCGGGGTGAGAAGCAGGACCCCAGCGCCGGCCTCCTGCTTCCGCGAGGAACCGTCGAAGTAGAGCGTCCAGGGGGTTATGGACCCCTGGGGCAGGTTCATGAGCCATGACCAAGCTGGGCCGGTCAGGACGACGAGGAAGTAGTTAGCCATAATGGCCTCGTCGCCTCCTGCAGCTAGTATCGCAGTGGTGTAGATCTGCAGGAACTCACTCGGGTTGACACTCCCGTCGTACTTCTCCGGCATGTGTGGCCAGAACTTTCGTGGCCAGACCACGAAACGAAGGTGATGCGCTAGCGCTGCACACCCTTGGCTAGGGCTGACTGGTGCCGGTGGCGGCAGCGCATACCCCGGGTGGGTAGGCGGGCCTGCGCACACCTGGGGCTGGAGTGGTGTTGCATACGCTTGTACAGGAGGCGCGACGTACGCCTGGTGCGGTGGAGGCACGACGTACGTCTGGTGTGGTGGAGGCGCAGAATGAGCCTGGGGCACGTGGCCCGGCACGCTGTAATCTACCTCGAGGTTGCGCCGACGTTCCCTCTGGCGCTCGATGGTGACTCGGCAGTCCTCTCCAGCCCTGCGGCGCTGCAGTTCGGTTCTCAGATCTGTTGTTGAGATCCTGGTTGAGCGCGAGTCTGCCGTCCACCGGTCGATTGTCGGCGTTCGCGACAATGACACATGCACCGGCTGGGCATGTGTTTCCCTCGGCGGAGGCGCTTTGAGTGCGGCGGTGACGAGGTGGTCGACGTCGTTGATCCACTGCTGAGCTGCTCCCTGAGGGGCATCCCCAGCCGGAGTGTTGTGGAGTAGCGCGCGCGTTGCCGCGAGTGCGCTCTCCGGGCTTGCAGCCGGTGGCGCCGTGACTGCTGTCACGGCAGGAGTACGCCGTGGAGTGGCGTGTCGGCCTGCAGCCGGCGAAGTGACTGCGGGGCGACGCGAAGGTCATGACCTTCCTGCCCTAGAGCGATAGCCTGCTCTAGAGCGGGATGACGCCTGATCCTCTGCCACTGTCTGTCGCCACGACTGCGCCCTGGATGATCCAGCGTTGGATTGGTCGTTCACCATTGCTGCTCGTGGAGATCTTGACGGGGAAAAAGCCCCCTACCTGGCGCGCCGAATGTCGAAGGTTGTAAATGACACTTCCCCCGGACCTGCCTAGAGAGCAGCCCGCGGAGGTTCTTTGGATTTACGAGGGCTAGTCGCAGGAGATCGAACACAGCAGAATGATGAACACAGGGGATTTACGTGGTTTGGGCCGCCGGAGCGTAATACCCTACGTCCACGGGAGTGTTGTGTATTGCCTTGCTTGAGCGTGTATGAGCCTTGGTCTAATTTTTTGTCCGTCCCTTGTGAAGGTCGTCTGCAGAGCTCTTTTATAGTTCAAGGACTCTGTAGTCACAAGCTGGGTCCCAGTACCCGACAGGTGGTCCTGTGGAGAGCCAAATCCTATACAAGATCTAGGATTTATTGCTATCTACTTCCCTTTGTCAGGGGAGTCAATGCGCCGTCCCACCGCATCGTGCGCCAGGGCTACACATAGTTGGTGATGATGGCGATGCACGTCCCATCCGTCTTGTCCTCGTGGCCCATTCGCCCGTCTTGCGGTGTGGGTCTGTACCGGCTACTTGGACAAGACAGGACACTGGAGCCTTGACTTTCGTAAGCGCGGCTCAGCCTGCCTGGGGAAGGCGCGTGTACTTAATGCCTGTCTAAGCAGCGCAAGCATTCCTTTACTGCGGCTTCCTACCGCACTGAGTTGGGCGTCCGCCACGTGGTTACGCCGGAGCCTGCCTCTGCGGGAAGTAAAGCACTTGACGGAACAGGCCACGTGGCGCATTCGGAGCCCACCCCTACGGAGGGGTGGGGGCTCAGCCCTGCAGGCCACGTGGTAGCCCCGGTGCCTTTCCCAGCGCGGGCGCGGACTTGGCCCTGAGGTCCCGATTGGCCACTTGGCGGCTCCGGAGCCCTCCTCAGCGGGGAGGCGTGGGCTTGGCCCTGCCTGCCACGTGGCAGCCTGGGAGCCTCCACCGACGGGGAGGTAGGATCGGGTCCTTCCCTCCTCTACGTGGCAGCCTCAGATTCGGCTTCTTAGGCAGAGGCGGAGTCCTTAGCGGTTTTCTCCTGTGCGCGGGGGTACCCGGTCTGCAGGGTACCGACAGGAGCCATCATGACATTTTCAGTGATTTTGGTGCCTTCGATAGTGGGGACACGTCTTTTAAGAAGGCCATCGGGACATACTCGATAGAGATACGGGTCGTCCCATAGGTGTCTACGATTCTCATGGATGAGTTTATTTTTGTTTTTTCTGGCAGTATGTACCCCGTGACCATGAAGTTCATGATATCCGCGTACCAAGGATGAGAGTCGGTACCTTGATTAACATGTCATCACGTAGGAAGTGATTATTGGGTACGTCCATGATTTGGGTGACTTCCATACGTGAGAGATGATCCGCGATGGAATTCTCTACTCCCTTCTTATCCTTTGTTTCCAAATCAAATTCTTGGAGTAGGAGAACCCATTAGATTATCCTTTTTTAGCATCCTTTTTGGTGAGCGGAAATTTCAAGGCTGCATGGTCTGTGTAGACTATGACCTTGGCTCTAACTAAATAGGACCTAAACCTGTCAATAGCAAAGACTACTGTCAGGAGCTCTTTTTCCGTAGTGGCATAATTGAGTTGTGCTCCTGTTAGAGTGTTGCTAACATAGGCTATGGCGTGATGCTTTTTATCGTTGGTTTAGCCTAAGACTGCACCCACAGCAAAATTGCTGGCATCACACTTGATTTCAAATGGAAGCGTCCGAGGGTTGAATTGTTGGAACTGAGATTAGTGCCTTTTTGTGTGTATCAAAATATTTAAGGAAATCCTCATCGAAATCAAAGGGAGCATCCTTGACTAATATGTTTGTGTGGGGTCTTGCGATTTTGGAGAAATCCTGGCCATTGTGCTAGGTTAGCCAGTTTCTGTTTTAAAATTATTTACAGCGGCCTAGGCAGTGGCCGTCATAAATTAAGACCTAGGTTATTTAAGACGATCACAAAAGCCATTGTAAATAACCCTATTTTATTATTGAAAGCTAGCTCGGACCATCGTAAATAAGTTGGCTCAGCTCCCCGAGTGGCACGAGCCCTTGTTTACGACGGAAACGGGTTGCCGTCGTAAATAAGCTAATTTATGACTGTGGGTATCAAAAATTAGCTTATTTATGGTGATTTAATTACCTCAACTAATTACCATAATAATTAAGAAAAAACATCGTAGATAAGTTAATTCTGGCAGTTTAAGGCTTAATTACGGTGACTTTGGCCGTCGTAAATTGGCCGTATTCCTATAGTGGTGGTAGAGGAGAAATGTTATGAATAGGTAGTTGTGTGCTTCTGTGTAGTCCACCTTCCATGGATGGAGCTGCTCACCAATATAAGGATGAGTTCGTTAGATCTCATCCTAGTGAGTTCATACAACCACATAACCTGCATGGACAGGATTCCCTCCACCTTCTTGGTGACTTCCACTTGAGATCTCATAGGCTAGTAGGGCATAGGATACCAAGAAAAGTCACAAAGAGTGGTTACCATGATCTGGGTAGGTAGTGAATACCCAGCTGACCCCTGGGTGCATCCTGAGATGTGATTGTGGGGTTATGAGATGAGTGTTATGTCACATAAAGCATGGGTAAAATGTTCAAACAATAGGAGTATCCCCAAACTTTCAGAGCTGAGCTTGGCGTGTCGGGGGTTCTCTTTGGTCATCGCGACAATGATGCGGAGAGGCGAGGGTGGCTGATTGATGAAGGAGGCATGACAGGGCACCAGTGGCACATGGCAGCACAGCGGGCGATGCTTGATTTCTGTGGTGTCCTGTCGGCTTAGCTTGTTTTGGGGGTAAAGGGAAAGTGGTACAGTGTCGGGCCAGACTGTGCACGAGAGAGAGGGTGGGAGGAGTGGGCCGCGGGGAGGAGGAGAAGAAGTGGTCCACACATGGGAAGGAAAAGGCCGGCCAACTAGGCCGCGTGTGAAAGAAGAGGAGGGTGGCCGGCTGGGCCGAGTTGGTGAACAACGAGAGAAATGGGTTGAGTCCGTGGGAGTTTGAACGTTTTAAGAATTTTCTTAAGGTTTGGGAGTTCATTTAAATTCAAAATTTAATACAAATTTGTTGTGTTCTTGAACTCTGGTGCTTTGTTGATGTCTTGCACTATGTTAATCTGCTGGTTGTATGATCTAGTGGGTGGGGTCTTGGTTTACCTTCCCTAAACAATTTATTTATTTATTTAGGCACACATGAGTACATATATATATATATATATATATATATATATGGAACTATTCATATATCACATTTCTTTTACTTATTTCTAATTCAAGATCATAATATATGTTTGTTGGTACCCTACGTACCGAGTACCCTTTAGTACCGCGAAGAGTACAAGAGAATTCTACCTGACAGAGTTGAAGGTCTTCTCGGGCCCCACATGTCATATTGTGCTGGGACCGCTCCTCTCGTATGGGTAGTTCCTGGGTCAACACGTGTCAAGGAAAGTCGGAGCTAAACTCCCAACAAAAGGAAGCTCCAATGTCAACACGTGTACAACGGCTCCAGACCTAACCCTCATGAGAGAGGAGCTCTGGTGCCGACACGTGTACAGTAGCCCCGGACCTAACCCCCCGTAAGGGAAAGCTCCGAAGCTTCCACGTGTGGAGCCTTCGGACCTTCATCGACGTGTATACTGGTAGATCTCCTTAAGAATGAGCCATCAAGCATAATTAATGTGGCAGTTACAAGATGTAATTATGTGTTGTTAATGTTGTATTAACGACACGTGATCAAGAGCACTGTTAATAGGGGTAACATAGCCCTTAAGGCACATTATCACACTATTAATCATGCTTAATACTCTTTAGACTGTGTATTAGGCCATTAAATACGCCAGGGCCACATGTCGGGCCAGGCAAGCTTTGTAACGGTTAGTCCTTAGAACTATAAAAGGGTTGTACCACACGAACTCAGGACATTCGATCTGATCTCGGAGAACCAGCTCGCAATATAGCAACACAAACCCCGTGGAGTAGGGTGTTACGCTCAGGCGGCCCGAACCACATAAATCTCTGGTGTTGTCATCTTGATCTTGATCTCTGCGTGCTCCAACCACAAAAGAACCTCCGCAGGGTGCTTCTTAGCAGGTCCGGGGGAAGTGTCGTATCAAACACTTCGACATTTGGCGCGCCAGGTAGGGGGAGGGCAAATACCGAGATCACAAGATGGTGAATTCACCTGCTGGATCCGCCAATGGCAACCACGCTAGAAAACTTGCCGGAGGCAATCCCTCCAACGTCCAACAACCAGCAGGTGCCATTGTTCCAGCAGGCGCTGTGGCACCACAGCCACCATCTGTTCCAACAAATAATACTGGTCAACAAGATGGAGCATCTACGTCGATCACTGCATCGACAAACAACAACCCCGAGCACGTGGTCATTGCTGCGCAAGCTCTTCTACTACGCCCACCACCTCCAGGTGCACCCCAGGGTGCTATGGAGTAGTGGAGGGCTGATGTCGACCATCTGGCCGCAGCTGCGGCTGCAGGCATCAACAATCAAGGTCCTCCCCCATCGGGGCGAGCACCATCTCAACGACGGACCCTGTCGGGCTGACTTGGTCCACAAGTCTCACAAAAGAGGAGACGTGTTGCATCTCAGCAGGTAACTTTGTTGCCTCCCGTGGCACGATGCACCCACACAATTACCAATATTCTGACTCATGACCTTATGTCAGAACTGAATCACCGTTACTGGCAGCAGGATGGCTATGTTCACATCGAGCGGCTCTTGAGATACGAGGGGCTCGGGACAACCCTGCTCCTCAAGGAGTAGGGGGAGGTTGTTCTGCCCTGGCCATGCACTTACGCATGGTCGGATGGCCACAGAAGTTCCAGCCTCACCTACCAGAAAAATTCGACAGGACTGTCAACCCCGCCAAATTCCTTCAAATCTACTCCACCGCCATACTGGAAGCGAAGCGTGATGAGGCTGTAATGGCCAATTACTTCCCAGTGGCTTTAACTGGGACTACAAGGTCCTAGTTCATGAGTCTCCCGCCCGACTCCATTAATAGTTGGGCGGAGCTGTGCCAACAATTCACTGCCAACTTCGGGAGCTCCTACACCCGGCCTGACACTGAATTGGACCTGTTTACTGTAAAGCAAACATCTGGGGAATCGCTACGATCCTTCATTCAGCGGTTCTCTTAGGTACGAAGTACCATTCCTTCAATCTCGAGCTTCTCTGTTATCGTTGCATTCAGACAGGGTGTTCGAGATAAGAAGATGCTAGAGAAGCTGACCATTAAAGAAGTTACAAGCGTCACGGAACTCTTCAGCCTAGCAGACAAATGTGCTAGAGCTGCAGAGGGCCGTGAAATGCACTCCAAGCCAGCTCCGGAGGCCAACCAGAAGTCCTCCAAAACTGAAGCCGCTACCTCCAGTAGTGCCAAGAAGAAAAAGAAGCCCAACGACAAAAAGAAGCCGTCGGCCGGCGCTCCAGCTGCTGCTGCTGTAGCTTCTGGAAGCCGAGGGCTACACCCCGAGAAGCGATCTCAACCTTCATTAGAAGACGACAATAGTTCCAAAGCTTGGTGTCCGATTCACAAGACGAACCGACACAGCTTGGAAGAGTGTCGGGAGGTCCAGTACCTTGCCAAATTCTATAACAAGCGCCGGGAAGAAGCTCCTTTCCGTCAAATGGAAGGAAATCAAAAGGTCGACGAAGCTCCGGCTGAAGAGGAGCTAGGTTTCTAGGACCCCAAAAAGGTCTTGAAAGCCGTTTACAACACTGTCGACGATGACTCTGATGTCTCTGACAACGAACGTCGGAAGACCTTGAACACCATCTATGGTGGTCTTGGGACATCACATCTCGCCGCATCCTCAAGACAATGCGGCGGTACATGGCTGTGGCAGATCCCGCTGCTAAGGCGGAACCACATCGGAAGTGGATGGATACACCCATCATTTTTTATGCTTCGGACTGCCCTCGAAATATGATCGGGGCTGACCAACTCCTGTTGATGGTGTCACCCACCATTAACAATATCCAAATCAACCATGTAATGGTGGACAGAGGTTCCGGGCTAAACCTCATAAGCTTTGAAGCTTTTGTTAAGCTTCAGATCTTGCCTTCGGACCTTCGCCCATCCCGACCTTACTCCGGAATAGGTCCGGGAACCATTACTCCTCTCGGCTCCATCACACTCCCAGTAACCTTCAGGGCCCAGGAGAACTACAAAACCGAGAAAATTGTTTTCCACGTCACGCAGATCAGTCTGCCTTTCAATGCCATTTTGGGTAGACCAGCTTTATACAAGTTTATGGCTGCTGCCCATTATGGTTACTTGGTGTTGAAGATGCCAACACCCACGGGCATTCTCCGGATCCGCGGAGATCGTACCGCAGGAGTTACTACACTAGAAGAACTCTATGCGCTTACCACAGCGCAAGAGGAAGCATCTAGTAAGGAGCCAGCTCTGAATCCTCCAAGCATTCGACACAAAGGCTCTACCTCCGCACCTCGTGTGCAACCAAGCGGCGACACCGACATTCCCGTCAAAGTCGTCCAAATTGGTTCCAATGCTGCTCAGACTACCTGTATATCGGGGGGTCTGAACAACAAATAGGAACTCGCGCTCATCACTTTCCTCTAGGCTAATGTCGATGTGTTTGCCTGGCAACCATCACAAATGCCTGGGATACCTAGGGAGGTGATTGAGCACAATCTGAAGATTTACACAGACGCATGGCCTGTACACCAGAAGCCCCGAAAGCAATCAATCGAGCAACAAAACTTCATCCGACAAGAAATCAAGAAGTTGCTCGAAGCTGGATTCATCCGGGAAGTCTTCAATCCAAAATGGCTAGCAAACCCAGTTGTTGTACTCAAGGCCAGTGGGAAGCTTCGGATGTGTATTGACTACACCACTTTAAATAAGGCATATCCAAAGGATTCATTTGCACTACCTAGAATAGATCAAATAGTGGACTCCACCTCCGAGTGTGAGCTACTGTGTTTCTTAGATGCATAGATATCATCAAATCCAAATGTCTAAGGAAGATGAAGAGCATACTGCCTTCATAACAGTAGATGGATTGTATTGTTATACTGCCATGCCATTCGGTCTAAAAAATGCTGCTTCAACATTTGTGTGAGCTATGTACAAAACATTTGGAGAGCTAATTAGAGACTTGGTGGAGGTGTATGTTGATGACATCGTCGTGAAGATCAAAAACAAGGAGTCACTCCTTGACAACTTACAAGCCGTCTTCGACAAGCTGCACACCACGTGCACCAAGCTGAACCCAGACAAGTGTGTCTTTGGGGTTAGCTCCGGGAAGCTTCTGGGGTTCTTGGTGACTCACCGAGGAATTGAATCAAATCCTGCAAAGATCAAGTCTATATAAGAAATGTGTCCACCAGCCCGCATTAAAGATGTCCAGAAGCTGACTGGATGTCTAGCTGCGCTTAGCCGATTTATATCAAGATTGACAGAATGGGCACTACCCTTCTTCAAACTTTTGAGGAAGTCTGGACCTTTTCATTGGTATGAAGAAGCAGAAAAGGTGTTTCAAGAGTTGAAACAGCTCCTCACCACACTACCAATATTTGTAGCTCCTAATCCTGGTGAGCCTTTACTGTTTTACATTTCGGCAACCACTGAAGTTGTCAGCATGGTCCTGGTTGCGGAAAGATCAGAGCCACATCCGATTCAAACGTTCGAACCCCTCCAGGAGGGTTCGGAATCACCTGAAGACGTGACTGGGTCTCAGCTCCAGACATGGAACCTCAAAACGAAGTGCTAGGAGATCAATCTCTTTCGTCTAAAGAGGTTCACTTGGCTAACCAAGATAATCTGGATCCTCCTTGTGAGATCCGGGTCGAACAAGAAGGAGTTTTGGACCCCTCCGGTAGGGTCTAAGAAGCACAACCTGAAGGTCTGGGACCCTCCAGCAGGGTCCGGGTTGATGGAGAGGAAGCTCCGGGTCCTTCTGAAAGGGTCCGGACCATCCAACGCCCTGTGTACTTCATCAGTGAAGTACTTTATGACGCTAAGACAAGATACATCGAGGTGCATAAACTGCTTTACGCAATTCTTATTGCCTCAAGGAAGCTTCGTCACTACTTCCAAGCCCACAAATTATCAGTGGTAACTTCTTTTACACTACGTGCGATTTTGCATAACCCTAATTCTACTGGGAACATTGCAAAGTGCGTAGCAGAACTGGCCGAATTCGATCTAGAATTCGTGACAAGACAAGCAATTAAAAGTCAAGCCTTGGCTGACTTTATGGCGGAATGGACCCCCTCTCCATCAAACCCTGGGGGCCAAAGTGAGCAGAAACCAGAGCTCAAAGTTCCGGTATTCACCGAGCCTCACTGGACTCTCTACTTCGACGGCTCTGTGCAGAAGCAGGGGGCCAGAGCTGGAATCCTTCTCCTGGCTCCGATCGGGGAGAAGGTCAAGTACATGGTACACCTTGATTTCAAGGCAACCAACAATATGGCGGAGTATGAAGCCCTCATCTATGGGCTCAAGGAGGCACTATCTTATGGTGTCAAACAGCTGTTGGTAAAGGGAGATTCACAACTCATCATCAAACAAGTGAAAGGTGAATGTCCCTGCAACAATTCTCAATTAGCTGCTTATCTCCTTGAAGTCCAGAGGCTTCAAAAGGACTCCGAAGTCTTGGATCTCCATCATGTTCCGCGTCTTCATAACTCTGAAGCCGACGAACTCTCTACGAAAGCCTCAACCGGAGCTCCGGCTCCTAATCTTCAACCGGAGGTTGTCAAAACCAACAGCTCAGCCTGCCAAACTGAGCGAAGGGGGCAAGACCAGCACCTCGAAGCTGGTGGTCCCGGTGGCCCTGCTACCATGGCGTCCACCAAGGGTCGTAGGTGCTATCGGAAGCTCCGAGAAACCTAGCACGCAAGACTCAGAAGCTCAAGTTAGCTCTGATGCATGGATCTCGGAGATCTAGAGCTACTTGAAAGACAACATCCTTCCTGAAGATAGTGTATCCGCTGACCGGATAGTTAGATTGGCTAAAAGATACACGTTGGTAGAAGGGGATCTCTACTGACGCAGTGCCAATGGCATCCTAATGCTGTGCATTGCAAGGGAAGAAGGTCGCGAGCTCCTCGCGGAAATCCATGGAGGTGAGTGCGGGAACCATGCTTCTTCTCGCACGCTGGTCAGTAAAGCCTTCCAGAATGGCTTTTACTGGCCTACAACACTTCAGTATGCGGTTGAGCTAGTGACAAAATGTGAAGCGTGTCAGTTCCATGCCAAACAGATTCACACACCGACTCAATCGCTACAAATGATACCTCCTACATGGCCATTCGCTATGTGGGGGCATGGACATCTTGGGACCTTTCCCAAAAGTCGTCGGAGGTTACAGGTTCCTGTATGTTGCCATCGACAAGTTCACCAAGTGGCCGGAAGCAAATCCAGTAGTAAAAATCAACAAACAATCAGCAATCAAGTTCTTGAAGTCCATTATATGTAGATTTGGAGTTCCAAAGAAAGTCATAACTGACAACGGAACTCAATTTACAAGTGCTGCATTCCAAGAATATTGCGAAGACCTCGGCATTCAACTCAGCTACGCCTCAGAAGCTCATCCAGCAAGCAATGGCCAAGCTGAGAGAGCAAATGCAGAAATCTTAAGAGGAATCAAGATGCGCACATATGAGCGCTTGAAACAGCACGGAGCTAACTGGATTTAGGAGCTTCCATCCACATTATGGGCGAATAGGACAACTCTAAACCGGTCAACTAGGGAAACTCCATTCTTCCTGGTGTACGGAGTTGAAGCAGTCCTTCCTCCGGAGATCACGTTGGGGTCCCTACGGGTCCAGACCTTCGACAAAGCCACGCAGGACTGGCTCCAGTGTGAAGATCTTGACCTCGTCGACGAAGGAAGGGGCCAAGCAGCTGTTCGGAATGCACGTTATCGCCAAGCGCTTTGGCGCTATCATCAAAGGCATGTGCGTGACCGACAGCTTGAAGAAGGCAACCTGGTGCTTCGGAAGATACTAAGCCGTGAAGGAATGAAGAAACTTTCCACCAGCTGGGAAGGTCCCTTCCGAGTAATTAAAGTATCCCGACCAGGATGCGTTCGCTTGGTAAAAAAAGGATGGGACCCCGCTTCCCAATCCTTGGAACATCGAGCACCTCCGTAAGTTTTATGCTTAGAATCACGGAGGTGAGTCTGTAATTGCACACAACGCATGTTGTAGAGTCATTATACAGAGACGGGCAAGTCCCCTTGGAGATCATCCGGACCCCTTCAGGAGGGTCTGGGAAGTTCAAGTAACACTTGAGACAGTCACGGCACTAAAAGTGTAACTACTTGCTCTAGGTTAGTACAAGATGTATAGCACATTTAGCATGGTCCAGCACCCTAAGTGTGTCCTTGTCTCCCCTGTAATTCGGACCTATAATGAAAGGCATTGTTGTGTGAAAATAGACTCCGCGTGCATTTACCTTGTGTGCAAGGCTCAATATATCAAATTATTTCCACCCCGCTTGTCGATGCTTGGATCTGGCAGATCTCCTGATACTACCTTTGGTAGATCAAGGAGTTGTAGTTCGCTAATGGGCGCGCAGAGATTCAAGAAGGTGAAAGACATGTGTACACAGAGATTTACGTGGTTCGGGCCGCCTGAGTGTAATACCCTACTCCATGGGGTGTGTTGGTGATGTATTAAGTGTGTGAGTCTAGAAGAAGCTCCAGAAGAAGAAGCTCGTCTAGCTCAGGGGGTTCAGTAGTGGTCTGGAACCGTCCCTTGTGTATCGTCGACCAGTCCTTTTATAGTACAAGGACTGGTCATTACAACATTTGCCAGGCCCGACAGGTGGCCCGGCGATTACACATGCTTGATACAAAATAAATTGGGTTAATTACTCTTAATAGCCTAGTAACGGGCCTTAACAGTACCGTTACCAGTATTAAGGGCCATTCGATCGTGTTTCATTAATATGGTATTAATGACACTTAATCGGGTCTTGAAGTCTTTGATTGCTACTTGAAGGTCCGAAGCCGTTGGGGGGTCCACCAGCCTGATTGTTGAAGTTGAAGGTTCGGTGGTCGCCACGTGGCAGCACCGGAGCTTCTCGTCATGGACGAGTAGGTCCGGTGCTACTGGACACGTGTCAGTACCGGAGCTTCCCTCTGTCTGGGGTTAGGTCCAGGAGTGCCGTATTGGCGTTCCGACTGGAGCTTCCCATGTGTGGGTGATAGCTCCGGTCTTATGATACACATGGCGGCCCAGGGACTAACCATATCAGGGAAGCAGGTCCAGTTACGCCTGACATGTGGGGCCTTCGGAGGTCTTCAAATCTGGTAGATGGAGTTTCCTTGTGATCTTTGCAATCCCAAGGGGTATCCAATACGGAGGGTACCAACAGTGGCCCCCTGGGCTCACCTCCGGGAGAGACCTTTTTGATGAGGTCATTTCACCGGAGGTGGGTCCATTCTTCGGTTTCTGAGCCGTGTCTTCAAGGGTTTTTGGTTGTGCCATTGGCGGTAGTTCGCATTTAAACTTCCGCCTCGTGGCGTATCTCGGAGGCGGCAGGTGAGATATCAGCGTGCGGATCTCACGCAATTGAAGGTCGCCAGTTCCCAATACGAAAATTTTATCGGTTCTGCGCGCCTTGTAAGGCCGCCGCCTTCAAGTTTCCCGCCTTTCATGATGACAACCGTTCGCCTGGGGTAAGAACATCGACTTGATCGTCGAGGTGGCCCCGAGCCCCCTTGTCATCGGCGGGGTGAAATTTTTGACTAGTATCTTCGGTTCCTCTATGGTTTCCATCCGGGCATTGCAGGGGCTTACTTAAGAAGGAAAGCGCGCACCGTTTGGGGTTCTTTACGCCTTTCAATCAATCTTGCGCTCAAACCTTCCAAACTTTTGCTTGTCTTTCCTCTCTTGCCTCGCTGTGCCGCGTTGGAGTTGGGTCTCCGCCAGAGCCGATTGAAGTATGATGACGATTTGAAGAAGGTCTGGGCCCTCATGGGATGGTCCCCTGACTTCTTCAATCACTTGGTCCGCACCGGCAAGCTTCCGTTCAAGAGGGAACACGCCGGTGACATGGTGTACTTCTCCGAGTATGCCATGGTGGGACTGATCCCACCTTTCTCCTCTTTCTTCTTGATGCTTCTAGACTTCTATGGTCTGCAGCTGTATCACCTTGGCCCCCACTCCATTCTGTTGGTGTCCATCTTTGTCCACTTCTGCGAGATGTGGGTGCGCATTCCCCCCTGCATTGAGCTTTTCCGCACCTTCTTCACTGTCCAAACCACAGGTCGGAGCGACGAGTACCTTGGCTTCTTCTATTTTGTGAAGCGCAAGAAGTGCTCGTACAAGTACTTGCGGTTGTTCCCTTCTGGGAAGTGGGACAAATGGAAGAAGGATTGGATTGTTATCAGGGTGGAGGAGCATGAGAAGCTGGAGCTGCCGGAATGCCTCCCCAACATTGACACTGCAGTTTGGAGTGAAGCTCCGGTGCTGTCGGATGCCTTCAATCCTGCTCTGACCAGGATCCGCCTGTGCGTGGAAGGAGGGGTGACTCCCCAGGCGGTGTTTTGCAACTTCCTGACCAACAGGTGGGCTCCGTTGAAGAGGAGGGAGAAATTGGCTTGGGCCCTCAGCAGTATGCTGGACGACGATGGGATCGAGACCGGTTTGAAGTCCAACATGGAGGATGAAACTTTGGAGTTTCACCTGAAGAAGTTCCAACACGGCATCGATGTCGAGGGCGACGACTTGGCTCCGCCGGCAGCTTTCCTCCCTCTGAACATGGAGGCAGAATTCAGTAGGGAGCTCCGGCGGACGATGCCCGTGCTTGACAACCTTGGTGTCGTTGAGAGGCGCTCGACCACCGGGTTGGCGATCTCCAAAGCTCCGGAAGGTGGCTCCGTTCCCGCCCCTAAGCCAAGAACCGAAGTCAGCGGCAAGGGCAAGGAACTGGTCGAGCCCTCAAGCCGTAAGAGGAAGCATGCCGACAGAAGGTCTGCCAGGCATACCTCTTCCGCGGCGTCTCCTTCTCCCTGAAGGGGAAGGTCTAAAACGGCGGCGTCTACTCCAGTTGCGACATCTTCCCGGGGTGCTAGCTCCGGCCAAGTGACTCTGGTACCAGGGCCAGCTGAGGGCTTCAGGTCCGGAGGTCCTTCCCGGTCGAGGGGGGCCTCGACTAGAGCAACGCTGACAGCAGCAGCAAGCTCCGGGGGGCTCTCCGGGACTACCACGCTAGTGGCGGCTGGGGCCAGTCCAGAGCGTCCGGAGAAGAGGTTCTGCAGTAACTGGTGCGGAAGCCTTCCGAGGTAATTTTTTATTTTTTACCTCAGTCGGTTGTTTTATCGTTAACTGTATTTTGAGTCTCTTCGTCCTTCATCCACAGCGTGCCCAAGAAAAGGGTTGAAGCTCCGGTCCCTACAGCAGCGGTTGAGGCTGTGCAGGCTGAAGCTCCGGCTCCGATTCCAGCACCGCCCCAAGGGGTGGCTGAGGCTGCAGCAGCCCCGGCGCCGGCTGTCGTGGTTTTGGACGACTCATCCCCAGAAGCTCCCGTGGTAGCGCCGGACCACGGGACTGAAGATGTACCAGCAGCGCTAGCCTCGAAGGTTGAAGCTCCAGGCTTGGATGCTGTGATGTTGGACGCTCCGACCGTAGAGACGGAGGATGCTGCGATTCCGGACCTAGAGCTGGATGTTGTTGAAGCCCCGACAGTCGAACCGGTGGTTGATGAGGTCCCGGCGGTAGAGCCGGGTGTTGATGAAGCTCTGGCACTTGAGCCGGTTGTCGAGGAAGCTCCGGTGGCTGAGTCGGTTGCTGCAGAAGTTCCGAGCGTGGAGCCAGCCGTTGAAGAGGTTCCGACGTCCGAGCCAGTTGCTGCGGAGGTGTCGGCGCCTGAGCCTTTGGTGGTTGAAGCACCAGCGCCGGGGCCCATGATGGTCGAAGCACCAGCACCTGAGCTAGAAGCGGAGGGGGCGCCTACACTAGAGCCAGAAGTAGCTTCTACTCCGGCCGAACCTTCAGCACCCGCGGTGATCCCAGAGCTGCCCGCTGCTGAGCCAGGGTGCCATGATGAAGATACTGGCCCCCCGCCGGATGGGCCAGTTGTTGACGACCTAGTGGCTGGGCCTTCGGAATCAATTCTGGAGGTTGGAACTTCGGCTGCAAGTACTTCCTCGGCGGCGACCAAGGCTATCTCCGAGGATGGCCCTAGTGCCCTAGAAGCTCAGGGGACCGCTCTCGTAGAGTGGGACCCAATTTTTGTTGCTGAAGATTCGCTGGAGCCAGCGGAGAGGACCCCAGCAGGTCCGGACCCGATCCCCCTATCGTTGTCAATCAACAATGCCTGCTCCAGTCTTCGCCAAGTCCAGTTGGCCTTCTACCACGACAGCAAGGCCCTCGAGGAGGAGCGAAACCCTTAGTAGGTGGCGCAACTGACTCCATTTCGAGACCAAGCTGGCACAGTCGAGGCTGGCTAACGACAAGGAGTGGGTGCAATGGGAGAAGGTCCGCCTAGAGTACTGGAGAAAGTTGTTGGATGAGAGGGAAAGCATGACGCGAACCCTCGACAACCAGTCCCAGGCCATCTATGAGCAGGCCAAGGCTACAAATAGCGTAGCAGATGATCACCAGGAAAGTCTCACTGCCATCCACAACAGTCTCATCAAGCGCCAGGAGGCTCTTGAAGCACGGGAAAGACGGCTCGAAGATGAAGAGCAGACATTCCTGGAGCTGTGGGACGACCTCGTGAAGAGGGAGGAGGAGCTTGTCCAAAAGACAGCTCTGGCTGACAAGAGCCTTGAAGAACGCAACAAGAAATTGGATGAGCATTGCAAGGAGGAGGAGGAGGAGGCCTGGGAGCGAGGGAAAGAACTCTAGAAGCAGGAGAATGCCATCGCCGCCCGGGAGAAGAAAGTGCGGGGCCGGGAGAAAGATCTGGTCAACCGTCGGAATGAGATCCACCTCCAAGAGAAAGAGCTCAGCAAGCTCTAAAGGCAGGTTCTAAAACGATTCAGCATAATACCAAAGAGGTGGATCATCTTGCTCAGGAGAGCTCGGAGCTGACGGTGGCCAAAAGATCCTTGGCGGAGATGCGTGGTGCAAGGACTGCGGAGTCCCAACAAGTTTTGGATTTCCTGGGCAAGGCCAACGACGCGCTGACGCCAATGGGCTTCAGTCTTGTGCACCTGGATGATCCGGAGCCAGAGTTGGACCAGGCGTTGGAGGCCCTAAGTTCGGCAGGAAACAAGCTATCAAAGATGGGCGATGTCATCGCGGATCAGCTGGAAACAGAGGGTCAGTCCCTGGCAAAGAACGTCGCAGAGTTTGTGCTCACGTGCTACACCAGTCGGGACCCTCAATTCCCTCTAGACCCGGTGCTTGAAGGTCCCATCGAAGGAGAGGGTGAAGCCGCCCGAGCCAACATGTCAGAGGTGGCCCAGAAGGTCGCCCAGTTCTTCCATAGGGTCTAGGACCATCTCTCTGTAGCTCCCGCTTGTATTCTCTCTTCTTCTTCTCCAATTTTGTAATCTCTTGTCTCCAGATGAATGAAATCCAAATTTTTGTGAATTCAGATTTCATTTTTTGTCTTCAACACCTTTGTCTCACTTGGCCCCCTGGTAGATGTACACAATTTGATTGTGAACATGTACCAAGAGGATGTAACAGTTGTTGAAGACTTGCGTGCTCCGAACTTGTAGAATGTAGGTCTGAAGTCTTCGATAGTGTAGGCCCCCTGAGGCTGTTGGAGCTTAGTGGCTCTGGCATTGACCATCGCCGGAGCTTAGTAGCTCCGGCAGTAGTCCTCTGGGGTGCCGGAGCTTGGCAACTCCGGCAGTGACCTCTGTCAACACGTGTTGTGTCAACGTCAGACTCTACTTTAGAGTCCTTCCACCATCTTCACGTTGACGGCTTGTCTCTTAGCTTTACCGGAACTGAGTAGTTCCAGAGATACTCAATGCCAATGTTTGAACATAGAGCACAAGTCGCCTGGAGGATATCGTAGTTTATTTATTTTTCCTGCACATTGAAGTCAAGAAAAATAGTAAAATCCTTTTCCTATCTTTAACTTCATTGCGGCTTACTGTTCTCGAGGAAGTTTTAGAACGAACACAATCCTAAATACAATCAAGAGCACCATCTTGCTTCCTCCAGGTCCGATCGTTTCTGGACTCACCTTACTTCGGCCTGCCGTGGTGTAGGTAGAGTGGCGTACTTCGGGTGCATGACCAGGCTAAGTTGATAGCACACTCCGGCCCTAGATTGGCTTGGCAGCATTCAGACAAGTAGGCCATCAACAATGTTTGAACCCGGAAGGATAGACAATGCAACTCGAATTGTACATGAACTGGTCGAGCTAAAGTTTCTTAAGAACTACACAACTTTTTATAGACGAGAAAGAGAAAAATAAAAAATATTGAGCCTGTACAAAGTAAATGCACGTGGAGTCTGTTTTCACACAATGATGCCTTTCATTATAGGTCCGGGGTACAGGGGAAACAAGTACACTCTTAGGGTATGGAACCAGGCTAAGTGTGTTTCGTTTCTCTTTTGACCCAAGGTAGCTAGCTACACTTTTAGTTTTGAGACTGTGACAAGTGTTGCGTGGGCATTGCGGACCTAACAGGGTCGGTCCGGCTGCCCTCCCGGAGGAGCTACCCGACTCTGTACAATGACTCTATAACATACACCAAATGTAATTACAGACTCACCTCCGTGACACTAAGCGTAGAACTTACGAAGGTGCTCAATTTTCCAAGGATTTGGGAGAGGTGTCCCATCCTCGGTTGCCAAGCGAACGCATCCGGGACGGGATACTTTGATCACTCGGAAGGGTCCCTCCCAACTGGAGGAGAGTTTGTTTAACCCTTCTCTGGATTGTATTCTACGTAGCACCAGATTGCCTTCCACGAGCTGTCCGCTGTGAACATGCCGTTGGTGATAGCGCCGAAGAGCTTGGCGGTATCGGGCATTCCGAACAGCTGCTCGGCACCTTCCCTCTTCAAGGACGTCAAGGTCTTCACACCGGAGTTGGTCCTGTGTGGCTTCATCGGAGGTTCGGACCCGGAGCGACCCCAAGGTGATTTTCGGAGGAAGGACTGCTTCAGCTCCGCACACCAGGAAGAAGGGTGTCTCTCCAGTTGACCGATTTGGAGTTGTCCTGTTGGCCCATAGAGTGGGTGGAAGCTCGTCAATCCAGTTGGCTCCATGTTTTTTCAGGCGCTCATATGTGTGCGTCTTGAGTCCTTTCAGGATTTCTGCATTTGCTCTCTCGGCTTGGCCATTACTTGTCGGGTAAGCTACGGAGGCGTAACTGACTTGGATGCCGAGGTCTTCGCAGTATCCCTGGAAAGCAGAGCTTGTGAATTGGGTCCCATTATCTGTTATGATTTTGTTCGAGACTCCAAATCTGCATACTATGGACTACAAGAAGTTGATAGCTGATTGCTTGTTTATTGTCACAACTGGAGTTGCTTCCGGCCATTTGGTGATCTTGTCGATGGTAACATACAGGAACTTGTAACCTCCGATGGCTCTTGGGAAAGGTCCCAAGATGTCCATCCCCCACACAGCGAAAGGCCATGTAGGAGGTATCATTTGTAGAGGCTGAGCCGGTGCATGAATTTGCTTTGCATGGAACTGGCATGCTTTGCATTTCTTCACCAACTCAGTTGTATCCTGGAGCGCTGTAGGCCAGTAGAAACCATGCCGGAAGGCTTTACCGACTAGCGTGCAGGAAGATACGTGGTTCCCACACTTGCCTCCATGGATTTCTACGAGAATCTCGTAGCCTTCTTCCCTTGTGATGCACCGCATTAGGACGCCATTGGCACCACGTCGGTAGAGATCCCCTTCTACCAACGTGTATCTTTTAGCCAATCTGACTATTCGGTCAGCGGATACATCATCATCAGGAAGGATATTGTCTTTCAAGTAGCTCCGAATCTCCGAGATCCATGCATGGGAGCTTGCTTGAGCGTTTGAGTGTTGCGTGCTAGGTTGCTCGGAGCTTCCGGCAGCACCTACGACCCTTGATGGCTACCATGGTAACAGGGCCATCGGGACCGCCAGCTTCGGGATGCTGGTCTCGCCCCCTTTGCTCAGTTCGGCAGGCTGAGCTGTGGGTTTTGACAACCTCCGGACGAAGGTTCCGTTAGGAGCTGGAGCTCCGGTTGACGCTTTTGTCGAGAGTTCGTCAGCTTCAGCGTTACGGACACGCTGGACATGGTGGAGATCCAGGACTTCGAAGTCCTTCTGAAGCCTCCGGACTTCAAGGAGATAAGTAGCTAGTTGAGGATTGTTACAGGAGCATTCACCCTTCATCTATTTAATGATGAGCTGCGAATCTCCCTTGACCAACAACTACTTGACACCGTATGATAGTGCCACCTTTAGTCCATAAATGAGTGCTTCATACTCCGCCATGTTGTTGGTCGCCTTGAAGTCAAGGTGGACCATGTATTTTATCTTCTCCCCGGTTGGAGCGAGGAGAAGGACTCCAGCTCCGGCCCCCTGCTTTTGCATGGAGCCGTCAAAGTAGAGGGTCCAGTGAGGTTCAGTGAAGACCGGATCCTTGAGTTCCGACTTCTGCTCACTAGGGCCCCCAGGGTTTCATGGAGAGGGGGTCCATTCCGCCATGAAATCTTCAAATGCTAGACTCTTGATCGCTTGTCTTGGGACGAATTCAAGATCAAATTCAGCCAATTCTGCTGCCCACTTTGCAATGTTCCCAGTAGAGTTGGGATTATGCAAGATCGTACGCAGTGGGTAAGAGGTCACCACGGAGATCTTGTGAGCTTGGAAGTAATGGTGAAGCATTCTGGAGGCGATGAGAACTACGTAGAGCAGCTTGTGCACCTCTAAGTATTGAGTCTTTGCATCATGTAGTACTTCGCTGATGAATTACACTGAGTGTTGGACTGTCCGGACCCTCCCAGAGGGGCCCAGAGCTACCTCCACATCGCCATGGACCATCCCAGAGGGGTCCGAATCTGCTTCGGGAACCTCCCGGTCCCTGCTAGAGGAACCTGGAGCTTCTACTGGAGTGACCCAGACCCTCCCGGAGGGGTCCAAGTCTTCTGGGATAACTCCCTGTTGATCCAAGTCTGGGAGCTGGGACCCAGACTCACCTTCAGGAACCTTCGGACCCTCCTGGAGGGGTCTGGATTCTTGAGCTTGAGATGGTTCTGGTCTCTCCGCGACCAGGACCATGCTGACAACCTCGTCGGTTGCTGAAATATAAAGCAGTAAGGGCTCACCAGGGTTCGGAGCTACCAAGGTTGGTAGAGTGGTGAGGAGCTGCTTTAGCTCTTGGAACGCCTTTTCTGCTTCTTCAGACCATTGAAATGGTCCGGACTTCCTCAATAGCTTGAAGAAGGGTAGCGCCCGTTTCGCCAGTCTTGAGATGAACCGGCTGAGGGCGGCTAGACATCCAATTAGTTTCTGGACATCTTTGATGCAGGCTGGTGGCCGCATCTCCTCTATGGCTTTAATCTTCGTCGGATTTGACTCTATGCCCTGGTGGTTTATCAAGAAACCGAGAAGCTTTGCGGAGCTAACCCCGAAGACGCACTTGTCTGGGTTCAGCTTCGTGCGGGTGACCCACAGCTTGTTGAAGACAGCTTGCAAGGTGTGAGGGAGTGACTCCTTGTCCTTAATCTTGACGACGATGTCATCAACATACACTTCCACTACGTCTCTGATGAGCTCTCCAAAGGTTTTGTACATAGCTATTACAAATGTTGAAGTTGCATTCTTGAGACCAAATGGCATGGCAGTATGACACTACAATCCATCTACTGTGATAAAAGAAGTATGTTCTTCATCTTCCCTAGACATTCTGATTTGATGGTACCCATAATATGTGTCTAAGAAACACAGTAATTCACACCCGGAGATGGAATCCACTATCTGATCTATTCTAGGTAGTGGGAATGGATCTTTTGGGCATGCCTTATTTAGTGTTGTGTAGTCGATACACATCCGAAGCTTCCCGCCAGCCTTGAGTACAATGACTGGGTTTGCCAGTCATTTTGGATGGAAGACTTCTCGGATGAATCCAGCTTTGAGCAACTTCTTCACTTCTTGTTGTATGAAGTTCTGTCGCTCTACGAATTGCTTCCGAGGCTTCTGATGAACGGGCCGAGCGTCGGGATAGATCTTCAAATGCTCGATCACTTCCCTAGGGATCCCAGGCATTTGTGACGGTTGCCAGGCAAACACGTCAACGTTAGCCTGGAGGAAAGTGATGAGCGCGAGTTCCTATTTGTCATTCAGACCTCCCGATGTACGGGTGGTCTGAGCGGCATCGGATCCAATTTGGACGACTTTGACGGGGATGTCGGTGTCGTCGCTTGGTTGCATGCGAGGTGCAGAGGTTGAGCCTCGTTGACGAATGCTCGGGGGGTTTCGGAGCTTGCTCCTGTTTGGATTCTTCCACCTGTGTTGTAGCAAGCGCATGAAGTTCCTCCCGAGCAGTCACTCCGGCAGTACGGTCTCTGCAGATCCGGAGAACGCCAGCTGGTGTCGGCATTTTCAACACCAGGTAGCCATAATGAGCAGCAGCCATAAATTTTTACAAGGCAGGCCTGCCCAGAATGGCGTTGAAAGGCAAGTTTATCTGAGCGACTTCAAAGATCAACTTCTCAGTGTGATAATTCTCCCGAGTCCAAATGGTCACAGGGAGAGTAATGGCATCGAGTGGTGTTATGGCTCCCGGACCTATTCCGGAGAAAGGTCGGGAGGGGCGAAGGTCCGAATGTCGGAGCTGAAGCTTGACAAAAGCTTCGAAGCTTATGAGGTTCAGCCCCGAACCTCCGTCCACCATTACATAGTGAAGTTGAATGTTATTGATGGTAGGTGATACCATCAAAGGTAGATGACCATCTCCGATCATGTTTCGAGGGCAGTCCGAAGCATCAAAAGCGATGGTGGTGTCCATCCACTTTCGATGAGGCTCCGCCCTAGCTGTAGGAGCTACTGAGGCCATGTCTCGTCGCATGGTCTTGAGGACTCGGCGGGAGGTGATGTCCCACGAACCACCAAAGATGGTATTCATGGTCTTCCGATGCTCATTATCAGAGACGTCAGAGTCGTCGTCGACGAAGGTGTAAACAGCCTTCAGGACCTTTTTAGGGTCCTGGAAGCCTAACTCCTCTTCAGCCGGAGCTTCATCGACCTTCTGTTTCCTTCCCTCTGACGGAAAGGAACTTCTTCCCGACGCTTGTTGTAGCGCTCGGCAAGGTTTTGGACCCCCCGACAGTCCTCCAAGTTGTGGCTATTTGACTTGTGGATAGGACACCACATTTTGGAGTTGCCACCGTCTTCAGAGGACGGTCGAGATCGTTTCTCGAGGCGTGGCCCCCGGCCACCCGGAGCTGCTGCAGCTGCATCGGTGGATGTGCCGGCTGACGGCTTCTTTTTGCCGTTGGACTTTTTCTTCTTTTTGCCACTCCTGGAGGTAGTGGCTTCGCCTTTGGAGGATTTTTTGCCATCCTCCAGAGGTGATTTGGAGTGCATTTCAAGGCCCTCTGCAGCTTTGGCACACTTGTCTGCCAAGCTGAAGAGCTCCGTGACGTTGGTGACTCCTTGACCGCCAGCTTCTCCAGCATCTTCTTATCCCATATGCCCTGTCTAAATGCCATGATAACAGAAGTGCTAGAGATAGAAGGAATGGTGTTTCGTACCTGGGATAACCTCTAGATAAATGAGCGCGGGGATTCTCCCCCCTTCAGCACAACTGCAAAAAGGTCTCGTTCGGTGCCTGGCCGAGTGTATGAACTCCCGAAATTGGCGGTGAACTGTTGGCACAATTCCTCCCAACTATTGATGGAGTTGTGAAGAAGGCTCATGAACCAGGACCTGGCGGTCCTAGTCAAGGCCACTGGGAAGTAGTTGGCCATTACGGCCTCATTACCTCCGGCCCAAGGATTGCGGTGGTGTAAATTTGAAGAAATTCAGCGGGATTGACAGACCCGTCAAATTTCTCCGGCAGGTGAGGCCAGAACTTTTGTGGCCATCTGACCATGCGTAGATGCATGGCCAGTGCAGAACAGCCTCCTCCTACTCCCTCAGTAACGGCGATCAAGCTCTGCCCGGAGGTCATGAGTTGACGGCCTGGTTACCGTATGAGTACGTTGCACCCCAGAAGGTAGCGACGTAACTTTCTGTGACGCAGCACGCCTCCTATTCTGGGAAGCATGCGGACCAAGTCTACCAGACACGGTCTGGTGCTGCGATGGGGCCCGCCCCAAAGGAGGAGGACCTTGGTTGCTGATGCGATCGGTTGCTGCTGCAACCAGGTGTTCCACATCAGTCCTCCACTGCTCCATCGCACCCTGGGATGCACCTGGAGGTGGTGGACGTTGTGGGAGAGCACGCGCTGCATGAAGCGCGTGTTCAGGGTTGTTGTTATTCGCCGATGCAGTGACCGACGCCGATGCACCGTCACGCTGCTCAGCTTGACGTGCTGGTGCAGGCGGTGGCGGCGGAGGCATGACTCCTGCTGGAGCCACGGCACCTGCTGGTTGCTGCATGTTAAAGGGATTGCCTCCAGCAGGTTGAACAGCAGGGTTGCCGTTGGATGATCCAGCAGCTGAGTTCACCATACTCGAAATCTCGGGCGCCCCCTACCTGGAGCGCCAACTGTCGGTGCTTGGATCCGGCAGATCTCCCGATACTACCTTTGGTAGATAAAGGAGTTGTAGTTCGGTAATGGGCGCGCAGAGATTCAAGAAGGTGAAAGACACGTGTACACAGAGATTTATGTGGTTCGGGCCACCTGAGCGTAATACCCTACTCCACGGGGTGTGTTGGTGATGTATTAAGTGTGTGAGTCTAGAAGAAGCTCCAGAAGAAGAAGCTCGTCTAGCTCAGGGGGTTCAGTAGTGGTCTGGAATCGTCCCTTGTGTATCGTTGACCAGTCCTTTTATAGTGCAAGGACTGGTCGTTACAACGTTTGCTTTGCCTCACATGTGGCCCCGGTGGTTACACATGCTTGATACAAAATAAATGGGGTTAATTACTCTTAATAGCCTGGTAACAGGCCTTAATAGTGCCGTTACCAGTATTAAGGGCCATCCGATCGTGTGTCATTAATATGGTATTAATGACACTTAATTGGGTCTTGAAGTCTTTGATTGCTCCTTGAAGGTCCGAAGCCGTTGGGGGGGGTCCACCAGCCTTATTGTTGAAGTTGAAGGTCCGGCGGTCGCCACGTGGCAGCACTGGATCTTCTCGTCATTTACGAGTAGGTCCGGTGCTACTGGACACGTGTAAGTACCGGAGCTTCCCTCTGTCTAGGGTTAGGTCCGGGGGTGCCGTATTGGTGTTCCGACCGGAGCTTCCCATGTGTGGGTGATAGCTCCGGTCTTATGATACACGTGGCAGCCCTGGGACTAACCATGTCGGGGAAGCAGGTCCGGTTACGCCTGACATGTGGGGCCTTCGGAGGTCTTCAAATCGGGTAGATGGAGTTTCCTTGTGATCTTTGCAATCCCAAGGGGTATCCGATACGGAGGGTACCGACACCACTTGTCTATAATAAAGTTGTGCAAATCTTTTTGAGCTTTGTTCCAAGTAATTCACATGTATTACAAGCCTTATTGATAGTCTTTTTGGATATTAACATTGCTACATAGTCTACTTGCCTGAACGCCAGGCCAACATAGGTCCGGAGTGTGCTATCGGCTTAGCCTAGTCTTGCACCCTAAGTATGCCACTCTACCTACAACCCGGCAGGCCTCAGTAGGGTGAGTAATAAAAATGCATGCAGATCTAGAAAGATTATATCAAAACGCTTGTCATCATGTTGAGTTTCTTCGAACCTAAAGTCCAGATAAGAACAATAAGTCACAACCAATTTATAGACAAGAGGACAAATTTTACTTTCTCTCTTGCCTTTAATGTGCAGGAAAGCAAAAATTCATAGCAATGATAGACGACGCTAGAGCTGCTAAGCTCCGGCAAGCCCCGGAGGTCTATCATCGATGACTCGTGCGTTGGCATCGGCCACTACCGGAGCTACGAACCTCCGACTATCCCGGGGGGCCAACAGTCGACGTATCAAAGATAAAAACTTCAGACCTAAAATTTACAAGTGTGAAGCATTCAAGTCTTCAACATACTGTCACAACCTTTGGTACATGTACACATTTCAATTGTACACATGTACCAGGGGGCCAACAAGATACGACACGGTATATTGAAGACAAAGTGAAATTCAAGGCAAAAAGGAGGATTTCATTAATCAAAAGTACTGGATTAAAAAATTGGGATTACAAGGGACAAAAGGAGAAAAGTCCGAGCTACTGGAGGATCTAAGTCCTGTGAAAAAACGAAGTAACCTTCTCAGCAGCTTCTTGGACACTAGCTCTGGCGGCATCCTCTTCCTCGGCGATGATTCCTTCAAAGACCGGATCAAGAGAGAACTGGGGGTCTCGGCTTTTGTAACACGCCAAGACATACTCGGCGACATTCTTGGCCAAGGATTTACCCTCCGCCTCCAGCTAATCGGCGATGACATTACCCATCGCGTCGAGTTTGCTGCCAGCAGAGCCAAGTGCCACTAGCGTCTGGTCCAGCTCCTGCGTTGGGTCCTCTGGGCGTACTGGACTGAAACCAAGAGGCACAAGGGTCCTGTCCGCACGTCCCAGGAAGTCCCATACCATCAAGGACTCAGTTGCCTTTGAGCTCTGCAGCTCTTCCAATGACCTCCGGGCAACCGCAAGCTCCAAACCTTCATGGGAAAGGCCCTCGTCCAACTTAGCATGCTGCTGCATGTTCTTAGCAACTTGCTTCTCCCGGTCGGCTAGCTCCGTCTCCCGGAGGTGGATGCGGTTCCGCCTTTTAGCTAGGTCCTTTTCCCTGCCTTTGACTCTCTCCTCCCTAGCGGCAATGTCAGACTCTCTTTTCGAGAGCTCTTGCCGCACCTTCCAGTTCTTCTTTCTTTCTTCCTCCTTCCATAGATCCAACTTTTTGCTGCGATCCGCCAAATTTTGCTTTCCCAGAGCTAATTTCTGGGTGACCTCCGCCTCTCTCTTCACCACATCCTCCTGTTGCTCTAGGAGCTTCTCCTCCCTCGCCTCCAGGTCCGCTCAATGCTTTAGGAGAATTTCAATCAATTCAGTGAGCTTTTCGTGACGCTCGTCAGCAGAGTCACGTCTCTCCTGTGCTTGCTCCAGGATTTCCCTAGAGTTAACATCAAGTGCCCGAATGGCGGCTTCCTTCTCCTCCATCAGCTTATCCAAGTACTCTAAACGGGCATTCTCCCCCTTTATCCATTCTTTCTGGTCAGCCAGCCTCGTTTGGGCAAGCCTGGTCACAAAATGGAATCTGTTGCGCCAACACCTCAAGGTGTTGCGCTCCTCCTCAAAGGCTTTGCTCTCATGATTGAAGGCAAGCTGGACCTGTCGGAGACTTGAGCAGGCGTTGTCTATGGACGAAGCCATAGGGTTAGGTTCTGGGCCTGCTGGGACCATTTCCGCAGGCTCAAAAGGATTTTCCATCACAAAAATTGAGTCCCACTCTACAATAGTGGTCCCCTAGACTCCTGCAGCGCTAGGGCCGCTCTCCGGGAGCCCTTCAGTAGGGATGGCAATGAGTCAGGTTCGGATCGGGTAGAGCAAAAACCCGACCCGAACTAAAACTGCTCGCGGCTCAAATTTTGTACCCGTACCTACGGGTAAAATTTCATACCCGAACCCGTACCCGACGGGTTTCAGGTACTCGTCAAGTATGACCAAACATAACAAAAAATTCAATAAGTCATATTTGAAATGTTGAACAGGTACCAAATAACAGGTTCATTAATAGATGAAATTTCAACAGATAAACAGGTAACAAAATTACAGAGCAAAATATAAAATAGCTGAACAAGTTCAATAGTCAATACATATTACATAGCAACTGAACAGGTTTCAGAAAGAAAGAATAGTAGAACAAGTTACATGTTACAGGTTCAATAGGATAGTACATGAAAAATTGATAAAAACTCAAGGCCTTGAGGGACCATAACACAAGTTACAGAATCAGATTTTCATACAATACAGCATTCACTTAAGTTTCTTGGGCTAGACTCCTTCTGCTGGGCCAAATTTAATAATTCGGGTAACCCGACGGGTACCCACGGGTAAAAAACAAAACCTGTACCCGTACCCGAAAAATGGCGGGTCAGGTACGGGTCGTACCCGCGGGTAAAATATGTACCCGTACCCGTACCCGTCGGGTGCAATACCCGCTGGGTACCTGAACCCGCGGGTACAATTGCCATCCCTACCCTTCAGCGGCAGCAGAAGAACCCACTGGGGGAACTGCCACCTCCGGAGCAGTTGAAGGCGCCGCTTTAGGGTCTTCAGTCACAGGCTCCGAGGATGGGGGACCTGCCGCCACTTCTTCAGGTTGCTCTGGCTCTGGCTCTGGCCCAGGTACCTTCAGAACCTCTACTTCCGGAGCGGCAGTCGGGGCTTCAACTGGGGCCTCAACCGCTACTGGCTTAGGCTCCGGCATGGCGGCTACATCCGGTTCAACAACCGGAGCTTCAGGCGCCTCTGGCTAAACCGCCGGACTTTCAACCGCTTCTCGCACAAGGGCCATAGCTTGGGTGATTTCTGGCTCAATGGTCGGGGCTTCAACCACTTCTGGCTCAGCAGCCAAGGCCTTAACAACTTCCAGCTCGAAAGTCGGAACTTCTGGCATCACCAGTGCTGGAGCATCAGCCTCCGCCACCGTCACCAGGGGTACATCTTCAACTTCTTTCCTGTGGTCCGACGCTACCACAAGAGCTTCGGGTGAGGACTCCGAGTCCAAACTCACAGCAGCTGGCGCTGGAGCTGTCGCAACTTCTGCTTCTGCCTGACGAGGAGGCTCAGCACTTGAAGCCGTAGCTTCGGCAGGCGCAGCCCTGGCCGCAGCAACAAGCACTGAAGCTCCCGACCCCTTCTTTGACACCCTAGAAATACAGGGAAGAGAAGATTAAAAACACGTTAAAAACAAGACTGACATGTCAGGGCGAGCAATCAATGCTTACCTAGGGATGCTACCTCCCCAGTTGCCTCAAAACCTTTTCTTCTGAGGCCCGGAGCTAGAGCCCACCAAGTCTGGTGAGACTTCAACTTCAGACCTCAGTTGAGGGCCGCTTGCAGCAGCCGGAGCTTCTCTTGGCTGGGAAGAACTCCCGGGCTTAGAGCTTTTAGCCAGCACTAAGGCCGGGGTCGACTGCCCGGAGCTGACGCCTCTTAAAGACGCTTGTACCGGTGCAGGAGTAGTTGCAGATGACCTCCCGCCGGGGAGAAGGAGCCATCGTAGAAGGAGCGGGTCTGACGGACTTCCCATCAGCGCGCTTAAACTTCCTCTTCCGGCTAGAGGGCTCAGGTGGCTCTTTGCCCTTGCCCTTGCCGATGTCTTCTATCTTCCAGCTTAGGACGGAGGCAGGACCACCCTCGGAAGCTCCGGGGATCACCAATCTGGTGGTCGGATGCCTCTCTACCTCGCCAAGGTCGTCAAGCACCGGCATACTCCGTCGGAGCTCCCTACTGAACTGCGCCTCCATGTTCAGAGGGAGAAAAGCTGCTGGCAGAACCAAGTCGTCGCCGTTGACTTTAATCCCATGCTTGAATTTCTTCAAATGAAACTCCAAGGATTCATCATCCAAGTTGGATTTCAAACCGGTTTCAATCCGGTCGTCATCCATCACGCTGTTGAGGGCCCATGCGAGCTTGTCTCTCTTGTTCAGCGGAGCCCAAGCATCTGGGGGGTCAATCCACCTTCCACGCACTCGCGGATCCTGGTCAAGACATGGCTGAAGGCGTTTCACATCACCGGAACTACACTCCAGGCGTCAGTTAGACCTTCGGGCAGCTCCAACTTCTCGTGCTCCTCCGCCGCAATGATGATCCAATCTTTCTTCCAGTCGTCCCACATGCCGGAAGGAAACGACTTCAAGTATTTGTAGGGGCAGTTCTTGCGCTTCACAAAATAGTAGAAGCCAAGAAGCTCACTCCCCTTGCTGGTGGTGTGGATGGTGAAGAAGGTGTAGAATAGCTCGACGCAGGGGGGAATACCAACCCACATCTCGCAAAAGTGGATTAATGTCGCCACGAGGAGAAGGGAATGGGGGCCAAGGTGATACAATTGCAAACCATAAAAGTCTAGCAGCATCAAAAGGAAGGAAGAGAAAGGTGGAATGAATCCCACCATGGCGTACACTGTGAAGTACACCATATCGCCATTGCGCTCCTTCTTCAATGGGAGCTTGCCGGCGTGGACTAAATGGTTGAAGGAGTCACTGGACCACCCCATGTAAGTCCGGACCTTCTTTAGATCATCATATCTCTTGAGGCGGCACATGGGGAGACTCAACTCCATCGCAGCAAAGCGAAGCAAATGAAGGGAAGTTAAGCGGAGTTTGGGAGGCTCTGAGCGCAAAGATAATCGAAGGCTTAAAGAGTCCTCAAACTGTGCACACTTTCCTTTTTAAGTAAGCCTTCGTGACGCTTGGATGGAAACCGCACTGAGATCAAAAGCACTTTTAAAAAATCTACCCCGTCAATGACGAGTGGGCCACCCCGACAAAGAGATCGAGGTTCTTACCCAAGGCGAACTGTTCTTACACAAAGATCTCATCTTCCGCATTCATAACAAGCCACGCGCCGATGGTTCACTCCCAGATCATCGCTCCAACAGCACATAAGAAGGCTCTTGAAATCGAAGCGCGGGAATCAAGAATGGCCCCACCTTTGGCAGAATAACTTAACCAAAACGATTTCTCCTAGAGGTGGGCCCGAGGGCCACTGTTGGTACTCTGTGTGTCGGGTAACCTTTAGTACTCCGAAGAGTACAAGAGAATTCTACGTGACAGAGTTGAAGGTCTTCTCGAGCCCCACATGTCATATTGTGTTGGGACCGCTCCTCTCGTATGGGTAGATCCTGGGTCAACACGTGTCAAGGAAAGCTGGAGCTAAACTCCTAACAAAGGGAAGCTCCGACGTCAACACGTGTGCAACGGCTCCGGACCTAACCCTCATCAAAGAGGAGCTCCGGTGCCGACACGTGTACAGTAGCCCCGGACCTAACCCCCCGTAAGGGAAAGCTCCGGAGCTTCCACGTGTGGAGCCTTCGGACCTTCATCGACGCGTGTAATGGCAGATCTCCTTAAGCATGAGCCATCAAGCGTAATTAAAGCGGCAGTTACAAGATGTAATTAGGTGTCGTTAATGCTATATTAACGACACGCAATCAAGAGCACTGTTTATAGGGGTAACACAGCCATTAAGACACGTTATCACACTATTAATCATGCTTAATACTCTTTAGACAGTGTATTAGGCCATTAAATACGCCAGGGCCACATGTCGGGCTAGGAAAGCTTTGTAACGGTCAGTCCTTAGAACAATAAAAGGGTTGTACCGCACGAACGAAGGACGTTTGATCTGATCTCGGTGAAGCAGCTCGCAATACAGCAACACAAACCCCGTGGAGTAGGGTGTTACACTCAGGCGGCCCGAACCACGTAAATCTCTGGTGTCATCATCTTGATCTTGATCTCTGCGTGCCCCAACCACAAAAGAACCCCTGCGGGCTGCTTCATAGCGGGTCCGGGGTACGTGTTGTATCAAACACTTCGACAATGTTAATCTTAGAAATAGCTTGAATCAACCTTTCTTCAAACACTCAGTTGATTGCTTCTACACATTTATTTATTCATTATGAATTGATTTCTTAGTTTAGATGCATGTATATTATACACATGTATGTTATTTTTATTTTCCTCTCTATTGTTGTAGGTAGGTTTTTAGGTTTGAGTTGTACCTGTATATTGGTTTTCATTTTAGTGTTTTATTCAGCTTGAGATACTATAACATTTAATCAAATGTTTTCTCTTCTTTATTTATTTACTTATTTATTTGTTGTGTTTATATTAAAGCTTGTGACATATACTTATGTTTATATTTTCACATATAGGCTACATTTATTTCTTTTTCGTATTTTGTTATTATAAATGGGTTATGTGATATGAATAATATTAATGGTTTATGTATTGCTATCTGTCGAAGGTCTTAAACGACACTTTCCCCGGACCTGCTTAGAGGGCAGCCCGCAGAGGTTCTTTGGATTCATGAGGGCTAGTCCCAGGAGATTGAGCGCAGCAGGATGGTGAACGCAGAGGGTTTTACGTGGTTCGGGCCGCCGGAGCATAACACCCTACGTCCACGGGAGTGTTTGTGTATTGCCTTGCTTGAGCGTGAATGAGTCTTGGTCTGATTTTTCGATCCTTTGCCAAGGTCGTCTGCCGAGTCCTTTTATAGTTCAAGGACTCTACAGTCACAAGGTGGGCCCCAGGGCCCGACAGGTGGTCCCGAGGAGAGCCAAATCCTATACAAGATCTAGGATTAAATGCTATCTACTTCCCTTTGTCAAGGGCGTCAATGTGCCGCCCCGCCACGTCATGCGCCAGGGCTACACATAGTTGGTGATGATGGCGGTGCACGTCCCGCCCGTCTTGTCCTTGCGGCTCATTCTTCCGTCTTGCAGCGCAGTTTTGTACCTGCTACTTGGACAAGACAAGACACTGGAGCCTTTACTTACGCATGCGCGACTCAGCTTCGCCTGGGGAAGGCGCGCGTACTTTAATGCCTGGCCGAGCAGCGCACGTCTTCCTTTACTACGGCCTCCTACCGCACTGAGTTGGCCGTCTGCCACGTGGTTGCGCCGGAGCCTCCTCTGTGGGGAGTCGAGCACTTGATGGTACAGGCCACGTGGCGCATCCAGAGCCCACCCCTGTGGAGGGGTGGAGGCTCAGCCCTGCGGGCCATGCGGTAGTTCAGTTGCCTCTCTCTACGAGGAAGTGGGCCTGGCCCCGAGGTTCCGATTGGCCACATGGAGGCCCTGGAGCTAGCCTCAGCGAGGAGGCGAGGGTCCGGTTCTACCGGCCACGCAGCAGCCCGACAGCTTACCCCGACGGAGAGGAAGGATCTGGTCCTTCCCTCCACGACGTGGCATCCTCGGATTCGTCCTCTCAAGTAGAGTCCGAGTCCTTGACCGTTTTCTCCTTGCGCGCGGGGGTACCCGGTCTGCGGGGTACCGACAGTGGCCCCCGAGCCCACCTCGGGAGAGTCGTCGATACCGCAGGTGGGGTCTTCTTCCTTATCTTCCCGCGCAACTCTTTTGATTCCAATTCAGGGTAGTTCCCCGGGCGACACGTCCCTGCCGTTGTGGTGATGCGTCTCCTCCTGGTAAGCGGGGGCACTGGACAGGCACCGCGCGACGTGACTTCCGCCTTCAATCGTGCTTTAACTGTGGTGGTTCCCAAGGTGGCTCCTGCACTTCCGCTGCTTTTGCCTTTTCAGAAACCGCCGAGTTACCTCCCGCACAGTTGGCCACCCAGCTCGCCTTCTTTGTCAAGCGACTTGGGCCCTCATGTCATTGCCTGTGCGGGTCTGTTGCTCTTCTACCTAGGCCTTGCGATTCACACGCCGCGTCTGTTGTCTTGCAGAGGTGGATAAAAAGAGACATTTCCCCCTAAGAGTCCTTTCTTCCGCTTCTTCATCCTTGTGCTCGTGCCTTCTTGCCCCAAGCCCAGTTCTTGCACTCTAGCCCCCGATCTCCCCTTCCAGAGCCTCCTCCTTCGATCCTCATGGCGAGCATCCTGCCCAAGTCTCGGCTGTCCAGGTCTGCTAACCTGGCCCCCATGCGCCGGCTTCTTGGCTGGCACGCTCCTATGCAGGAGAAGTGGCTCCGTCCCGGGAGGCTGCCGCTGAGCCTCTCCGCCGGGGAGATGGTGCTTTTTTTGTCGTATGTGCTAGCCGGCTTTGTCCCGCCTGCATCCGCCTTCCTGGTCATGCTCCTGGAGACCTTCGGCCTCCAACTCCACCACCTCGCGCCGAACTCGATCGCCATGCCTGCGGTCTTTGCTCACTTCTGCGAGATGTTCGTGGGGGTTTATGCCGTCGGTGAAGCTCTTCAGGTACTTTTTTGTACTTAGGGCCACCGGCAGAAGCTCGAAGGAGCACCTCGGTGCCTACTACTTCCAGCACCGCACCAAGGTCCCCACGAGGTACACTGCTTCCTTCAACTCTGCACAATGGGAGCAGTGGCGCAAAGATTGGATGATCGCCAAGGTCAAAGCCCACGATCGGATGTGCCTCCCCACCGGGATCCCCTACTCCGAGCGTTCATTCTGGGAGGAGCGCCCAGAGCTGGAGGAGGCATTCAACCCTGTGTTGGAGAGGATCCAGATGTTGGCGGACCACGGGTTGTCATCTGCCATGGTGCTGAGGGACTTCATGTCCCGCCGCATAGCTCCGCTCCAGCGCCACACCCGCCCGGCGTGGATGTTCACCGGCCTATCGGACTGCACCCGGTCGAGACCGGCCCTGACTCCAACCTAGACAAGCAATAGTTGCACGACATGCTGACCCGAGTATGTCCCGACGACATTTCCCCCGAGGAGTTGGCTCTTCCGACGACCTGCCGCCCCTTGTGCTCAGACTCCGAACTAAGGAGGCAGTTGCTGAAGATGATGTCGACACTCAACGAGTCCGGGCTGTCACAGCGCCAGATCGGGGACCCGTTCTGGGGGGTCAACATCGTCGATGACGCTGAGGGATGTTGGGATCCCTCAAGCGGTGAAGATCCCTCAAGCGACGACGCCTCAAGCGGGCCCCAACACCATCAATGGGGAGGCGACGACGCCTCTGCTGACAAGGGGAAAGGGAAAGCACTGGTTCCGGTGTCAGACCCGACCCCCAAGAAGCACGCCCGGTCGCCGCCGTCGGCCCCCTCCGCACCTCATCAGGACGCTGGAGCCCTGTCGCATTCGTCGTCAGGGGGCGCCGATGGCGCCACTTTGCCGCATGAGTCCTCGACGCGCAAGAGGGGGAGGCTCCTCAACGCTGACGGGACCCCAGCGTTCCCTCGTCATTCGGAGTAGCGCCAGACTTCGAGGGTGCCACCGACTCCTCCTCCACAGGGGCCCCCAGCACACTCAGCGGCCCCCGCCATGGGTTTGGGGGGTCCGAACCCCCCCCCCCCCCCCCCAACCCTTTCGGGAAGCGGCGGAACTTCAACATCCCCCAGTAAGCCTGCATAGATTTTATCTTGGGTGCTCTTTGCTGTGTGCTTACCCTGTCATTTCCTTATGATCCGGGTTTGCTTGATTTCAGCACCACTATAGCTACTCCTCCGCCCGCTGGCCCTTCTGCTGGGCGATATGCCGCTCCAGCCGGCTCGCGGTGCTCTTCTGCAGCCTCGAGCCCCGCTCCAACGCACCGGGCTGCTGCCGCCGGGGTGCCCTAGGCCTCCGTGCCCGAGACCCCCCGCAGCGGCTGCTGAAGCCCAGCCGCACGCGCCGGCGACTGCTGCCGCGCCCGCCAACGACTCCGCATCCACCGGCTACTCCATGCCGACTGATGCCACCGTGCCGTCCGACACCGCTACGTCGGCTGGCGCCGTCGCCCCGGGTGCTGTCACCGGGGAGGAGGCCCTTGGGGGCGACGCGCCTGCTTCTGGCAGTGGTCCTCCCTCCCCCGCCTTCTCCGATTGGGGAGCTCTGGTCCCCGTCTCCCCAGTGGTCCTCCAAATGGAGGATTATATTGAAGAGGTGGGGAGGCAGGGACCCGCTGCTACGGTGGAGCCCCTCCCCCTGTCTGAGGCCATGGTAGTGGCCTACTCCGGCTTCCGGCAGGCTCAGGCGGCCCTCGCCCGGGAGAAAGGGCGGCTTGAAGACGAGGATGACTGGCTCCGGGAATGGGCGAGGACCCTAGAGGCCCGGACCCGGCTGGCGAAGAGCCGAGTGGCTCAGCAGGAGGCGGTTCTTCGGGAGGAGATGAAGATCCTCGAGCAGGAGCGCGAGCTCATCGCTCAGCTGGACACCGTCACCCAGAAGCTGAAGGCGGATGCCGCGGCTATCCACGCTGAGGCCAGCTCTCGCCTCCAGTCCTGTGAGGACCTTCAGCAACTACTGTCTCGCCGGGAAGCTGCTCTTGCCAAACGGGAGCAGGAGCTGGCGGTGAAGCGGGCTGAGGTGGAGGCGACCTCCCGTTGGCTCGTCCTCCAGGAGGAAGGGGCGAGGGTCCGTGCCGCTGAGCTAGACCGCCGGGATGCCGCCTTGGCTGAAGCGGAGCAAGCCCAGCTCGCCGAGCGTCAGGCCCTCCGGGACCACGAGTTTAACATCACCCTCAAGGAGGGCGACTTGAGCCGCCGCGAGCGGGAGGTCAGCTAGCGCGAGAGGGCCCTGGCGGCCAAGGAGAAGCGGTTCTTGGACGGCGGCCCCCGGGCATTGGCAGTAGCCCAGTAGGAGGTGCAGGAGCTCCGAGCGTCGCGCTCTGCTGAGGCCCGGAAGGTCTGGGAGTTCCTTGGCGTCACCGACTCGGCTTTGGTGCCGCTCGGCTTCAGCCCGGTGCGCGTGGGGGAACCAGTGCAGGAGGTGAGCCAGGTGTTCCCGGCACTTGGCTCCACCAGCTCGAGGATGCGTTCGCTGGGGGCCATCATCGACAACCAGCTAGAGGCAGAAGGGAGGATGCTGGTGCAGGAGGAGGCGACGCACATCCTGGCCTGCTACCGGAGCTGGTACCCTGATGTCTCTCTGCAGCCGGTCCTCGAGGGGCCCATCGCCGAGAGGGAAGAGGCCGCCAAGTCTGAAGTCTCGGATGCGGTAGCGCTTATCACCACAAGGTTCCAGCGGAGCGGCTGAGGGCTCCCCATGCGTTGTTTATGTTTTGTGTTTCTTTCAGCTTTTGTCTGTGGTTGCTTGTGGTGGCAAACTTTTTATTTTGGAACAAAAAATCTGCCTGTGGTGCCTCTTATACTCAGCAAGCTTTTATTTCCAGCAATATCTTCTAGTTGCTTGTTGCTCCTTAGCTTCCAGGGCCTGCGGCCCCCCGGAGTGTGGCCCCCTGACAGGTGTGGCCAGTTGTTATGGGCACACCTGTCAGATACCTAGAAGTTAGGGCAGACGGTTGCATGGGAGCTTAGGATGTGTAGGTAGCATTGTTGTAACTGAGTATGCAGGGACGTCGACGGCGGGCCCCCTGGGGGTGCCACCGGAGCTTCGGTCCGGTAGTGCCCACCATCTTCTGTGAAACGTTGACGGCGGGCCCCCTGGGTGTACCACCGGATCTTCGGTCCGGCAGTGCCCACCATCTTCGTGCTTACTCTGACGGTTGTCGTCGGGATAACTCCTTGAAGACCTGCGCATAGATCAAAAAACAGGAGAAGTAATTCTGTCCGCTGGTCATTGTTTCTCTGCTCCTTTTTAGTGTCGCTTGACTTACGATCTTGGGCTGACTCGTGGGGCTTGGGTAATTCAGTGCGTCTGCACCTAGAGCTCGTTATTCATACTACTTAAGGGTGGTCCATCTGGCCCCCAGTACTCAGCTGTAGCGCTGGGGAGGCACGGCGCACAGGCTTAGGGTACAGGACCAGGCTAAGCAGGTTGTGCCCCTGGACCTCCCTCTCGGCGTAAGCTTTTCTCGGGGGAGACCATCTGGAGACACTTACCCCCGAGTATGGGAACATCCGAGGCCCCAGGCACATTGCAGGTACCTCAAGCTACCCCACCTGCAACCAGACAGCAAGGCTGCCGCTATTGCTAGAGCAGGGAAAAATGACAGCGCTCATGATAGATCACGAGCTACAGCAAACGCATAGCAATATCATAAAAAATTAAAGATAATTTTTTGAATGAGGAACCCTATACAGGGTAGGACAACAATCTTTCATTACGGTCTCCCGTAAGATGGGACAGGTTTTACAAGGGGAACGACCCGGCTCGGGTGACAAAGGAAGTCGAGTGCACCTACTTAGGGTTCCGGACCAGGCTAAGCGAAATGTGCACTCAGAGCCGCGCCCACGGAGCCTTAGTTGCCCTAAGTACCGTTCCTAGGCACCATGTACCTTTTACAATGAAAGAAAACTGTCCTAACGCTGGTCTAGGGGTAGAACTTACGGAGGTGCTCGATGTTCCAGGGGTTGGGCAGTCGCTCTCCATCCTCCGTGGCTAGGCGGACGCACCCAGGGCGGCATACCTCCGTAACCCGGAAGGGGCCCTCCCATCTGGGGGAGAGTTTGTTAGCCCCTTCCCAGGAGAGTATGCGACACAGCACCAGGTCGTCTACCTTTAGCTCCCTACTTCGCACGGTCCTCTGGTGGTAGCGCCGGAGCGTCTGCCTGTACTGTGCATTTCGAAGAGCCGCTCTCACTCATCCCTCGTCGACGTGGTCCACATCTTCATGCCGAAGCTGGTCCTGCGCGGCTTCATCGTACCCCCGAACACGGGGGGAGCCCCTGGTAATCTCTGGGGGGAGGACGGCCTTTGCCCTGTACACCAGGAAGAAAGGCGTTTCCCCAGTGGCCCGGCTGGTTGATGTCCGGCTAGCCCACAGTGCACACAAAAGCTCGTCTACCCAGTTTGCACCATGCTTCTCAAGGCGTGAGAATGTGCGAGTATTGAGGCCCTTGAGGATCTCTGCATTGGCCCTCTCGACCTGTCCATTGCTCTCTGGATGAGTGACAGATGCATAACAGAATTGGATCCCAAGGACCTCGCAGTATTCCTGGAACGCTGCACTTGTGAACTGGGTCACGTTATCAGTGATGATTCTGTTTGGGACCCCGAACCGGCAGACGATCGACTTGATGAATTTGACTGCTGACTGCTTGTTGATAGTGATGATTGGGGCGGCTTCTGGCCACTTAGTGAACTTGTCTACGGCGATGTAGAGGTGCCAGAATCCACCGACGGCTCTGGGAAAGGGTCCCAGGATATCCAAACCCCACACAGCGAATGGCCATGAGGGTGGGATCATCTGCAGTGCCTGAGCTGGTATGTGGATCTGCTTGGCATGGAACTGGCACGCCTTGCATCTCCTGACCATCTCGGCGGCATCCTGGAGTGCTGTCAGCCAGTAAAAGCCGTGCCGAAAGGCTTTTCCAACAGCGTGCAGGATGACGCGTGGTTCCCACACTCACCTCCATGGATCTCTGCGAGCAAGTCGCAGCCCTCCTCCGGGGTAATGCAACGTAGCAGGATGTCATTGGCGCCACGCCGGTAGAGATCCCCTTCCACCAGCGTGTACCTCTTAGCCATGCGGACTATCCTTTCTGCCAGGACATGTTCTTCGGGAAGGATGTTGTCTTTCAAGTAGTCCCGGACCTCCGAGATCCATGCATCGGGACTTACTTGAGCCTCAAGATCTTGGGCGCCCGGTAGCTCGGAGCTCCCAGTGGTGCATATGATCCTTGGCAGGCTCCATGGTAGCAGGGCCGCCGGGACTGCCAGCTTCGAGGTGCTGGGCTCGCCCCCTTCGCCCGGTTCGGCTACTCGGGCGGTTGGTCGCGGTAACGTCCTTGCAAAGACTCCTTCGGGCACTGGGGCCCCTGTGGAGGCCTTTGTTTACAGGTCGTCTGCGATTGACTTGTCGGCTTGGTGTACATGGCTCAGGTCCAAGACTTCAAAGTCCTTCTCCAGCTTCCGGACATGCAGCAAGTATGCTGCTAGCTGAGGGTCATTGCAGCTGCACTCTCCTTTGGCTTTCTTGATGATCAACTGGGAATCACCTTTAGCCAGAAATTGACGGACATTGAGAGTCAGGGCAGTCTTTAGCCCGAAGATTAGGGCTTCGTATTCTGCCATGTTGTTTTGTCGCCTTGAAGTCGAGGCGCACCATGTACTTGAACTGCTCCCCAGTCGGGGTGAGGAGCAGGACCCTGGCCCCGGCCCCCTGCTTCCGCGAGGAGCCGTCGAAGTAGAGCGTCCAGGGAGGTTTGGTGAAAACTGGGGCCTTGGGCACCGTTTCTCCGGTTTCCGGGCCCCCTGGGTTGCTTGGCGATGGAGTCCATTCTACCAGGAAGTCCGCCAGTGCTTGGCTCTTGACTGCATCTCGAGGTAGGAACTCCAGCTTGAACTCCGCCAGCTCTGCTGCCCACTTGGCAATGTTGCCAGTCGAGTTGGGGCTGTGGAGCACGGTTTTTAGTGGGAAAGAGGTCACCACTGAAACCCGGTGAGCCTGGAAGTAATGCCAGAGCTTCCTCGACGCTATGAGTACTGCATACAGCAGTTTGTGTACCTCCAAGTATCTTGTTTTTGCTTCATGGAGGACCTCACTGATGTAGTATACTAGCCGTTAGGAGGTCCAAACCCTCCCTGGGGGGTCCGGGGCTCCTTGCAATGCGTCTGCATCCTGGGGAATGTGGCTCTAAGGGTCTAGTCGGACCTCCGGGGGCTGGGACCCGGAGGGCACTTGGTTGCTGGAGCACACAGCGGGGGGGGTTCTCTTCTGGGTCTGGCCCCTGAGGCTTAGCCTCCCCCTCTGGGGCTCCTTCTGGTGCTTGTTGCGGCAGTAGCTCCAGCCGCTCTGCAACCAAGACCATGCTGACCACCTCCGTTGTTGCGGTGATGTATAGCAGGAGCGGTTCTCCGGGTTCTGGCACCACCATAATGGTAGCGTCGTTAGATGCTTCTTGAGCTCTTGGAATGCCGCTTCCGCTTCCTCGATCCCCTCAAAGGGACCCGACTTCCGCAGAATCTTGAAGAAGGGCAGGGCTCGCTCAGGCAGTCTTGAGATGAATCGGCTGAGGGCCGCCAAACACCCTGCAAGCTTCTGCACATCCTTGATACGGGCCGACGGCCGCATCAGCTCTATTGCCTTGATCTTCTCTGGGTTAGCTTCAATTCCTCGGTGTGAGACCAAGAAACCAAGGAGCTTCCCTGCAGAAACCCCAAAGACGCACTTGTCGGGGTTCAGCATTGTGCGCGTCGTGCGCAGCTTGCTGAAGACTTGGGCCAGGTTGTCTAATAAGTATGTGCGGGCTCTAATTTTTACCACGATGTCGTCAACATACACCTCTACCAGGTCTCTAATGAGGTCCCCAAATGTCTTATGCATTACACACACAAAGGTGGGGAGAGCATTCTTGAGTCCATAAGGCATGGAGACATAACAATACAGGCCATCTACTGTTATAAAAGCAATGTGTTCCTCATCTTCTCTAGACATTGGTATTTGGTGAAAACCAGAATACGCATCTAGGAAACACAGAAGATCACAGCCTGATATTGAGTCTACTATTTGATCTATCCTAGGAAGAGGGAATGGATCCTTTGGGCATGCCTTATTGAGGTTGGTGTAGTCGATGCACATTCGAAGCTTCCCGCCAGCCTTGGGGATGACAACAGGGTTGGCCAACCATCGTGGGTGTAGACCTCCCGGATGAAACCAGCATCGAGCAGCTTCTTGATTTCTTCACGGATGAAGTTCTGCCGCTCGATGGACTGTTTCCTGGGCTTCTGTTGCACCGGTCGGGCGTCAGGGTATATCTTCAAATGGTGCTCAATCACCTCCCTAGGGATCCCGGGCATTTGTGATGGTTGCCATGCAAACACATCGATGTTGTCCCGGAGGAAGGTGACGAGCGCGAGTTCCTATTTGTTGTCCAGGTTCCCCGCGATACGGGTTGTCTGGGCAGCCTCGGAACGAATCCTGACAACCTTTACTAGGACGTCATCGCCGACTGGTTGCACACGGGGTGCAGAAGTGGAGGCCCGCTGCATCGGACCCTGCTCTGGTTGACTCTCCTTCATGCCCCCTGAAGCTGGAGCCCTCCCAGCTGTGAGCGCCTGGAGCTGCTCCAAGGCGGATACTGCAGCTGAGCGGTCCCCTCTGACCCTAAGGACACCAGAAGGCGTCAGCATCTTTAGGACGAGGTATCCGTAGTGGGCTACAGCCATGAACCTGTAGAGCGCCAGCCTCCCGATGATTGCGTTGAAGGGGAGGTCGACGTCCTCCACTTCGAACAAAACGCTCTCTGTACAATAATTCTCCTGGGTCCCAAAGGTCACCGGGAGGTGAATGTTTCCGTACGGGAGGATATGCCCCGGTCCGACACCTGAGAACGGGCTCGAAGGTGTGAGCCGGGACATCGGCAGCTGCAGCTTCTGGAAGGTTGCCGTGGAGATGAGGTTGAGGCCTGCCCCACCATTAATCAGCACGTGAAAGACCTTCACGTTGGCGATGGTCGGGGACACCAGCATCGGGAGTACGCCTGCCCCCACCATGTTCTTCGGGCAGTCAGAGGTGTCGAAGCTAATTGTCGTGCTCATCCACTTGTGGTGGGGAGCCGGGCTCGGAGCGGGGGCCACCGCAGCCACTGCCCGTCGCAGAGTCTTCACTGCGTTCCGGGACGTGGGATTTGTCGCTCCCCCGTAGATGACGTGAAGAGTCTTGCGGCGCTCCTTATCGCTGCTGGAGTCAGAGTCGCCGCCCTCAAAGACGGCCTTCACCACCGTCTGGGGTTCCTGGAACCCCATATCGCTATCATCCTCCTTTTCAGGATCGACCTTCTGTTTGCCCTCCCTCTGGCGGGAAGGTGCGCCCTCCTGGCGCTGCTGCTTCTGCTTCTGTTCACGGAAGCGCTCCACGAACTTCTTCACTTCCCGGCACTCGCTAGCGCTATGGCTATTTGTGCGGTGCACCGGGCACTTGAAGTCAGGCTCCTCGGGTTCAGGCGACTGCTGAGGGAGCTTGTCTCGGCACGGCGGCCGGGCTCCGCCGGGAGCCACGGCTGCCACTGCATGGGCTCCGGGCTTTGGCTTGTTCTTGCCATTGCCCTTCTTCTTCTTCTTGATGCTGCTTTTTGCAGTGGCTCCTTTCTCCGTCGGTGTGGCTTCCCTTGCCTCTGAGGAAGGTTGCGAGTGCCAGTTGCGTCCCTAAACTGCCCTAGCACATCTGTCTGCCAGGGACAAACAGCTCGGAGACATCACGCACTTCATGCGTGGCTAGCTTCTCAAGCATTTTCTTGTCCCTCACACCCTGCCTGAACGCTACAATAACTAATGCGCTAGCAATATGAGGGATTGTGTTCTGTACCTGAGAGAACAGCTGGATGAATGATCGCAGTAACTCTCCAGCGCGCTGTCTGACGGCGTGGAGGTCAAGCTCTGTGCCGGGGCGCTTGTAGGAACTGCCGAAGTTCACCACGAATTGTCGGCACAGTTCATCCCAGGAGGTTATGGACCCCTGGGGCAGGTTCATGAGCCATGACCGGGCTGGGCCGGTCAGGACGATGGGGAAGTAGTTGGCCATGATGGCCTCGTCGCCTCCTGCAGCTAGTATCGCGGTGGAGTAGATCTGCAGGAACTCACTCGGCTTGACACTCCCGTCATACTTCTCCAGCATGTGTGGCCGGAACTTTCGTGGCCAGACCACGAAACGGAGGTGAGGTGCCAGAGCCGCACACCCTTGGGTGGGGCTGACTGGCACCGGTGGTGGCATTGCATACCCCGGGTGAGCAGGTGGGCCTGCATACACCTGATGCTGGGGCGGTGCAGCGTACGCCTGTGGAGGTGGAGGCGCGATGTATGCCTGATATGGAGGTGGTGTAACATACGCTGGGTTCGACGGTGGCACGGCGTGAGCCTGGGGATTAGGGCCCGGCGCATTGTAGTCCGCCTCAAGGTTGCGCCGCCGTTCCCTCTGTCGCTCGATGGTAACTCGACAGTCTTCTCCCGGCCTGCGGCGCTGAAGCCCGATTCTCAGGTCTGTTGCCGAGATCCTGGTCGATTGCGAGTCCGCCGTCCATCGGTCGATGGTTGGAGTCCGTGACAACGACACATGCACCAGCTGGGCATGTGTCTCCCTTGGTGGAGGTGCGTTGAGTGCAGCGATGACGAGGTGGTCGACGTCGTTGATCCACTGCTGAGCTGCTCCCCGGGGAGCATCTCCAGCAGGTGGATTGGGGAGTAGCGCGTGCGCTGCTGCGAGCGCACTCTTCGGGCTTGCTGCCGGTGGCGCTGTAGCTGCCGTCACGGCTGGAGTACGCCATGGTGTGGCGTGCCGACCTGCAGCCGGTGAGGTGACAGCGGGGCGACGTGAAGGTCCTGGCCTCGCTGATCTACAGCGGGATCCCGATCTAGAGCGATATGATGCCTGGTCCTCAGCTGCTTCCTGTCGCCGCGACTGCAGCCTTGATGTACCGGCGTTGGAATGGCCGTTCACTATTGGTGCTGTGGAAATCTTCTTACCTGGCGCGCCAAATGTCGAAGGTCTTAAACGACACTTCCCCCGGACCTGCTTAGAGGGCAGCCCGCGGAGGTTCTTTGATTCACGAGGGCTAGTCCCAGGAGATTGAGCACAGCAGGATGGTGAACATAGAGGGTTTTACGTGGTTCGGGCCGCCGGAGCGTAACACCCTACGTCCACGGGAGTGTTTGTGTATTGCCTTGCTTGAGCGTGAATGTGTCTTAGTCTGATTTTTCGATCCTTTGCCAAGGTCCGTCTGCCGAGTCCTTTTTATAGTTCAAGGACTCTGCAGTCACAAGGTGGGCCCCAGGGCCTGACAGGTGGTCCCGGGGAGAGCCAAATCCTATACAAGATCTAGAATTAAATGCTATCTACTTCCTTTGTCAGGGGGTGTCAATGTGCCGTCCTCCCGCGTCGTGCGCCAGGGCTACACATAGTTAGTGATGATGGTGGTGCACGTCCCGCCCGTCTTGTCCTTGTGGCTCATTCGTCCGTCTTGCAGCGCGGGTATGTACCGGCTACTTGGACAAGACAGGATACTAGAGCCTTTACTTACGCATGCCCGACTCCGCTTCGCCTAGGGAAGGTGCGTGTACTTTTAATCCTGGCCGAGCAGCACACATCTTCCTTTACTATGGCCTACTACCGCACTGAGTTGGCCGTCCGCCACGTGGTTGTGCCGGAGCCTGCCTCTGTGGGGAGTCGAGCACTTGATGGTACAGGCCACGTGGCGCATCCGGAGCCCACCCCTGCGGAGGGGTGGAGGCTCAGCCTGCGGGCCACGCGGTAGTTCAGTTGCCTCTCCCTGCGAGGAAGTGGGCCTGGCCCCGAGGTTCCGATTGGCCACGTGGCGACCCCGAAGCCCGCCTGAGCGGGGAGGCGAGGGTCCAGTTTTGCCGGCCACGCGGCAGCCCGGGAGCTTACCCCGGCGGAGAGGAAGGATCTGCGTCCTTCCCTCCACGACGTGGCAGTCTCGGATTCGTCCTCTCAAGTAGAGTCCGAGTCCTTGACCGTTTTCTCCTTGTGCGCGGGGGTACCCGGTCTGCGGGGTACCGACACTATCTTTTGGACATAGGACCTGTTTGGCACAGCTGGAACTTGTTACAAAAGAAGCTTGTTTGAAAAGATGGTGGAAAGTAGCTTATGCTTATATCCTGCTTTTAGTTCATTCTGAGAAGCAGCTGAACTAATAAGCTGTTACAGAAACTTCCTGTTTTGCACACCCTCAGCTTATTTTTACGAAGAGCTGCAGCAGAAGCTGTGCCAAATAGGGCCATAATCTGGTGAGAGGCTTTATACATTCATTTCACTAATTGCATATTCTTATTTATTTCTTTAATTAGCTGGAGTTCTCATATACATATATATTTGTATATGCTAGCTTTGTTTTAAGTTTAGGTTGGTTTTGTTTATTGTAGATCTATTTTATAGTTTGATTTGTATTTAAATGTGTATGCATTTGTATTTGTATACCTATACGTTTCGATTTTTAGTGACTTCTCATTCGAGATTTGTTCAAAAGTTAATTTGGAGTGATTTTATCTTTAGTTAAAAATTCGGTTTGTGACATATACTAGGTAGACTTTTCTAGACAGGTTCCGTAACTGCAACTGGTTCTGATACTAGGTAGACTTTCTGGACCCATTCGTAATTGGAACCGACATTGATATCAATCCCAATTAGAACCAGTTTGTTACAATAACCGCTTCTAATACTTGCCAGACTTTGTACTCGTTTGTTACTAGAATCGATACCGAGGTCGGTAAATCAGAGAACCATCTCGTACCTCCATTGTACGATCCCGCTTGGGAACCTCCAGAGCGCCGCAGCTCAGCCCCCTAGCCCCCCTCCCCCCCCCCCCACCCCCCCCCCCCCCCCCCCCCCCCCCCCCCGAAAAGTGGACCAGGAATAGCTGGTGCATACCCCTTCCACAAGCCGATTGACTCTGGTTGAGGCTCAATAGCCACTGGTGAGCTAGCTCCCAGAAGACGATGGGAAAGTGCCACTTGCAGCGCTTACAGACGGGTATAGTTTTGGCCGTCGGCCGTAACCAGGGCACTGGCGGTTATAATGTTTTTAACCGACGGGTTGTCTAAACCGACGCAGTTAAAGAAATTAAGGACTTCGACCCCGACGTTTATAATTTCCCCGACGCCTCTATTCACCGATTCTTGTAGTGTGCGGCCACGCCACCACCCGAAGTCATGACAATTGAGTCGCTGATCCACTCGTGAGGGAAGCGGTGACATGCTCAAGCACTGGGGCCATGACATTTAGTCCCAAGATAGGTTAACATAGTGAAGCCCTGCATCGAGGAGGCACTACAAGAATCGGGCAAACAAGTGTCGGCTAAAGTAAAATCGTCGGGGTCGTTGACTTTAAATGGACTAAAATCGTTGGTCTTCAGGAACCGACGACCGTAACCTTAAAATCGTCGGCCAGCCGACGACCTTAATTATGGTCGTCGGTCCTCGTGTTAGGCCGACGTTTATAACTATGGTGGTTAGGTTCGGCCACGAGGCCGACGGCCATAAAGTGGGCTTGGCTGGCTCCAAATTCGAATCCACCGCACAAACCATAAAGACGTCGGCCACATCAGCGGAACGGCGATCTTAACTTAAAGGTGTCGGCCAGGCCGACGGCCTTACAGTGGGACCCTCCCTGATGGAGTAATTCGTCGGTCTGCGAGAGGCTGACATGCATAGTTCATTTGCCACGTCAGCTTAACTCCTCCCCGTGTAAACCCTATCCCATACCGCACCCGCACCGCACGCCATTGCTGCTCGCCCCCGCGCCGCCGCCCCCCGCGCCCCGTGCACGCCTGCTCCGCGCCCTGCGAGCCGCCGCGCCACTCTGCTGTCGCTCCCCCACGCCGGCGATGCTCCCCCAAGCCCCACCTCGCCACACCCCTGCGCTGCCGACAATCCTCCACGCCCCCTCGCTCCTTCACAACAAGGTTTAAATCTAAACTTGTAAATTGCAATGTATTGTGTTTTAAATTGTAAAATTGATTTGTCTATACGCATTGCTATATCATTACTTATGCAATTTTATATTGTATTTTATTCATATATTTGTATGTTAACTTGATTATCATAGATGTTAGTTATTAGAGTTCAATTACGTTTATTTGAATTTTTTAATTGTCTATGTACTATATGTATATACAATGTTATCAAATTTATGCGATTAGGATCGACTAGGCGATTAGTTGTCGACTAGGGCGATTAGTTGACCGTAGTCGACCCCTAGTTGACCTCGTTGTCGCCCAACATATTTTAGAGAAAAGTTTTAGTCGACACTAAGGAAACAGAGCCGGAAGTACCAACATCCCGGCGTTGAGGAAGGAGAAGGCGGATGGGACAGGGAAGAACGGTACAATCCCAGCATTGAGCAAGGAGGAGGCAGAGGGGATAGGAGAGAACGGTGCAGGGAGGCGGACATGAGAAGGATGACGGTGCACAGTGGAGGAGTGGTGATGCCACACCTGGAAATGAACGCCATGGCGCCAGGCGGCAGCGGGCGGCACAACGGGCGGCACGACAAAACCCATTTAGTAGGAAGTTAAAGCAGGCTTCATAACGCGTTGCCTAGGCGATGCCTAGTCGCCGCCTAGGCGTCGAGGCGCTCCAGCCCTGACATCATGTGTAGTCACGTGGCCGTCGTTGTTTAGGCCGCCGGTGCTGCCTGCCCCTTTTTACTTTAAGAACTGCAACGGATAGGGGGAGTGTAGTGTTAAATAGGCGGTGTTATGCTGTCGAAATTTTAGAACCTATCCTGGACAATAGATGTAGGGTCGTGACATTAAACAAACTATGAAGTAATGGCAAGATCCATTTAGTATGAAGTTAAAGCAGGCGTCCAGGGGCTCCGTCCCTGCGTCATGTGCAGTCGTGTGGCCATCGTTGTTTAGGCCGCCAACGCTGTCTGTCCCTTTTTACTTTAAGAATTGCACCGGATAGGGACGTGTAGTGTCAAATAAGCGGTGTTATGCTGTCGAAATTTTAGAACCTATCCTGGACAATAGATGTAGGATCGTGACATTAAACAAACTATGAAGTAACAACAAGACCCATTTAGTACAAAGTTAAAGCAGGCGTTCAGGGGCTCTGGCCCTGCTTCATGTGCAGTCGCATGGCTGTCGTTGTTTAGGCCGCCGGTGCTGCCTGCCCCTTTTTACTTTAAGAACTACACCAGATTGGGGGTGTAGTGTTAAATAGGCAGTGTTATGCTGTCAAAATTTTAGGACCTATCCTGGACAATAGATGTAGGATCGTGACATTAAACAAACTATGAAGTTACCATATATGTTCATTAACATATATTTATTTGATGCAGTTTTAAAATGGGTGATGATCATTAGGCGATGTATGATGGATGTAGTTCAATTGATGCGCACACTAATGAATGGGGTCATATCGCAAATGCTTTTTTGAGCCATGCATTTGCTAGTGATGCTCGTGTTGTGAAGTGTACGTGTATCAAGTGTCAGAATCGTCGATGTCTGGATAAGTCTGAAGTGGAGTTGCATCTTTGCAAGCATGGATTTATGCCCGACTATCTGGTGTAGCGCGAGCATGGGGAGATAGAGCATGGTGATGAGTCCAACGGTAATGAGGATGAAGATCGGATGGATGAGATGATAGCAGACATTGGTAAAGAGTATGAAGATCGGTCACAATCGAAGGAGGTGAAGCAGTTTTACAAGCGTCTTGCCACCGCAGATTGAAAAGTGTATGAGGGCGCCAATATGACCGTTTTGCAGGCGGTCACGCGACTTATGGCGATGAAGTCCAAATTCAATTTCGCGAACGGTTGCTACAGTGGTATCATTAAGCTGATTAGTGATATCCTTCCGTCATGTCATCAGATGCCGCCGGATCTATATCAATCTAAGAAAATTTTGGCTGGTCTGGTCATGAATTATGAGAAGATTGATGCGTCCGAGAATAATTGCATGCTATTTTGGAAGGAACACATAGACAATACTCATTGTATGCATTGTAAGAAATCTAGATATGTAGATGTCATGAATGATGATGGAGAACGAATAACTATAAAAAACCGGTCAAACAACTTTGGTACATGCCAATCACGTCAAGGCGTAAACGATGGTTTCGGTCTCAAGAAACAGGGAAGCACATGAGATGGCATTCTGAAGGGATACGTGAGAACGGTGACAAAGATGTTATGGCGCATCCTTCAGATGTCGCGACTTGGCAAGCTTTAGACCGTTTTGATCTGGAGTTTGCAAGAGATCCGAGAGATGTTTGTCCTGTCAGATGATTTCATTCCATTCAGTACTAGTAACACTCCATACTCTTGTTGGCCTGTTTTTATCATGCCCTACAATCCTCCTTCCAACATGTGCATGAAATAAGGATACATATTTCTTGCTACAATCATTCCTGGTCCTAAACATCTAGGTAAGAAAATCAATGTGTTTATGCAACCGTTGATTGAAGAGTTGAAAGAGTTGTGGCAAGGTGTAAAAGCATATGACAGTCATATAAAATGTGAATTTGACTTACGTGTCGCGTATCTATGGTCAATTCATGATTTGTTGGCATATGAAATTTGGTCTGGTTGGTGTGTCCACGGATAATTGTATTGTCCCATAGGTATGAGTGACACTGATGCCATAAGGCTGAAGTATGGGAAACAAGTCAGCTTTTTTATTGTCATCCACGATTCCTTCCATCAAATCATCCTTTCAAGAGAGATACACAATCATTCCGAAAAGGCATAAGAGTTACAAAAGGAGCACCTCGTCGATTGACAAGCGAGCAAAAAATGGCATGGCATGCAAAGTTAAAACAGTCCGAAGAAGTTGGTTTTGAAGGGTATGGTACAGAACACAACTGGACTCATATTTCTTTTCTTTGGGAGCTACCATATGCAAAGGTGTTGTTTCTACCGCACAATATTGATTTGATGCACCAGGAGCGTAATGTCGCTGAAAGCATCATAAGCATGTGTTTTGATTTTACCGGTCAAACCAAAGATAATTTGAATGCAAGAAAAGATTTAGCTGATCTTTGTGATCGTCCTGGGTTTGAGATTAGAACAAATGCAAGTGGAAATGAAATTCGACCACGAGCTCCTTACTGTGTTAACACATAGTTGGGAAATGCCATCCGGTTTTGCTTTCTGGAGATGGTTCTTGCGGGTGGTCAACTAATTGATGCGCATAATTAGGATCAATATGCCTTGAAACCATATGGCACTGCGGGTACTTGTCAGGACAATGTTTGGAAGATTTTTTTTGGTAAGTTTGTTTTCATTGTTTAAAATATATTGCATCTTACTTTGGTTGATACTAATTGTTGGTTTTATGCAGGGTCTATTTAAATTGGAGGAAGGTGTGGTTCCAACACATGTGAGGTCTGTTTTTGATACGTCAGCGAGAAAGCTCACGAAGGACTCCTTCTCTGATATATGGATCAAGGTTGTGACCATGTATTACAAGACCAGATTGTGTCAGCCCATGACAAACAAGCGAGCAGCTACAATTTATCTGCAGAAGCATGAATACATGGAGAGTAGTGTGGATTGGATCTGTGTAGATCCGGCGGCTTGGGAATAGCTATGCGAATACTGGGCGTCGAATGAGTTCAAAAACATTTCGAAGAGAAACTGATGCAACCGAAAAAGCAAGCCTGGACTACAACGTTATGGGGCAGATGGACATGTGCGGATGGCACAACGGATGGTATAAACTATCACAATCACTTATAAATTGCTTCAAAAAATTGCATTGATTGAACTGATGTTGTATTCTGATGTTGCAGGAAGCTAAAATCGGTGTCTCTCCTTCTTTTATCGAGGTTTACCTCAGGGGGCACAGAGGCACAGATCCGGCACGCCTGGAGCAGTTGTGTGACGAGGTGGCAACACAAAAAGTGGTAAGTGTGTTGACTGCTCTCTATTTATGAACTGAATCTATCTTTTATGACATCTACTCGTGAATTTAAATTATTTTTGCAGACAAAATATATTGTGTGTCTCAAGAAAAAGCATGGATGATGTAGATTATCTAAGAGCGCCGTTGGATGTGGGTGCGGCGTACGAAGCTGGCGGAGGCGTACCGCATGGGAGGTACGTGTGAAGATAATGATTGTTTAAAGGTTAATTACCGTTGATTCATCACATTTGTGTTTTTTGTAGACTTGGATTAGGCGATGGTTATGTGGAGCATGACGCTTATGTGGGATGACAGTCTTCTACATCCAGTTCGAGTCGATCCCGTGTTGCAGATGAGGAATTGCAAGAAAAATTAAGACGATACGAGGAAAAAAGTGGAACAGCAACAACAACAAATATAACAAATACAGATGCAGCAGCAGCAGCAGATGCAGTAGATGCAGCAGCAGATGCAGTATTTGTATATAGCGCAGGTAACTTGTAATCTTAACAATTGAATAGTTTATTCGTTTACAAATTGCTTGTATTTAAGATTTCACGAATAATTTCCTTCGTGTAGTTCTGGGGTCAAGGCAACACTGGAACTCAGTTCAATATGCCAAAACAGTCTAAGTTCGAGGTGATGTCGCTGGTAAATTACTGATTTATTTAAGTTGGTATACTTATTACTATATTTGTGTTAAAGTTAGTAACTGCATATTCTTACTTTATTCAGTTCTTCTCTTAAGGTGGTTTTGGATCGCAGTTCGATATGTCTCGTCCGATGCAGCCCGGATAACAAGTTGGCTCTTCTTCACAGGTATAACGGCATTTCTTACTAATTCCAGGGAAAGCAGCCGCGGATTTAAAAAAATAACTGCTAGTATGGTTGTCGGTTTCTACAGAACGACGGTGATAATTACCATAAAGTCGTAGGTGTAGCACCAAAATCGACGGCTATAGGTCCCTGGAGCCCCTACACAGCGCATATATGGACGTCGGGGCCAACGGCTTTAAGGCGAATTAGAGCTGTTGGGACAGCCGGGCCGACGGCCTTAAAGCAATATGACCGTCGGTCTGCGGCACCTGACGAGCATACTGCGCCTACGCAGTAAAGTTGTCGATGTGGGTCGGCCGACATCTTTAATGGGCTGAAGCCGTCAATCCTGATGACTTTAACGTGTTGAGAACGTCGACCTCGATTTGACGGCTATGGTCGTCGGTAGGCCGACGGTCTTATAGTAAACCCGTCGATTACAGTAGCCTACCGACGGCGATAAAGCCGACACTTCTTTACGTGTTTCCTGTAGTGAGGTGGTGACGCTCTTGCCTGGCCACCTGCTATGATGCTTGCGAGCATTCTCAATGCTAGCACACACATCTTCCTCCCTGCTGTGGTACAGGAAGATATCATTCTCATGACTAGGGACCTCTCCTCGACCTCTTCTTTCTGTGGAAGTGGTACTGACAATGTCTCCTCCATTTCTCCAGAGCTGTCCTTCAAATGGTGAGAGCGGAAACGCTTCCCGCTCCTCACAGTCTTCAATCTGCTAACTGAGTGTGACGCCACAAAACTTGGTGCCCTCTACCTAGGCCACCAAATGTTGACATGTGGGACCGAGATCTTAGAGACTACGGATTTGCTCCTTCATTATTCAGTGAGGGACTTGCGGTTCTATAGCCTTCCTGAGATTGAATTTGGATGTGAAGGGAGGAACACGAGGATTTACCCACGTTTTGATCACCTAGAGGCTAATAGCCTTACGTCGTGCTTGTGTGAGGATTGAACCAAGAGATTGGTGTATGGATTATAATGATACAGGACCTTTTATTGCCCACGGGAGCTCTCACACGGTGGGTCGGAAGAGGCCGAGGACTTCAGTGTGGCAGTTGGCTTGCCTGCTCTTGAATGTCATGCGCCAGCTGTCTTGTCTGCACAGAGCCATGTTATCTTACTCAAGAAGGATCCCGTCCAAATCTCATTCTTTAGGATGACGTTGGTCAAGGCGGGCCCTATGATTTGACCCTTTGCGGTGGGTCACCTGGCGTCCGCAGTCTGTATCACCACCTACACACGCATGTGGCACCGTAGACATGAATTTTTACCATCTCGTCATGTTCGCCACTCACTTGAGTGTACGTTGAATGTCACCTTTACTCTCCTATCACTTTTGTCCTACCGCTAGTCAATGGAGTCGGAAGCCTCTTGTGTTAGGTTGTTCTCAACCTGACCAGGTCGGAGGCAATGCCATATCAGGGTATCAAACACCCTACCTGCGTTGGTCGATAGAAGGGCCAAGTCCCCCTCCAAGTTGAGTCCCGACCCATGGTGAGTAACGTGGCTACATCGGGTCATGAATGTCCCCAACCTGCCCATGTGAGTTGGGTATTCTTCATGGCCATGACAACCTTATCAGCGATGAAAAATGAGAATCCGCTTTCCCATAACACCGACACTAGTATAGAAAGATTCCTACAACTTCTCTCCTTGACGTCTGATAAATTTAAGTCACAAGCTACAAAGACCACCAATGGTAAAAAATCCTTACAACCTAAATTAGACGCCCTTGTTGATTTTTCAAATCATACATGGATCCGAGAGCACCACGATCGCAAGGATTCAGTTGATAGGGAAGGCACCGGCACCATGGAGGGCTTGCCGGCAGTTGCGGACCTAGAAATTTAAGAAAGGGTATGCCACACAAAATTTTTACATGTGAAATTATCCAGTGCCAGAAGTCTTGCGCACTTTGTGAGATCTGGAAAAGCTTACTACTATTTCTTGAAAGAAATAGGCTCGGACCCAAGACATCATAACATAAGTAGAGACAAATTACCACGGCCATGTTCGTACTTCAAAAAAATTATGTAATTTGATAAAGTTATTAATTAATTCAGTAAAAAATTCTAAAAATCATTACATAATTTTGAATACTGAAAGATAGGTATACAATACTACTTATGCGATCTTTAACCACCATTTTGTAATTGATATAAATGTATTCAATAATATCATATTCATCAATTTCTGAGTCCAATGTCTCTCCAAGCGTGAACAGCTGCAGCACATTGAATCCCGATTTTGATCCAAGTGGCATGGTGTGCGTTCTGGATGACATAGCGCCACTTCTTTTCTTAAGCCTAATAGATATAAAAAAGATCCGCATGCCCCTGCCTCTACAACAGAGCTCGCAGCAGCTCAGACCTCATCCATGGCGCTTCCGACAAATAGAGCTCACGCCCTCCAGTCACCCTTTCTCGCACGGTTCTTCCGCGCGGAGAGCACACACATGGGTGCCCTCCCGCTCGTCAGCTGTGCCGTGAGGTGCTCCAACGCAGCCCATCCAACACTCGCATCCGCACGCCGCATTTTACTGAGCCGCGGGGTATGCCGTGGCCCATGCGGCATACACCGTAGGTCCGCCTCTGCTTGTCGGGGGGGTAATGATTTTTTTTATTTTTAGCATTATTAATTTATTATTTAATATTAATAGCGTCCGTTTTTTTTTGCAAAACTAGCATCCCGTCGTCCACACCGTGGACGGCAGGTCGATGTGGCCAAGTAGCCGTCCACTCTGTGGACGGCAGGATGACGTGACAGCCACACCAGTAAGGAGCCGTCCACGCGGTGGATGGCAGGCCCCTGTATCATCCTGCCGTCCAAAGCGTGGACGGCTTGCCTGGTTACCGAATACCCTTCATCTCTTCTGTTTTGTCATCAATTTAAAAATAGTTAAAAGCAATTTTTGAAAATGTTTTTATAGAAGTAAATGTAGTACACTTTGTTATTATTTTGAAAAAATGACTTATCTAAAATTTGGTGTAAAAAGTGAAATGTTATGTGCATTTGAATAACGCACTAGGATCACATAGTTGAAACTAAGTAATTTTGCCTCTATCGTATTCAAAATTCGACGGTTATTTAAAAATAGTTCAGAACATATTTGGAAGATGTTGTTATGGTACCTTTTACATTGTTATGATTGCATGCAATGAGTTGCACAAACTTTTGATATGTAGAATGAATTGTTATGTTCTTTTGAAATGTGAATTACGAACATAATACAAAAGTGACAAATATATGCATTTCATTAAAAGACTCGGCAATTGCATACATTACAAAGTCCAGAAATAACTGTTTGTTCTTTGCCTCTCTATGATTACAGTACATAAGACAGATAACACATATTTAAGAACAGAAAAATAAAAACGATAATAGAAATAGTGTGTGTATGATGCACTAAATAATATCTAACCTACATGCACCAACCTAATCCTAACACACCTTAGTTGAAATTAAAGCCGAGCATATTTCATGTAGATTTTATTGAGTGCAACGGGGATATTTTCCCTTCTGGAATGCTTCCGTTCCGGCTTCCCTTGTGCGACGTGCTCTTTCACGCATGCGCTCCCTCTCAACCTCTCTTGCCTGTCGTGCCATACGTTCCTCCTCTTGACACTTGCGACGGTACTCTTCTTGCTCTCGGCGACGCTCTTCTTGACGCTTGCAACGCTGCTCTTCCCGTTCAACTCTCTCCCTCCTGTCCCTCTCAACTCTTTCGTCCCACTCTATTGGATAGAGGAAGTTCCTTACAGCAGATCTATGCGTGTTATAGACGTACTCGATCCGTTCAGCTGTTTGTTCGTGGTCGACGTATTGTACGAACTCGCAAAGAGGTGGTGGAGACTGCATGATTATAAATGTGTCATTATAAATAGTAGAATTAAAATGTAAATAAGTGGCTGTGAAGCACTTGGCGATGGTGATGCGTGTTGCTCCTCTTGTGGTTGGACTTGATCATGGACTTCTTCTTCTTCTTGATGTTGTGTGGCTTGTGAGTCTTGAGTTGGCAATGGATCATCCTTCTCTTCTTCGTCAACTTGAGGCGCCATTGATGTGTTGATGTTGGAACTTGAAGCTCCCCCTTGATCGTGGCTCTCCTCAACTTTCGGCTTGATGTCTCCAATGGTCATGTTCTTCATGGCTTCTCGTAGAGGCTCATCATCTATTTCATCATGACCAAAACTCTCCTCTTGGGAGCCATTAGTTTCATCAAACTCAACATCACAACTTTCCTCAACTAAACCGTAGGTTTGGTTGAATACTCGATATGCTTTTGAGTTTGATACATAACCAAGAAATATACCAACATCACATCTTCTTTCAAACTTACCGAGCCTTTTCTTGCGGTAGATGTAGCACTTGCACCCAAAGACTCGAAAGTAGGAGATGTTGGGCTTTCTCCCAATGAGAAGTTCGTACGGGGTCTTTTGAAGTAGTCGATGTAGGTAGACCCTACTTGCGGCATGGTACGGTGTGTTGATTGCTTCGGCCCAAAACTTCTCCGACGTGCCGTAGTCATCAAGCATTGCTCGCGCAAGAGTGATGAGAGTCATGTTCTTCCTTTCAACGACACCATTTTGTTGAGGAGTTTATGTGGCCGAAAACTCATGTTTCACGCCTTCACGGTCACACCACTCCCCAATGTTGTAGTTCTTGAATTCGGTGCCGTTGTCACTCCGGACCTTGATGATGGGAAGTTGAAATTCCCGTTGAGCGCGGTTGGCGAAGGTCTTGAACACTTCCGGAGTTTCACTCTTGTCACCTAGAAATAAAGTCCAAGCATAGCGAGAGTAGTCATCAACTATAACAAGACAATAGAGGTTACCGCCAAGGCTTTGATATGTGGACGGTCCGAAGAGGTCCATGTGGAGTAGTTCAAGTGGCTTGGAGGTTGACACCATTGTCTTCATCGGGTGGTGTGAAGCAACTTGCTTCCCGGCTTGACAAGCGCTACAAAGCTTGTTCTTCTCAAATGTGACATCCTTCACGCCGGTCACCATCCCAAGCTTGAATGACTTCTTGAGCTTGCTCATCCCTATGTGCGCTATGCGTCGGTGCCATAGCCATCCCAAACTTGTCTTAGTGAAAAGGCAAGTGGTCAAGCTAGCATCCTTGTTGGAGAAGTCTACTAGGTAGAGGTGTCCATGCCGAAATCCTTTGAAGACTATGTCTTGGCTTGTTTCACTACTCACAACAACATCATTTTTGCTAAATGTGCATGTTAGTCCAAGATCACATAGTTGTGCAATAGAAAGTAAATTAAAGCTAAGTGACTTGACAAACAAAACATTGGAAATGGATAAATCATTTTAAATAGCAATTTTACCTAACCCAATTACCTTTCCCTTAGAGTTATCACCAAAGGTGACTTGTTCATGATTGTTGGGGTTTTCTATGGTGGTGAACATACCATCATTGCCGATCATATGTGGGTGCACCCGCTATTGAGTACCCAATGCTTTCCTCCGGCTTTGTAGTTCACCTACACACATGAATTCAATTTTTAACTTTAGGCACCCAAGCCAACTTAGGTCCTTGTATGTGTGATACAAGTGTCTTTGGGACCCAAAGTTGCTTGGGGAGCTTCCCCTTCATGCCCTTCATGTCTTTCCCAATGAACCTAGCCTTCACCTTTCCATCTACTTTACTCAAGAGATAATAATGATAATTGAAAGTAGATTTATAATTAATGGGCAATTTTGGAGAAGGTCGGTTAGGAAGAGGGCACTCCCTTGTGTGGTGACCGGTGACCTCACAATGTTGGCAATAAGAACCAACTTCCTTGATGAAGCTTGTTCTAAGCTCCGGTGAGGGCACCTTTCCTTTGTTAGGCACCGGGAAGGATCCAAGTCCTCTCTTGTTGAAGGCCTTTGCTTGTTGGGAGAGTATTTCCTTGTGTTTGACTTCCCCTTTTGAAAGTCTAGCCACACTAGTGCGGAAACTCTCAATTTCTTCCAACAAGTCCTTCTCCCTAGCATTTGCTTTCAAAGGCAAAGACTTGTTCAAGGCATTAGTGACATGAGAAGTAATGGATATCCTATCATTAAGAGTTTGCTTCTTTATATTTTTCAACTCTTGATCAAGCACGTCATGAGCAAGGTTAAGTGTTTGATGTTCTTGTACTAACTTGTTGTGCTCTTCCAAGAGTGTTTGGTGTGCTAAGTTAAGCTCATGATTATCTAACTTGATTTTAGCCTTTTCTTCCTCAATTTTCTTGACATGAGATTTGAGCGTTTCATGCTCTTTGAGTATGCTTTCATACTTGTCAAGCAAATCGAGGTTAGCACTCTCAAGTCTAGCACGAGTTTCTTCAAGAGCTTTAACCTTACTCTTTTCCCTCTTAATGAAAGCATGATATTCATTTATCAAAGAAGTTAAATCATCGGGGGAAAGCTCATCATCGCTAGAGTCGTCACATACCTTGGTGTTACCTTTCGCCATGAGGCACATGGGCGGTGGATGAAGAGGTGAGTCATCATTGTTGGCAATGGCGAGGCCGGCCAAACTTTCTTCTTCCACTTCACTCTCTTCATCACTTGTTTCTTCGTCGGTGACCCATTCATTTGCCTCAACATGAACACCTTTTGTGGGCCATTTCTCTTCTTTGGGAAGAGTCTTGCCTTCTTGCCCTTGTCATGTTTCCTCTTCCCAAAGGATCTTGGTTTGGGTTTGGCCTCTTCTTCATCATCTTCACTTTCTTCAAGCTTGCGGTGCTTGCTCTTGTGGTTCTCTCTTCTTTTGTCCGGTTTTGGACAATCATAGGAGATGTGGACTTGATCACCACAATTGTAGCAAGTCTTGTGATCATCTCTCCTTGGTAGAAACGCTTTCTTATTGGGATCAAAGGTGTATCCCTTCTTGGTAATCTTGGAGTTCAAGCGTGAGAACTTCCTCATCATCAATGCAAGCTCATCATCTTCATCTTCACTTGATGCTTGCTCCTCTTCACTTGAACTAGGCTCAACCACCTTCTTCTTCTTGAGGCTTGTTTTCTTGGTGGAGGCCTTTAGAGCAATTGTTTTTGAAGATGATTGCTCCATCATCCCAAGTACACTCATCTCATGAGCGTGAATTTCTCCAATGAGCTCTGAAACTTCAATGTGGTCAAGAGACTCCTTTTGAAGCATGGAGTTGATGATGTTGTACTTTGGCTTGGGAAGGAGCATGAGGATCTTGCGGTTGATGAGTCCCTTGCCAAGAGAAGCAATGTCAAGAGCATTAATTTCCTCAATAAGTACATTCAAGCGAGAGAACATCTCATTGACATTTTCATGAGGTAGCATCTTAAATTCATCATATTTTGCTTTAAGCATGTGATATTCAAGTTCCTTGACTCGAGAAGAACCCTCATGAATCTCTATTAAGCAAGCCCAAATTTCACAAGCTTTTTCTTTGCTAGCTACCCTAGCAAACACATCTTGACTAATACATTCATAGATTGCATTCCTAGCTTTAGCATCCCATTTAATTTGATCACCAACATAGTTGTGTTCTCCAAACCCCGCGTGGGTCGCTTCCCATACTTCGGGAGCAATAGCCTCTAGATAAGCGCGCATGCGTGCTTTCCAATAGGCAAAGTTTTTGCCCTCGAAGATAGGAACCGAACCCCCAACCTTGGCCATTTTAGCTCTCTAGCGGTGAAGCTAGAATGATCCTATGAGCAACCTTGATCTGATACCAATTGTAAGGATCGAATGCCCAAGAGGGGGGGTGAATTGGGCTTCTTTTCAAAAATCTAAGCAATGAAACTTAATTCCTAAAAGCCCAATTCCCTACGCAAACAATCTATGCATTGAAGTAAATAGCAACTTCGCGGAATATAAAATGCATAAATGTAAGGGAGAGGAAGAGGATGCAAACTCCCGAGGAGACACGAGGATTTTTCCCGTGGTTCGGTAAGATCGTCAAGATCTTCCTACATCCACGTTGTGGCACCCACCAAAGGGTATAGCCACACCCAAGTCACCGAGACGAGGGATCTCTACTATTCTTCTCCATTTGCCAACTTCGGCAAGGTGGAGCTCAAGCCTTGTACAACTTCGACCCTCCGGGCTTCCACAAACGCCTTGGCAAGCTCCGGAAGTCTCTCACAGTTACAAACACCAAGGGGCACTCCCTTGAGGCTCTCACTATCCTAGAGATTCCACTCACCCAGAATGGAGGCACACAAGCTCTCTCTCTAGCTAGTTCTAGCCTATCTCTTGGTGTGTAGGTGGTCGAAATGATGTAGAAGTGATGGCTCTTGGTCTTGAACGCTTGTGGATGTGTTGAGAATGTCTGGTGATCAAGACTTGTCGAAATGACAGGTTTAGGGGGTATTTATAGCCAGCCTCCACGAAATAGCCGTTGGAAAAGTAGGCTGACAGAACTTTTCTGCGAACACCGGATGATCCGATGTCTCCCCTTTAGTTATCATCGGTCAAGTTCACTTTAGCTGACGTCATTGTGTCAGATATGACCGTTGTTAGACCGATGTTGCACTTGTCTTCTCATCGGATGATCCGGTGGCTCTTCCTCCAGAATTGGCTCAAACTTGATGCTTACTGGAGTGATTGACCGATCTGTGTATTTTTGTACATCGGATGATCCGGTGCTACACTTGGTCCAAGGATATTGCAAACTGTACTGATGGACCGATGTATCCTAGCCCTTAACATCGGATGATCCGGTGAGTGCTTTGTTCGGAGGTCTTCTTCTTCTGCTGAACCAACTCGACCGATGTGTTGTTCTCTGGAAACATCGGTTGATCCGGTGAGTTGATTTTGTTTGCTTCGAGTTGTTTCTAAGTGATTCTTTTGTGTCTTGCTCAAGTGACCTCTTAGACTTTGTTGGAAATATATTTCTGATGATTGTCAAGTATTAAGTGTCATTAATTGTGGTTGAATGACTTTGTCATAAGAGCTTTCACTTCTTGTCTTCATATTATTGATTTGATCTCATAAATTGATTGTTTAGGGGTCTCCAATGACATATTGATTTCATTTGATTGAGTGATTATGAGAGACCTTGCATCCACAAATTCATTAGTAAAGTCCAATGGTTGTCATTAATCACCGAAACCATACCTCATGGGGGCCTAGATGCTTTCAACAAGGCATGCTATACTTATTATCTATGCATGATGATGTTAATGTTGTAAGCGACAATCAGTTTTCCTCACATCAGGGTAAGCGTAAGAGAATCGATTCCGAAATGTCTTCGAAATTATGACATTGTCGCTTGGGCCATATTTCAAGGGGGGGAATTGAACAATTGATTTCACAATCGATTCTTCCCCGTTTGGATTTTTCAGATTCAGAAGAATGCATAGACTACATTAAGGGAAAATTTGTTAAGAAAATTAAGAAAGGTGCCATACGCAGTGCGGAAATTTTGGAATTGATCCATACGGACATTTGTGGTCCATTTCCCGTAGTATCTGTTGATGGTTTTGATTTGTTCATAACCTTCACGGATGACTATTCTCGCTATGGCTATATTTATCCGATTAAAGAACGCTCTGAAGCGTTGGATAAATTTAAGATATTTAAGGCTGAAGTTGAAAATAAGCACAACACTAAGATTAAAGTGGTAAGATCCGATCGTGGTGGTGAGTACTACGGTCGTCATACCCCGTATGGTCAAGTTCCTGGACCGTTTGCTCGGTTCCTACAGGAAAATGGCATAGTCGCCCAGTATTCCACACCGGGCGAGCCTCAGCAAAATGGAGTAGCAGAACGGCGCAATCGTACGCTAATGGATATGGTTAGATCCATGTTAAGTCAATCAGATTTGTCGATTAGCTTATGGATGGAGGCATTAAAAACCGCCATTCATGTGCTAAATCGGGTTCCTACTGAGTCGGTGCCTAAAACACCGTATGAGTTGTGGACGGGACGTAAGCCCTCATTAAGTTATATGCATATATGGAGCTGTCCCGCTGAGGCAAAATTGTTTAACCCAAACATTGGTAAGTTGGATTCTAAGATAGTAAGTTGCCATTTTATTGGCTATGCAGAAAAGAGTAAGGGATATCGTTTCTATTGTCCAGAATAATATACTAAGTTTGTAGAAACAAGGCATGCCATCTTTTTAGAGGATGTCATGATCAGGGGGAGTACGGTAAGACATGAAGAGAAGCGGGTTTATGTACCCACTCCTATGATTCAAGAACCATATTTGTCATTACCTACTGCTGTTGAATCTATTGGTAAAGATTCAACACCTGTTGTTAGTTCTCCATTGACAACGGAATTATTAAGAGAGGTTGAGCATTTTCAGCCCGTTGTCACTAATAATGAAAAGCAACAACAGCCTCAAAATGAAGATAATGTGCAATTAAGAAGATCTCAACGAGAAAGAAAATTGGCCATTCCGAACAATTATGAGATCTATTTGAGTGAGGAAATTCAAATGGAGGGTGATCCCACCACATTTGAAGAAGCTATGAGATGTCCTCAATCATCTGAATGGCGTAAAGCCATGGAGGATGAAATGAGGTCTATGGAAACAAACAAAGTCTGGGATTTAGTTGAGATTCCTAATGGAGCCAAAACAGTAGGCTGTAAATGTGTCTACAAAATTTAACGTGACTCCAAAGGGAATATTGATAAGTTTAAGGCCAGACTTGTTGCAAAAGGCTTCACTCGGAATTGATTATAATGAGACATTTTCACCTATCTCAAGTAAGGATTCGTTCAGAATCATTATGGCATTAGTTGCACATTACAATTTAGAATTACATCAGATGGATGTAAAGACAGCGTTTCTCAATGGTGATTTATATGAGAACGTCTATATGACACAACCAAAAGGTTTTGTTGTTAAGGGTAAGGAACATATGGGATGCCACTTAAGAAAGTCCATTTATGGACTTAAACAAGCATCAAGGCAGTGGTATCTCAAGTTCGATGAGACAATAAGAAAGTTTGAGTTTAAAGAAAATGAGGAGGAAAATTGCATTTATGCTAAGTTTAAGAGCGGGAAATTTATTTTCCTTGTGCTTTATGTAGATGATATACTACTTGCAAGTAGTGATGTCAATCTACTATCAGAAACTAAGAAGTTTTTGTCCTCTAATTTTGATATGAAAGATCTCGATGAAGCATCCTATGTATTGGGCATAGAAATTCACCGATATAGAAATAAAGGGGTATTAGGCTTATCACAAAAGGCATACTTAGAGAATGTACTGAGAAAGTACAGTATGCATAAGAGTAAGCCTTCGCCTGCTCTGATTGTCAAGAGCGATAAGTTTGGGAACTTTCAGTGTCCCAGGAACCAATATGAGATCGATCAAATGAAGTTGGTTCCATATGCTTCTGCTGTCGGAAGCCTTATGTATGCTCAAGTCTGTACTCACCCTGACTTAGCTTATGTGACCGGAATGCTTGGCAGATATCAGGCCAATCCAGGGATTGATCACTGGAAGGCAGTTAAGAAAGCATTAAGATATGTGCAAGGCACAAAAGGCCTCATGTTAACGTATAGTAAGTCAGACCCACTTGAAGTAGTGGGATATTCAGATTCAGATTTCGCGGGTTGTGTGGATACTAAGAAATCCACGTCAGGTTATATATTCACCCTCGCGAATGGAGCCATTTCGTGGAAAAGCTCCAAACAAACCGTCACTGCATCGTCCACAATGCATGCCGAGTTTGTTGCATGTTATGAGGCCACCGGGCAGGCTGTTTGGCTTAAAAAAAAATTACCCGGTCTTAGAGTGGTCGACAGCATTGAAAAGCCACTTAAGTTATACTGCGATAATGAACCCGCAGTATTTTACTCTCACAACAATAAGTCAAGTGGTGCTGCCAAACACATCGACATTAAGTTTTATGTTGTGAAAGATCAAATTCAGGATCATACCATAAGTCTTGAGCATATAAGTACCAAGCGTATGCTTGCGGACCCGCTAACAAAAGGTCTTCAACCCAACGTGTTCAGTGAACACGTAGCCGGCATGGGTTTAAGGGAGAGCCTATGATCTCTGGATATTTAGGGGTCAAGTAAGAGTAAGGTTCATTTTCAAGTGTGAGATGTATTGTGGTCTTCGAGTCCAACAATACGTAAATAGTTGTTGTGATGCGTCGTGCCCTATATGTCAAGCATGAGAAAATGGACATTAAATTTAGTATTAAGTAAGTTGGTAAGTTTCAGATTCGAGTTCAAGGGGGAGAATGTTGGAAGTAACTGGACTAGTCCAATTTTGTCCAGTAAGGGTAATCGGACTAGTCCGGACCCTATACGGACTAGTCCGATTTTTCAGTAACTGTCAGTCTGAACTTGAAATTAACATGTGTTCTAATTGAAAGGACACGACCCACCGAATTTTGAGTCTCTGATGGGGATACTCAATGATTCCTAAGGGTGGGAGGCCCCCTCTTGTGCCTCTTGGTCAACTATAAGAAGAGGGTCAAGTGTATGATCAAGGAATGCTAATGCATACACACATATACACTTGAACACTCTTAATTCTCAGAATCCGATCAACATACCAAGAGGAGAACAAGGGAAAATGCTTCTCGCCATCGTTCTTCTTGCGGCCTCGCCTTGTTGGCTAGATGGCCGCATCGTCAAGCAACAACAAAGATGGAGGAGAAGGTATTATTAGTGTTCTTGTGCTATTTGAGAGATAGCACTTGGTGTTTATCTTGTAATCAGATTTCTATATGTAATTCGAGATGATTTAGTGGCTATTTGATCTTTGGGCTCTCTCTTGATTTCTAACAGCCAGCCCTATCAAGCTTCTCCCCTAGATCCTGATAGTGTCACCTGATGCCAGCCGTAATCTTCATGAATACCTTTCGAGACGTTGTACCTGGTCCGATCAACAATACTGGACAAACACCAAATGGACCAGCACTTGATCGACCTAGGTCAAGGGAGGAGAGAACACCCGAAGGAGCCTTATCCCACAGCCAAGACTCGAGATGTGGTTAGGTCAGGTCGGGAGTGGACCCCGACTTGATCTCGGCTGCTATAGCCCCCATTCCTCACGGTATGGGCCTCTTTCCTGGTGCAGTTTCTTGGCCCATAGCCCTACTTGATGGTGGACCCTAGGATCATCACACTTCCTATTTGATGGTTAAGGGGAACAACACATTTCCATGTCAGTAGCCTCTGAGTCCACCAAGAGATACTCATAGTTTTCGAGTTCCTCTAACATAATTTTTCACGTCATGAAGAGTGTCTAGTTGTCCTCCTTTGTCGATTATAGGTCTTTATAGCCTCAAGAAATACTCAAATTGATCCTAGTCAATTTTCTAGACTAATCTTTTTTGAGTAGACCATTGTTGACTTCAAAAAGTCATCAAGTGAATATTGGATCATCAGGTTAATATTATATTTCTTGAGGTCACGATCATTTTCTGTGGACCACTATCTTCGATATTGAAGTCTTGACAAGAAAATCTATGCCTTGATTGTCTTGCATACAAAAAATAGTCTATTAGAGATTTTCTGATGTTTTCAATTTTCATGAGGCTGTAATATTCTCGTTTTCTTAAGAATAAAGCATTTGAAGGGGTCCCTAGAGTGGATATCAAACCATGCATTTGAGAGTTGTTTGGATACCTTGTTATTAAAAAAAGAGTAACTAGTAGGAAGACATCAAACTTTAATCCTGAGATACTAGCGCGTATGATTATTTAAAGCTTATATATAGATATATATATATATTATTTAAAGCTTATATATATTATATATTGTATTAGAGTGTACAAGATATTAAACCATCTACTTGAGATATCAAAGCATTAGTGAGGGTATATGGGAGATCGAGGGTATTAATTTTAGGATGTACATGGGCTGGAGCCTATATAAACATGTTACATAAATGCAATACAAACACAAGTTATCCTTTACACACCTTTCCAGTACTAGCTCATGGCAAATTCTAAAGGAAATACGACAAAGATACTACCTAGGATTGATTTTCTGCTTTTGGTTCTTATGCCTTCTATGATCTCCCTTGTTCAAGCTGGTGGAAGTAAAGTTCCTATACTCTTATTTTCATTATTTATTATACATGTTTAGAATAACAAACTATTTAGACAATCTTGTTCATAGTATATACTGTCTTGAATATGTAGGTGCTAGTCGTGAGCGGCCCTTGCCACAACCGTCACCACCATCGCCACCTCCACGGGTGGAGTTGTGCTTTCCATTTAGACAGTGTTCTGTTGAAAACTGCCAGAGAGAGTGTCGCAGTGAATATCCACTCCTGCCAAATGCCCGGTGCCTCAATAATATTCGTCCAACGAAGTGTTGCTGCCGAAACTTCCCTTAAACGCATCTATTTGATGAAAAAAAAATAAGATTGTCCTGCCTGGTGCATGCCTTGTGTTCAATGCATCTTTATTACTATAATGAGAGTTTTTAGGACCTCACATTGTTCCTTATTACTTTATATACTTCTTTTATTTCTACTAATGAATTTTTGGAACATTCACCTTAATATAAAAATCATATAAATCACCACACCAAACAAAAAATCCTATCTGACCATCAATAAGACTACTACAGTGCTTACGAAGAGTAAATATCAAAAGGACTCGAAATCACATGACGCAAGCCAAAATATTGACTCCGCGCGTGGTGCTCAGTATTATGGATAGAATGGAAAAGCCATTGTTTATCATCCACTTTCACCGATCCTTGTTTGCTTCTTCGATTCAGCCGTGTTGGGCATCCCATAATGGCCTACTTACGAAGGTGTGGAGATCCTGCCTCCTTGCATGGCAAGTACTGAGATTTTTGTAGCCCATGTCAAAAGAAAGTGTACCCCAACAACATAAATTTTAGAATATTAATTATAATGCATAGGTTATTTTAAATAGATAAATATCTAATGTGTATACCCAAGAGACTAAAATCAAAGCTTTTGTAATATATCTATATAATGGGAGCGACTAGAATGCAAGCAGGTGTTTGATGCAATCGTGCAATCAAGCACTCTCAATCAATGGATTTGTATCCAACGGTTAGTGCATCTTTTTATTTAAACCCCTCCACCATCCCTTCATCTGGTGGAGGGGGTTAAATAAAAATAGGTAACGACCGTAAGATGCAGATCCGATGGTTATGGATGCTTGATTGCACGATTGCACCAAACCTTTGATTGCATAGTAGTCATTGCCCTATATAATTAGCTTTAAAGTTTTTCTAATATTTGGATGTGAACCATACATTAATGCACCTATACCAATCTCATTGAGCGGATGTACTGGAACAACTGGAGAAATCTGGCCGTTATGACATGAAATTCATTCATTGAAATCTCGTTTTATAAGCATACCTTTCCTCAATGGCCTCACCTGATGCCGGATTGGATCAAATTCTAACCTGACTAAGGCAAACTGAAACATAGAATCAACTAGCGGTCTGACGGCATCCCACACTCTCGCACGTGACCAGAGTGACTAGGTATTTCACATTGCTTTGGAGGTTGTGGCAATTAGCAGAGCAACCACTACCATATATAGACTATTATTGGCAATTGGCCAATGACATCTACACTCAGCCTCAGGAGGCCCCGCTTAGACGATAGCCTACGGTGGCTGCCCTGAGGACCGAGGTCCCGACAATCTAGGAATTGCATTGGGTGGTGCCGGTGCGATGCGGCACCCAATAGCACACACGAAAAGACATAGTAAAGATACAAAGTTTCCATTTCATAATCAGATATTGTTTACAGCATAGTGTACAACAGCGGTACACACGCAACAGAAAGTACATACTCACACTCTCAACCTATCTAGACACAAGAAAAGTTGTCCATGCACACAGACGCTTCTCACTAGCAACACGAAGATCATAAGGCAGGTGTGGTGTCACGTGAGAGATACATCACGACAGCTCGAGGCCTCACGGACAACCCATAACAATAACGGTAAAATCAAAACCTGCAAAACCACATATAAAGCAACCGTGAACACGAAGGCTCAGCAGACTTAACCGTCTCACCTAAGGTATGAAACTCCACATGTTAGAAACTTTAAAGACTGGGAGCTGGAATTTGCGGAAATGAACTCGCCAAAAGTAAATCCTTAGTTGTCAGTTTTAGAGTAGCAAATGCGAGATCAGTGGGCATGTATCATATGAACTCCAAAATTGAACAAGAAATGCTTCATGCACGATGACACTAGCACAAAACTTCATAAGCTTCCCTCAAGTTAAATGTTTGAAAATGATAACTTTAATTATGCTATCTCTAATTGAGCCAAGGTTACAATACAAAAGATTATTCACAGCAGTATATTCATATTCTTCTAACTAGTCTTTATTACTACGTCACGACGTAGTGGACAAGTGGTACTCAATAACCGCGAGGGACAATGATTCGAATCGAAAACACTCGGATCGCTTGACACATACGCACATTCGGAAGCACCGAGTACTTCAATACTCATCGTATGTGGCAACCTTTCACAAGACACCTGAACGTAGAGCCGGTCCTACCGTCCCAGATCATGTGCGTCACCAAAGATAGTGGGGTATGCCTCGACACCAAGATTGACAAGTTACATCGGTTTTCTGAGACCCATATAGCCAGTAAACAATCCGGTACAGCTCAAAACTTGTCCAACGGAGCCGCACACAGCTCGGTCCTTAAACGACACAGACAGGACTACAACCAAACCTCCAACATCTGCCTTGCCTTACTGGCCCAAGCACGATGTGGTCACAAGCATTATCCGCCCAAGCACGATGTGGTCACAAGCATTATCTCATCATCGGGTCGAGAACAACCTTGTGTGCACCAACCTACGTAAATCTCCGTCCATGTCTTAGATTAAGAGTGGTCATATTGTATCATCTCGCGAGTAGGTTTCCCTCACTCAACTTCTTTCGCAAGTAGAATTCAACTACATGACTCATGGTCTATAAAAGGTGACCATTCTCGCGAGTAGTTTCCAACATACTTGACTTCTACCGACCTTTCAACTAATCATTAGGCATAGCAATATAATACGATTGAGTATTATTGTACCCATCCAACTCTAAGGTTTATTTGTTCATGCATGTGGAGTATTCAATCAGCATAGACCTAATGCACATATCAAGTCTATTCAATGAAGAATAAAGCGAAACTTTATAAAAGCTCTTAAATAAAAACCGAGGCTTGCCTTGAGTTGCAACTAGATAAATGTCAATAAGTCAGTTGCTTGATCCTTCAAGTGGAACTTCTTGTCGATTCTCTTCATCTCTTGTCCTTGCTGCTACTCCAAACAATTTGCTTGCAGTGAAGTCCAAGCTTGTGCCTCCTCCTCCAAGCGATGCTCCTCGTCGAGCTTCATTGTCATGTGAGCTATCGAGATGGAAGATGCACAATTATTCAAATGCAACTTAGCAATTTGGACAAAAGAGAAGTGTTGCAGATTAAACACGTGTCCAGGTGATAACCTAGGAATTTAAGTTGAGTCACTGTCGAAGTGTTTGATACGACACTTCCCCCGGACCCACTGAGAAGCAGCCCGCGGAGGTTCTTTTATGGTTGGGGCACGCAAAGATCAAAATCAAGATGGCAACCTTAGAGATTTACGTGGCTTGGGCCGCCTGAGCGTAACACCCTACTCCACGGGGTTTGTGTAATTGTATTGAGCGAGTGCGTTCGCTAGGGTCAGGTTGAATCCGATCAGCCTCTATCGTCCCGATGTTCGTGCAGTGCAACTCTTTTATAGTCTTAAGGACTGACTGTTACAAAGCTGGTCTGGCCCGACATGTGGCCCTGGCGTGCTTAATGACCTAATACATTGTCTAAAGAGTATTAAGTACAATTAATAGTGTCGTAACGTGCCTTCATGGCAGGGTTACCCCTATTAATGGTGCACTAATCGTGTGTCATTAATATGGTATTAATGACACATTATCAGACCTTGTAATTGCCGCTTTAACCATCCTTGAATGTTTGTAATGGTCATGATCGGCTTGTATTTCTGTTGGTGATGAAGGTTCGGAGGCTCCACACATGGCAGATCCAGAGCTTTCCCTTGCGGGAGGGTAGGTCCGGGGTTGCTGTACATGTGTCGGTACCGGAGCTCCTCTCTGACGGGGGCTAGGTCTGGGGCTGTTGTACATGTGTAGTCGCCGGAGCTTCCCTTGGTTGGGAGTTTTGTTCCGGTCTTATTTTACATGTGTTAACCCGGTTGCCAGCCATATGAGGGGTGCAAGTCTAGTGCAACATGACATGTGGGACCTGCAAGGGCCTTCGACTCTGACGGGTTGAACTTTCTTGCACTTTTTGCGGTATTGTGGGGTACCCGGTACGTAGGGTACTCATAGTGGCCCCCGGGCCCACCTCTGGGAGAAACCCTTTGGGTTAAGTTGTTCTGCCGGAGGTGGGGCCATTCTCGATTCCCGCGCTTTGATTTTCAAAAGTCCTCTGATGCACCGATAGAGTGACGGTTTGGGAGTGAACCTTCGACGCGTGGCTTGTTATGAATATGGTAGATGAGATCTTTGAGTGCGGATCTCACGCAATTGAAGGTCGCCAGTTCCCAATACGAAAAACGTATCAGTTCCACACGCCCTGTCAGAGTGCCGACTTTGGGTTTCCCGCCGCTCATCATGGCAACGGTTGGCCTTGGGTAAGGACCTCGATCTCTTTGTCAGGGTGGTCCCAGGCCCACTCGTCATTGATGGGGTAGATTTTTGAAAAGTGCCTTTGATCTTATTGTGGTTTCCAGATCGCAGAGGCTTACTTAAGAAGGAAAGTGCGCACAGTTTGAGGACTCTTTACGCCTTCATTCATCTTTGTGCTCAGAGCCTCCCAAACTCCGCCTAACTTTCCATCTTTTGCTCCACTTTGCCGTGATGGAGTTGGGTCTCCCCAAAAGCCGCCTCAAGAGCGATGATGATTTGAAGAAGATTCGAACCTACATGGGGTGGTCCAGCGACTCCTTCAACCATTTGGTCCGCGCTGGCAAGCTCCCGTTCAAGAAGGAGCGCGATGGTGATATGGTGTACTTCACAGCGTACGCCATGGTGGGATTCATTCCACCTTTCTCGACTTTCCTTTTGATGCTGCTTGACTTCTATGGTATGCAGTTGTACCACCTTCGCCCCCATTCTCTTCTTCTTGTGTCGACATTCGTCCACTTCTATGAGATGTGGGTGGGTATCCCCCCCCCAGCGTCGAGCTTTTCCGCACCTTCTTCACCATCCACACCACCGGCAAGGGGTCCGAGTTTCTTGGCTTCTACTATTTTGTGAAGTGCAAGAACTACCCCTACAAATACTTGAAGTTGTTTCCTTTCGGCAAGTGGGACGACTTGAAGAAAGATTGGATCGTCGTCACGGCAGAGGAGCACGAGAAATTGGAGCTGCCCGAAGGTCTCCCCAATGTTGACACTGACGCATGGAGTGTGGTTCCGGTGCTGTCAAATGCCTTCAACCCTGTCTTGACCAGGATCCGCGAGTGCGTGGAAGGTGGAGTGACCCCCCAGATGGTCTTCTGCAACTTCCTGGTCAACAGGTGGGCTCGGCTAAAGAAGAGGGAGAAGCTCGCGTGGGCCCTCAATAGCGTGATGGATGAAGACCGGATTGAAATCGGTCTGAAATCTAACTTGGATGATGCATCCTTGGAGTTTCATTTGAAGAAATTCCAGCATGGGATTAATGTCAACGACGATGACTTGGCTACACCAGCAGCCTTCCTCCCACTGAACATGGAGGCTCAGTTTAGTAGGGAGCTCCGGTGGAGCATGCCGATACTTGAAGACCTTGGCGAGGTAGAAAGGCATCCAACCATCGGATTGGCGATTTCTGGAGCTTTCGAAGGTGGTCCTACCTCTGCCCCGAGCCGAAGGACTGAAGACGTTGGCAAAGGCAAGGGCAAAGAGCTAGCTGAGCCTTTCAGCTGGAAGAGGAAGTTGAAGCACGTTGACGGGAGGTCCGTCAGGCTTGCTCCTTCCACGACGGCTACTTCCCCCCGGAGGGGGAGGTCTTCTGTAGCTACTCCTGCTCCGGTGCAAACGTCTTCAAGAGGCGTAAGCTCTGGGCAGGCGACCTTGGCCTCAGTGCCGGCTAGAAGTTCCAGGTCTGGGGGTTCTTCCCGGCGGAGAGAAGCTTCGGCTGAAGGAACTCCGGCAGTTGCGAGTGTTCCTTAACTGGGGTCCGAAGCAGTTGTCTCACCGGATTTGGTGGGCTCTAGCCCCGGGCCTCAGAAGAAGAGGTTCCGAGGCGATTGGGGTGGTAGCATCCCGAGGTAAGCATTGATTGCTCACCCTAAAATGCTAGTCTTGTTTTTGATGTGTTCTTAATCTTCTTTTCCCTTTGCTTTGAGGGTGTCGAAGAAAGGACCCGGAGCTTTAGCACTTGTTGCAACGGTCGGGGCTGCACCTACCGAAGCTCTAGCTTCGATCGCTGTGCCTTCTCATCAAGCGGAAGCGGAAGTTGCGGCAGCTCCGGCGCTGGCTGCCGTGAGCTTGGACTCAGATTCCGCACCCGAAGCTCTTGTGGTAGCGCCGGACCGCAGGAGGGAAGTTGAAGATGTGCCCCTCGTGGCGGAGGCTGATGCTCCAACACCGACGATGCCAGAAGTTTCGGCTTTCGAGCCGGAAGTTGCCGAAGCTCTGGCTATTGAGCCAGAAGTAGCTCAAGCCCTGGCTATTGAGCCGGAGATCACCCAAGTTCTGGCCCTTGTGCCGGGAACGGTTGAAGATCCGGCATCTGAGCCGGAAGTGGCAGAGGGTCCGGCTGCGGAGCTGGAGCTGGTTGGAAGTCCGGCGGCTGTGTCGGAGGTGGTTGAAGGTCCGACGACTGTGCTGGAGGTGGTCACAGCGCCGGAGCCCGAGCCAGCGGCGGTTGAGGACCCAGTTGAAGCTCCTGCTACTGCTCCAGAAGTGGTGGTCCCGGAGGTACCTGGGCTGGAGCCAGAGCAGCTTGCAGGACTGGCGACGGGTCCTTCAACTTTAGAGCTGTCGACTGAAGACCCGGAAGTGGCGCCTTCAACTGCTCCGGAGGTGGAAGTCCCCCCCGTGGGTTCTTCTGCTACCACTGAAGGGCTCCAAGAGAGCGGCCCTAGCGGTGCAAGAGTACAGGGGACCACTATTGTATAGTGGGACCCAATTTTTGTGACGGAGAACCCGTTTGAGGCTGCGGAAATGATCCCGGTAGGCCTAGAACCTATCACTCTGGCGTTGTCCATAGACTAAGCCTGCTCAAGTCTTTGGCAGGTCCAGCTTGCCTTCGATCATGAGAGCAAAGCTTTGGAGGAGGAGCGCAACACCTTGAGGCGTTGGCACAACAGACTCCATTTTGAGACCAAGCTTGCTCAGACGAGGCTAGCTGACCAGAAGGAATGGATCAAGGGGGAGAAGGCCCGGTTAGAGTACTGGGATAAGTTGATGGAAGAGAAGTAGGTTGCCATCCGGGCGCTCGATGCTAACTCCAGGGAAATTCTGGGGCAAGCCAAGGAGAGACGTGACGCTGCTGACGAGCGTTACGAAAAGCTCGCAGAGTTGAATGAAACTCTCCTGAACCGTCGAGCGGACCTAGAGGCGAGGGAGGAAAAACTCCTGGGGCAGCAGGAGGATGTGGTGAGAAGAGAGGCGGAGGTCACCTAGAAGTTGACTCTGGGTGAGAAAAATTTGGTAGATCACGGCAAAAAGCTAGATCTATGGAAGGAGGAAGAGAGGAAGAAGAACTAGAAGGTGGGGCAAGATCTCTCGAAAAGAGAGTTTGACTTTGCTGCTAGGGAGGAGAGAGTCAAGGGCAGAGAAAAGAACCTAGCTGAGAGGCGGAACCGCATCCACCTCCGGGAGACAGAGCTGGCCGACCGGGAGAAGCAGGTTGCTAAAAACATGCAGCAGCATGCTAAGTTGGTTGAGCGACTTTCCCGTGAAGGTTCGGAGCTTGTGGCCGCCCGGAGGTCACTGGAGGAGCTGCGGAGCTCGAAGGTGACTGAATCCTTGATGGTATGGGACTTCCAGGGACGTGCGGACAGGGCCCTCGTGCCTCTTGGTTTCAGTCCAGTACGCCCAGAGAACCCGGCGCAGGAGCTAGACCAGACGCTGGCGGCACTTGGCTCTGCTGGCAGCAAATTCGACGCGATGGGTGATGTCATCGCCGATCAACTAGAGACGGAGAGTAAATCCTTGGCTGAGAACTTCGTTGAGTATGTCTTGGCATGTTACCGGAGCCGAGACCCCTAGTTCTCCCTTGACCCGGTCTTTGAAGGAATCATCGCGGAGGAGGAGGATGTCGCTAGGGCTAGTGTCCAAGAAGCTGCTGGGAAGGTTGCTTCATTTTTCCACAGGATCCTCCAGTAGCTAGGACTTTTCTCCCTTTGTCCCTTGTAATCTCAATTTTGTAATCCAGTTCTTTTGATTAATGAAATCCTCCTTTTTGCCTTGAAATTCACTTTGTCTTCAATATACTGTGTCATGTCTTATTGAGTACAGGGGCCCCTGCTTCTGCACGGAGCCAGGAGAAGAATTCTAGCTCCGGCCCCCTGCTCCTGCACGGAGCCATCGAAGTAGAGGGTCCAGTGAGGCTCAGTGAATACCGGGACTTTGAGCTCTGGTTTCTGCTCATTGTGGCCCCTAGGGTTTGATGGAGAGGGAGTCCACTCCGCCACAAAGTTAGCCAATGCTTGACTTTTAATTGCTTGTCTCAACACGAATTCTAGATCGAATTCTGCCAGCTCCGATGCCCACTTTGCAACATTCCCAGTAGAATTAGGGTTTTGCAAAATTGCACGTAGTGGAAAAGAAGTTACCACTGATATTTTGTGGGCTTGGAAGTAATGACTAAGCTTTCTTGAGGCAATAAGAACTACGTAAAGCAGTTTATGCACCTCAATGTATCTTGTCTTGGTGTCGGGTAGTACTTCACTGATGAAGTACACTGGGCATTGGACTGTCTGGACCCTCCCAGAGGGGCCCGGAGCTTCCTCCTCATCTACCCAGACCCTCCCGGAGGGGTCCGGACCTTCTTCTGGAATTTCTTGGTTCCTACCAAAGGAACCGGGAGCTTCTTTTGGACTGACCCAGACCCTCCCAGAGGGTCTGGATCTTCTTGTTCAGTAGCAGTTACTTCTTCGTTTGAAGGAGGTTGATCCTCTAGCATCTCGCCTTGAGGATTCGTGCCTGAGGGTTGGTACCCAGACTCACCTTCAGGTAGCTCCGAACCCTCCCGGAGAGGTCTAAACTCCTGAATTGGAGATGGCTCTGGTCTTCGGCAACCAGGACCATACTGACTACCTTTGTAGTTGCCGAAATGTAAAGCAGTAAAGGCTCACCAGGGTTCGGAGCTACCAGGATTGGTAGTGTGGTGAGGAGCTGCTTCAACTCCTGAAACGCCTTTTCTGCTTCCTCAGTCCAATGAAACGGTCCGGACTTCCTCAAGAGTTTGAAGAAGGGTAGCGCCCGATCTGCCAGTCTTGATATAAACCGACTGAGCGCAGCTAGACATCCAGTCAACTTTTGGACATCTTTAATGCGGGCTGGGGGCCGCATTTCTTCTATAGCCTTGATCTTCGCCGGATTTTCTTTGATTCCACGATGAGTCACCAAGAACCCCAGAAGCTTTCCGGAGCTAACCCCGAAGACACACTTGTCCGGGTTCAGCTTGGTGCGCGTAGTGCGCAGCTTGTCGAAGATGGCTTGTAAGTTGTCAAGGAGTGACTCCTTGTTTTTTATTTTCATGATGATGTCATCAACATACACCTCCACCAAGTCTCTAATTAGCTCTTTAAATGTTTTGTACATGTCTCGCACAAATGTTGAGGCAACATTTTTAAGACCAATGGCATGGCAGTATAACAATACAATCCATCTACTGTTATGAAGGCAGTGTGCTCTTCATCTTCCGCAGACATTTGGATTTGATGATATCCAGAGTATGCATCTAAGAAACACAGTAGTTCACACTCGGGGTGGAGTCCACTATCTGATATATTCTAGGTAGTGGAAATGGAACTTTTGGACATGCCTTATTTAAGGTGGTGTAGTCGATACACATCCGAAGCTTCCCACCAGCCTTGGGTAAAACAACTGGGTTTGCCAGCCATTTTGGATGGAATACTTCCCGGATTAATCCAGCTTCGATCAACTTCTTAACTTCTTGTCGGATGAAGTTTTGCCGCTCGATTGATTGCTTCTAGGGCTTCTGGTGTACAGGTCGAGCGTCTGGGTAAATCTTCAGATTGTTCTCAATCACCTCCCTAGGGATCCCAGGCATTTGTGACGGTTACCAGGCAAACACATCAACATTAGCCCGGAGGGAAGTGATGAGCGTGAGTTCCTATTTATTGTTCAGACCCCCTGATATACGTGTAGTCTGAGCATCATCAGAACCAATTTGGACGACTTTGACGGGAATGTCGGCGTCGCCGCTTGGTTGCACACGAGGTGCGGAGGTAGAGCCTTTGTGATGAATGCTTAGAAGATTCGCAGCTGGCTCCTTACCGGATGCTTCCTCTTGCGCCGTGGTAAGCGCATAGAGTTCTTCTAGTGCAATAACTCCTGCAGTACGATCTCCGCGGATCCGGAGAACGCCCGTAGGTGTTGGCATCTTCAACACCAAATAACCATAATGGGCAGCAGCCATAAACTTGTATAAAGCTAGCCTGCCCAAAATGGCATTGAAAGGCAGACTGATCTGCGCTATGTCGAAGATCAATTTCTCGATTCTGTAGTTCTCCCAGGTCCCGAAGGTCACTGGGAGTGTTGAAAGCATCTAGGCCCCCATGAGGTATGGTTTCGGTGATTAATGACAACCATTGAATTTTACTAATGAATTTGTGGATGCAAGGTCTCCCATATCACTCAATCAAATGACATCTATATGAATATGAATATCAATTACTGATCATTGGAGACCCCTAAACAATCATTTTATGAGATCAATCAATTTTATGAAGATTAGAAGTAAAAGCTCATATGTCAAAGTCATTCAACCATAATTGACAATACTCAATGCTTGAACATCATCAGAAGTATATTTCCAACAAATGTCTAAGAGGTCAATCAAGCCAAATACAAAAGAATCACTTAGAAACAACTCGAAGCAAACAAAATCAACTCACCGGATCAACCGATGTTTCCATAGAACAACACATCGGTCGAGTTGGTTCAGCAGAAGAAGAAGACCTCAGAAACAAAGCACTCACCAGATCATCTGATGTTAGGGGCAATGTTACATCGATCCATCAGTACAGTATGCAATATCCTTGGACCAAGTGTGGCACCGGATCATCCGATGTACAACCTTTGAACACATCGGTCAATCACTCCAGTAAGCATCAAGTTTGAACCAATTCTGGAGGAAGTGCCACCGGATCATCCGATGAGAAGATAAGTGCAACATCGGCCTGACAACGGTCATATCTGACAAAGTGACATCAACTAATTTGGCTTTGACCGATGATAACTGAAGGGGAGACATCAGATCATCTGGTGTTCGTAGAGCAGTGATGTCAGCCTACTTTTCCAACTGCTATTTCGTGGAGGCTGGCTATTTATACCCCTTCAACCTGTCAAATCAAAAACTTCTTGATCACCAGACATACTCTAGACATCCTCAAGCATTCAAGACATTGAGCCATCACTTCTACATCTTTTAGAACACTTACACACCAAGAGATAGGCTAGAACTAGCTAGAGAGAGAGAGCTTGTGTGCCTCCATTCTTGGTGAGTGGAATCTCTAGTGTAGTGAGAGCTGTAAGGGAGTGTCCCTTGGTGTTTGTAACTGAGAGAGACTTCCAGAGCTTGCCAAGACGGTTGTGGAAGCCCGAAGGATCCAAGTTGTACAAGGCTTGAGCTCCACCTTGCCGAGGTTGGCAAACGGAGAAGAATAGTGAAGATCCCTAGTCTTGGTGACTTGGGTGTGGCTATACCCTTTGGTGGGTGCCACAACGTGGATGTAGGAAAATCTTGACGATCTTGCCGAACCACGGGATAAATCCTCGTGTCTCCTCGGGAGTTTGCATTCTCTTCCTCTCCTTTACACTTATGCATTTCGTATATCGCAAAGTCACTATTCACTTGAATGCATAGGTTGTTTGCGTAGGGAATTGGGCTCTTAGTAATTACGTTTTATTGCCTTAATTTTTGAAAAGAAGCCCAATTCACCCCCCCCCTCTTGGGCATTCGATCCTTACAATTGGTATCAGAGCAAGGTTGCTCATAGGATCATTCTAGCTTCACCGCTAGAGAGCTAAAATGGCCAAGGTTGGGGGTTCGGTTCCTATCTTCGAGGGCAAGAACTTTGCCTATTGAAAAGCACGCATGCGCACTTACCTAGAGGCTATTGCTCCTGAAGTATGGGAAGCGACCCACGCGGGGTTTGGTGAGCACAATTATGTTGGTGATCATATTAAATGGGACGCTAAAGCTAGGAATGCAATTTATGAATGTATTAGTCAAGATGTGTTTGCTAGGATTGCTAGCAAAGAAAAGGCATGTGAAATTTGGGCTTGCTTGATAGAAATACATGAGGGTTCGTCTCGTGTCAAAGAACTAAAATATCACATGCTTAAAGCCAAATATGATGAATTTAAGATGCTATCTCATGAAAATGTCAATGAGATGTTCTCTCGCTTGAATGTACTTATTGAAGAAATTAATGCTCTTGACATTGCTTCTCTTGGCAAGGGACTCATCAACCGCAAGATCCTCATGCTCCTTCCCAAGCCAAAGTACAACATCATCAACTCCATGCTTCAAAAAGAGTCTCTTGACCACATTGAAGTTTCGGAACTCATTGGAGAAATTCACGCTCATGAGATGAGTGTACTTGGGATGATGGAGCAATCATCTTTAAAAACAATTGCTCTAAAGGCCTCCACCAAGAAAACAAGCCTCAAGAAGAAGAAGGTGGTTGAGCCTAGCTCAAGTGAAGAAGAGCAAGCATCAAGTGAAGATGACGATGATGAGCTTGCATTGATGATGAGAAAGTTCTCACGCTTGAACTCCAAGATTACTAAGAAGGGATACACATTTGATCCCAAGAAGAAAGTGTTTCTACCAAGGAGAGATGATCACAAGACTTGCTACAATTGTGGTGACCAAGGCCACATCTCCTATGATTGTCCAAAACCAGACAAAAGAAAAGAGAACCACAAGAGCAAGCATCGCAAGCTTGAAGATAGTGAAGATGATGAAGAAGAGGCCAAACCCAAGCCAAGATCCTTTAGGAAGAGGAAACATGACAAGGGCAAGAAGGCAAAACTCTTCCCAAAGAAGAGAAATGGCCCACAAAAGGTGTTCATGTGTGAGGCAAATGAATGGGTCACCGACGAAGAAACAAGTGATGAAGAGAGTGAAGTGGAAGAAGAAAGTTTGGCCGGCCTTGCCATTGCCAACAATGATGACTCACCTCTTCATCCACCACCCATGTGCCTCATGGCGAAAGGTAACACCAAGGTATGTGATGACTCTAGCGATGATGAGCTTTCCCCCGATGATTTAACTTCATTAATAAATGAATATCATACTATCATTAAGAGGGAGAAGAGTAAGGTTAAAGCTCTTGAAGAAACTCGTGCCAAGCTTGAGAGTGCTAACCTCGATTTGCTTGACAAGTATGAAAGCATACTTAAAGAGCATGACACGCTCAAATCTCATGTCAAGCAAATTGAGGAGGATAAGGCTAAAATCAAGCTAGATCATCATGAGCTTAACTTAGCACACCAAACACTCTTGGGAGAGCACAACAAGTTAATACAAGAACATCAAACACTTAACCTTGCTAATGAAGTGCTTGATCAAGAGTTGAAAAATATAAAGAAACAAACTCTTAATGATAAGATATCCATTACTTCTCATGCCACTAATGCTTTGCACAAGTCTTTGCCTTTGAAAGAGAATGCTAGGGAGAAGGACTTGTTGGAAGAAATTGAGAGTCTCCGCACTAGTGTGGCTAGACTTTCAAAAGGGGAAGTCAAACACAAAGAAATCCTTTTCCAACAAGCAAAGGCCTTCAACAAGAGAGGACTTGGATCCTTCCCGGTGCCTAACAAAGGAAAGGTGCCCTCACCGGAGCTTAGAATAAGCTTCATCAAGGAAGTTGGTTCTTATTGCCAACATTGTGAGGTCACCGGTCACCACACAAGGGAGTGTCCTCTTCCTAACCGACCTTCTCCAAAATTGCCCATTAATTACAAATCTACTTTCAATGATCGTTATTATCTCTTGAGTAAAGTAGATGGCAAGGTGAAGGTAAGGTTCATTGGCAAAGACATGAAGGGCATGAAGGGGAAGCTCCCCAAGCAACTTTGGGTCCCAAAGACACTTTACAAGGACCTAAGTTGGCTTGGGTGCCTAAAGTAAAAAATTGAATTCATGTGTGTAGGTGAACTACAAAGCCGGAGGAAAGCATTGGGTACTCGATAGCGGGTGCACCCAACATATGACCGGCAATGATGGTATGTTCACCACCATAAAAAACCCCGACAATCATGAACAAGTCACCTTTGGTGATAACTCTAAGGGCAAGGTAATTGGGTTAGGTAAAATTGCTATTTCAAATGACTTATCTATTTCCAGTGTTTTGTACGTTAGGTCACTTAGTTTTAATTTACTTTCTATTGCACAACTATGTGATCTTGGACTAACGTGCACCTTTAGCAAAAGTGATGTTGTTGTGAGTAGTGAGACAAGCCAAGAACTAGTCTTCAAAGGATTTCAGCATGGACACCTCTACCTAGTAGACTTCTCCAACAAGAATGCTAGCTTGACCACTTGCCTTTTCACTAAGACAAGTTTGGGATGGCTATGGCACCGACGCATAGCGCACATAGGGATGAGCAAGCTCAAGAAGTCATTCAAGCTTGGGATGGTGACCGGCGTGAAGGATGTCACATTTGAGAAGAACAAGCTTTGTAGCGCTTGTCAAGCCGGGAAGCAAGTTGCTTCACACCACCCGATGAAGACAATGGTGTCAACCTCCAAGCCACTTGAACTACTCCACATGGACCTCTTCGGACCGTCCACATATCAAAGCCTTGGCGGTAACCTCTATTGTCTTGTTATAGTTGATGACTACTCTCGCTATGCTTGGACTTTATTTCTAGGTGACAAGAGTGAAACTCCGAAAGTGTTCAAGACCTTCGCCAACTGCGCTCAACGGGAATTTCAACTTCCCATCATCAAGGTCCGGAGTGACAACGGCACCGAATTCAACAACTACAACATTGGGGAGTGGTGTGACCGTGAAGGCGTGAAACATGAGTTTTCGGCCACATACACTCCTCAACAAAATGGTGTTGTTGAAAGGAAGAACAAGACTCTCATCACTCTTGCGCGAGCAATGCTTGATGACTACGGCACGTCGGAGAAGTTTTGGGCCGAAGCAATCAACACAGCGTGTCATGCCGCAAGTAGGGTCTACCTACATCGACTACTTCAAAAGACCCCGTACGAACTTCTCATTGGTAGAAAGCCCAACATCTCCTACTTTCGAGTCTTTGGGTGCAAGTGCTACATCTACTGCAAGAAAAGGCTCGGTAAGTTTGAAAGAAGATGTGATGTTGGTATATTTCTTGGTTATGCATCAAACTCAAAAGCATATCGAGTATTCAACCAAACCTCCAGTTTAGTTGAGGAAAGTTGTGATGTTGAGTTTGATGAAACTAATGACTCCCAAGAGGAGAGTTTTGGTCATGATGAAATAGATGATGAGCCTACGAGAAGCCATGAAGAACATGACCATTGGAGACATCAAGCCGAAAGTTGAGGAGAGCCACGATCAAGGGGGGGCTTCAAGTTCCAACATCAACACATCAATGGCGCCTCAAGTTGACGAAGAAGAGAAGGATGATCCATTGCCAACTCAAGACTCACAAGCCACACAACATCAAGAAGAAGAAGAAGTCCATGATCAAGTCCAACCACAAGAGGAGCAACACGCATCACCATCGCCAAGTGCTTCACAACCACTTATGAGGCATGGACGCATCTACAAGGCGCATCCGATGGACCAAATCATCGGAAGTCCGTCAAGGGGTGTAAGTACATGCTCTCGCCATTTCGCTTCGTTTTGTGAGCACTACTCGTTTGTTTCATTGTAGAACCCACTCACATTGAGGAAGCACTCCAAGATCCAAATTGGGTGATGGCCATGCAAGAAGAACTCAACAACTTCATCCGCAATGAAGTTTGGGTGTTGGAGGAGCGACCCAAGGACAAGAACGTCATCGGAACAAGGTAGGTGTACCGCAACAAACAAGACGAGAATGGCGTTGTGGTCCGCAACAAGGCAAGACTTGTGGCCAAAGGGTTCTCGCAAGTTGAAGGACTAGACTTTGGGGAGACATTTGCCCCGGTCGCCCGGCTAGAAGCCATCCGTATACTTCTTGCCTTTACATCACATCATAATATTAGACTTTATCAAATGGATGTGAAAAGTGCCTTTCTTAATGGTTACATTAATGAGCTTGTTTTTGTTGAACAACCTCCCGGGTTTGAAGATCCGAGGAATCCTAATCATGTTTATAGGTTGCACAAGGCGCTCTACGGGCTCAAGCAAGCACCTAGGGCATGGTATGAACGACTACGGGATTTCTTGATCATGCAAGGATTCAAGATCGGGAGGGTGGACACCACACTCTTCACCAAAGACATCAACGGAGATTTATTTATTTGCCAAATTTATGTTGATGATATTATTTTTGGTTCAACTAACAAAGCTCTTAGCCATGAGTTTGGCAAAATGATGTCTAGGGAATTCGAGATGTCGATGATTGGAGAGCTCAACTTCTTCCTTGGTTTTCAAATCAAGCAACTTCAAGAGGGGACCTTCATCTATCAAGAGAAGTACACCAAGGACCTCTTGAAGAAATTTGAGATGGGAGATTGTAGCTCAAGAAGCACTCCAATGGCAACAAATTGTCATTTCAACGCGGATAAAGACGGTAAACCTATTGATCAATCTAACTACCGTTCTATGATTGGTTCATTGCTTTATCTTACCGCATCTAGGCCCGATATCATGTTTAGTGTATGTTTGTGTGCTCGCTTTCAAGCGGCACCTAAAGAATCGCATCGGAAGGCAGTCTTTAGGATACTTCGGTATCTTAAGCATACCCCTAGTGTGGGCTTGTGGTACCCTAAAGGTGCAAAATTCCACCTCTTGGGATACTCGGATTCGGACTTTGCCGGATGCCGGGTGGATCGCAAGAGTACCTCCGGTGGGTGCCACTTGCTTGGGCGTTCCCTAGTATCTTGGTCGAGCAAGAAGCAAAATTTCGTCGCCTTGTCCATGGCGGAAGCGGAATATATTGCGGCCGGTGCATGTTGTGCCCAAATTCTTTATATGAAGCAAATCCTTTTGGACTTTGGTATTAAACTTGGTTGTGTGCCTCTCCTTTGTGACAATGAAAGTGCGGTTAAGATAGCTAAAAACCCCGTTCAACACTCCCTCACTAAGCACATTGATATTCGCCATCATTTCTTGAGGGACCATGAAGCTAAAGGAGACATCTCCTTGTGAGGTGTTAGGTCCGAAGAACAATTGGCGGATATCTTCACTAAACCACTTGATGAGAAAACTTTTTCTAGACTAAGAAGTGAGTTAAATGTGCTAGATGCATCAAACGTCATGTAAGTCGCCATGATCATGTAAGAATGCATCTCATATAGGTCTTGTCTAACTTTCAAAGGATAGGGGTGAGCAAGGGTTAGCTTGGGATGGAGGTTCTTTTGGGTTTCCCCAAGGCTTGGAGAGTGGCTCTCCCTGAAGAAGCCTTTGAAAGGTTCAAATTTGGCAAGATAGATTTACTTTATGTCTTGCATGATGCCTGCCATATAGACTTGCACTCATACTTAAATCTCTTGCATTATAAATTGTTTGGCATTGCATACAGTACATTGTCACAAAGGGGAACCCACCTCATGAGAAAGAGACTTGTTTGAAATGCAATATCTCAACTCATATGATGTGGGAAGAACAAAATGTTAGGTGCGTTAATGTCTAAAGGAACATGCCTCTAAGAGATAGAAGGTTTCATCCTCTAGCTCACAAAGCATGGGCCTTACATTTTATTTGGATAATTTCCTCCCTATTTTCTTCGGTGTTCTATTTGCTTTAAGGCTTAGCCAAGTTATTGGCATATTAGTATTTTTGAGGGGTAAGGGGTTGCCCAAAAAGTCCTAAGACATGTGTTTCTCATTGTTTGTTTATTTGGTCAAAGGACATATATGGGATGTTGCTGTTTTGTAGTCATCGGATTATCCGATGCTTAGGCCAGACCATCATCGGATCAGTTGGTGTTCAACAGCCAAGGGTCAACTCAGTCAGTATCTCAAATCAACCGACGAGTTCATTCTGAGAAACATCGGTGCATCCGATGTTCACATTTCTGGAACTGTGCTAAAATCCACCGATGTTATACCTTTACATGTCGGTCCATCCGATGTCAACGTTAACTTTTTGAATATCCTGACTGTCCCATTCGACCGATGATCCTATCTTGTAACGTCGGTCCATCCGGTGTTAAATTTTCTGCTAGGGTTTGGGACCCACTATTTAAACGCCCCTTCACCTCCCGGTTTTCTCTCTCCCTGACCCCGACGCTCCCTCACCTCCGACTGCCGCTCCTCTCACCCAAGCGCCGCCACCGCCGCCTTCGACCGCCACCGCCCTCCGGCCGCCGCCGCACCACTGCAGCAGCGCCGCTGCTGCCTCCTCCAGCGCCACCGCCGCCACTCTCCTCCGCCGCCACAGCCGCTCCACCCAAGCACCGCCGACCGCCGCCTCTGCTCCATCCCGTGCACCACCGCCGCCGCCCCACGCACAGCCACACTGCCCTCTCCATCACCGTGGTGCCTCCCTACGTCGCTAGGGTTTCTGGCTGCGACGATCTTCGTATCGCCTTTCCGTGCGCTTGACATCGTCGACTTCATTCACGCGCATTGCCTCATCGCAATGGCTTGTGACAAAAAGAACAAGGGCAAGGCCATTGCGGAGCTGGCCGCAAAGAAGCAAAAGCTTTCGAAGGAGGAAAAGAAGGCTTTGATGGCCGCTTGTGCCGCTGAGGAGCGAGAGCGTGGCCGAGGAGGATCACTGAGGATCCGCGAGGCTCGTCCGAGGCAGCCTCCCGTGCTAGATGAGTCCGAGCCAGGAGAAGAGCCGGAAGTGCCACTTGTTCGCCGGCGCTCAGCCAGGACCCGTGGGGGTCATCCGCCGGCAGTACCACGTTCACGACCAACTGCTGCCGATCTCCGAGAGAACAGGGCGGCCCAGAGAGCCGTCTACGAGATGGACACCAACGTCCATGTTGGTGAAGGTGTTCGGCTGACAGATTACAGGAAGATGAAGGCCAAGCAACTCAGAAGACTTAGATGGAGCGTTTTTCTTGAGGAGTGGTTCCCGCAGCCCAGAGAGGCACGTGTGGACAGTCGATTTTGGACCTTGACCCAGGCGTCGATGTACGAGACGTATAGACGCCGTGGCCATAAGCTCTTCCAGCACAACTTCTTGGACTGGGATCAGCTTGCTCTAGCAGCCGAGACGAAGATACGCCCCTACTTTGCGAGGTACAGAGGGCTAGTGGAGCTGGTGTCCTACGAGAGGAGTGCCTACGTGGAGGACTGGGTCCGCGTATTCTACGCTACCCTCTACGTCTCTGAGGGTCGCAGATCTATAGACTTCATGTTCATGGGCCAGCACCATCACCTGACGAGACAGACTTTGGCACAGCTGCTAGGAGTGGATCTTCACGACACTTGCCTACACGAGAGAGTGTATGGACAGGCAACCCGCCGAGGAGGCCGCTCACTGGAGGAGTGGCACCGCCCCTGGAGGAGATACGCTCCCTGTTTGCACCGTCCTTCTCTCCAGACCAGTCGAGGGTACCGGCACTGCTGACTCCAGCTGCGCGCACAGTGCACCTTGCCTTGCGTCACACTCTTTTGCCGAGGTCCGTATACCTAGAGGGGTTCACTAGCCTGCAGCAGACCCTCCTGTTCTACGTCATGAACGGGATGGAGTTCGATATTGTGGACATCCTCATATGTGAGATGGAGGATGTGATCACTGACGGAGTTGGCATGATGAGGCAGCATGTGTTTGGACACTGGATCAGCTACTTGCTCTCCATGGTTGTTCCTGAGGAGTCCGCCGTGCGTGACCGTCTCACTGACGAGAGTGTCATACGGTTCAGCCACTACCGAGCTCCAGCTCCTGGAGACCGATGCCTTGGCCGTCCAGTCAAGCGGCAGGTCCGAGCTCGGCTATCCGAGGAGGATTGGTCAGATCTGGAGAAGGAATATGAGAGGCTTGCTCAGGCAGAGCCTCAGGGTGAGGATCTTCAGCACATTTGGTCCGAGAGTGACACGGATGACAGTGTTGAGGAGTACTTCCCACCTCCTCCCTCACCCAGGCAGCACGACGCGGAGGCTGCAGGCTCGACCGTGCCCCCTCCTACTCCACCTCCCGTCTCAGAGGCACAAGTCTCTTAGCCGTCCGAGCTCACCTCCCTCCTCCAGCAGATGGTTGAGCAGCGGCGCCTGGACCGGCTTGCAGCTGAGCAGGCCCGAGCTGAGCAGGCAGCACGCCTTTTGGAGCTCCAGCAGCAGCAGCAGGAGATGCAGCGCCAGATCGCCCGTGAGAGGCGAGAGGATACAGACCGGCTGACGGGGCTGATAGACCAGATGCACCAGCGCTCCCTCGACCTGCAACAGCAGACGCAGCAGGCGATGATGGGCATCCTGGGGTTGATTACCAACCTCTACACCCAGACCGGGATTGCCCTGCCATCCCAGCTGCCAGGCGTTGCTCCACCCCCGCCTGTCCTTGCTCCAGCTGCAGCTCCAGTGCCGACCACGCCGATCCCAACGATCAGCATGTCTCCACTGCTGGCTCCAGGCACACCGATCCACTCTCCGCTGCCGGCTATGACGTTGTTCCAGCAGACGCTCGCATACGTTTTCAGTGCCCCGTTGCCAGTAGCTCCGACTCAGCAGGCACCGACAACGGCTCCCACGGCTCCTTTATCTCCCTCCACTTCTACTCCAGCCTCAGCCGCAGCAGCAGGCAGCAGCTCCGACGACAGCACCCCCGACAGTGACCAGTTCGTCATCGCTTCAAGCACTCAGGGTTCGTAGGTACTCGGATTCCTTTTTGGTGTCTTGATGCCAAAGGGGGAGAAGAGTTAGAGAGTCAGGGGGTGCTTAGAGGGTTGCTTAGTCTCAGGGGGAGTCTCTATCTCTATATCTTTTGTAATTTGGTGTTTTTACTACTCATTTGCTATTCATTATGTATTCTTGTGCCACTTATTCTCTTGAGTTATTAATTGATTGAGCTTTCGCGTTATTAATCTCTTTTGAGTATTCAAGTTTATTATGCCATATCTTGTACTCATTGCATATCTTCTTAAGTATCGTACTATCAAATTCATTATTATGCTTCACTTGTTGTGTTGTCATCAATCACCAAAAAGGGGGAGATTGAAAGCATCTAGGCCCCCATGAGGTATGGTTTCGGTGATTAATGACAACCATTGAATTTTACTAATGAATTTGTGGATGCAAGGTCTCCCATATCACTCAATCAAATGACATCTATATGAATATGAATATCAATTACTGATCATTGGAGACCCCTAAACAATCATTTTATGAGATCAATCAATTTTATGAAGATTAGAAGTAAAAGCTCATATGTCAAAGTCATTCAACCATAATTGACAATACTCAATGCTTGAACATCATCAGAAGTATATTTCCAACAAATGTCTAAGAGGTCAATCGAGCCAAATACAAAAGAATCACTTAGAAACAACTCGAAGCAAACAAAATCAACTCACCGGATCAACCAGTGTTTCCATAGAACAACACATCAGTCGAGTTGGTTCAGCAGAAGAAGAAGACCTCATAAACAAAGCACTTACCGGATCATCCGATGTTGAGGGCAATGTTACATCGGTCCATCGGTACAGTATGCAATATCCTTGGACCAAGTGTGGCACCGGATCATCCGATGTACAACCTTTGAACACATCGGTCAATCACTCCAGTAAGCATCAAGTTTGAACCAATTCTGGAGGAAGTGCCACTGGATCATCCGATGAGAAGATAAGTGCAACATCGGTCTGACAACGGTCATATCTGACACAGTGACATCAGCTAATTTGGCTTTGACCGATGATAACTGAAGGGGAGACATCAGATCATCCGGTGTTCACAGAGCAGTGATGTCAGCCTACTTTTCCAACGGCTATTTCGTGGAGGCTGGCTATTTATACCCCTTCAACCTATCAAATCGAAAACTTCTTGATCACCAGACATACTCTACACATCCTCAAGCATTCAAGACATTGAGTCATCACTTCTACATCTTTTAGACCACTTACACACCAAGAGATAGGCTAGAACTAGCTAGAGAGAGAGAGCTTGTGTGCCTCCATTCTTGGTGAGTGGAATCTCTAGTGTACTGAGAGCTGTAAGGGAGTGTCCCTTGGTGTTTGTAACTGAGAGAGACTTCCGGAGCTTGCCAAGACGGTTGTGGAAGCCCGGAGGATCCAAGTTGTACAAGGCTTGAGCTCCACCTTGTCGAGGTTGGCAAACGGAGAAGAATAGTGAAGATCCCTAGTCTCGATGACTTGGGTGTGGCTATACCCTTTGGTGGGTGCCACAACGTGGATGTAGGAAGACCTTGACGATCTTGCCGAACCACGGGATAAATCCTCGTGTCTCCTCAGGAGTTTGCATTCTCTTCCTCTCATTTACACTTATGCATTTCGTATATCGCAAAGTCACTATTCACTTGAATGCATAGGTTGTTTGCGTAGGGAATTGGGCTCTTAGTAATTAAGTTTTATTGCATTAATTTTTGAAAAGAAGCCCAATTCACCTCCCCCCCCTCTTGGGCATTCGATCTTTACAAGTGTAATGGAACCAAGAGGAGTAATGGTTCCCGGACCTACTCCGGAGAAAGGTCGGGATGGGTGAAAGTCCGAAGGCCGAAGCTGAAGCTTAATGAAAGCTTTGAAGCTTATGAGGTTTAGCCCAAAACCTCCGTCCACCATGACATGGTGGATTTGGATATTGTTAATGGTGGGTGACACCATCAACGGGAGTTGACATGCCCCAATCATGTTTCGGGGGCGGTCCGAAGCATCAAAAATGATGGGTGTGTCCATCCACTTCCAATGTGGTTCTGCCTTAGCAGTAGGAGCTACCATGGCCATGTCCTGCAGCATTGTCTTGAGGATGCAACGAGAGGTGATGTCCCAAGAACCACCATATATGGTGTTCAAGGTTTTCCGGCGCTCGTTGTCAGAAACGTCGGAGTCATCGTTGACAGTGTTGTAGACGGCTTTCAAAACCTTTTGAGGGTCCTGGAAACCTAGCTCCTCGTCAGTCGGAGCTTCGTCGACTTTTTGTTTTCCTTCCCTTTGACGGAAATCAGCTTCTTCCCGGCGCTTGTTGTAGTACTCGGCAAGGATCTGGACCTCCCGGCACTCTTCCAAGTTGTGTCGATTCGTCTTGTGAATCAGACAACATGCTTTGGAATTGTAGCCGTCCTCTGATGAAGGATGAGGTTGCTTCTCAGGGCGTGGCCCCCGGCTTCCAGGGGCTGCAGCAGTAGTAGCTGGAGTGCCGGGCGACGACTTCTTTTTGCTGTTGGGCTGCTTCTTCTTTTTACCACTACCAGAGGTAGCAGCTTCAGTTTTGGAGGACTTCTGGTTGGCCTCTGGAGCTGGCTTGGAGTGCATTTCACAGCCCTCCACGGCTCTAGCGCATTTGTCAGCTAGATTGAAGAGTTTTGTGACGCTGGTAACTTCTTTAATAGCCAGCTTCTCTAGCATCTTCTTATCTCGAACAGCCTGTCTGAATGCAACGATAACAGAAGAGCTCGAGATAGAAGGAATGGTATTTCGTACCTAAGAGAATCGCTGGATGAAGGACCGTAGTGATTCCCCCGATGTTTGCTTTACAGCAAACATGTCCAGTTCAGTGCCAGGACGGGTATAGGAGCTCCCGAAGTTGGCAGTGAATTGTTGGCATAGTTCCGCCCAACTATTAATGGAGTCGGGTGGAAGACTCATGAACCAGGACCTTGCAGTCCCGGTTAAAGCCACCGGGAAGTAATTGGCCATTACAGCATCATCACCTCCCGCTGCCAATATGGCAGTTGAGTAGATTTGAAGAAATTCAGTGGGGTTGACTATCCCATCGAATTTTTCTGGCAAGTGAGGCCGGAACTTCTGTGGCCATCTGACCATGCGTAAATGCATGGCCAGGGCAGAACAACCTCCTCCTGCTCCTTGAGGAGCAGGGTTGTCCCGAGCCTCTCACCTTTCGCGAGCACGCTCGATATGGACACGGTCGTCCTGTTGCCGGTAACGGCGATACAGTTTCGACCGCAGGTCAGGAGTCAGAATCCTAGTGATGGTATGAGTGCGTCGCTCCCCGGGGGGCAACGAAGTCACCTGCTGGGAGGCAGCACGTCTCCTTTGTTGAGAAGCTTGCGGACCAAGTGGACCGGACAAGGTCCATCGTTGTGAAGGTGCTCGCCCTGAAGGGGGAGGACCTTGATTACTGATGCCTGCAGCCGCAGCTGCGACCAGATGGTCGACATCAGCCCTCCACTGCTCCTTAGAACCCTGGAGTGCACCTGGAGGTGTTGGATGTTGCAGAAGAGCTCGCGCAGGAATGAGCATGTGCTCGGGGTTGTTGTTTGCTGATGCGATGATCGACGCAGATGCCCCATCTCGTTGATCGGCATTGTTTGACGGAACAGATGGTGCTACAGTGCCTGCTGGAGAAATTGGCACCTGCTAGCTGCTGAACGTTGAAGGGGTTGCCTCCAGCAGGTTGTTCAGCACGATTGCCGTTGGATGATCCAGCAGCTGAATTCACCATCTTGTGATCTCGGGATTGCTCCCCTACTTGGCGCGCCAAATGTCGAAGTGTTTGATATGACACTTCCCCCGGACCCGCTGAGAAGCAGCCTGCTGAGGTTCTTTTATGGTTGGGGCACGCAAAGATCAAGATCAAGATGGTGACCTCAGAGATTTACGTGGTTCGGGCCGCCTGAGCGTAACACCCTACTCCATGGGATGTGTAATTGTATTGAGCGAGTGCATTCGCTAGGGTCAGGTCGAATCCGCCTAGCTTCGATCGTCGATGTTCGTGCGGTGCAGCCCTTTTATAGTTCTAAGGACTGACCATTACAAAGCTGGCTTGACCCGACATGTGGCCCTGGCATGCTTAATGACCTAATACACTGTTTAAAGAGTATTAAGTACAATTAATAGAGTGGTAACGTGCCTTCATGGTAGCGTTACCCCTATTAACGGTGCACTGATCGTGTGTCATTAATATGGTATTAATGACACATTATCAGACCTTGTAACTGCCGCTTTAACCATCCTTGAATGTCTGTAATGGTCATGATTGGCTTGTATTTCTGTTGGTGATGAAGGTCCAGAGGCTCCACACGTGGCAGATCTGGAGCTTTTCCTTGCGGGAGGGTAGGTCCGGGGTTGTTGTACACATGTCGGTAGCGGAGCTCCTCTCTGACGGGGGCTAGGTCCGGGGCTGTTGTACACGTGTAGTCGCCGGATCTTCCCTTGGTTGGGAGTTTTGTTCCGGTCTTATTTTACACGTGTTAACCCGGGAGTCAGCCATATGAGGGGTGCGGGTCCGGTGCAACGTGACATGTGAGACCTGCAAGGGCCTTCCACTCTGACGGGTGAAACTTTCTTACGCTTTTTGCGGTATCGTGGGGTACCCGGTACGTAGGGTACCGACAGTCACTGTTATGCACAGCAACTAAGATAAATTCAAACCTAATCCAAGTTGATTTTGGTGATGAAGCATGTATAAGAATTAAGGTTTATCAAGAGGTCAAACTATAAGAACATCAAGAGAAAAACAAATTCTATACAAGAACTACAGAAAAGGGTCTATGTTAGCTTCCACTTCTGGTAGAAAAGGATTGGGTTCATTAAGGTGGATTTAGGAGTAATGTTTCTATGGTCATCTATGTAACTTTCATGTAGGGGAAAGTACAAATTAGAGATTCGGTGAGGAGCAAACCTAATGAGCCTGGGATTGTTACAGTACACAACTGTGGTCAAGTGAAAGGTTTTAGCAAAATTTCAGCTAAAGCAACAGTAGAATATGGTCTACAAAGTTCCACAAGGCTTTAAGCTTCACTAATTTCTCATGGAAAACATGGAGCTTTAACATAGGCAACAGTTGGTTTTCTGTTTAGAGAAGTTCGAAAAGAATCCAACAAAATTGGTTTCATAATTTTCTAAGCATTCTACCACTAGATATGAATTTTACAAGTTTCACTAGTTTTTCTGATTTAGTTTCTATTATTTTTGGACATTTTATGGATATAGGACAAAAGCACACAATTTGACTTGGTTAAGCACCTCCAATGAGGTTGAAATTTTTACTGGAAACCCTGAGGTACTAATGGAAGAGATTGGCCAAGTTTGAGAATTTTCATGTAGTGGAACTCCTGGTATAAAATTCTAAATCTTTTGCTTCAAAGAATTAATTTGTACTACTGGATACCACAGGTCCAGATATGGTTCTAAAAAATGTTGTTTGAGATTTTTTGGAGTTTTCTTCTCGTCTCTATGATTTTTCAAAGTTTGCATAGTTTTTGGAATTATTTTCTTCTTGGAAATTCTAATGATTGCGAGCTGACTCAATCTTTGACTAACAGACGGGCCCGTGGCCTTTCATCCATTGGCTGACAGAGGGCCCCCTTCACTTAAACGGACCAACCAAAGTGAAGCAACACGAGAAACAGAGTTAGAAGCGCACAGGCATAAGAGATCCGGTGGGTGCAGAAGATCCCACCCGTCTTCAACCCTGGGCAGCGGAGGCCGCTGCCCCATGGGCGGCGGCGCAGCTCGCCGGCACCTCACCAGAGACGGCGAGAGGCGGTGAGGCTGGGCCCAGGATGACCGGCGCAACCATGGGAGCACGATGATCTAGCCGGGTGGTGCAGCACTTGCCGGAATAGGGCCGGCGGCGGCCGCTCTATGGCGGCCAACTCCGACGAGCATCAACTTGGCAACCAATTGAAGAGATGGATCAGAATTTGATCGTACAGCAGCAGGATTACATGTATAATAAGATTATGGACTAAAATGTAGGATTCGCTTGAAATCAGAATTCAACCCTGACCTAGGTGAAACAGAGCCGCGGTGTGGAAAACTTGCCGTTTGACTCCTATACTCGATCATTGCCTCTGGTTTTTGTTCTTGGTGATGCGCAATGACCTGTCCGGTGAGGCAAGCCTATGAAATGAATATAGCAATCTGGGACAGCAAGAATAACGTTGGGCGAACCTTGTCAGGGTAATTTCTGAGCGGGCGAGTGCCTGAGCCGGTCGAGCATCGTTGCGGCGTGGTGATGAATCAACCGAAGGTGAAGAAGGGAAATCCACCGTGGAGCAACTTGGGAAGGCAAGGAACGGGCTGGCACCAGCTCGAGGACGAAGAGCAAGTCTTGGCGATACTTGCAGCACCCTTGGCCGAGCTGCAAAGGGGAGGAAAGACCTGGTTGTTAGGAAATCCCACCTGCCAAAACAGGTGAAGAATATTAGGAAATCAAAAATATCAAAATCAGATTATAGTAATGACCACGGGTTTAGCAAAGGGATCGATTGCTATGGCAATCGATCCGATCTCCTGCTAACTCTTTTCCCAAATCCCTGATTGGGGGATTCCAATGCCATAATTGGGAGGCCCCCTGGCACCCTCATACTCGATATATGCAGAGGCTCCTGCCTCCTTCAGTCTACCCGACCTAAGCATAGGCAAGAGCATCAAGTCAGAGGTTCCGATCACCTAGGAGGGAAGTCAGGGGAAGGACCTCCCACTGCTTCACCGTCGTTTTGCGCCGGTGACTACGACTACACCACCATGGAGAACTTCGGCGCCTTGATCGTCGTCGTTGAGGAGATGGCAGCCAACATGGCTAAAAAGGGTATGTTCATGTCCTAATCTCTTAGCCTAAGTTGATTGATGTTTGTTGTAATGTATGTTCTATGTTTTGATCCAATCCGAACCTAAAAGCTAATCAAGTCTTAGCTAATTGCTCTCAGTTTTTACATCAATGGTATCAGAGCCACCTTGATTAATTTTAGGTTTCGGTCTCCTAAGTTTCTCTAATTCCTCAGTATTGATCTCTACTGCAGAAAGGAAGAATAAGAATCACTATACTTAGGATTTCGGGTTTCAACCCGAAATCGGGTACTAAGCTTCCTAGTCACCAAATTAGGACCCTTGGGTCAACAAATAAGGATCAAATTTTGATCGAATCAAACACACAGAGAAAGATTCATGCTCAGATCAAATAGCTTAGAAAGGGGATTAGAACTTATCTCAAATCCGGCGCCTCGGTCTATTCACGTCCAAGCCTTGCGCTTGACGGTGGATCAGCGCACCCCGATTCTGGAACCCATCTCTCCGATGGACGATGGAGGCTCTCGGGTTTGAACCCTACGCCGGCCTCCATACGCAAAGTCCACCCGACGGTCGACGAGAATGCGCCGAGCGGTGTGTGGCCTTGCGCTAGTCGGAACTCAGCCCGCGCCACTAGGGAGGTCGCCGGAACCCTAGGGTTCCCGGTCGAGCCAAAAACCTAGCGGGTTTCCGGGGCCCCTTCCTCGATCCATGGCCGACAAGCCTACCCGACGACGAGCCGCGCTTCGGCGAACTCGTGCGGTGGCATTAGGGGCCGCGGCGGCACTGCAGCTCTCCTGGCGGCGGCGGCAGATCTCGCCTCTCTCGGCTTCTTCGGCGCAGAGGAGAGGACGAGGGGGTCGGGGAGGCGACGAATATGCTAGGGTTACGGCCCTCTCGGCAGTTTTGCCCCTCCGACGGTAAATCCCAACTGCCCGGATCAAATAAGTGACGCGTACTGGAAAAACCATGACCGTCAGATCAGAATCATGTGGCTCACAGCCGACGGCGCAGCACCGGGCTTAACGGGCCGCTTGGGCCGCCCTTTTGTTTTGCCAGGAATTTAGTATTTTTCTTAACGCGCTAATGGGCTGAAATCAGAGGAAGGCTGGGCTGCAGAGCACCAGTTCTCTTTTTATTTTCCTGAATTTTTCCTCAGTGGGCTGGGCCATCACGGAAGTTTATATGGGCTGGTTTTCTTTTAATCAGTTTTCTCCACATTTTAGCTTTTGGGCTGGGCCAGTTCAGGAGTTTTGGGCTGAATTATTTTCAGCAGTGGGTGTTTCATAAATTAGATAATGAGCAAAAATAAAATTTGTGGGACCCACTGATTTAATTTACTTGGCTGAGAAAATTAAATTAGTTTTGTTTGATGTATTGAAAATTTTTGATGTAATGTTATATATATATATATAAGTATTGCTATTATTGTTAAATTAGTAGATTTTCTCAGTCATTAAATTAAATTTGCTGTAGAATCAATTTTAGAATTATTTCAGTATTGAAAATACTTAGAGATAAATTGCTCATAATTTTGCTTCCGCTGTTTTAATCATCATAATAATTTTATTGAGTAGCCAACGTGAAAAATAAAATTATTGTGATTTATGGTAAAATTTTGATAAGTAGCCAACGTGAAAATCAAAATTTTTGCCATATTCAGTTTGTATTTTATGTTTCCATGGTAAATTGTGTTAAGCAGCCAACGTGAACAACACTATTTGCTATGTTTGAAATTGCTATCATAGAAATTATGTTGAGTAGCCAACGTGAAAAACATAATTTATCATGCTTAGTTTTTTATTAATTTGTTTTGTTCTCTTTATTATGCATTCACTTATGTCTGTACATGTTTACTCTTTTCAGACAGTTCCTCAGGGCAAAATGCCAACCACAGTTTACTCAGTCACATTTCCCAGCTCACTGAAAACAACTATGGGGAATGGAGAGAGAAATTAGAGGTCGCATTGGCCGTTGTTGAGCTGGACTTAGCCTTGACAGAGCCACGTCCGGTGGCTCCAGTGGCAATCATTGTTGTGAGAGGCTATGGCTTTGTGGTACTCATTCATCCTCTCCTGAAAAGGGTGCTGAGGAAACTCAGCAAGCTTATCAAGAGAGGATGAATGAGTACCACAAAGCCATAGCCTCTCACAACAATGATTGCTCTAAGTGGAATGCATCAAACAGGAAATGTTTGATGATCATTAAGACCAACATCTGCACTGCAATTAAGGGTGCAATTAAGGGAGCAATTGGTGATTGTGAGACTACCACAGAGTACCTTCAGAAAATCAAGAACACCTACACAGGTTCTACTAAGACCACAACAAGCACTCTTATTGAGCAGCTTGTTACTCAGAGGTTTTCTGGAGGTAGTGTTCGGGATCATATCCTGAAGATGACCAACATAAATGGCAAACTTAGTGGGATGAACATGGAGGTGAAGGATGAGTTTCTCATCCATCTCATCTTCAAATCTCTCCCAAAGGAATATGAGACATTTGTGGTCAACTAAAATTCCAACCCAGAAAATTGGAATTTAGAAAAGGTTATGGCTATGTGTGTGCAAGAAGAGGAGAGGCTTAAGACAGCTCGAGGTGACTCAGTTAATTTTGTGAAGGGCAAGAGGAATTTCCATCCAAAGCCCAAGCAAAATTCTCAGAATGACAAAGGAAAGGGCAAGGCACCTCAACAGCCACAAACTCAGCCTAGGCCTGATATGAAAGAACTGATGGCAAAAGGAGTGTGCTTCTTCTGCCAGGATCCAGGTCATCAACAGAAGGATTGCATTGGCTTTTTGAAGTGGTGCAACAAAAGAGGTAATGACTTGGTAACTTACATAGATGAATCCCTGTACTTAGAAAACTCTTCATCTTCATGGTGGATTGACTCAGGAGCAACTGTGCATGTTACTCATTCTTGGCAGGGGTTGACTATAAGGAGGAGCCTAGGAAGAGGAGAAAGGAGAATTAGATTTGCGGATGGACATGAAGCGGAAGTAGAAGCCATTGGAGATGTTCCTTTAGATTTACAAGACATCTTTGTACTTACACTTCATGATGTTCTTTATGTACCCGCACTTAAGAGAAACTTAATTTCAGTGTCATGTTTAGATGATTATGGATTTGTGTGCCATTTTGGCAAAGGCAAGTGTGTCATTAAGTTTGATAATAAAATAGTGGGTCTTGCTTTACGTCGAGATCAACTTTATTTATTATCTACGCACGACAATGTGAATGAGATAACCGATATCCAAAACTCATCACGCAATGACTCAAGTTTCCAAAAGCGCAAACGAATCGATCACGAAATGTCATCGAAATTATGGCATTGTCGCTTTGTCCATATTTCGAGGGGGGATTGAACGACTCATCTCGCAATCAATTCTTCCTCAGTTAGATTTTTCGAACTCATACGAATGCATAGACTGCATTAAAGGAAAATTCGTTAAGAAAAATGCCAAACGAAGCACGGGAACCTTAGAATTAATACACACAGACATATGTGGTCCTTTTCCCATAGTCTCCATTGATGGTTTTGACTCATTCATAACCTTCACGGATGAATACACTCGTTATGGCTACATTTATCCAATCAAGGATCGTTCCGAAGCATTGGATAAATTTAAGATCTTTAAGGCTGAAGTTGAAAATATGCATGACACTAAGATTAAAGTTGTTAGGTCAGATCGTGGTGGAGAATACTACGGTCGACACACCCCATATGGCCAAGTACCTGGACCATTTGCACGGTTTTTACAGGAACATGGCATAGTCGCTTAGTACTCCATGCCGGGCAAACCTCAGCAGAATGGAGTCACGGAACGTCGCAACCGCACTCTCATGGACATGGTTAGATCCATGCTTAGTCATTCGGATCTTCCGGTTAGCTTATGGATGGAGGCTTTAAAAACCGCTATTCATGTGCTTAATCGGGTTCCGACTAAGTCGGTGTCAAAAACACCATATGAGATGTGGACGGGACGCAAGCCATCACTTAGTTATTTACACATTTGGGGCTGTCCCGCTGAAGCTAAGATCTTTAACCCAAGCTTAGGGAAATTGGATCCTAAGACTGTTAGTTGCTACTTTATCGGGTATCCTAATAAAAGCAAGGGCTATTGTTTCTACTATCCAGGTAGACATACTAAGTTTGTAGAAACGAGACATGATATTTTCTTAGAGGATTCAATGATCAGGGGGAGTATGGTAAGACGTGAAATTGATCTTGAGGAGAAATGGGTGTATGCACCCATTCCTATGATTCAAGAACCAATTTTCACTCTACCTGCTGCTGTTGCACCACCTGTTGTGAATGATAGTGGTGTAACACCTGTTGTCAGTTCCTCACTAGCAACACAAATTAGTAACGCTCTTGTTCTACAGGAACCCGTTCCATCGTTTGAACAGTCAGAATTAGAAGTTGCGAATGAGGACGAAGAACAACAGCCTCAACCACAGGAAGATGCACAATTAAGAAGATCTCAAAGAGTTAGACGATCCGCCATACCGGATGATTATGAGGTATACTTGAGTGAAGGGATTCAAATGGAGGACGATCCCACCTCATTTGAACAAGCAATTAGTAGCCCTCAATCTTTTGAGTGGCTTAAAGCCATGGAGGAGGAGATGTGGTCTATGGATGCAAATCAAGTCTGGGAATTAGTCGAGATTCCTAAAGGAGCCAAAACAGTAGGCTGTAAATGGGTCTACAAGATTAAACGTGACTCCAAAGGGAATGTTGAAAAATATAAGGCCAGACTTGTTGCAAAAGGATTCACTCAAAGAGAAGGGATTGATTACAATGAAATGTTTTCACCCGTCTCGACTAAGGATTCCTTTAGAATCATTATGGCATTAGTGGCGCACTATGACTTAGAATTACATCACATGGATGTAAAGACGGCTTTCCTCAATGGGGATCTAGAGGAGGACGTCTATATGACACAACCGAAAGGTTTTGTCATTAAGGGAAAGGAAAACATGGGATGCTGACTTAAGAAGTCCATTTATGGACTTAAACAGGCCTCACGGCAATGGTATCTCAAGTTTGATGAGACAGTCAAAAATTTTGGGTTTAAAGAGAATGAGGAGGACAATTGCATCTATGCTAAGTTTATCAACGGGAAATCATTTTTCTCGTTTTGTATGTGGATGATATCCTACTAGCAAGTAGCGATATGGATCTACTATTAAGCACTAAAAAGTTCTTGTTCTCCAACTTTGATATGAAGGATCTTGGTGAAGCTTCTTATGTCTTGGGCATAGAAATTCATCAAGACAGAAAGAAAGGGGTATTAGCCTATCTCAAAAGACATACTTAGATAATGTACTCAAGAAGTACAGCATGCATAAAAGCAAGGCCACACCTGCTCCTATAGTCAAGGGCGATAAGTTTGGGGAATTTCAGAGTCCTAAAAAGCAGTACGAGATCGATCAAATGAAATCAGTCCCCTATGCTTCTGCTGTCGGAAGCCTTCAGTATGCTCAAGTTTGTACTCGCCCTAACTTAGCTTTTGTAACCGGAATGCTTGGCAGATACCAGTCTAATCCAGGATTGGACCACTGGAAAGCTGTTAAGAAAGCACTTAGATACATACAAGGAACTAAGAGCCTCATGCTAACATATCAGAAATTAGACTCACTAGAAATAGTGGGATACTCAGACTCAGATTTTGCAAGGTGCTTAGACACGAGGAAATCCACCTCAGGATATGTTTTTACCCTTGCAAATGGAGCGATATCTTGGAAAAGCTCCAAGCAGACCATCATGACTTCGTCTACGATGTATGCTGAATTTATAGCTTGTTATGAGGCTTCAGGACAGGTTATGTGGCTTAAGAAATTTGTTTCCGGACTTAGAGTGGTCGACAGCATCCAAAAACCACTAAAACTATACTGCGACAATAAGCCCGCAGTATTATACTCTCACAACAACAAGTCAAGTGGAGCTGCCAAACACATTGACATTAAGTACTATGTTGTTAAAGAGAGGATCAAGGATCATATCATCAGTCTAGAGCATATCAGAACAGAGCAAATGCTCGCGGATCCGCTTACTAAAGATCTCCCGCCCAGCGTGTTCAGGGGACACGTGACCGGTATGGGTTTAAGGGAGCACCTATGATTCCTTGATACTTAGGGGCCAAACATAGATTAGGGTATGTTTCTAAATGAAAGACATAATGTGGTCGTCGGGTCAAACAGTACGTAACTGACTGTTTTTGACACGCAATTCCCTTTGTGTCAATCATAAGGAAATAATACCAACAGACTATGATGTTAGAAATTAGTTTAGTGTGCCCGTGGTCAAGTGGGAGAATGTTAGTAAATCCCACCTGCCAAAACAGGTGAAGAATATTAGGAAATCAAAGATACCAAAATCAGATTATAGTAATGACCACGGGTTTAGGAAAGGGATCGATTGCTATGGCAATCGATCCGATCTCCTGCTAACTCTTTCCCCAAATCCCTGATCGGGGGATTCCAATCCCATAATTGGGAGGCCCCCCCTGGCACCCTCCTACTCAATATATGCAGAGGCTCCTGCCTCCCTCAGTCTACCCGACCTAAGCACAGGCAAGAGCATCAAGTCGGAGGTTCCGATCACCTAGGAGGGAAGTTAGGGGAAGGACCTCCCACTGCTTCACCGTCGTTTCGCGCCGGTGACTACGACTACACCACCACGGAGAACTTCGGCGCCTTGATCGCCGTCATTGAGGAGATGGCAGCTAACATGGCTAAGGAGGGTATGTTCATGTCCTAATCTCTTAGCCTAAGTTGATTGATGTTTGTTGTAATGTATGTTCTATGTTTTGATCCAATCCGAACCTAAAAGCTAATCAAGTCTTAGCTAATTGCTCTCAGTTTTTACATCACTGGTCATCGTAGAACCAATGGGCGGCGACAAAATAAGGTGATGGTGTCTCTGTTCTCATGGGCAACGCAGCAGACATGATGGCAGCGTAGGAGGATGGGTAAGCACGCTCGTTAGACTCTAGCCTTGGGTGGAGCTGTCAGCAGCAGCGACGGCGCAGCACGGTGGTGCTAGGGGGCGCCGAGGTTTGACAAACTGTTGCTGTGAGCGTGCGGAAACAAACAGAGAACAAGTCAGGGAGGGCAGCAAGAAATTAGGGCATTGATACTTTGAATACTTTGAATTTTGGCAGAGTAGCTAATAGGAATATGGAGAGTTTATTGGTGAAATAATTTCTGAGAATTGACAAAGTTTGAACGTGAAATTCAAATTTGATTTTGAATTCCTATTTGAATTATCCCTTTTCCTGTTGCATTTAAACAATTAAACTTGCCCCAAAAATATTAAATATTTGCCAGTGGACTAATGTGAATATTCTAAGCCTAAAGGTACACTCAGAATCGAGTTTTACAAAGTTAAAATTGAACTTAACTTTTTTGAATTTGAATTTGAATATTCCTTTTCAGGAATTAATTTAAACTGCCACTTAATGTGTGTTTAATATATTTCCTTCCTTCATCTAATTACCTTCAAATCTGGATGGAACACTCAATGTTCAAGCTTTTACATTTTTCTATGAATTGAATCTAAATTTAAATGTACATTCAAGTTAAACCTTGATTTTTGAATTGATTTGAATCCATTCTTTTCAATAAATAGTTTACTTAATACCTACACTAACCAACTCCTAAGTATGCTAAAGCTTTAACCTTCCCTAATTTTTGGACATCATATTATGTATTAGAATTGCTCATGTGACTCTAAATTTCATATTCAACTTAAAAAATTTAGGTTCACATTTCGGCAGGGTGGCCCAAGGATTGTTGTTCTCAAATGTGGTCTTTTACAGCCCCCCCCCCCCCCCCCACACCTGCCTGACCTCTAGGGCCACCCTGCCTTCTAGCTCAACTAAATCCTTGGGAGCGTCGTAGATTACAGATCCATGACAGTTGAACAATCAGTATCAGATTAAGATTTATTTTAGAGCTCTAAGATTTTCTTTACTACAAGTGTTATTTGTAACTGGTGACTTTGATTTACGCAACCGTCAAAGAGTGAGGTGGCAGGAATCTTTGTGTACTAGTGATGCAAAAGTTGCAAGTCTCACATAATTAACATCCAAGACAAAGTCTGGGGTGCACCAATATTTCCTTCCCTCTACCCCCTTCTTCTCCGGGATCCTACTCAGTTACCAGGAATGTGATCCTTGGATCCTGTAAAGCCCAAATTTGAGAAAAAAATAAAAATCACTCCTAATTTAAAATTTTGAAACTTAATGAGGCAAGTGGAAAATAAAATATATCATAATCATAATGGAACACTTCAAAGCCTAGCTAGACCTTGACAAATAGAACCCGAGATCTTAGGAGGGAAGGATTTAAAAACTCAAATCAAACTAAAAGCAGAAGAATTCAAACCGAAATCAAATAGAAAATAGATAAGAAATAGAAAAGAAAATAAAAAGGGAAAGCCCGAATTGGGCTCCCAGTAGCGCAGCTTGCTTCCCTTTCCCGCACCCTCACGGCCCAGCCGACCTACCCCAACACTCTCGTGGCCGAGACCTATCCCCCTCCTTCTTCCCCTCCTTATTCCCCCCTAGTGCGCTCACACGAAAATGGGGGATGCGATGCCGCTATTGCCGCCGCCATACGGCCACGCCGTTCGCCCATCAATGCGCCGACTTACCACCCAGCTGGAGGATAAGCACGACTTCATCTCGCCTGCCAGAAACCGACGTGGCTAGCTGCGAGGGGGTTAAACCCTAGCGCCACCGATTACGCTGACCGTCCTATCACGGCAGACCATCCTTACCCGCCTATAAAGGCCCCTGAGACCTCCATTTTTGCACGCACGAAGGCGCACGGACCTGCATGAAACCATAGTGACCTCCCCGAGCCAAGAAGCCCAACGGCGAGGGCAAATTTTGTTGTCCCCCTTTCCACCTCGCCGACTGTGACCTCGACCGTTCCGATGGGTAGGAGTTGAGGTAACCAAATTAACCCACCATTTTCTTCTCCATTCCCTAGAACCCATAGAGCATTAGCTAGTACTTAGAATAGAAGATCATCGCCTAGACACTGAGGAAACCTCACCGGTGCCGCCGCGCGCCATAGCTTCCAGTGAGCTAGGCGTCACCCCTGTCCAAGTAGACTTGCCCAATGTGTTGCTCTTAGTAAGTACAATGTGTAGATGCTTAGAATAGGGAGAATAGCCACGAGAAGTCCAAAACCGACGCGCCGTTGTAGTGGGGGCTAATGAACATAAACATTAAACAACTCTCAACTGAACTAAGTAACAAAAACATAAAACAACTCTAAACTAAATTAAACTAAAATAAACTAATCAAAGAAGAATAATTCAAGAATAATACAACCAAACAAGAATAATATAATTCATCTAAACTAGACATTAAACATTAAACTAAGCTAATTAACCAAATGGCAGTTAATACGATTAAACTAAACTAATAAAAAATATTATGATTAAACAAGAATAATTCACAAACCTAATAGCAACTAATCCAAACTGTCAGTACCCTACGTACCGGGTACCCCACGATACCACAAAAAGTGCAAGAAAGTTCCACCCGTCAGAGTCGAAGGCCCTTGTAGGTCCCACATGCCACGTTGCACTGGACCCGCACCCCTCATATGGATGGCTCCCGGGTTAACACGTGTAAAATGAGACCGGAACAAAACTCCCAACCAAGGGAAGCTCCGGTGACTACACGTGTACAACAGCCCCGGACCTAGCCCCCGTCAGAGAGGAGCTCCGGTACCGACACATGTACAGCAACCCCGGACCTACCCTACCGCAAGGGAAAGCTCCGGATCTGCCACGTGTGGAGCCTCCGGACCTTCGTCACCAACAAAATACAAGCCGATCATGACCATTACAGACATTCAAGGATGGTTAAAGCGACAGTTACAAGGTCTGATAATGTGTCATTAATACTATATTAATGACACACGATCAGTGCACTGTTAATAGGGGTAACGCTGCCATGAAGGCACATTATCACACTATTAATTGTACTTAATACTCTTTAGACAGTGTATTAGGTCATTAAGCACACCAGGGCCACATGTCGGGCCAGGCCAACTTTGTAACGGTCAGTCCTTAGAACTATAAAAGGGCTGCACTGCACGAACATCGATGATCGAAGCTAGGCGGATTCAACCTGACCCTAGCGAACGCACTCGCTCAATACAATTACACAAACCCCGTGGAGTAGGGTGTTATGCTCAGGCGGCCCGAACCATGTAAATCTCTGAGGTCACCATCTTGATCTTGACCTTTGCGTGCCCCAACCATAAAAGAACCTCCACGGGCTGCTTCTCAGCGGGTCCGGGGGAAGTGTCGTATCAAACACTTCGACACAAACTAATTCAACATAATAAGAAAATAAATAAAAAATGTCAAATAGGGCTTGGGGCTCGGGTGGAGGGGTGGGGGAGGGGAGGCCGGCCAGAGGGGTGGGGGAGGAGAGGAACCTGCATGGGGGCGGCCGACTGGAGGGGTGAGGGAGGGGAGGAGCCATCGTTGGGGCGGCCAGCCGGAGGTGTGAGCGAGGGGCGACGACGACGCGGAGGTGAGGGGCAATGGTAGCGGAGGAGGGAGAGAGGGGGAGGCGACATGAAGGAGGGAGAGAGGAGGAACCTGCCAACATGGAGGAGATGGCACAAGGCAAGCGGTGACAGAGCTAGGGCGTGGCAGTGGTGGCGCTAGGGCGCGGGTGGCGGCGCGGGCGTGAGCGAGGGCGTAGCGCGAACATGCGTGTGACTGAGAGGTTGCACTCGGTTGTGCTTTGGGCTTGGTATCAGGCGTTTATTTTTGTTGGCCTGGTAATAAAAGATGTGTCACCATGTAAATAAGGAGTTGTTTATGATGGTCAGATCAACCCTCATCAACAAGAACCTTATTTATGATAGTCTAGGTCAATCGTCGTAAATAAGAGTCTTATTTATGATGGCCTAGGTCAACCGTCGTATATAATTCCCTTATTTAGGATGGATGACTTTAGCCATCATAAATTATATTAAAAATGACGGTACCGTCACAAATTAACATGACCATCATTAATGCGATGTTTTCCTTTAGTGTCTTTCGTGCCACTACCGCTGCCAATATTAAGTACTATCCCTGGTTCCAAAAATAATATTGTTTTAGCCTTCTATTCAAAGTTACCTAAAGAATGTCGCTTTTCATTTTCAATATATTTTGGTCTAATGTGCCCCTATATGGCCCGCTTTCATTACACAAGCTATTTACATCTTGGACCTAGGATATTGTGTTTCACCAATCAGCTAACAATACCTATTATATTTATTATGGGAAAAATGTCAAACTATAGTAAAATTAATCACTCCTTGATATGTGTAATCTTGTCCAATAAGACATTTTTTAAAAGTCGTTTTCCCATCTTCAGCAGCCTAGCCGCCTTCCTGACAAGCTCTCGAGCCTACTTTGCACCGCCTTCCGCATAGAAGTTGTTGGGTTGACCCCGGAGGCCAAATTTTGTTTTTTATTGATTTCTGGGGCTAGGCATTCTCAGAATCAGTCTATCGAACCACAGAAGCTCTTTTCAGATCAGTGATGGCCTCTCCAGCATAGCTGGGTAGTGGGGCCCTGGATTCGCTAGCGATCTGACACATTCGAGGCCGGAGTACTTGCCTTGTTTCTTGGCCTGGTATCCTTATCCTCGCGTTCATGATATCTACATTCAACTGTGCGCCAGAGACACGGTCCAAGCACACCTGCCCCGTGTGCATCTTTCATGACATTCTTTGGTCCCGATTTTATTCCTGTGGTCTTCTAGCATTAGAAGAAGTTGTGTCCGTCTTGGACATCTACAATGTCCTCTCACGCCTGGGGACAACAATGATAAGGAAAAGACGGACCGAAACCATTTGGTGCTTTCACGTTCGCCCTCACTGAACTGAGACTTGGATCTGATCTATGATTCAAATCAAGTTTACCGAAATTATATTTCCTTTCATGTCATATGTCGTTACCCATGACTTAAATGAATAGCCATCGCTGTTAAGAACAACTGAGATCAAATAAGAATTTGCGCGTAGCTTTTTGTCTGTGAACTGGATGTGTTGGAGTTGATCTCCAAGGGAACGGGTCGTTGGACCCGTTCCCGTCAATTCAATGCCCTGATCGGGGGCGTGGCCACGTTCGTGGCCGTGGGCCCCTCTCCTCACCGTGACGGTATAAAAGGAGGACTTGTTTTGGACACAAAACCTGCGGTTCACGTACCGTGACCACTTTGGGACCTCCACAACTTAGTCATCCAGATCCGATCTAAGGGCGCGGGAGAGGAGAAGGACCACAGCGCCGTCTCCACTGACGAGCTCTCTGCCACCGCTCCTTCCTCCACGCCGGCCATCACTGCATCACAAGTACGTCTACCTAAGGTGCGTCAAACCTTCACCCTTGATTCTCTTAACTATTATTGTAATTAGGGACCATTAGCAAATACAACAGGAGGGTGTAACTGTTATAGTTACCATGTAGTTGACATCAATATCACGCTATCAACATCACTACCATCATTCATGCAGGTTGTAACTACCTTAAGCATTCAAATAGTCAAGCAGTTATGCAATGTATCTAAAACAAATCGAGTGGTGCAATTTAAAATATACGTATTATATAATCAAGAAAGTTAGAGCTTAAATTCACACTCTTTATTTAGTTCTTCTAAGTAATCTGGATCCCCAGGTTCTTCCACAAACTTTTCTATATTGCTACAGTTTGCAACTACGGCTAACAAGTAACTATTGCTATAATTGTTGGGAAATTGGCGGTACGCTACTCTAGCAACTCTACCGCATCACCCAGGAAACATGCGAGTACAGAGGTCATAGATTGTTACCACTAGACGCGCAGCGTAGCGGAATGTAGACGCGCATCGTTGTAGGGGAAGCATACGATCTCGTTCGTCTCCTCCTCATCCTCGTCACGACAGCAAGTAGACGATCATGATCGTCGTAGCCGATCAGCGCAGCAGTAGCAGCAGCACCTCCACGGAGTCCACACATATGGGGAGGAACGCCGTGCGCCGGTGTGCTAGCACCGCGTGCGTGGCAAGGGTCTCGGCATGAGGCCGGCGAGGGATGGCGGCTAGGGCTGTCACGTGGTGGAGTCATTAGCCCCTAACCCTACCTCTCGTATTTATAGGCGTACTAATGGGCTTTTAGGTCGTAGGCCCATTAGTACCCTAATTGCTTATGGATCAAATATCCAACAGGCCTTAACCCGAATTGTTATGATTGCCTCTTGGGCATATCACCAACAATCTCCCACTTGCACTAGATACAATCATCTAGCCAAGCTTTTCAATATTCCAACCCCTTAAGTGTGTGACCCGTTAGGTTTATGTGCAGTCGGTTGTGAATGGAAACCGTTTCCAACCACAAGTCAGTAGAGGTACCTAGCTAGACATACTGACTTCCGAATGTACATAAAGATTGTATCGGCCGAATCTAGATACATTCAACATGCTAATCCTTTTTGCCTCACGATACCAGTCAAACTCAAGGCGAGATGCGTGCCATCCTTGTGATAGCTCGACCATTCACTAGGTCAAATAGTGGATTCATTCCTTGACTAACTTTTAGTCATTGTGATTAACCTTTAATCACTCTGGCATGGCATGCACATTCAAATCCAACTATCTCGAGGGGCCCAGAGATATCTCTCCTGTTATTAAGGAAGGGAAAATCTCATCTTGATCCGCGAACATCCCATTCTATGTTTCATTATGTTCCCAAAGACCACTTTTATGACTACCCAGTTATGGAGTAGCTTTTGGTAGTCTCAAAGTACACAACTACACATAGTGAGAAACAATGACGATCTCAGGTCTAAGGATCTAACAGGTGTATCACTCAAGACCAACTGATGGCACATATGAAAATAACAATCCCAACAGTGTCTTGGAGTGGGTCAATCCCACACCATGTTCACTAACATGTGTTCACATTATTAATTTGATATTTCCATATCTATGATCCGTGAAACGTGATCATCAATTAATACATGTGCTAGTCTGTGTGACATCATTATCTCATATAATGATATAGACTAGGGATCATTTAGAGTAACATTATTATTAACAAAGAGTTCCACGAACAAGTCACATACTTGATAATCAATGTAAATAATGATTACTCATATAACAATTTATTTAATAGTACATAAACATAGCTGTGACACAAGTCTCCCACTACACAGTATGATCACTAATGTAAGTATCTAATACCCATAGATCTCATGTGCGCCTCATGCTTTGATTATGGAAGAGGCTTTGTCAACGGATCTGCAACATTCAAATCCGTGTGCACCTTGCATATCTTCACATCACCTCGGTCGATGATCTCTCGAATGAGGTGATAGCGTTGTAGTATGTGTTTGGATCTTTTGTGTGATCTGGGCTCCTTTGACTGTGCGATGGCTCCACTATTGTCACAATAGAGATCTACAGGACTGGACGCGCTAGGGACAACACACAACTCAGAAACAAATTTTCTGATCCAAACAGCTTCCTTTGCAGCTTCAGAAGCTGCAATATGCTCTGCCTCTGTGGTTGAATCTGCTAATGTATCTTGCTTGGAACTTTTCCAGCTTACTGCCCCTCCATTGAGGCAGAATACAAAACCGGATTGCGACCTAGAATCATCCTTATCAGTTTGGAAGTTGGCATCGGTGTAACCTTTTACAACGAGCTCTTCTTCACCTCCAAACACTAAGAATGCATCCTTAGTTCTTCTCAAGTATTTAAGGATGTTTTTGACAACGGACCAATGAGCATCACCATAATCTGATTGATACCTGCTCGTGATGCTTAGAGCATAAGATACATATGGGCATGTACATAGCATGGCATACATGATGGATCAAATAGCCGAAGCATAAGGAATCGCTCTAATCCTCTTTTGCTCATGAGGTGTCGAAGAACACTGATTCTTGCTTAGATTAATGCCATGTGACATTGGCAAGAAACCTTTCTTGGAATCTTGCATATTGAACCTATTCAATATCTTGTCAATATATGTATCTTGGCTTAATCCAATTAGCCTTTTAGATCTATCTCTATAGATCTTTATGCCCAAAATGTATGCTGCCTCTTCTAAATCCTTCATTGAGAAACTTTTTCTTAATGAGTATTTAACATCATCAAGCATTGGAATGTCAGTTCCGATCAGTAATATGTCATCTACATATAGGACCAGAAATACATGTGCGCTCCCACTAAACTTCTTGTAAATACATGGTTCTTCTACATTCTTGATGAAACCAAACTCTTTGATCACTTCATCAAAACATAGATTCCAACTCCGAGATGCTTGCTTCAGCCCATAGATGGACTTTTGAAGCTTGCATATTTTACTAGCATTTTTAGGATCGACAAAACCCTCAGGTTGTGTCATGTACACATCCCCAGTCAGACTTCCATTAAGAAAGGTTGTTTTGACATCCATCTGCCATATTTCATAATCAAAATATGCAGTAATTGCTAGAAGAATCCGAACAAACTTAAGCATTGCAACAGGTGAGAAAGTTTCATCATAATCAACACCTTGAATTTGTTTGAAACCTTTCGCCACCAATCGCGCTTTATAGATGTGAACATTTCCATCCATATCGGTCTTTTTCTTGAAAATCTATTTACAATCAATAGGTCTCACACCTTCGATTGGATCAACCAAGTTCCAAACTTGATTTTCATGCATGGATTCAATTTCGGATTCCATGGCTCCAAGCCACTTCTCAGAGTCGGGTCCCATCAATGCTTCAGTATAGGTCGTGGGCTCATTATTGTCCAACAATATCATGTCATGCTGCTCCGTGGTTAGAAGCATTAACTTTTCGGTCGCACGACGTACCCTCGTAGACCTTCGTGGGGCTGGTGTTTCATCAATTGGTTGTACAACATCTTGTACATCCTGTATAGGATCAGCGGATGCCAAAACATTTTCAGGTGTTTCTTGAATTTCTTCAAGATGCACCTTGCTCGCACGAACTCCTTTTGAGAGAAACTCTTTCTTCAAGAAGACACCATTGCGAGTAGTAAACACTTTACCCTCTGTTTTATTATAAAAATAATATCCTTTGGTTTCCCTAGGATATCCCACAAAGAAGCATTTGTCTGATTTGGGAGTGAGTTTGTCTGACGTCAAACGTTTGACATAAGCATCACACCCCCAAACTTTGAGGAAAGACAATCCGAGACGTTTCTTGGTCCACATCTCATATGGTGTCATCTCAACAGGCTTAGTTGGGACTCTGTTTAGTGTAAACGCAGCAGTTTCAAGAGCATAACCCCAAAAGGATAGTGGAAGATCTGTTTGGCTCATCATCAACCTAACTATGTCTAACAAGGTTTGGTTCCTCTGTTCAGACACTCCATTCCATTGAGGCGTTCCAGGTGGAGTCAACTGTGGAACAATTCCACATTGTTCTAAATGATCATAAAATTCATGGCTCAAATACTCACCCCCACGATTAGATCGTAGAAGTTTAATTGTCTTGCCCAATTGATTTTGTACTTCATTCTGAAATTCTTTGAACTTTTCAAAGGATTCAAACTTGTGCCTCATTAGGTAGACATAACCATATCTACTAAAGTCATCGGTAAATGTGATGAATTACTGAAAACCACCTCTGGCAATTGAGCTCATTGGTCCACATACATCTATATGTATAAGTCCCAACAAGTCAGTCGCCCTCTCACTTCGACCAGTGAAGGGTGCTTTGGTCATCTTCCTAAGCAAACAAGATTCATATGTGTCAAGTGATTTAAAATCAAATGAGCTTAGTAATCCATCTTTATGGAGTTTTTCAATGCGTTTCTCATTTATATGACCTAAGCGACAATGCCAAATAAAAGTGGGATTTAGATCATTTTGTCGAGCCCTTTTGGTATTAATTTTACAGACAATTTTATCCTCAAGATCAAGAACATATAATCCATTCACTAATGGACATTGAGTATAGAAAATATTATTGTAATAAATATTATAACATTTATTCTTTATTACAATCTCATAACCATCAACTTCTTTTAAACACGAAGAAGAGATAATGTTCTTGCTCAAAGTAGGAATGGAATAACAATTATTCAATTCCAAAACTAATCCTGAGGGTAATGACAAGTGGTAGGTTCCGATAGCTATGACCGCAACCTTTGCTCCATTGCCGACACGAACATCCAACTCGCCTTTTGCAAATCTTCTAGTCTCACTTAGACCCTGCAACGATTTGCAAGTGTGAATCATCAAACCAGTATCAAATACCCATGATTCACTAGAAGATAATGCAATGCTAATTTCTATAACATTTATACTTGAAGTGGAAGTCTCACTCCCCTTCTTCTTCTTGATATCCTCCAAGTACTTCTTGTAGTTCCTAGACCAGTGTCCCTTACCATGACAGTGAAAGCATTGATCATTAGGAGATGGGCCAGATTTGCCCTTTGGCTTAGACTTTGAGCTTGAAGGCTCATCGGGAACCTTTCCCTTGCCTTTACCTTTAGGATGCGTCACACGCTTCCTCGTTTTATTCTCCTTTTGTACCATCATCACATGAGTGGCGTTTTTCTTAATGCTTTCTTCGGCTGTTTTAAGCATCCCATGCAATTCAGCCAAAGTTTTCTCCTTACCATTCATTTGAAAATTCAATATGAATGGCTCGTAGCTCGGTGGGAGCGACTGGAGAACAACGTCAATAGGCAGATCATCCATGAGTTCAGAACCATGTTTGTCCAAAGTTTCAATGTAACCAATTATCTTGATTACATGAGGGTTGATCGGGCAACCCTCCGCCAGCTTGCATGAGAACAAGGACTTTGAGATGTTGTATCTCTCAGCCCTTGTTTGATTCTCAAACATTCCACGCAGTCCCTCAATCATAGAATAAGTATCTATATGCTCATACTGTTTTTGCAGATCAGGAGACATCGTGGTGAGCATGAGGCAGCTTACATTAAGTGCATCATCGCAGTGCTTCGTATAAGCTCTACGTGCTGCATCAGTTGCATCAGCTGGGAGGTCATTAGGGTAAGGCTGTAGAAGAACGTACTCGGTTTTCTCTTGCCTAAGAACGATTCTCAGGTTGCGGTACCAATCGATAAAGTTAGCTCCATTGAGCTATTCCTTTCAAGCACAGATCGCAAATTGAAACTGGAATTGTTACTAGCACACATTATCTATAATAGAAAATAAATATGCAAGGTTTAGCACTATGTTATGTACCAATCTTCTATTAATAGTTTAATAAAATATATCTTCACTATATGATCATCGTCTTCCCTCTAACGACATATAGTGGTTCAAGATCCATATTCACTAATTCCTAGTGAGCTTTGGCTTCACTGTTAGAAAATTTGTGACATAGATAAACAATCATTGTTAATCATATCCCTATATGACCCTTGTTTGTTGGGTGACATCCAACGCCCCGACTCCCAACTCTATGCCATAAAGCCCAAAAATGTTTTGATAGCTTTGTTGAGTAAACTAACACTATGCATGTCAATGTCCAACATTCACCCTATAAATTATGATAGATGATGGTACTTTGCTTTGGCAAACCTACCACACAATGATCAAAATAGCATAGGTGCAGCTATTGGTAAATGACATCAAATGCTTAACTTTTGTGAGGGAAGCTATTCTATCATGACAAAACATCCATCATATGAAAAGCATGAAAAGAATAGTAATAAGCATCACATGCATATGATCATATCATATTGTGAATAGTATGGCCTTTAGAATCATAACCGTCTCCATCGTCATGGTTCCATCAAGATCTGAGCTGCCATGCTTCTATTCTTGTGGTGATCTCCATCTCCACCATACTTGAAGACATCTTCATGATAATAAAATAAGCTAATACAACTAATAGCTACCAAATAAATTACATTAGAGATCAAACATCACAGGTCGACACGCAAGTCGTTATACAATTATGTGACAACCTCAACCCGGTTGTGTTAAATTTGCAACATGCAAGCTGCACGAATTTACACACAGATCATCACATCACATTAAGGCCATACCATTCACATCATTCCCTGCAAAAATGAGTTAAGCATAGAACAATTTCTAGCGTGAAATTATATTATATAATCGCTATAGCAGACAGCAGAACGGCGGACACCAAACGGAATTACATAGATTGCATTTGTGAAATCACTATGAAAATCTCATCGGATTGATCAAATCAACCCGAATCCGAGCCATTCAGAATGCCTCAATTTTCAATGTGACCGATTATTCATGAGTAGATCACGACTCATGACCGTGGTTTGTTGGCTCAATCTGTTAGCTATGTACGCGATTAGTCCCGATGGTGATTCCAGCCGGTAGGGACAGGTTGCGCACACAACAGAGAAGGAGCACGAACTGACCTTTTAGTCATATACGATCACAATCTACTCTAACCGATTCCAAACACCAAAAACCGTGCGATAAAATTCTTCGTATGAACATACCTGCAGTATATCTCATCTACTAACAAGATCCAGACAAAAAATTACGCAACTTGGCTCTGATACCACTGTTGGGAAATTGGCGATACGCTACTCTAGCAACTCTACCGCATCACCCAGGAAATATGCGAGTACAGAGGTCATATATCGTTACCACTAGATGCACATCGCAACGGAACATAGACGTGCATCGGTGTAGGGGAAGCAGACATCTCATTCGTCTCCTCCTCGTCCTCGTCACAACAGCAGGTAGACGATAACGATCGTCGTAGCCGATCAGCGCAACAGTAGCAGCAGCGCCTCCACGGAGTCCACACGTACGGGGAGGAACAACGTGCGCCAGTGTGCTAGCACCGCGTGCGCGGCAAGGGTCTCAGCGTGAGGCTTGCGAGGGGTCGCGACTAGGGCTGTCACGTGATGGAGTCATTAGCTCCTAACCCTACCCCTCGTATTTATAGGCGTACTAATGGGCTTTTAGGTCGCAGGCCCATTAGTACCCTAATTGCTTATAGATCAAATATCCATCTGGCCTTAACCCGAATTGTTCTTGGGCATATCACCAACAATAATAACCCCCCATAAAATCCAGATAGAACTCCAAGGTAATTAATTAACACCTTTTCATGATTGTTGGTGAAGAGAACAATTATTTTGAATCTAGGGCAATTTTTTTATCTTGCGGATCAATTTATGGATGTGGAAAGACCATATCTTATTTAGGGATTTCAATAATTTATTTGGACTAATAAAGGCTTGTATTATGTTATAGGGCCATTTATTATTTTAAATTTGAAGCAAAGAAAATTGGAACAGCCAATTTTAAACACATGCACACATGAAGCTTTTATACTTTTAAATTATATATCCTTATTTGTAATCAAATAATGTTTCAATAATAGTTTTTGAAAATAGTGATTTCTGCACGATCAAAGGTTCTAAGTTTTGATGCCTTTTTAGCCTCAGCAGTGGATTCATCAGGGGCAGGTGGGCTCGAGTCCCTCTGCAGTCCGTCTAATAGTGGAGCCTCTCGTTGAGCTTTGCATAATTTTTGCAAGTAGGAAAGAGAAATTGGATAGCTAAAGGTTGAAGAAGGTATTTTGTTTGTGTTTAGCCTCTTCTATAATTTTGGTCTTGATCCGCCACTGTTTAGCCTTAGATTAAAAATTTTGGCTGTTACACAAAGCACAAAGCAGCATGTATATATATATATATATATATATATATATATATATATATATACACTACAAGAAATAATTAAAAAGACATCGGCCATATAGCCATCGGTATATATATATATATATATATATTTATACACTACAAGAAATAATTAAAAAGACATCGGCCATATAGCCATCGGTTGGCAACTGCAGTCGACGCCCGTAAATTATAAACGCCCTTTGTCGGACGTTTTCCACATTTATAGCCATCGGTCTGGACGGCTTTACATTTTATATACGTCGGTCTGCCACCCAACAGTTTACAGTTTTAAGACCATCGGTCAATCTTACAACACTAAGACCGCCAGCCCAGAGAGACCCGACTGCTTTAAAACCATCAGAGTAAAAAAAATCGTCAGCAGACTCGCACGACACAGGCGCGCATTATACAAGATCGAGCTTCTGCCAGATCGATATTCTGCAATAACAAACAGGGAGCATTATACAACAAAAAAATCTTCTGTAGGATTGAGCTTCTGCAAGAACAAGCACGGATCTAGCTAAGACGAACGGGGGCATTATACAAAACCGAATCTTTCCCAGCAGTGAAACAAATAGGGGCATTATACAATGACATCTCACACACAGAACAAGAACTATTCAGATCTCACGATGGACCGCCGTCGCCACGGGTGTCGGAGCAGGACGGATCTGGGTCGCCGGAGCAGAGAAGGGCACAAGGGAACGGCGCTCCCGCAACGAAGAGAACGGCGCTCCCGCAGCAAAGAGAAGGGTGCAAGGGTGTCGAAGCAGCGAAGAGAACGGCGGTCCCGTAGCGCCGCGCGGTTGGACTCCGCGGCGAGGAGCGGCTCCGCGAAGGACTCTTGGAGCACAACGCACTCCACCTCCGTGAGCATCGACAGCTGGTCCAGCCGCGACGTACGTGAGCGCCGCCACCCCGGTCCCGCTCATCGGCGGCAAGGGCGACGAGGATGCCGTTGAGGTGTTTCAGCCTCGCGACCTCCCATTCATCTTCCCAGGTGGTGACGGCTGCGGAGGGAGGCGTGCCACACAGATCTGCTCGGCCGCGGAGGGATGCGCGCCACCCAGATCTGCTCGGCCGGGAAACTAGTAGGCGGCGGCTAGCTGGGTGGGAGACAAATGAAGTTGGCTGTGGCTGGGTGGGAGACGAATGAAGTGGGCGGTTTGCGGCTAGGGTTCCCACAATATAAAAAATCTTCTAAAGCTGTCGGTGGTAGAGTGACCGACACTTTTAATATATGACCGTTGATTGTCTCGCTTGGCCGACGACACTAAGACTGATTGCACTCATCCACCTCTAAAATCCACTTCTAAAAAGAATATTCTCTTTCTTTATAATCACCTCTAAAAGATTTTCATCTTTACAGTTTTATTTTCCGCACTCGTTTACCTCTATATCGGACCTCTATATCAACTATTATCTATTTATATTATATAATACAACTAATTTTTTCCTTTTTCTCTCTTTCATCTTTATTCATGCTTTTCCTTTACGTCTATTTTATTTTTCATTTTCCTTTTATTCATTTTTCCTTTCTTTTTCTTTATTTTCTCCTCCCTTTTTTTTCTTTTATTTCCCCCCCTCCTTCCAGAAGTTCCCCGGGGAACATCCCGACATATAGAAAAACATTCCCGGCTGTCTACTTTCCCAATCCGCGTTCTTTTGCCGCTCCCCCTCCCTCGCGATGGCGACTGAGCCGGTGCCGCCGCCGCCGCTCCCCCTCCCTCTCGGCCCTCTCTCCCTACCTCTTTGGCTGCTCAAGCCTTCGTGCCTCGCCTCCCCTCCAGGCGTGCGTCGAGAAGCTCGACGACGGCGCCGAGGTGCACTGCGGCGGCGAGCGCGTCACCCTCACCGGCGAGCGCCAGCCGGCTCCGCTTCCCTCCCTCGCTGCTCCCCCTCCCTCTCCGCCCTCCCTCCCTATCCTCTCCGGCCGCTCGAGCCTCTGTGCCTCACCGCCCCTCCAAGCAGGCGTCGAGGAGCTCGACGACGGCGCGAGGTGCGCTGCAACGGCGACCGCGTCACCCTCGCCGGCGAGCGCCAGCACCGCGTCCCTCCCATCCTCTTCGCATGGAGCTCGCGAAGGCAACCATCGGCGACCCGACTCCCTCTCTCTTCGCATAGAGGCGAGTGTCAGAACTCCACATTTGGAGGTGAACTGTGCAAGCCGCGATTTTGGAGGGTCGGTAAACTCTTCCGGTGTGGGCGAACTGTAAAGCTCGGATCTCCAAATTTACAGTCGCGACGCTTATAGAGGTTCCCGGTGCGAGCGGTCTAATACATTTTTGTTCATTCTATCGCATGACTCACTGTTAGAGACGTGGGCCTAGGAGTGGGAGCTGACAGATATAGATTTTTGCATCGGTTCTTGTAGGGCAGCCGACAGCTTTACTTTTGAACATTGGTTTACAGTGCGCGGCCGACAGTTTTAAGTTATGGCCGTCGGTTATTTTTGGGTGACCGGCAGCTTTAACTTATGTACGTCGGGCGTAAAAAAACCGACATTTTGGAGACTTTAAATTTGACAGCCCCGACATTTATAAATATCTCGACGCCCTATTCATAGTTTCCTGTACTGCTGTGTGTGTGTTTGTGTTTATATATACACCCCGCGCGCCCACCAATTCTTGCTCGTCCCACACCGCCGCCCGTGCCTATGACACCGCCACCGCGCCCCCGCCTCCAATGCCGTCGCGCTGCACCGCGCCGCTAACGAAGCCTGTCGCCGCCACCGTTCTCCGCATCCCAGGTACGCCGCCGCTTCTCCCCGTCGCCCCCTCCCTCCCGTCGCCCTCCTCTCCCCAGCGCCGCCGCCCCCTCCCCTCCCCTGGGTAGCGGCGACGCCGCCGTCTCCCCTCCATTGCGCCACCCTCGCACCGCCCCTCACCGCTGCCCCCTCCCCTACGCCGCTCCCTCCCCTGCGCTGCCCCCTCCCTACGCCGCTGAAAGCATCTAGGCCCCCATGAGGTATGGTTTCGGTGATTAATGACAACCATTGGATTTTACTAATGAATTTGTGGATGCAAGGTCTCTCATATCACTCAATCAAATGAAATCTATATGAATATGAACAGCAACTAATGATCATTGGAGACCCCTAAACAATCTTTTGATGAGATGAATCAATGTTATGAAGATTAGAAGTAAAAGCTCATATGTCAAAGTTATTCAATTATAATTGACAACACTCAATGCTTGACAATTATCAGAAGAATATTTACAACAAGTGTCTAAGAGGTCAATCGAGAAAATTCCAAAAGAATCACTTAGAACAACTCGAAGCAAATAAAATCAACTCACCGGATCAACCGATGTTTCCAGAAAACAACACATCGGTCGAGTTGGTTCAGCAGAAGAAGAAGACCCCAGAACCAAGTACTCACCGGATCATCCGATGATAAAAGACAATGTTATATCGGTCCATCAGTACAGTAAGCTATATCTCTGGACCAAGTGTAACACCAGATCATCCGATGTACAACAATATACACATCAGTCAATCACTCCAGTAAGCATCAAGTCTGAACCAATTCTGGAGGAAGTGCCACCGGATCATCCGATGAGAAGACAAGTGTAACATCGGTCTAACAACGGTCATATCTGACATAGTGACATAAGCTAAAGTGAACTTGACCGATGATAACTGAAGGGAGAGCATCAAATCATCCGGTGTTCGCAGAGTAGTGATGTCAGCCTACTTTTCCAACGGCTATTTCGTGGAGGCTGGCTATTTATACCCCTTCAACCTGCCTATTCGACAAGTCTTGACTACTAGACATACTCTACACATTCTCAAGCATTCAATATGTTGAGCTACCACTTCTAGATCATCTACACCACCTACACACCAAGAGATAGGCTAGAACTAGCTAGAGATAGTGCTTGTGTGCTTCCATTCTTGGTGAGTGGAATCTCTAGTGTACTGAGAGCTGTAAGAGAGTGTCCCTTGGTGATTGTAATTGAGAGAGACTTCCGGAGCTTGCCAAGACGATTGTGCAAGCTCGGAGGATCCAAGTTGTACAAGGCTTGAGCTTCACCTTGCCAAGGTTGGCAAACGGAGAAGAATAGTGAAGATCCCTAGTCTCGGTGACTTGGGTGTGGCTATATCCTTTGGTGGGTGCCACAACATGGATGTAGGAAGATCTTGACGATCTTGCCGAACCACAGGATAAATCCTCGTGTCTCCTCGGGAGTTTGCATTCTCTTCCTCTCCCTTACACTTATGCATTTCGTATATCGCAAAGTCACTATTTACTTGAATGCATAGGTTGTTTTCTTAGGGAATTGGGCTTTTAGTAATTAAGTTTTATTGCTTTAAATTTTTAAAAGAAGCCCAATTCACCCCCCTCTTGGGCACTCGATCCTTACAATTGGTATCAGAGCAAGGTTGCTCATTGGATCATTCTAGCTTCACCGCTAGAGAGCTAAAATGGATAAGATTGGGGGTTCGGTTCCTATCTTCGAGGGTAAGAACTTTGCCTATTGGAAAGCATGCATGCACGCTTATCTAGAGGCTATTGCTCTCGAAGTATGGGAAGCGACCCACGCGGGGTTTGGTGAGCACAATTATGTTGGTGATCAAATTAAGTGGGATGCCAAAGCTAGGAATGCAATTTATGAATGCATTAGTCAAGATGTGTTTGCTAGGATTGCTAGGAAAGAAAAGGCATGTGAAATTTGGGCTTGCTTGATAGAAATTCATGAGGGTTCTTCTTGTGTCAAAGAACTAAAATATCACATGCTTAAAGCCAAATATGATGAATTTAAAATGCTACCTCATGAAAATGTCAATGAAATGTTCTCTCGCTTGAATGTTCTTATTGAAGAAATTAATGCTCTTGGCATTGCTTCTCTTGGCAAGGGACTCATCAACCGCAAGATTCTCATGCTCCTTCCCAAGCCAAAGTACAACATCATCAACTCCATGCTTCAAAAAGAATCTCTTGACCACATTGAAGTTTCAGAACTCATTGGAGAGATTCACGCTCATGAGATGAGTGTACTTGGGATGATGGAGCAATCATCTTCAAAAACAATTGCTCTAAAGGCCTCCACCAAGAAAACAAGTCTTAAGAAGAAGAAGGTGGTTGAGCCTAGCTCAAGTGAAGAAGAGCAAGCATCAAGTGAAGATGACGATGATGAGCTTGCATTGATGATGAGAAAGTTCTCACGCTTGAACTCCAAGATTACTAAGAAGGGATACACCTTTGTTCCCAAGAAGAAAGCATTTCTACCAAGGAGAGATGATCACAAGACTTGCTACAATTGTGGTGATCAAGGCCACATCTCCTATGATTGTCCAAAACCAGACAAAAGAAGAGAGAACCACAAAAGTAAGCATCGCAAGCTTGAAGATAGTGAAGATGATGAAGAAGAGGTCAAACCCAAATCAAGATCCTTTGGGAAGAAGAAACATGACAAGGGCAAGAAGGCAAAGCTCTTCCCAAAGAAGAGAAATGGTGCACACAAGGTGTTCATGTGTGAGGCAAATGAATGGGTCACCGATGAAGAATCAAGTGATGAAGAGAGTGAAGCGGAAGAAGAAAGTTTGGCCGGCCTTGGCATTGCCAACAATGATGACTCACCTCTTCATCCACCACCCATGTGCCTCATGGCTAAAGGTAACACCAAGGTATGTGATGACTCTAGCGATGATGAGCTTTTCTCTGATGATTTAACTTCATTAATAAATGAATATCACACTATCATTAAGAGGGAAAAGAGTAAGGTTAAGGCTCTTGAAGAAACTCGTGCTAAGCTTGAGAGTGCTAACCTTGATTTGCTTGACAAGTATGAAAGCATACTTAAAGAGCATGACACGCTCAAATCCTATGTCAAGCAAGTTGAGGAGGATAAGGCTCAAATCAAGCTAAATCATCATGAGCTTGACTTAGCCCACCAAGCACTCTTAGGAAAGCACAATGAGTTGATCCAAGAGCATCAAATACTTAACCTTGCTCATAAAGCGCTTGATCAAGAATTGAAAAATATAAAGAAACAAACTCTTAATGATAAGGTATCCATTACTTCTCATGCCACTAATGTCTTGCACACGTCTTTGCCTTTGAAAGAGAACACTAGGGAGAAGGACTTGTTGGAAGAAATTGAGAGTCTCTGCACTAGTGTGGCTAGACTATCAAAAGGAGAAGTCAAGCACAAGGAAATCCTCTTCCAACAAGCAAAGGCCTTCAACAAGAGAGGACTTGGATCCTTCCCGGTGCCTAACAAAGGAAAGGTGCCCTCACCGAAGCTTAGAACAAGCTTCATCAAGGAAGTTGGTTCTTATTGCCAACATTGTGAGGTCACCGGTCACCATACAAGGGAGTGTCCTCTTCCCAACCGACCTTCTCCAAAATGGCCTACTAACTACAAGTCTACTTTCAATGATCATTATTATCTCTTGAGTAAAGTAGATGGCAAGGCGAAGGCAAGGTTCATTGGCAAGGACATAAAGGGCATGAAGGGGAAGCTCCCCAAGCAACTTTGGGTCCCAAAAACACTTGTATCACACATACAAGGACCTAAGTTGGCTTGGGTACCTAAAGTCAAAAAATGAATTCATGTGTGTAGGTGAACTACAAAGCCGGAGGAAAGCATTGGGTACTGGATAGCGGGTGCACTCAACATATGACCGGCAATGATGGTATGTTCACTACCATAGAAAACCCCGACAATCATGAACAAGTCACCTTTGGTGATAACTCTAAGGGTAAGGTAATTGGGTTAGGTAAAATTGCTATTTCAAATGATTTATCTATTTCCAATGTATTGTACGTTAAGTCACTTAGTTTCAATTTACTTTCTATTGCACAATTATGTGATCTTGGACTAACGTACACCTTTAGGAAAAATGATGTTGTTGTGAGTAGTGAAACAAGCAAAGAACTAATCTTCAAGGGATTTCGGCATGGACATCTCTACCTAGTAGACTTCTCCAACAAGGATGCTAGCTTGACCACTTGTCTTTTCACCAAGACAAGTTTGGGTTGGCTATGGCATCAACGCATAGTGCACATAGGGATGAGCAAGCTCAAGAAGTCATTCAAGCTTGGGATGATGACCCGCATGAAGGATGTCACATTTGAGAAGAACAAGCTTTGTAGCGCTTGTCAAGCCGGGAAGCAAGTTGCTTCACACCACCCAATGAAGACAATGGCGTCAACCTCCAAGCCACTTGAGCTACTTCACATGGACCTCTTCGGACCATCCACATATCAAAGTCTTGGCGGTAACCTCTATTGTCTTGTTATAGTTGATACTACTCTCGCTATGCTTGGACTTTGTTTCTAGGTGAAACTCCGGAAGTGTTCAAGACCTTCGCTAACCGCTCTCAAAGGGAATTTAAACTTCCCATCATCAAGGTCCGGAGTGACAACGACACCGAATTCAAGAACTACAACATTGGGGAGTGGTGTGACCGTGAAGGCATGAAGCATGAGTTTTCGGCCACATACACTCCTCAACAAAATGGTGTTGTTGAAAGAAAGAACAAGACTTTCATCACTCTTGCGCAGCAATGCTTGATGACTATGGCACGTCATAGAAGTTTTGGGCCGAAGCAATCAACACGGCGTGCCATGCCGCAAATAGGTTCTACCTACATTGACTACTTCAAAAGACCCCATACAAACTTCTCATTGGGAGAAAGCCCAACATCTCCTACTTTTGAGTCTTTGGGTGCAAGTGCTACATCTACCGCAAGAAAAGGCTCGGTAAGTTTGAAAGAAGATGTGATGTTGGTATATTTCTTGGTTATGCATCAAACTCAAAAGCATATCGAGTATTCAACCAAACCTCCGGTTTAGTTGAGGAAAGTTGTGATGTTGAGTTTGATGAAACTAATGGCTCCCAAGAGGAGAGTTTTGGTCATGATGAAATAGATGATGAGCCTCTACGAGAAGCTATGAAGAACATGACCATTGGAGACATCAAGCCTAAAGTTGAGGAGAGTCATGATCAAGGGGGGCTTCAAGTTCCAACATCAACACATCTATGGCGCCTCAAGTTGACGAAGAAGAGAAGGATGATCCATTGCCGACTCAAGATTCACAAGCCACACAACATCAAGAAGAAGAAGAAGTCCATGATCAAGTCCAACCACAAGATGAGCAACACGCATCACCACCGCCAAGTGCTTCACAACCACTTATGAGGCATGGACGCATCTCCAAGGCACATCTGATGGACCAAATTATCGGAAGTCCGTCAAGGGGAGTAAGTACACGTTCTCGCCATTTCGCTTCATTTTGTGAGCACTACTCGTTTGTTTCATGTGTAGAACCCACTCACATTGAGGAAGCACTCCAAGATCCAAATTGGGTGATGGCCATGCAAGAAGAACTTAACAACTTCATCCGCAATGAAGTTTGGGTGTTGGAGGAGCGACCCAAGGACAAGAACGTCATCGGAACAAAGTGGGTGTACTGCAACAAACAAGACGAGAACGGCGTTGTGGTCCGCAACAAGGCAAGACTTGTGGCCAAGGGGTTCTCGCAAGTTGAAGGACTAGACTTTGGGGATACATTTGCTCCGATCGCCCGGCTAGAAGCCATCCATATACTTCTTGCCTATGCATCACATCATAATATTAGACTTTATCAAATGGATGTGAAAAGTGCCTTTCTTAATGGTTACATTAACGAGCTTGTTTATGTTGAACAACCTCCCGGGTTTGAAGATCCGAGGAATCCTAATCATGTGTATAAGTTGCACAAGGCGCTCTACGAGCTCAAGCAAGCACCTAGGGCATGGTATGAACGACTACGGAATTTCTTGATCATGCAAGGATTCAAGATCGGGAGGGTGGACACTACACTTTTCACCAAAGACATCAATGGAGAACTATTTATTTGTAGAATTTATGTTGATGATATTATTTTTGGTTCAACTAACGAAGCTCTTAGCCATGAGTTTGGCAAAATGATGTCTAGGGAATTCGAGATGTCGATGATTGGAGAGCTCAACTTCTTCCTTAGATTCCAAATCAAGCAACTTCAAGAGGGAACCTTCGTCTATCAAGAGAAGTATACCAAGGACCTCTTGAAGAAATTTGAGATGGGAGATTGTAGCTCAAGAAGCACTCCAATGGCAACAAATTGTCATCTCGACGCGGATAAGGACGGTAAACCCATTGATCAATCCAACTACCGTTCTATGATTGGTTCATTGCTTTATCTTACCGCATCTAGGCCCAATATCATGTTCAGTGTATGCTTGTGTGCTCGCTTTCAAGCGGCACCTAAAGAATCGCATCGGAAGGCGGTCTTTAGGATACTTAGGTATCTTAAGCATACCCCTAGTGTGGGCTTGTGGTACCCTAAAGGTGCAAAATTCCATCTCTTGGGATACTCGGATTCGGACTTTGCCGGATGCCGCGTGGATCGCAAGAGTACCTCCAGTGGGTGCCACTTGCTTGGGCGTTCCCTAGTATCTTGGTCTAGCAAGAAGCAAAATTTCATCGCTTTGTCCACGGCGGAAGCGGAATATATTGCGACCGGTGCATGTTGTGCCAAAATTCTTTATATGAAGCAAACCCTTTTGGACTTTGGTATTAAACTTGGTTGCGTGCCTCTCCTTTGTGACAATGGAAGTGCGGTTAAGAGAGCTAAAAACCCCGTTCAACACTCCCGCACTAAGCACATTGATATTCGCCATCATTTCTTAAGGGACCATGAAGCTAAGAGAGACATCTCATTGCGAGGTGTTAGGTCCGAAGAACAATTGGCAGATATCTTCACTAAACTACTTGATGAGAAAACTTTTTCTAGGCTAAGAAGTGAGTTAAATGTGCTAGATGCATCGAACGTCATGTAAGTTGCCATAATCATGTAAGAATGCATCTCATATAGGTCTTGTCTAACTTTCAAAGAATAGGGGTGAGCAAGGGTTAGCTTGGCATGGAGGTTCTTTTGGGTTTCCCCAAGGCTTGGAGAGTGGCTCTCCATAAAGAAGCCTTTGAAAGGTTCAAACTTGGCAAGATAGATTTACTTTATGTCTTGCATGATGCCTGCCATATAGACTTGCACTCATATTTAAATTTCTTGCATTATAAATTGTTTGGCATTGCATACGGTAGATTGTCACAAAGGGGAATCCACCTCATGAGAAAGAGACTTGTTTGAAATGCAATATCTCAACTCATATGATGTGGGAAGAACAAAATGTTAGGTGCGTTAATGCCTAAAGGAACATGCTTTTAAGAGATAGAAGGCTTCACCCTCTAGCTCACAAAGCATGGGCCTTACATTTTATTTGGATAATTTCCTCCCTATTTTCTCGGTGTTCTATTTGCTTTAAGGCTTGGCCAAGTTATTGGCAATTAGTATTTTTGAGGGGTAAGGGGTTGCCCAAAAAGTCCTAAGACATGTGTTTCTCATTGTTTGTTTGTTTGGTCAAAGGACATATATGGGATGTTGCTATTTGGTAGTCATCGGATTATCCGATGCTCAGGTCAGACCATCATTGGATCAGTTGGTGTTCAAAAGCCAAGGGTCAGCTCAGTCAGTAACACAAATCAACCGATGAGTTCATTCTGAGAAACATCGGTGCATCCAATGTTCACATTTCTGGAACTGTGTTGAAATCCACCGATGCTATTCCCTTCCACGTCGGACCATCCGGTGTCAACGGTACCTTTTTGAATACCCTTATTGTGACATTCAACCGATGCTCCTATCTTTTAACGTCGGTCCATCCGGAGTTAAATTTTAAGCTAGAGTTTGGGACCCACCTTTTAAACGCCGCTCTGCCTCCTTACTTTCTCTCTCCCCGACCCCGACGCCTTCGCCCGACGCCTCCCCTGCCTCACGCCACTGCCGCCCTCTAGTCGCCGTCGCCTCCGGCCACCGCCGCCTCCGGTCGTCGCCGCCACCGCAGCAATGCCGCTGCCGCCGCTCTCCTCCACCGCCGCAACCGCTCCACCCAAGCACCGCCGACCGCCGCCTCCCATGCACCACCACCGCCGCCCCAGGCACAGCCGCACCACCGCCCTCTGCATCGCCGTGGTGCCTCCCTCTACGGCCACCACTACGCCGCTAGGGTTTCCGTCCACGACGATCTTCGTGTCGCCGTTCCGTGCGCCTGACATCGTTGACTTCATTCACGCGCATTGTCACTTGCCTCATCGCAATGGCTCGTGACAAGAAGGGAAAGGGCAAGGCCATTGCGGAGCCGGCCGCAAAGAAGCAAAAGCTGTCGAAGGAAGAAAAGAAGGCTTTGATGGCTGCTCGCGCCGCCGAGGAGCGAGAGCGTGGCCGAGGAGGATCACTGAGGATCTGCGAGGCTCTTCAGAGGCAGCCTCCCATGCCGGATGAGTCCGAGGAAGAAGAAGAGCCGGAAGTGCTGCTTGTTCACCGGCGCTCAGCCAGGACCCGTGGGGGTCATCCCGCGACAGTACCACGTTCGAGACCATCTGCTGCCGATCTTCGAGAGGACAGGGCAGCCCAGAGAGCCGTCTACGAGATGGACACCAACGTCCGTGTTGGTGAAGGTGTCCGATTGACAGATTACAGGAAGATGAAGGCCAAGCAGCTCAGAAGACTCAGATGGAGCGTTTTGCTTGAGGAGTGGTTCCCGCAGCCCAGAGAGGCACTTGTGGACAGCCGCTTTTGGACCTTGACCCAGGCGTCGCTATACGATACCTATAGACGCCGAGGCCATAAGCTCTTCCAGCACAACTTTCTGGATTGGGATCAGCTTGCCCTGGCAGCCGAGACAGAGATATGCCCCTACTTTGAGAGGTATAGAGGGCTGGTGGAGCTGATGTCCTACGAGAGGAGTGCCTACGTGGAGGACTGGGTCCGCGTATTCTACGCTACCCTCTACGTCTCTGAGGGCCGCAGATCTATAGACTTCATGTTCATGGGCCAGCACCATCACTTGATGAGACAGACCTTGGCACAACTGCTAGGAGTGGATCTCCACGACACTTGCCTGCACGAGAGAGTGTATGGACAGGCAGACCCGCCAAGGAGGCCGCTCACTGTAGGAGTGGCACCACCACTGGAGGAGATATGCTCTCCGTTTGCACCGTCTTTTTCTCCAGACCAGCCGAGGGTACCGACATTGCTTACTCCAGCTGCGCGCACAGTGCACCTTGCCTTGCACCGCACACTTTTGCCGAGGTCCGGATACCTAGAGGGGTTCACCAGCCTGCAGCAGACCCTCCTGTTCTACATCATGAACGGGATGGAGTTTGATATTGTGGACATCCTCATATGTGAGATGGAGGACGTGATCACTGATGGAGTTGGCATGATGAGGCAGCTTGTGTTTGGACACTGGATCAACTACTTGCTCTCCATGGTTGTTCCTGAGGGGTCCGCCGTGCGTGACAGTCTCACTGTCGAGAGTGTCACACAGTTCAGCCACTATCGTGCTCCAGCTCCTGGAGACCGCCGCCTTGGCCGTCCAGTTGAGCGTCAGGTCCGTGCTCGGCTATCCGAGGAGGATTGGTCAGATCTGGAGAAAGAAGATGAGATACTGGCTCAGGCAGAGGCTCAGGGTGAGGACCTTCAGCATATATGGTCCGAGAGCGACACGGATGACATCGTTGAGGAGTATTTCCCACCTTCTCCCTCACCCAGGCATCACGATACGGAGGCTGGAGGCTCGATTGTGCCACCCCCTACTCCACCTCCCGTCTTAGAGGCACAAGTCTCTCAGCCGTCCGAGCTTACTTCACTCCTATAGCAGATGGTTGAGCAGCAGCGCCTGGACCGGCTTGCAGCTGAGCAGGCCCGAGCTGAGCAGACAACACGTCTTTTGGAGCTCCAGCAGCAGCAGCAGACGCAACAGGCGATGATGGGCATCTTGGGGTTGATCACCAACCTCTACACCCAGACCGGGATTGCCCTGCCGTCGCAGCTGCCAGGCTTTGCTCCACCCCCGCCTGTCCTTGCTCCAGCTACAGCTCCAGTTCTAACCACTCCGATCCCGACGATCAGCATGTCTCCACTGCTTGCTCCAGGCGCACTGATCCACTCTCCGCTGCCGGCTACGACGTTGTTCCAGCAGACGTCGGCGTCCGTTGTCAGTGCCCCTCTTCCTACAGTCCATACCCAGCAGGCACCGACAACGGCTCCTACAGCCCCCTCCACTTCTACTCCAGCCTCAGCCGCAGCAGCAGGCAGCAGCTCCGATGACAGCACCCCCGACGGTGACCAGTTCGTCATCGCTCCGAGCACTCAGGGTTCTTAGGCACACGGCTTCCTTTTTGGTGTCTTGATGCCAAAGGGGGAGAAGAGTTAGAGAGGTGTTAGGGGAAGGGTTGCTTAGTCTCAAGGGGAGTCCTAGCTGTATGGGGAGTATCTATCTATATCTTTTGTAATTTGGTGTTTTTGCTATTCATTGAGTATTCATGTGCCACTTATTCTCTTGAGTTATTGATCGATTGAGCTTTCGCATTATTAATCTCTTTTGAGTCTTCAAGTTTATTATGCCATATCTTGTACTCATTGCATATCTTCTTGAGTATCGTACTATCAAATTCATTACTATTATGCTTCACTTGTTGTGTTGTCATCAATCACCAAAAAGGGGGAGATTGAAAGCACCTAAACCCCCGTGAGGTATGGTTTCGGTGATTAATGACAACCATTGGATTTTACTAATGAATTTGTGGATGCAAGGTCTCCCATATCACTCAATCAAATGAAATCTATATGAATATGAACATCAACTAATGATCATTGGAGACCCCTAAACAATCTTTTGATGAGATCAATCAATGTTATGAAGATTAGAAGTAAAAGCTCATATGTTAAAGTTATTCAACCATAATTGACAACACTCAATGCTTGACAATCATCAGAAGAATATTTACAACAACTGTCTAAGAGGTCAATCAACCAAAAGAATCACTTAGAACAACTCGAAGCAAACAAAATCAACTCACCGGATCAACCGATGTTTCCAGAAAACAACACATTGGTCGAGTTGGTTCAGCAGAAGAAGAAGACCTCAGAACCAAGTACTCACCGGATCATCCGATGATAAAAGACAATGTTACATCGGTCCATCAGTACATTAAGCAATATTCCTGGACCAAGTGTAACACCAGATCATCCGATGTACAACAATATACACATCGGTCAATCACTCCAGTAAGCATCAAGTCTGAACCAAGTCTGGAGGAAGTGCCACCGGATCATCCGATGAGAAGACAAGTGTAACATCGGTCTAACAACGGTCATATCTAACACAGTGACATCAGCTAAAGTGAACTTGATCGATGATAACTGAAGGGAGAGCATCGGATCATCCGGTGTTCGCAGAGCAGTGATGTCAGCCTACTTTTCCAATGGCTATTTCGTGGAGGCTGGCTATTTATACCCCTTCAACCTGTCTATTCGACAAGTCTTGACTACCAGACATACTCTACACATTCTTAAGCATTCAAGACGTTGAGCTACCACTTCTAGATCATCTACACTACCTACACACCAAGAGATAGGCTAGAACTAGCTAGAGATAGTGCTTGTGTGCTTCCATTCTTGGTGAGTGGAATCTCTAGTGTAGTGAGAGCTGTAAGGGAGTGTCCCTTGGTGATTGTAATTGAGAGAGACTTCCGGAGCTTGCCAAGACGATTGTGGAAGCCCGGAGGATCCAAGTTGTACAAGGCTTGAGCTCCACCTTGCCGAGGTTGGCAAACGGAGAAGAATAGTGAAGATCCCTAGTCTCGATGACTGGGGTGTGGCTATACCCTTTGGTGGGTGGCACAATGTGGATGTAGGAAGATCTTGACGATCTTGCCGAACCACGGGATAAATCCTCGTGTCTCCTCGGGAGTTTGCATTCTCTTCCTCTCCCTTACACTTATGCATTTCGTATATTGCAAAGTCACTATTTACTTGAATGCATAGGTTGTTTGCTTAGGGAATTGGGCTTTTAGTAATTAAGTTTTATTGCTTTAAATTTTTCAAAAGAAGCCCAATTCACACCCCTCTTGGGCATTCGATCCTTACAGCCGCCCTCGCCACCGCCTCCTCCCCAGCGTCGCCCTCGCCGCCGCCCCTGCCCCCTCCCCTGTGCTGCCCTTATCGCCATTCCCTTACGTCGCCCTCGCTCTGCGCTGCCCCATCCCGTGTGCCACCCCCTCTCTGCACCACCCTTGCCGCCACCTCCTCCCCTGCGCCGCCCACTCCGCTACGCCCCCTCCCCTGTGCCGCCGTCATCCCCAACAGGATGAGGGAAGAAGGTCGAGGCGACGCCCACCGGCCGGGTCGATGGCAGCGTGGTCGGGCATAGAGAGGCATCGGGCAAAGGGCGTCGCCACGACGAGAGAGATGGACATGGTAGAACCTGTTCGTTGGTCAATTACTGTATTGTTCGTCGGTGTCTAGATCATCATCGTCATTAACCATTGAAGTTGTTGGCTCATCGTCATCCACCACCACCAGCGCAGGCCCAAGCGCCGCAGCGGTGGGATCTGGCAAGCCGTCCAAGTGGAAGAGCTGGTTTCGAAGCACGTTGTGGAGGCTGTCAAAGAGCCTCTTCTTGACAGAGTCCATGGCCCACTCGAGGCAATGGAGCAGCTAGGTGGCATTCTTATTGTACATGAACAGGCCATTGTAGAGGTCGAAGCTATCGCTGCAGGTGTTGTCAATGAGCCACAGTAGCGTGTCGTAGCCCTTGGCACTGATGGGCGTCGGCTTGAGCTCCAGTAGTGCCAGCATCCGCCCGGCCGTGTGGGACAGGAACTGCGTCTTGACGGAGTGCTCGTCGTGCTCAGCGCAGGGCATCTCCACCATCTAGCACCCCTCGCACGCGAACATGCCGAGGAACGCCCCCGCGTAGGCGCGGTGCGCGAGGTAGTTGTCGCTGACGCGGGCCCTGTTCAACATGAAGGGGAGGCTAGCCCAGCCGTTGCGCGTCGACTCCGGGTCGAACATGAGGTGCGTGCAGATGATGTCCAAGTCATCTAGGAGGTTCTCGAGGAGGAACTTCTTGGGAAACTCTTTCATGGAGAGCACGTCGGCGAAGAGGGTGTTGTGGCCTGGGCGATGCCTTACGAAGCCCAGCGACGACGTAGAGCGCCGATCGGAACAAAGTGATCCGGCCAGTGACGGCGAGGCCCAGCGTGACCACCGGGTTGATGTGGCCACCGGACATGTGGAGCCCTGTGGACACCATGACGGGGTCGATGGGGGACTGCCTCTTCCCCTCGCAGTGGATGCTGGTGAAGATGAGGGTGCTTCCGAGGTACAGTTGGCCCTGCCCTTTTGAATCAGCATCGACGGGGTTAAAGGCGGAGGCCATGGCTCCTCTCTTCTTCATTTACTCTCTCTCCTCTCTCTCCCTCTCTCCTCATCTCCCTCTACTTGTCCCTCTCACCTCATCCCCATCTCCCTTTCTCTCTGTATCTCTGTCTCCCCCTCACTCAGTTCCTTCTTCAGAGCCAGTGCAGTCGGGTGACCCCACTTCTGGGTCACTTGCTTTGGAGCAGGTTCTACAATAGTGGACTGAGAAGCCACTACATGCCTCCTCCTCCGGCTCTTGCGAACCCAAATGATCGGATCGTTATTCATCCGATTGGCGATAGGTAAGTAAATCCCTAACAATTCAATTTAGATACTTTTAGACTTATATATATATATATATATATATATATATATATATATATATATATATATATATATATATAATTGAGAATCATGTATCAGGACTTGGGAGGATGCTTCGTTCACGGGCCATGGAAGCCACACGCTGGTGAACAGTGTCCTGGGCCGTTTAGTCCGTTTGCACTACCCCGGTGTAGTGAACGGATGCGCTGTCACGTCTTGGGATGACTACTATAGGGCCCAAGATATTCTTCACGGCAACCACCAGGAGGCTGTTTGGCAGGACTTCATGGTAAGTATGAACAATACTTGTGTAATACAAATCTAATATAGGTTACATACATTTACTTGTATATTTCTTTTTCAGACACGATATCGTTTGGAGAATGAGGTCGAGCAGACGGATCACTCTCGTCTCGTCTTCCATAACTACGCCAGGAAGATCGTGACACAATCATTATCATCGACTCGCATTCAAGCTACGACCGTGTACTTCATGTTGCATCCAAACGAGCGTGTGTCGGGCGACACATACTTGACGGAGGCCCAGTATGCAGAGGTAAAGTTTTTATTTTACTTTGCTTCATTATCTGATTGTGATCAATATTTCATTCAATAATAAATTTGTGCAGGTCAGCGTAGCGTGGCTTGAGAGCAGCCCGGACGCGTACCGTGGCCTGTGTGCTCTTTGGGCGAGCGAGGGCTTCCAGGCACTTTCTAAAACCCGTCGAGAGGGTAGAGGGACGGAGGGAAAACATCGCTTGGGTGGGGACGGCTACATACACCTCGCTAAATGGATGGTAAGTGCTACTCGCATTCTATTAAGTAATTTTATAATCTTCATTGTGCTAACATGTATCGAACGAAGCACGAGAGCGGTCAGCAGCCGGCACCTATCGAGGTGTGGAAGAGGGGTCACTTGGGAAGTGACCCGTCGCAGCCTGACCAGCTGTCTTCTCAGACGGCGACACAGACTTTGGTGAGTTATTTTTTCACTTTAATTGAATTCTTTTTAATAGATCTAATGATGTTATTTTTCTGTATTTTTGGGCAAAGTACGGTGAGGAGGCGCAGAGGATTCAAGGTGAAGAATTCGATTGGTAGAGCATGCCAATCATCCCCGAAGCCGCGTATCTCGAGCGTGCCAACCCCACATACAGTGAGCTTTGTTATTTTTAATTTTCTGTTACCAACTTTGAGATACAAAATTTTAATAATCTTACTTCGTTGTGCAGGTTAGCCATCTTCGATGGAGTGGTCGACTCGAGGCAGGCGCGGGCCTCCTTGAGGGCTTCTTCATCGCATCAGGGCGGGTCCAACAGCAGTCGTGCGAGCCGAGATCTGGAGCTTCAGAGTCTTTGAGAGGATATCCAGAGGACTGAAGAAGCGCTCAGGGCGAGGGACAAGGCGCAGAGGGCTAGGGACGAGGCACAAAGGGCTACAGATGAGGCACGAAGGGCTAGGGACGAGTATCAAAAGCCGTTCATACTACAGATGCAAGCTGCCATGCAGGTACATTCTAGATGTTGTACTTAACATTTTTAATATATAAATGACATGTATAATGATTTGCTTTGTGTTTGCATGCTATGTTTCCATGACAACCGTCTGTCCTTCCGCAATGGGCGCTGCCAGCGATACAGCAGCCGCTGGTGCCGACGACAGCAATCCAGGTACAAAATTTAGTAAAATATGCATTTTTACTTGTAACATGTCTAACCACACTTGCACATCACAGGGATCAGGAATGGAGGTTCAAACTCCCTCGTCTCAGATTCTGGCGCTTGGACGATTGTAGGAGGACTTTTCGAACTCTGGTGGCAGCGGACAGGGTAGCGTCTAAGAGTCAGGTCAGCTCCTTGCTTGTTAGTTTCAGTTTTAAGTAAACCAACAGTTTTCTAGCTAGATAGAACGACAAACCTTCTCCATGGAACCCACACTTGTCCGCAGCAGATACTCATAACGCATAGTATACAATCCAAATTGTCAAAACATTCTGACATAAATTTATTTAGGTAGCATCTGATAGGAATTTCATTAGAATTCAACTGTGATTTTACAGGAAGCATTGCACTAATTGCTTCAGAAATCATCCATTACAAGGGGATAGTATTCTTTGCTCTCTAGTATCAGAAATTATCAGTGTCTCGTGTTTTGTGACTCTAACATGACTGATCATGTGCAGCAATATAATCTTCCATCACCATATCAAGTAGTTAAGGAACCATAATTTGCTTATGTGCATAAATGCTCACACTTCATCTGATAACATTTTGAATAAATGTGTTCAGATATAAAAACGTAATACCATGAAGCAATACACATCACTTGATTAATTGATATATCGTATGTACAAGCAGTTTTCTAGCTAGATGGAACGACAAACCTTGCTGCTGGCTGAAAATGCTAGTATCTTTTTTTGAACCAACAAGTTCTCATATGTGAGACCGTGTAACTACTAGCTAGCAACTAAAGTGTTATCTCTTTTACATGAATTTCGAAGGCGAGGAGGCAATGCCAGTGCCAGAGCCGGAAGCTAGGGACTTCACCAAGCTCTTTATATTTTGCGGTTGTATTTTGCTTCGTCAGAACTCGCAAAGTGTGTAGTGGCGTGTGTATAGTGTTTTGAAATGCTGATTATGATATATATGTCTGTTTTGAAGTGCCTGTGTGATCTCGCCATCGAGCCAGGGCAGTATTTTCTGTTTTTTTAAATGCATAACTTATCGATGACGGTTTCTGGGCAACCGTCGTCGATACTGGCAAGTTATCGACGACGGTTGCCCAAATACCGTCATCGATAAGCGTCCAGTATCGACTACGGTGGCCGTTATACCGTTGTCAATAAGTCTATTATAGACGATGGTCCGTGCCACCGTCGTCGATAAGCTTCCCCCCGCTACCACGTGGACGGAGGCCCTTATCGACGACAGCTAAATTCGGCCTTCGTTAATAAACTTATAGACGACGGTTACCGTCGTCGATAAGCTTATAGATGACTAATAGTCGAAGACGGCCGGAAACAAGCGTCGATAAGGTTCTACCATCGTCGATAGCTTATAGACGATGGCATTGTCCTTATAGACGACGATTTCTTGCCATCGTCTATTATCGCGATTCATGTAGCGTAGGAGGCCACTGTGAAGTTTACAACACCGTCCTTATAACAATGCATGTCGCTATCATATGCTCTTGCTCTATTGTGTTCATGTCCTCCATTTGTGCTAGCAGGCTTGTAGACTTGTGGATAAATAAAGCACAACCTTCCGTACCAGATAAATATGTTGAGTGACAGCTGCTCCTGAGCTTTTCAAACTTTGGCCGGCTAATTACTCATGAGATGTCAACATTTTATTATTTTCGTTCTTGTATACGCCATAGATTAAGAAATTTATCAAAAAAGTGTGTTGGAACTAATCCTTGTTAGAAAATAGGAGGCAATTTACTGAACAATTCCAGAAGAACACGAGAAAACCAGCAACGATCGGCAGACAGACGGGACGAAAAATAACACGTACCGATTTGAAGCTGAACGCACCACTTTAGATCCGACGGCGAATAGCCGCTGCAGGCGTTGGTGACGACGTTGAGCCGCAGCTCCCGATCTCCTCGGTAGACGAGCCGTGGTGAAGAACGCGAGCAGTCGCGCGGAGCGCTTCCCAAAAACCTTATTAGCCCTCTCCCGGTGCAGGATCGCAAGGGCGAGCGGTTCCGGAGACCTGCTCTCCCGATCGTCGGTGCACGCCGGCGCTCGAGATGGAGTAGACTAGAAGGTGGCGCAAGGAATGCGAACGTGGGAACGATCTGCTTGTGGGATGCCCTGTCGTACTACGGATGCCCGTATTTATAGAGTCCTAGGAGTCGGTTCGTATGTGATCCGGAGGGTCCAGATCCGAACTGACTCCGCAGTCGTAGACGCATCCGTCTCCAACGACTTGGACTCTGACTCGGTAGCCCCAAAAATTCGGAGGCCCAAAAGCCCAAAGCCCAATTTAATTTTCTGCAAAAATATAAAATTTGGGCTCGGCTTGAGGCTCAAATTCACACGAACACGCGCGCGCGCGTGTGCGGGGCGGGGCGAGGCGAGGAGGAGTAGCGCGCATGGGCCGCCGCTCTCTTCCTCTCTTATCTCTCACTCAAGGAGTGGAAGAGCAACCTCCCTTATATGTAGGGATTGCTCCACTTCCACTTCCCATGTGGGACTAAACAATTAGCACCACTCCCTCTTGCCCTAATGGGCCTTTGAGATTTATTGGGAATTAATTCTAAATATTATATGGGCCAAGCCCATTTATTCCAACAATCCCCCACCAGATCTCAAAGCCATTAGGAGAGAGGTCATTCTCGTTCCTTGTTTGATATACTAGTGTTTTCGATAGAGACTGTGAAGTTGAACTTCTGCCTAGATCCTCAAGTTTCATCAGGTCACAACTTGAACAATAGACTATGCCTTGAATTGCAAGTTTTGTGTGAACTGACTTCACCCAAAGACCATTACCAGTACTTGACTGCCAGTAGTCTACTCCGCGGGTGGAGCATATACGTCGTACTACCCGATCTCTTTCATGAGCTTTCTAGAGATCACCCAAATCTCACAGACTGTGACGTTAGACAGTCGGAGCTCATATAGGTGTGTTTCCTTTAAGACTGCCCTGTAGGACGGCATCTTCGCTACACATAGCCAACAGAAACACATTAAGGCAAATTACCAACCTGCCTTACAGTTTGAGAGTACAAGTGTGCATCTTCATATAGAGAGGGTATAAAGGAAGTACTCTCCTCGGTGAACCACTAGCTTGTTTTCCTATGTCCTAATTCACGGGATCTCTGATCACATAGGCTGGGTTACTACTATGGTGTCACATCAATGGGTCTCAAACCCATCTCTCTCGATGCACTTTCTATCACATTACGTGATAGACCCTTTGTAAAGGGATCTGCCAGGTTTTTGTCTGTTTGTATGTATGAAACAGTAATAACTCCAGAGTTCCTCATTTTCCTGACAGATTTTAAACATCTCTTGACGTGTATTGATGATTTTGCATTATCCTTAGAACTGGTCACTTTGGCAATCACCGTCTAATTGTCACAGTTCATAAGGATTGCCGGCAATGGTTTCTCAACTATAGGCAAATCCATCAAGAGCTCTCGCAACCATTCTGCCTCTGCAGTGGCTGTCTCTAAAGCAGTGAGTTCTGCTTCCATGGTTGACCTCGTCAAAATGGTCTGTTTGCAAGACCTCCATGATATAGCGCCACCAGCTAGAGTGAACACATATCCACTCGTGGCATAGAGTTCATCAACATCAGAGATCCAGTTCGAATCACTATAACCTTCAGGCACGGTCGGATGCCCAGTATAGTGAATTCCATAACTCATTGTACCTCTCAGGTAGCGCATAACCCTTTCAAGTGCATGCCAATGATCTGTACCCGGGTTTGACATGAACCTGCTCAGTTTGCTCACAGCAAATGAGATATCAGTACGGGTTGCACTAGCTAGGTACATGAGTGAACTGATCATCTGAGAATACCTGAGTTGATCTCTTGACTCTTTCTTGTTTTTTCTAAGTATCACGCTGGGATCACAAGGCGTTGGAGAAATCTTGCTATCCATAAAGCCGAACCGGCTCAAGATTTTCTCAACATAGTGAGACTGACTTAAAGTAATTCCACTCTCATCCTTATTCAGCTTGATGTTCAAAATAACATTAGCTTCTCCTAGATCTTTCATATCAAAACACTTTGATAGAAATGACTTGAACTCAGAAATTATATTAATGCTCGTACCAAAAATGAGTATATCATCCACATACAAGCATAATATAACGCTATCGCCCCCACCTTGGCGATAGTACACGCACCGACCAGCCTCATTAATGAAAAAGCCCGCAGACATCAATGTACTATTGAACTTGCCATTGCTTAGGTGCTTGTTTTAGGCCAATACAAGGATTTTAACAATTTGCACACATTTGTCTCTTCACCTTTTACTACGAACCCATCAGGCTGTTCCATATAAATTTCCTCTTCCAACTCTCCGTTCAGGAAAGTTGTCTTTACATCTATTTGATGGATGATTAGACCATAAGAGGCAGCCAAGGAAAGTAGTACACGAATTGTCGTCATTCTGGCGACAGGTGAATAGGTGTCAAAATAGTCTTCACCTTCCTTTTGAGTATAGCCTTTTGCAACTAGTCTTGCCTTGTACTTTCCAATAGTACCGTCAGGCCTGAGCTTCTTCTTGAACATCCACTTGCAGCCTACTGGTTTGCACCCGTATGGCCATTCAGTTAACTCCCAGGTTCCATTGGAAAGAATTGAGTCCATCTCACTATTAACTGCTTCTTTCGAGTCATCTGCATCAGGTGATGCATATGCCTCTGCTATGGATCTAGGAGTATCGTCCACAAGGTACACAATGAAATCATCACTGAAGGATTTTGCAATCCGTGATCTCTTACTCGACTAAGTTATTTCATTGTGTTCCTCCTCTGGGACATTCTCAAACGGTGTATCAAGAAACTCGCTAGTTGTGGTGGATTCAGGACAAATTTCAGAAGAGATCCTAGCAGTGCTATGCATAACTTTCATAGGAAAAATATTGTCAAAAATGTTGCATCACGAGATTCCATAATAGTATCGACATGCATATCAGGTACCTCAGATTTAACTACAAAAAATCTATATGTGATGCTCTGATGAGCATAGCCTAGAAAGATACAATCCACTGTCTTTGGTCCCAGCTTGCGTTTCTTGATAATTGGAACATTGACCTTTGCCAAACATCCCCAAGTATGCAAGTATGAAAGTGATGGCTTTCTCCCAACCCACTCCTCATAAGGGCTTTTCTCTTTATTCTTGTTTGGCATGCGGTTTAGGACATGACATGAAGTCAATAGAGCCTCCCCCCACCATGCCTTAGATAAACAGGACATGTCTAACATGGCATTCACCAAGTCACACAATGTGCGGTTTTTCCTCTCGGCCACCCCGTTTGATTGGGGTGAATAGGGAGGTGTCCTCTCATATATAATACCGTGTTCCGCACAAAAATCATCAAATATTTTGGGAAAATACTCACCACCACGATCTGACCTAAGATGTTTGATCTTTCTCTCTAATTGAGTTTCTACTTCAGATTTATAGATTTTAAAGTAGTCTAAAGCTTCATCTTTAGTTTGCAACAAGTAAACATAGCAGAATCTAGTAGAATCGTCTATTAATGTCATAAAATATTTCTTTCCACCTTTTGTCAACACACCATTCATCTCGGATAGATCAGAATGTATGAGTTCTAATGGTGCCAAGTTTCTCTCCTCGGCTGCCTTGTGAGGCTTTCGAGGTTGCTTTGACTGCACACAACTATGGCACTTAGAACCTTTGACAATAGTGAATTCTGGAATTAATTTGAGACTAGATAGCCGATTCATTAAACTAAAAATAACGTGACATAAACGAGAATGCCAAACACTTGCATCATCATTAATACCGCCACAAATATGGTTCACTGACTTATTATTAAACTCCGAAAGAGATAAACGGAACAGGCCTCCGCATTCATAGCCTTTACCAATAAATTGTCCATGCTTAGACACAACTATTTTATTGGACTCTAAAACTACTTTAAACCCATCTCTGCATAGAAGGGTACCGCTAACAAGATTCTTGTTCATAGTAGGGACATGCTGCACGTTCTTCAGCTGGACAATCTTTCCCGAAGTGAACTTCAGATCGACCGTGCCAACACCATGAACAGAAGCATGTGACCCATTCCCCATTAGGACGGCGGAATCCTGGACGAACTGGTAAGAAGTAAACATAGACATGTCAGAACATACATGAACATTAGCACCCGTATCAAACCACCAAGATGGTGTTTGAGAAACAGAAAGAACAGTGAAGGAATTATCGTACCCATCTGCATTGCTGGATGTCACGATGTTGACATTCTTTTTCCTTTTGCGATCTGCCCTCTTAGGACAGTTCTTGGAAATATGTCCCTGCTCCCCACAGGTGTAGCAGCAGCCATCATTGGCTTTGTTTGACTTCTTCTTGAAAGCAGTAGTTTTGTTTGGCTTGAATAGAGACTTGTTCCCTTTATTCTTGACATAGGGTTTCTGCACCATATTAGCATTGGCACTAGTTTGACCCTCGCCTCCTTTCTCAGTAGCGTCCTTAGCCCGAGCCTTCTCCTCAACATCAAGAGATGCTATCAGGTTTTCAACTGATATTTCCTCTCTCTTGTGTTTAAGGGCTGTGGCAAAGTTCCTCCACGATGGAGGTAACTTTGCAATAATGCACCCAGCCACAAACTTGTCGGGTAAAGGACACTTAAGAATATTGAGCTCTCTCGCAAGGCACTGTATTTCATGAGCTTGTTCAACTACAGAACGGTTGTTAACCATCTTGTAGTCATGAAAATTCTCCATGGTGTACAGTTCAACGCCTGCATCGGCTGCACCATACTTAGCGTTAAGTGCATCCCAGAGCTCTTTCCCATCTGTGACTGTCAGATAGACATCACAGAGTTTATTATCAAGAACACTTAAGATGCATCCCCTCAGGGCAGAATTGGCTTCCTCGAACTTTGTCTGTTCTTCAACGGACAAAGGACCTTGAGGCCTGCCCTCGGTTACCCTGAAGATCTTAAGCGATTGGAGCCAGAGCGTGGCCTTAACTTGCCACCTCTTGAAGTGCACGCCAGAGAATTTCTCTGGCCTCAGTGCATCGACTAGAGTCATCATGTTCAACTCAGGAAATTGCCGAATAAGGTTTTTGGATTGTTAGAAAATAGGAGGCAATTTACTGAACAATTCCGGAAGAACACGAGAAAACTAGCAACGATCGGCAGACAGACCAGACGAGAAATAACACGTACTAATTTGAAGCCGAATGCACCGCTTTAGATCTGACGGGGAATAGCCTTTGCAGGCGTTGGTGACGACGTTGAACCGCAGCGCCCGATCTCCTCGGTAGACGAGCCGTGGTGAAGAACGCGAGCAGTCGCGCGGAGCGCTTCCCAAAAACCTTATTCGCCCTCTCCCGGTGCAGGATCGCAAGGGCGAGCGGTTCCGGAGACCTGCTCTCCCAATCGTCAGTGCACGCCGGCGCTCTGGATGGAGTAGACTAGAAGACGGCGCAAGGAACGCGAATGTGGGAATGATCTGATCGTGGGATGCCCTACCGTACCGCGGACGCCCGTATTTATAGAGTCCCAGGAGGCGGTTCGTATGTGATCCGGAGGGTCCAGATCCGAACTGACTCCGCAGTCGTAGACGCGTCCGTCTCCAACGACTTGGACTCTGACTCGGTAGCCCCAAAAATTCGGAGGCCCAAAAGCCCAAAGCCCAATTTAATTTTCTGCAAAAATATAAAATCTGAGCTCAGCTCGAGGCTCGAATTCACACGAACACACACGCGCGCGCGGGCGTGTGCCTGGCGGGGTGAGGCGAGGCGAGCGAGGAGGAGGAGCGCGCGTGGGCCACTCCTCTCTTCCTCTCTTCTCTCTCACTCAAGGAGTGAAAGAACAACCTCCCTTATATGTAGGGGTTGCTCCACTTCCACTTCCCATGTGGGATTAAACAATTAGCACCACTCACTCTTGCCCTAATGGGCCTTTGAGATTTATTGGGAATTAATTCTGAATATTATATGGGCCAAGCCTATTTATTCCAACAATCCTAGTCGTGACTTGGTAGTTTCAGTTGGTGAGAATATATTAGCGCCGAAGCTCATGCAACAGACCGCGTTGAGCACAACGTTGAGCATGCGTGGGTCAAATAACGGGCGGGAGTAGCCCGAGTTTATTTCCAGATTTTGTGGATCAAGAGTGAGCACGAACTCATGTTTATTTTCCTATTCGAGCAGATCATGTAATCACTTTTGTAATTGGTTATCGAAGGTGTAAAAACTGAGTCTCTTTCAGAGCTCAAAAAACCCTGTTCTTCGTTGATCGCATAGGATAGCGAACACTATATTCAACAAAGTGATGCAAGAATAGCACCACAAAACTCATGTTGTATCTTTGTTACGGTGTATAGAAACAGTAACATTAGTGTAGATAAGGGTTGAGCACAAGCGGTTAGGGGTACATATATGAAGTCTGAATGAAACATAAATTGTATCTCTTAGTACAAAGACAGAAGAGTTGATAGATTACAATTCGGTGATAAATATAATCCACCAACAACCAACTGTGACTTATTAATAAAGGTATAGAGAGATTTGTTAATGGTTTACAATGATGTGAACATTCTATAAATCTCTCAATCATCTGACCTCAATCAAGCGGTTTCTTCTCCATCTTCAGTATGAATTATGTAGCCTTCTGGCAATAACTCATATATTGAAGCCATGAATGTGAGCAGGGTGCACATGAAACAGGACCCACGCTATTGATCACATCTTCCAAAATAATATGAGAGACAGAATAACAAAAACAAAACTAACTTGACCATCCAAGACATATATCCATATAACCCTAATACCATGAAAAGAAAGATGAATTGCTGCATTAAGCTGGTCCCACCCTCCAGTCTAGTCACGCGGTTGTGGTCTGTATGTTGGAGACCCAAAGATAGAATGCGCAGACGGTCTCTGTCCTGCTTTGGTGGAGCTTGAGCAAGATCTCGATGAACTCTGTCGTACTTGTACGCTCGCCAGCACTACAGGAACCCAATTTATTTTCATGGGACAAGAACTCACGAAATTATACTTAAAACCCATGAAAATAAGTATTTCCGTGGGCCTGGTCGTTATTTTCGTCCGCCTCTGGTCGACACACACATTTTGACGAAAATATCCCTATTTTCTTTGGCCGTTCATGAAAATAAATATATTTCGTTGGCCAAAACAAGCTGTCGAAAATAACAGTAGTTTTGTCGACGTCAAAGGACACACACGAAATTGTTCGGGGAGATATTTTTGTGGGTCGTTTTTAATCTGAGGAAAATTTTACTATATTTATGCGCTTTATGTCGACTCACAGAAAAGGTAAACCATATTGTCGTGCATCTTCCACCGGCTTAAGAAAAAAAGGGCAAGTAATTTCGTGGGTTTGCGCTAGCTCACCAAAACAATATGGTAATACTTTCATGGGTTACACGTCACACACGACAATAAAATGGTTATATTTTTCATGAGCCACACCAGAGCTCACGAAAATACCTTACATTTGCAGTCTAAAAAACATGCTTAATTTTTCATTTCCAGCACATACATAAACTGAAATATAGTCAATAAGACTCATATTTGTAATAATCACGACACATAAAGTACATCGCAATTCACAACCATGTTCTCATCCATATTAAAATGATGCAGTTCATACATTATTCCAATGTTTAGAGTACAAAATCCACGAGTTCAAATATCAAAGCGTCATAGAACACATTGATAAAAATTCAATGGACAGTTTCTACAGGACCAAAAGGAAGCTAAATTGACACAAATAGCAGCTACTTGCAGCAGTTGACAGCAGATGCAGCAGACACAAATTGAACTCCCGCTCCACTGACTGCAGGAACCGGGCAGGATTCATTACCACCATCCACGGCAGCTGAACCAGCCTTGACGAAACAAACAGATCATACGGCCATACGGCCCGAGACTCCACCATCAGAAGAGAAAATGATTGATGAAAGTCGTAGCTACATTGCATACACTCTTTCCTTCACTGCTACAATAAGCCTCATCGCAAGCGGCTCTAAACCTATTATCACACGCGGTTTCTAAAACCGCCTGAAATGAAGAGATTGTGATAATCTGCAATTTCACGGGCGGAGAAGTAAAACCGCATGTGAAGACACATTATCACATGCGGTTCTGTACTTAGGCTAGCCGTCTATGAAGACATATTATCACAGGCGGGTCGTGCAACATATATAACCGCCTATGATAATTGTGTTATCATAGGCGGATCTTGACCTACGTCAAGCCGCCTATGAAGACAGTTTATCGCAACCGGTTTGTACCATAACAGTAACCCCCTATGATAATTAAGTTATCACATATGGTTCTTTACCTATATTTAACCGCCTGTGATAATTGTTTTTTACAGGCAGGTCTAGCTGTTGGTAAATAACCGTCTATGATAAGGTATAACCTATGCAGTACTAGCTGCTGTTATTTTAAATTTCCAGGTCAATTCAATATAATCACATAAGTCAATAATTTCATCACAGAAGTCAACAATACCATCACAGAAGTCATCTCACAGAAGTCAATTTCACTAAAACAATATACATATGTACAAGTTACACATACAATTCATCTCATAGTTTACAAGTTTTCACTAAAAACTATTTCTATTGGCATAGTCGTAAAGTTCTGGCACATCAACTATTGCACCATTCTCATCAAAGAACCCCCCTCTTTTGTGCAAAATTTCGTGACGCACGAATTGACACAGTTCAGCAGCAATCTTGTCGGCTCCTCCACCAAGAATACTTCTACAAACCGGTCATTCTTCGTTCACATTCTTCGTGTGTTGCAATGAAACACATAACAAGGTTTAGAATATGTTGGTTTGAACAATCTCAAAGTATAGATCAAAGTGAGAGTATATATGAATTTATTTGGTATTTTTGGAGCAGTTATACTATGAGCAATTGAATTTTGAAGTTGGAATCAAAATATGAAAATAATATTTCTGGTAATATTGAACAACAGAGAATATAAGTATTAAATTATGCTAGTTACAATGAAAATGAAACTCAAAAGTAAGAAAATAAGATATCGACATTAAGGATAACTTACATCCTCACAATTCACTCTATATTCGCCGGCGGTCCGAAGATGCTTGCATACATAATACCCGCATAAGACACTCGCAACAGGCTGCTTTGGACAAGCATAATACGTTTTACTGTCCAATGCATTCGTATTAGGAGGTCTCTCACTGCCAAACTGTTTAGCGTAAAACCGCCAAGCGCTATAATACAAGAAATGTCATATAAAACTTGTCAACACATTCTAAATATGTGTAAATTAAAATTATTGAATAAACATACACTTTCAAAATGGAAAGGAAATCTTTGTAACGATCTGGTGGGTAATCGTTGAGTCCAAACTGTTGCCAAACCCTATGTTGGCTTGATGAAGATCATTATGTAGTGATTACTGCAAACATACAAACACACATGTTAACAATTAGCAATAATTGCTATTTCAATGTCATGTGTCGAACTTACTCGAAGTGGTACAGAGCCTTTACGTGGTCCTTGCCGTCTCTGTTAAAGTTAAACATTGCATGTCCTATGTAAGCTGCAACTTTTGTCCTTCTATCCTTCTTAAGTTTTGCTATTGATGTTTCAATTTTTTTTTCATGTGCTTGAACTGTGTTGAGTCTCGATCCGCCTTGACGTTGAATAGCGTCTTTGCAATTCGTGTAGGGTCAAGGATACCTGTCTTGCGTTTATATTTTCATTATCCATGTATTGCATCCTATTGAAGAAGTCCAGAATTGTTATAATCTCATGAAATGTGTATGCGTGTAGTAAAAAAAAAGCAAATGTAAAATATTAGAGGTACTTACAAGCACCAGACGAGTAGCAGGTTGATTTTGAGCATGCTCCGATGGAAAAGAGTATGCAACTCTTCAAATAAAATGACTCGTTTATCTTCTCCAGTGCTCCAGAATGCATCTTTTGGAATACGAAATGTGACGCAAGAAAGATCAAATTTTGTGCTGGCAAGGATGTACCACTCGTGCTATCTTTTGAGCGGGGCAGGTTGTTTGCTAAGTTGTATGGATGTCAATAACGGCTTCCCATTCTCAAATTTAGGAGGAACATCCTCAAGCTTGTATATTGGAACTCCTAGTTTAACTAAAGTCGTCCGCCGATTATACATGACACCGTCTTCTTCCCACTCCTCAGTATCTTTTAATACTGGCTCATGAGAAGAACAAGATGCACTCAATTTTCTAATATTTTCATTCATAGTTTCCAAATACTTTGACACTTCTGATGAAGGTTTCTTAATTTCGTATGAGCTAAGTTTGATAGGCACTGATGATCGAGGAGTAGTCGTCGGAAGTTGGACACTGGCTTGTTGCTGAACCTGTTGTTCAACTGATTGCTCTTTACTCCCAGCTACTGGCTCTAGTAGTACTTCAAGCAGTTGCTCATCTGGTTGCTCTTTACTTGCAACAACTTGCTCTGGTACTGCTTGAAGTTGTTGTCCAACTTGTTGCTCTTGGTTATCTTTACTAGCAAGGTTACTATCATCCTTGCTGAGACATAGGGAAGTGGATCTTCCTGGACTGGGAGTGGATCTTCCTGGACTTTCGCCTTAGAAGACGGAGTTGCAGTGTTTTGAGATGCGACGGGGCTAGAAATTGGCTCATCGTCCAACACGATATCGTGTCAGCGCCAAAGGATAAATTGGTTGATAGCCTGTCCCAGAGTCACGATCCCCTCATGTGTGATGTGTTCTATTTCACAATCTTGGGTTAGTGGAAGTTACTCTCAAAGGTTAGAATTTTGCTTGAAGGAACATGCAGGAGGAGCCCCTCTTAGAGCAGCTCGACTTATGTGTTAGCAGTCTAGATTGGCTTACTTTGTACCCTGAAACTATTATGTTTCCACTTGTCAGATCTGTTTCAGATAATATATCATATCCAAATTGACTCAAATATCCCAAAGGCTCAGTTGTTTAGATTTGAGAACCTCTGGATCGAGCAACCAGATTCCTTTAATCTTGTGGAAAGAGTATGGAGTATGATGAGATTATTGACATTCTTTTTTTTTAAAAAAAAAGTGATGGTAAGGCTCATGAGTTAATATTAACTCATCAAGTATGATCAAACTAGTAATGAAGAACTAACTTTATTCAACTAATTAATTAATCAACTACTCCCACTACTTGATACATAATTTGGTTTGGACAAACCAATCTGTTAATCCAGTGCCTATGATCATTTCATAATTCAATCATGCCAAAATTATATAACATGTCAAATTACTGCTATCAGCAGAAAATATCCAGTTTTACAAGCAGGTTCAAAAACAATTGAAATTGATAATGTGTAATGTTCCTCATATTTGGCGGCACAACCTAACTGCAGCCGGCTTAAACGACGTGACCCAACAACCCTCTCCAGGCTCCAGCTAGCTCATTTGGTGCCGTGACTAGATTATAAAAAACGACTTATTGGTTCTTCTGTATCCAAGCAGGGTCGACAACATCGTCTCCCAAAACATAGTATCCACACAACACTTTCCCAAATTTGCTCTCTACAGCCAAAGAAACTCATTTCATGACATGGTCTTCAAGCACCAAAAATGGCAGTATTGCAGTTAGAATATCTAACAAGTTCAAGAAAATGTTTAAAGGAATGGAAAAAGTGGAGCATGTCAACCAATGTAACACCCCATGGTCACTGCCTACACCGCAACACATGCCTAAAATTAGTTCTAAAAAACGTCAAACATTTGGGATGCAAGAAATATTTACTTTTAGAACTATATTTACCGAACCCTAACCAAGGAACCCTAACCAAGGGGGGAGGCAGCACGGGGACGGAGGAGGGAAGGTCGAAGGGTTTAGGGTTTACCGTGAAGATCGGCGGCGACGGCAAGGGCTTCGCTCGGCGTACCTGGAAGTGGCGAGGGCGAAGCAAATGGAAAAAGGCGAAGCTCGGTGGCGACGGCGAAGCTCGGCGACGATGGCGAAGACTTGGCAACAAACGAAATTTTGGCAGCCTGACGGCGTCTAAGTGATTTCGCCCGGGTTAGGTTTTTCCAACGCAGCTGAGGGGTATATATAGACACCTATCTTCTCAGGCGGATTTGAAGTACCAACCGCCTGAGAAGATGGTTATCTCAGGTGGGTGGTAATTACAAACTGCTTGAGAAGATGCAATTATCTCAGGCGGTTGGTAAGTAATACCTGCTTGAGATAATCTTTTTCTCAGGCGGTTATACAGTACCAACCGCTTGAGAAGATCTTTACGTAAGCTTATTTTCATTTATTAATATTCTTTTTCTCTGGCGGTTATTCAGTATCAACCGCCTGAGAATATCTTTACTTCTTCTTAATTAATATTCTTGATTAAATGTGGGACCTTTCAAAAGCCCAAATTCCACTTTCTTGTAATATGATTGATTATTAAATGTTACCATTAAATTTCACTTCATAAAGCCTTTGAAATTGGTGAGAACATAAAACACATATAACAATTGCTATTTGTCATTTTTCTATCTCGATGAATATAATAATTTTTTTCATTTATTTTTTTCAATGGACATTTTTACTCATCATACCAACCTCTATAATTCTTTTAAGATTTTTTTAAAATTTTTTGAATCAATGTGTGTTCAAAATTTGATGAATGCCTCATATGTATATGAGCATTTAGTTAGAATGATGGATAATTTGAATTTTGACATGTTGGAATGCTTTAAAAAAATTAACAAAATTCATACATGTATAAATAATACAAATATATTTATACAAACCAATTTCAGTGAATGATCCTTTTTTAGGAGATACACAAATGTGAATAATATGTGAGTATAAATTAATTTGATATTTACCAAAACATTACAATGTCAGCTATACAAGTTTTAAAATATTTGGTTCAGGTGGTAGATGTTAATTTTTGAAAAATATAGAAGAAAGAATCGTCGAATTTGGACTCAATTTGCATAATCTATACATGTTTGAGTATTTATATCGGAATCTAAATAAGAAAGAAGCAAGAGAAAAGAAAACTGAAGAACAGGCTCGGACAATTATCTTAGGCGGTTGGTAAGTAATACCCGCCTGAGATAATTTTTTTCTCAGGCGGTTATTCAGTAGCAACCGCCTAAGAAGATCTTTACTTCTTCTTAATTAATATTTTTGATTAAATGTGGGGCCCTTCAAAAGTCGTAATTCCACTTTCTATTGTAATATGATTGATTATTAAAGGTTACCATTAAATTTCTCTTCATAAAGCCATTGAAATTGGTCAGAACATAAAAAACATATAACAATTGCTATTTGTCATTTTTCTATCTTGGTGAATATAATGATTTTTTCATTTATTTTTCCAATGGACATTTTTAGTCATCATACCAACCTCTATGAACTTTTTCAGATTTTTAAATTTTTTTTTGAATCAATGTGTGTTCAAAATTTGATGAATGCCTCATATGTATATGAGCATTTAGTTAGAATGATGGATAATTTGAATTTTTACATGTTGGAATGCTTTAAAAAAATTAACAAAATTCATACATGTATAAATAATAGAAATATGTTCATACAAACCAATTTCAGTGAAGGATCCCTTTTTTTAGGAGATATACAAATGCGAATAATATGTGAGTATAAATTAATTTGATATTTACCAAAACATTACAATGTCAGCTATAAAAGTTTTAAAATATTTGGTCCAGGTGGTAGATGTTAATTTTTGAGAAATATAGAAGAAAGAATCATCGAATTTGGACTCAATTTGCAGAATCTATACATGTTTGAGTATTTAGATTGGAATCTAAATAAAAAAGAAGCAAGGGAAAAGAAAACTGAAGAACAGGCTCGGGCAATTATCTCAGGCGGTTGGTAAGCAATACCCGCCTGAGATAGCATTTTTCCCAGGCTATTCAGTACCAACCGCCTAAGAAGATCTTTACTTCTTCTTAATTAATATTCTCGATTAAATGTGGGGCCTTTCAAAAGCCCAAATTCCATATTCTTGTAATATGATTGATTATTAAAGGTTACCATTAAATTTCACTTCATAAAGCCTTTGAAATTGGTCAAAACATAAAAAACATATAACAATTGCTATTTGTCATTTTTCTATCTTGATGAATATAATGATTTTTTCATTTATTTTTTCAATGGACATTTTTAGTCATCATACCAACCCCTATGAATTTTTTCAGATTTTTTTTAAATTTTTTTTAATCAATGTTTGTTCAAAATTTGATGAATGCCTCATATGTATATGAGCATTTAGTTAGAATGATGGATACCTTGAATTTTTACATGTTGGAATGCTTTAAAAAATTAACAAAATTCATACATGTATAAATAATAGAAATATGTTCATACAAACCAATTTCAGTGAAGGATCCCTTTTTTTAGGAGATATACAAATGTGAATAATATGTGATTATAAATTAATTTGATATTTATCAAAACATTACAATGTCAGCTATACAAGTTTTAAAATATTTGGTCCAGGTGGTAGATGTTAATTTTTGAAAAATATAGAAGAAAGAATCATCAAATTTGGACTCAATTTGCAGAATCTATACATGTTTGAGTATTTATATTGGAATCTAAATAAAAATAAGCAAGAGAAAAGAAAACTGAAGAACAGGCTCGGGCAATTATCTTAGGCGGTTGGTAAGTAATACCCGTCTAAGATAGTCTTTTTTCTCATGCAGTTATTAAGTGCCAACCGCCTGAGAAACAGTTAATGTGAAAACGTGCGCCTATATAAAGACCCCTCGGGCACCACAGAAAACCTAGCCCTAGAGATTTTCCATCGACGCTGCCAGACTGCCAAAATTTTCCACCGTGCACCGCCCGATACTGCATTCATCAGTTGATCAACCTTCGAACAGAGAAAAGGTTAGAAGAGACTTCTTCTTCACTATCATGTTTTTAATTTGTTCTTTTTTTTTCACAGTTTCATTTTGTTGTGTTTGCATATGCGTCCAGCCCCCCCCCCCCCCCCCCCCCCGCCCCAACCACTTGAGATTTGCAGTAGATTTGAATAATGAAAGGTTGAAAGATGTAGTTTAGTCTCCCATTGAGCTCACCCATGAATTTTACAGAACAAGAAGTAGATTTAAAGGATTAAAGGTTGAAGATGAATACAAGCACATCACGTGTTCGATGAAATGTTTCAATGAATAAGCATAACGTCAAAAATCCATTATGGCCACTAGGAAGCTTAAAAAATTATGAACAAATTTTCTTGGAACTCTTATGAACAAACCTACATGATACCAGTATACACTTATATGATACATGCTTGTTATGTCTCTGTAAATTCATTTTATAGAAGACCTTTAGGTCATATATGTGGCCAAATTTTGTAAATCTTGCAAAAATCTGTTATTGAAGCATGAACCGTCGAGCGTAGATGTATAACATACCAAGACCCGATCCTATGTACATTCATAATGTTGCAAATTTTATTGAAGCATCCAAGAGACATGCGAAGTTGCAAAAGATAGATAACATATTATGTCCATGTATCGACTGCAAAAATAAGATTGCTTGGATAGATACTATAGTAATCCAATCTCATTTGGTGAAAATAGGTTTTAAAAAAACTACACAATATGGACAGAGCATAGTGAGTTAGATACACATGAAGTGGATAAAGATGATGAGAGAGGTTCAGATGACGATAATGTTCATATCAATGATGGTAGTGACAATCAAGATGGTGATGATGATGACGAGTTCGATTGTGAGGAGATATTGCATCACATTGGACCATATGTATTGACTTCGATGGGAGCAAGTAAAGATTTAAGTAAAATGAAGACATTGCAGAATGCGATGACAGAGCTTTTATATGATGAATCAAACGGTTGTGATAAAGAGTTTACTACATTGCGTGCAGTCCTAGAACTACTCAAGTTGAAAGCTACACACAGATGGTCCAATTGTAGTTTCTCTGATCTTTTGAATCTTTTGGTCGAAATTCTTCCAAATCCAAATAAACTGCCCAGAAGGACTTATAAAGCGAGGAAACATTTTTGCCCGATGGCACTAGGTGTGACAAAAATACATGCTTGTGTGAACCATTGTATTATGTATCGCAAAGATCATGAGCTCGCAACTAGATGCCCCATCTGTGGTGTCAATAGATATAATAAGGACTACAATCACCAGTATGTTACCAACATGAAAAGGTCTCAGAAGAATAAGAAGTTTATTATTGGTCCTGAAGGTGACGATGACGATACTTCTGGCGATGCAGACGAGAAGAATAAGAGAAAAATTCCTGCTTTGGTGATGTGGTACCTTCCGGTAATTGATCGCTTGAAGCGTTTGTTATCAAACCCTAGGGAGGCTGAACTTATGCGTTGGCATTCCGAGCAGCGCAAGAAGAATGAAAAACATATTTGACACCCTGGTGATGCACTGCAGTGGAAAATTTTTGATATTCAGTATCCAGAATTTGCAAAGGAAATCAGAAATGTAAGGTTTGCCTTGGGTACAGACTGAATGAATCCGTTTGGTGAAAAAAGGAGCATACACAACACATGGCCCGTGGTCTTAACGATGTACAACCTACCGACGTGGTTGTGTCACAAAAGGAAATATATCTTGTTATCTGTTCTTATCCAGGTTCGAAACAACCCGGTATCAAAATTGATGTGTTCTTGGAACCTTTAATGGAAGATATGGCGAAATTGAAGGGGTACGTACATGGGATGAGTACAAGCGGTAGTATTTCACGCTAAGAGCGATGATATTCGTTACCGTGTATGATTATCCCGAACTGTTCAATTATGGAAGGATACACCACTGAAGATGTGAATTGAGAGTTGCGCTGATTACATCAAGGATACACCAGTACATGAGGGTAGACTGCGTGGGAGAGGCAAAGTGGGTAAGAAAACTTTTATCGTTCATGATTACAAGAATGTACACCGTGCAAATTTTGGTGTACTACAACAGCTCGCAATAGTTGAATCATACATTGAGGAACACCAAATTGAGCTTCGGAAAAAAACCAAGACCGCACAAAGGACTGGATCATGAAAGAGCACAGAAGATGTTTTACTGAATAGTTAATGGACAAAAATATACCATACGGAAACTCTATAGAAGAGGCAACAATGAAGAAGTTAGCTTCTGGCCCATCTGCTTTGATGACATCATGGCAAGCATATGACATCAATGGCTACACATTTTACACTGAAGGAAAAGATGGTAAGAGTGTTGCACAAAATAGTGGTGTTCGTATTGAGGCTTATGATTCACAAAGGCAGAAGACCACATACTTCGGGTTCATAGAGGAAATATGGGAACTTGATTATAGCGAAAGAATTGTAATGCCCATATTTAAGTGCCAATGTGTCAAACATCCTGATGGTGTGAAAGTGGACAATTACGGGCTGACACTGGTAGACTTGAATAAAGTGGGTTATAATGATGACCTGTGGATTCTCGCTGATAGTGTTGCACAAGTTTTTTATGTACAAGATCCAAAAATTGAGAAGATGCACGTAGTTGTTTCTGGAAAGCAAAATGTTGTTGGGGTAGAGAATGTGGGAGATAATGAAGAGGAATATAATCAGTATGAAGAGATGTACCTTTTCACCGAACCAGAAAACATCAAGCGCATAGAGAGAAGCATTAAAAAGATTTAAAACCCTATATGCGAGAAAATGTCAATGCTGGAAAAAAATGTATGATATATATTGTATATATTTGTATCCACTGAAATCAACTTAGAACAATGTTCTATTTCAGCTTTAGATAGCATGTTTCCAACATTATTAAATTCAGCTTCTGTAGAGAAGACTAATTTGAACAAGTGATCCTTTTCGGCTTGTTGACTATCATATTTATCACCTTCACCTGTTCCATAATTTATCAAATTGTATGTGTATATAAATTTCTTCGGACCTATGATGATCAGGCTTGCCTTCCAACAGCTTGGTTCCAAACAACATTTAGAAGCACAACTCTTGAAGCTCATGTCAAGCTAATCCCTTCACAGCAAGCTCTTGTAGATGCAAGTAACACCCGAGACTGATCATTTGGATTGTTAAAAGCTTCAATTGAAGTCTGATGATACTTCCCATCCATTTGAGGGCTTGTTTGGATAAGAGTGGATCCACTTCAATATAAGTGGTTTGAGGAGAAAATTAGTTCATTCTTCATTTCAATCCACTTCAATCCAATTAGATTGAGTACACCCAAACAAGACCTGAATGATTTCTTTCTCTTCTCTCCATTTTAAAAACTTACAAAGATGCTACTTTATTAGTTCTAATGGCTGAATATATTGACTACAAATCATTACCATCTCTCTTAGTGCTTCACACAAGCGACAAAGCGAACAACTTCAATCACATATCTTGTTTTTACCCTTTTCATAGGAATTTGACCTTAATCTTTCAAGCATAGATTTATCAATAAATGAAGCTTCCTTATCAGACATGTTAATGGCAGTTACAAGTGAAGGGTGTGTCGAAGCTAAAGAAATCTCAACGGCACTGAAGACAAAGAGATGTTGCATATGAGTGACAATGTCCAGGTTAGACAACATGAAGCTATGATGGAAGCCTTTAACAACATGAAAAGTCATGCCAAGGTTATGCTTGCATCAACCAAGGCATGTTGTGAGGGCATAACACTTGTTAGAGCATCACGATTATGCTTGCCCCAACAAGTGTTATACCCTCACAACATACCTTGGTTGATGCAAGCATAACCTTAACATCACTTTTCATGTTGTTGAAGGTTGCCATCATAGCTTCACGCTGTCTAACCTGGACACTACTACTCATATGCATGATCTCTTTATCTTCAGCCCGATTCAGATTTCGTTAGCTTCGACACATCCTTCACTTATAACTACTATTAACATATGTGATAAGCAAGCTTCACTTATTTGATAAATCTATTCTTGAAAGATTAAGGTTAAATCCCTATGAAAGTGTAAAAACAAGATTTGTGATTGAAGTTGTTCGCTTCCTTGCTTGTGTGAAGTACTAAGAAAGTAGGTACTAATTTTTAGTTAATATATTTAGGCATTAAAACTGATAAAGGAGCATCTTCCTAAGTTTTCAAATGGACGGGAGGAAAAGAAATCCTTCAAATGGATGGGAAAATCCTTCCAAGGATCGTCAGGCTTTAAATTGATGCTTTCAACAATCCAAATGATGAGCTACGGGTGTTACTTGCATCTACAAGATCTTGTTGTACAAAGATTAGCTTGACAGGAACTTATCAGCATCACAGGCAGTTCCTAATTAACAAGCAACCTGTGAAAACAATGACTTTCCTCAAGCGGTTCTTCAATAAACACCGCTTGTGATGATTGAACAAGTACATACGGTTCTTAAACAATGATCGCCCGTGAAAATCATGTATTTACCCAGGCGGTTGTTAATTAAAACCGCCTGTGATGTTTGCTACATCACAGGCGGTTCTTAATTTATAACCGCCTGAGAAAATATTGTATTTACCCAGGCGATTGTTTCTTAAAATCTGCCTGTGATGTTCTGTCATCACAAGCAGTTATTGTATCATTTGTCATCACAATCGTATTTTTTTACGGACCGCCTGTGTTTGAAAAATCGAGGCGCCTGTGAAAATGCTTTTTGTAGTAGTGCTTTTTATTGGAAAAAAGTTAGGGGATGGTATATAACGTATGTCTCAGTTCACTAGAGGAATTCGTCAATAGGGCGTTGGCCATATGAGCGTCGGTTGCCTATAGAAACCAACAACCATAAGCTAAAAGCATCGGTCAACCGACACACTTAGCCGACAAAATAGTTCGAACACCTTTAACTTGTAAGTGCGTCGGAGCTGACACAGCGACATCCAACGGCTCTCTCAAATAGTCTGAATCAGGTTCATTGTTCTTCTTAAAACACTCAACATACTTTTGTTGTGATACATTTAGTTGACAGATTAATGTAATACAAGATAAATTGAGTTGATGGATAAATTCAACAAACATCAACATACATACCGATTTCTTTGTTGATGCCTCGTCACACAACTCCTTCGGGCGATTTGGGTCTAGACCTTTGTACCCCTTAATATAAACCTCGAAAAATGTAGGAGGCGTACCGATTTCGACTGTCTGCAATATGAAAATTCAAAAATTTAATGAATACAATTAATTGAAGCAATCTAAGTATGAATATAAGAATTCATACCATCCTTTGTTCCATCCACACATAACCATTCAGCCCGAAGAAGTGCTTTCCTGGCTTGCTCTTCCGGTTTTTCGGTGTCTATCAGAAATATTTCTGACCTCAGCTGAACCCTAATACCCGCATAACCACTCCCAAGCCTCCATATTCGCACAAATCCAGTCCACATGAGTCTACAAGTACTCCTCCCTAGTTAGGTAAATTTTGGCTACTTCCTTGTTTGTCATGGGTTGGAACATCACCGTCTTGTAGTATATGGTCACAACTTTGATCCGTGCCTCAGAGAAGGAGTCCTTGACACATCTTTTTGCTGCATTATGAAAAAACGAACAAGCATATGCTTGACTCACACCCTCCGCCAAACGAAACATACCCTACATACAAGTAACAATTAATGTAAACCAAAATAAGATGCAATGTAATGAAAACAATCAAAACAAACTTACCCAGAAGATCTCCCAAACTCTGTCCTGACATGTACCCGAATCGCCGTACTCTTGAAGCGCATAATGATCCCAATTATGCGTTGCAATCCTTTGATCATCCACTAAAACCATCCCAGGATAGCAAAACCGGACGGCGTTTCCCAACTCGGTGTTCACAACTCGTCGAGGCCCCTTGCCACTCCAACCAAGCTCGACCCAGCACCTAGTACCCTTCGGCTTTATAAAGATGTTTACTATATTATAAACATATAATTAGTCATCATATCGCAAATGCCAAAAAGGAGCAATCACATGCATGATACGAACTTTTAGTTGATTTAGATGAAAAAACTATAAGCCTTTTTAATTCATATCTAAAAGATGTAATCACATGATCTGAACTTGAACATGATATGAATCACATTATATGAATCACATTCAATTTATATAGCTTAATGGACATGAATCACATTCAACTCTAATCACATGACATGAATTTGCATAATGATAAAGCATTCATTTCACGAGTTAGCAACCATATCATATGAATCACATTCAACTCTAATCACATATTTGCAATGCACCAACAAATTAGCAAATATTTTACCTTCACTTAGAATCAGTTGAATCGGATGGGAGGAGCGGGGGGCTGAAGGGGGCGCCGACCACAAGGGGGCGTCGACAGAGGGGTGGACAGGGGTGCCGGGCCAGTGGCCGCTGACAGAGGCGCGAGGTGCTGACTGCGGGGGTGAGGCGCACGGGGGTGCCGATCGGGGCGCCGAACAGGGGGCCGGACGGAGGTCGAACGGGGGAGGCGGAGGGGACGCTGTTCGGATGAGGGCACCGACGGGCGGGGGCACCAGCGAGGCAGCAGGCTGGCAGCAGCTAGTGGCAGGCTTGTGGCAGGCGGGGGCTCAAGCGAGAAGGCGCGGACAAAGTGAACGGTGCCCGCGTGGCAGAGAAGAGTCGAAGGGTTTAGGTTTTCGAGTGGGGCCAGCTTAAGAGCGTCGGTTTGGGCCTGGCCGACGCTCTTAGAGCCTGAGCCAGTCGGGCCTGCCGTATAATTGTCGGTTGAACCAACACATTTAATAGAAGCGTCGGTTTGGCCGATGCATTTAATATGTGCATCTGTTTGTTTAAAGGAACCAACACATTTAAGTTATGGGTGTCGGTTCCCTTAAACCGACACTTTTAGTCGCATTAAATGCGTCGGGGCCGATGCCTCTAATTAAATCGATACCTTATTCATCGTTTCCTGTAGTGGTTAGTGGTTCCTGGGAAAAGAATGTTTGTGTAAGTCAAGTCATGCTATAAACTTATAATCTATCCACAAATGGAACAAACCTTCTAAAGTTCGGCATCTTCACTGAGCACATATCGGCTTCATGGGCACAATATCTATGCCAAACACACCTCGAGCACAATATATGGTACACCTAAATATGATCCTCCAAAGTTCTGTAACATGTCTAGATCGTCTCATGATGCTACTAGGGGTTGGTGGTTTGTTGCTTCTCATGCTAGCTCAATGGATAAACTGTGTAAAATGCATTTTCCATTTCTGATGAGGATAATAAAATAGCTCTTTCGAGGGTGGTAAAGAAAATAAAGATCTTCACGTGGCTTATATTTCGGGACCGGCTCAACTCACGCAACCTTCTGAAGAGAAAGAACATAGCCATTGATGGGAATGACTACACTTGCGTGCTCTGTGTAGACAATGTGGAGGAACTCACTTACCATCTCTTCTTTAGCTGCTCCTTCAGTATGACATGTTGGAACGTTCTTGGGGTTCATTGGGATCATGACATCCCTTTCTTCGACACTCTGCAGAAGGCCAAGCACAGCTGGAGTCGTCGAGCCTTCATGAAAATCTTCTCTATAGCGGCCTGGGAGATTTGGATTGTTCGTAACAACTTCATTTTTAGAAACTGCCCCCCTACTGTAAATGCCTAGAAAAGATCCTTCATTGCATCTACCAGGCTTCAAGCTTGTCGCTTTAATCTTGAGGATAGGGTCTGGGTGCTCCCGTGGCAACAGAGCTTGTAAGGGATGTTCCTCTCTCTGGAACACCTAGTCAAGTGCTGCTGTGCCTTTGTAACTTAACTCTATTTCGCTTTTTAATATTATTTCATAGCTGACGGGGTTCTCCCTTGCAGTTTTTATTGGTAAAAAAAGAGCTCTTTGCCTTAGATGGCTCTGGTTTTGTTGGAATAAGAAAGCCAGACCGTGGAAAGCGATGTTTAGACATCATGATCACATTGACAAACAACTTTTCTTTGCTTCCACCATTATTACGGTCAGTAACGGCAAGAATACTCCGTTCTGGGAAGGACGCTGGCTTAGTGGCCAAGCTCCAAAAATTCTTGCGCCTAACATGTTTTCACAGGCACGGCTCAAGAAGCAAACCGTGGACAAGAAACTGTCGAATCTTAACAGGATTAAGAACCTTAAGTCCCTGGACAGCAAAGAGCTAATGGATGAATTTGTCCTTCTATTTCAATCCCTAAGCGAGGTCACCCTAACAGGGGAAAATGACACTATAATTTGGCGCTGGACACCAAATGAAAAATACACTGCAGCCTCAGCCTATGATGCCCAGTTCATTGGAGGAGCTTCATCCAGTTGGTCACCATCACTTTGGGCCGCTAAAACCTAACCACGGTGTCGCTTCTTTGCATGGCTCCTAATGCACAACAAGGCGCTCACAGCAGATAATCTTACGAAAAAAATGGCCTCATCAAGTAACCTGCACACTATGTAACGTATTTCCGGAAACCGCAGATCATCTACTGGCCCAATGCAAGTTTATTGAAGCTTCGTGGCATAACCTGACTCAACTGCTACGACTCCCAGCTGCGTTTCTTCAGGTATTCTCGTTCGTAGCATCAGGGTGGGTGCGATATATATTATAGATTCCTGCCCCAAGATTCAATGGAACAAAACGCTGAGATATCTATTTTATTTCTGGTGGTAGATTTTGAAGGAACGTAACAGGCACATTTTTCAACAAAAAGAACTACCGTACCAGCAAGTTACTCATGGCAATAGAGGATATCCGGTCTCATTCAGTAGCCACCTCCTGTCAGAATCAGTTGTTTTGCATCCATTAGACTGCTTTTATTTCTCTTTCTGCTTGTTGCAACCTGCTAGGCGTTGTACCCTTAGGTTTTTTCTGCTTGATGTAACCTGGTAGACGATGTACCCCTAGGCTGTAATCCTTCTCTGCTTAATACAAAGGTAGACCTCTTGCCCCCTTTAAAAAAAAGATGAGGATAATAAAAAATTGCGGGTCAGTAGGTGTCTGGACTAGTGATTTTCATATATGTCACAATATAATTTCACATAGATACACTGTTAGTTGAAAATGGGCTTCCTTTAATTCAAAATGCAAATAATTTAATTTTAGAAGATAAATACATTATGATGAAACCTTGATCTTACCGTATCCTATACTTCTAGGGCACGTGTTAATAATTATATGACTGTTTTTAGTTGTTAAGATGTTACATATCACACTATTGCATAGATCCATATATCGAACATGGCAGCATGGTCACACAAATAACACAGATTATGAACTATATTTGCATATACAAATTCCTACCTGAGGAATTTTGACTATTTTTCAGAGAAGGAACATCCTCACCCGGTTCCTATGGCATGATTACGGTCAATCCCAGTAAAAGAATGCCCTGTATTGATTGTGATGCAACAGAGAATTATTGCATGTGAGGATTCCTGTGGAAAATAAGGTCTGCATCTGATGAAATGGGTGAGAGTCCACTAGCTAGACTGCTAGATGACTGATTTCATGAGGGTGCAGGAGGAGGCGAGAAGCATGGATCAGATTGTCATATATCTCACAATATAATTTCACCTAGATACAGTGTTAGTTGAAAATGAGCTTCAGTTAATTCAAAATGCAAATAATTTAATTTTAGAAATTAAGTAAATAGATTATGATCAAACCTTAACTTATCATATCCTATTCTTCTAGCGCATGTGTTAATAATTATTCCTTAAGAACATGATGAAAGGGCTGAAGTTATACAAATATCCCTTTGACTTGAATTCTTAAAAAAAAAATCGTTCATCTCCTACAACATCAGTCAGAGCAGACGTCGACGACACTTAGTGTTCATTTTAAATCATACATCAAAAGAAAATGAAGGATATATTATGATACTATGAGCTTTGGTATAAACATGTTCCACAGACGTAGATACGCTTATGGGTATGTTTTGCAAAAAGGAACAAAGTTACTGTTAAGGTTATATTGTCAAAATAAACAAGGGTATATTGGAAGATGGACAACGGCCACCTGAGAGGCGAGCTTGGCGACTGGAGAGCGATCCCCTCCCCCCACGATCCTAAGCCCATCTCCAACCAGATCCAAACCATTCATCAGGCAAGAGATCCCAAGAAGAGTGCGCCGCACTCTTCCTGGAAGCTACTTCGGAGGAACTCGACAAGAGCGCCTCGGGTGCGAGAAGATGGAGGGGCGAGAGAAATCGAGGCAGATCCGAAAGATCCAGCAGCAAGAGGTTTCAAGTCGCAAGAGACAACATCAAGGTAGGCTAATGAGCTTCTGCATTCCGATTTTGAAGGTAATCTCTCCTCTTCCCCAGTTTCTTTGGCTCCCAAGGGATTGAACCTTCCAAGCAGATGCTCCAAGACTTCAGGGGAAACAAGAGTAGAACAGAGCATCGTGAGTGCTGACGGCCAGCGCGAGACCTACTTGAAGGCTACCGTTCAGGGACCACAAACTATCACGGCTGGACGTCCCCGTGATACCCTGACGGCATGGCCGGAGCATGGCCGGAGGGTGAGACTCGATTGCAGACCTCAAGTCGCCGTCTTCCAACCAACGGAACCTCCAGCTTCCTTGGGCCGTGACGTACTCGACTTGGGCCGACCCACTGTGAAGACATTCTCCAAGCCCAATCGACGTTGGCAGAAAATTGATTAAAGATTCAAACGCCAAGCCTTGGAAAAGAGCATAATAGTTAAGACGCAGCAGCGACTTTCGGCGCCGGGGATAGCGGCAGAAGAGTCTCGTCCGAACAGTGAGGCAGAGGGTTGGCAAGTAGTAAAGGCAAAGCAATGGTGGAGAAAGCAGTACAAGAAGCAGACTAGGCAGACACAGAGTAAGTCAGTGCATAATTTCAAGGCTTGGTTGGTAGGAAGATGTATTAACTGCCTAGCAAAGGACCACTACCGTAGACACTGTCATGCCCCCCCCCCCCCTGTGTGGTGGTTGTGCGGACAGAGTGGTCATATATCTCGCAGCTGTAAGAAAAACTCCGCTTCCAGCTCACCCTCCAGCCCACTCGTTGGAGTGTCTACGGGGGCCGCGATGGAGAGAAGGCAATCCCTCGGTAGTTCGTCCATAAACTGGAAACATCGGAGAGCGGAAGAACGACAAGCTATGTCAGAAGAGCAGAGGAGAACCCACCAACGCTCTCCGATGCGAGAGCATGCAACCCGGGAGCAGACTGTCGACCCCGACAGGGACACACCCTTGGAAGAATCGCAACGGTACGCTCTCCTATCAATGGTGCTCCATTGCATGACAGGGGGTGCTGCAAGACCCCCCTCTGTTGTCTGCTCCTTCCTGTGCTCCCCTTGCAGAAAGGGAGATGGAGTCGATGATCCTCTTCCCTGGCAACCCTAGGCTTCGACCAATGGTGGCGGAGAAGACGGTGTGGGTACCTGAAGAGATGATGAGAAAGAGAGACGTGCTCACTCACACAATGCCGTCCTGGTCACTGAGCAAGGACCTCTGGGGGTCGTATCCAGGGAGGAACTCGCTGAAGCCATCTGCCAGCACTTCCGGATCAGAAGGTATGAGTTCCATGTTTTTCGCTCTCATCCCAATCCATTTATCTTGGTCTTCATAGAGCAGGCCCTACGAGACTTGGTGCTGGCAAGAAGATACATCAATGATGGCCCCCTCTCCTTCCATTTCCATGAGTGGAGTGTGGGACGTTTCAGCCAGCACACTAGCATCCCATATCACATAAAGATAAGCATTGAGGGACTGCCAGAGTTTGTCTGGTCTGCGGAGGTGGTAGATAAGATTCTGGGAGACCATTGTGTAGTTCATCATGTGGATATGGCCACAAGAAGACGAGAGGACCAAAGGGCCTATGTCTATTGGGCCTTCTGTGCTGATCCAAGCAGGATTCCCCATATGGTTTACCTGACATTAACAGATCAGAAGGAACCGAGGAGGGAAGATGATGACTTTCACTTCATCAGACCGCGCAGTATGCAGATGGGCCATATCTTCAAAGTGTTGATCCACTTAGACTCAGTGGAAGATCTGAGCTTCTACCACTCCTCAGCTGCTGAACTAAGGGCGCAGGGGAAGGTTCCTTATTATAGACCTTTCACATGGCAATTTGGGAGGCCAGATGGCGATCTGGAGGAAGGAATCATAGCACAGCAGGAGAGGTACTGCAGAACAGCAAGGGCAGTTCGTCGTCACCCTTATGATGACGAGGATGGGGATGAGGGTCGACGTGAAAGAGGAAGACGGCCGCAGAGGCTACTAGGAAGGGTATCACGATGGATCAATAACCGAACCAAAGGGAAATCCTATGGAGCCAACTGGGGTGGGGGCAACAACTGGTTCAGAGGGGAATCCTCAAACAGGCGCTGTGGACCTCTGGACAACCAATCTCCACCCCCTTTCAGAGGCAATGACCCTCCAGAACAAAGAAGAGCTCTCCGCCAGCTCTGGAAGGCGAAGTAACAAAGCTCAATATGATCCTCACTCTCCTGGGAGGGCAATGTGGACTGAACCTTCTCTTGGGGAGAAAGACACTAATACAAGGACGTCAGAGGCCATTCATATAATCCCAGTGCACAGAGTTGAAAAGTGGAAGCCCAGTGGAGAGATCATAGACCTCACTGCTGAGAAGGGGGTGGTGGCTACGCAATCAGATGCTATAGTTGTGCCACTGACTGTAGATTTTAATTGGCATAACCTGATGGGGAGACTAGTAACAGAAGAACAAAAATGAACTGACGCAGCTCCGGTGATAAAGGAGCCGCAAGCCCAGATAGACCAGGCTACGAGAGAAAACAGTCAGACGAGTACTCATTAGGAGATCACCGCAAAAACTCATGAAATTTCAACAGTGGATGTAGGAGGAAAGAAGGGGATAATGGAAATGAGATAGCGCAGAGCGGTGAACAGACAGAGGACCATGACCCATCAACATGTGACAGCCCCAAAACAGCCCTCACCAAGGCGGCCTCAAGGGTTCTGGACTGCCCCATCCTACAAGAACTGCAGGCACGGAAGATCATAAAAGCCAAAGAAAAACAAAGTTCCTCACAGCCAATCCAGAACAGCCCTCACCTTCAAGACAACATTAAGAGCAATGCAACGTGCGTCAAGAAAGCGCAAGAGGTTCTGGCCAATAAGTGAGGGATTTTGGAAGAGGATAAAGAGATGAATGACACAGCTTTGAAGAAATATCTGAAGATGTACAAGAAACCTCTGTCGTAACCAGCGCTGGAGGCCATCAGGAAGCTCACAGAGGTAGCTATGACAAAGAAGAAAGCAAAGAATCTTAAGAAGAAGGAAACAAAAGGAGAAAGGCGAGCCACCAGAAAGAATAATGAGGGAAAGATGGAGGAGCAGCTGATAGCTGTGGAAGCTTGAACCGGCTAGATGCGGGAGCACATAGTCAGTCGTATTTTGCGTCAATGTGTGTGACAGCAATACTATGTCATATTGTAGCTGGGCGGGAGACTAGAGGGTATTTTGTGATATGGGGTAGGCAACATCGTTGTGGGTGTGTGTTGAAGTCATACTATATTTTGTGGTGCTCCATTAAATGGGATAAGGCGCAGCTGTTCTGGGCGAGTTGTAAGGGTTGGAGCCCAAGGAACCCTCCACTTTTGTCGTCTTTGTCTCCCAATGAATATTCAGCAAATTAACTATACTATCCTGTCATGGAATGTAAGGGGTCTAAATAGTGCAGCGAGAAGAGAAGAAGTGAAACAAATTATCCAACAAACAAAACCGCTAATCATTTGTATTCAAGAAACCAAACTGCATAACATAACCCCCTCATAATCTGAAATACCATGGGTCAGGATTATGAAGAATCCTTCTGCTTCCTACCTGCAGACGATACCAGAGGAGGAATTGTGATTGCAACTAGAGAGGGGAGAATGAAGCTAGAGGACATCAGAAAAACTGAGCACACTATCTCGGCTACTATCAGTGATGAACAAGTAGAAGAAAAATGGACACTAACAGGGGTCTACGGACCACAAACAGAGCTGGAAAAAAGGAGATTCATCAAAGAGCTCAAAAGTATGAAACAGCACACGAGACAAAATTGGGTACTGCTAGGCAACTTCAATCTCATTTACCAAGATCAAGATAAGAACAACGACAGATTAAATAGGCGGTTTATGAACAAGTTTCGACGAGCGCTTAATTTCCTGGAGATAAAGGAGGTACCCCTATCGGGACGCCGATTTACATGGTCGAACGAGAGGAGCAACCCAACCCTAACGCGGATTGACAGAGTTTTTGCTTCTGTAAGCTGGGAGGAATGTTATACTAATCCGGTGCTACAACCTCTCTCGTCTTCAATCTCTGATCATGCCCCATTGATGCTCCAACCTCTTAATCGACCATTTGTGAGGCCCTTGTTCAGGTTTGAGTCCTTCTAGCCCAAAATGGAAGGCTTTCTTGACTGTTGTCGGAGTCGTTCCGGCAATTCTCCCGGTACTACCGTTGGTAGCCCGCGGAGTTTGTAGTTCGGTATTGGGGCGCAGAGATTCAGAACACGATGGCAAGTAGACACAAGGATTTACGTGGTTCGGGCCACCTGAGCGTAATACCCTACTCCACGGGGTGTTTAGTTGTTGTATTGAGCGTCTGAGCACTTGTGAGCGTGTGTCAGAGCCAAGTATGGAAGAGGTCCCAGGGTCGAGAGAGAGAGCCCCTTGTGTATCGCTCGACCAGTCCTTTTATAGTATAAGGACTGGTCGTTACATCGCTAGCCTGGCCCGACATGTGGCCCTGGCGGTTACATATGCTTAATACACAATTAATGAGGTTAATTACCCTTAATAGTGTGGTAACAGGCCTTGACAGTGTTGTTACTGGTATTAAGGGCCCTCCGATCGTGTGTCATTAATATGGTATTAATGACACTTAATCAGGTCTTGAAGTATTTGATTGCCCCTTGAAGGTCCGAGCCGTTGAGGGTCCACCAGTCTAATTGTTGAGGTTGAAGGTCCGACGGTTGGACACGTGGCAGCTTTGGAGCTTATCGTCTGGGACGGGTAGGTCCGGTGCAGATGTACACATGTCGGTACCGGAGCTTCCCTCTGTCGGGGGTTAGGTCCGGAGGTGTCGCACATGTATTTAGCCCGGAGCTTTCCCATGTGTGGGACGTAGCTCCGGTTGCTGTATACACGTAGCAGCACTAGGACTAACCATAGAAGGGAGGCAGGTCCGGTCCCGTATGACACGTGGGGCCTTTGGAGATCTTCAACTCAGACAGGTGAAGTTCCTTTGTCTTTTTGCAATCCCAAGGGGTATACGGTACGCAGGGTACCGACAGTGGCCCCCTGGGCCCACCTCTGGGAGAGACATTTTGGATGAAGTCGTTCTGCCGGAGGTGGGTCCATCCTTTGGTTTTTGAGCCGTGTATTCAAGGGTCTTCGGATGTGCTGTTGGCGATAGTTCGCAGTTAAACCAACGCAGCGTGGCATATCTAGGATGCAACAGGTGAGATCTGAGCGTGCGGATCTCACGCAATTGAAGATCGCTTGTTCCCGATACGAAAAACGTATCGGTCCGCGATCCCTGTCAGGTCGCCGCCCTCGGGCTTCCCGCCTTTCACGATGACAACTGTTCGCCTGTGGTAAGGACCTCTACTTGATCGTCGGGTGGTCCCGGGCCCCCTTGTCATTGACAGGGTGATGTTTTTGAACTGTATCGTCGGCTCCTTTGCGGTTTCCATCCATGCGTTGCGGGGGCTTACTTAAGAAGGACAACGTGCACCATTTAAGGATTCTTTACGCCTTCATTCGAACTTGCACTCAAATCCTCCAAACTTTTGCTCGCTTTTCCTCTCTCGCCACGCTGTGCTACGATGAAGTTGGGACTCCCCAAGAGCCGCATCGGGAGCAAGAAGGAGTTGTCTAGGGTACGGACCTACATGGGATGGTCCAGTGACTCCTTCGACAACGACATTTGCTACGGCGAGCTTCCCTTCGAGAAGGAGCGAGTCGGAGATATGGTGTACTTCCTTGGGTACGCCATGGCGGGTTTGATCCCGCCTTTCTCCACTTTCTTTCTGATGTTGCTTGATCTCTATGGTCTGCAGCTCCACCATCTAGGCCCCCACTCAATATTGCTAGTGGCGACTTTTGTCAACTTTTGCGAGATGTGGGTGGGTGTGCCCCCTTGCGTGGAGTTGTTCCAGACTTTCTTCACTGTCCACCCGACCGGGAAGAGTGATGAGTTCATCGGCTTCTACTACTTCGTGAAGCAGAAAAACTCTCCCCTCAAGTACTTGAGGTCCTTCCCTTCCGACAAGTGGGACGACTGGAAGAAAGATTGGGTGGTCATCACCGTCGAGGGACAGGAGAGGCTGGAGCTGCCTGAAGGCTTTCCTCGTGTTGACAGCGACACTTGGAGTGACGTGCCGGAGTTATCGAGGGAGTACAGGCCCATCCTGGACAGAATCCAGGAATGTGTTAAAGGTGGGGTGACCCCACAGATGGTCTTCGGCAACTTCTTGACAAACAGTGGGCCCCACTGAGGGCTAGGAGCCAGCCGACTGGGCCTTCAACAGTGAGATGGACACCAACCGTATTGAGGTCGGCTTGGACACCAACTTGACCGATGAAGCCTTGAAGACCCATATCAAGAAGTTCCAGCCTGGGAACATCGGCCCTGGCGACGTGTCTCCACCGGCGGCCTTCCTGCCTCTGAATATGATACTAGAGGAGTGCAGAGAGCTCCAGAGAAAGATGTCGCTGTTGGACGACTTGGGCCTGGTGGAAAGGCGATCAACCTCCAGGGTGGCAATCCCCGGAGCTTCTGAAGGCGGCTCCGCTCCCGCCCCAAAGCCAAGAACCAAAGTCATAGGAAAGGGCAAGGAGTTGGCCAAGCCCTCGAGCCGCAAGAGGAAGTTGAAGCATGTCGACGGGAGGTCCGTTAGACCTGCTCCTTCCACGACGACTCCTTCTCCCCGGCGGAGGAGGTCTTCGGTGGCGGCAACCACCCCAGCATCGGCATCTCCCCGGGGTGCTAGCTCCAACCATGTGTCTCCAGTACTAGGTCCTGCTGAGGGCTCCGGTTCCGGGGGTCCTTCTCAGTCGAGGTGGCCTCAACCAAGGTGACGCCGACGGCAGCAGCAAGCTCCGGGAAACCTTTTGGAGCTACCATGCCAGTGGCGATAGGGTCCGGCCCCGAGTGTCCGGGGAAGAGGTTCCGCGCTAGCTAGAGCGGAAGCCTTCCGAGGTAAATTTGGTTTTTTACCTCAGTTGGTTGTTTTTTGTTGTAACTGCATTTTAAGTGTCTTCGTCCTTCATCCATAGGGTACCCAAGAAAGGGGTTGAAGCTCCGGTTCCTGCAACAGCAGCTGGGACTGTGCAGGCGGAGGCTCCGGCTCCAATCCCAGCGCCGCACCAGGTGGTGGTTGAGGTCGCGGCAGCCCCGGCGCCGGCTGTCATGGTCCTGGACCTCGACTCATCCCCTGGAGCTCCTGTGGTAGCGCCGGACCACGAGAATGAAGACGTACCAGCGGCACCAGCCCCGGAGGTTGAAGCTTCGGGTTTGGATGCTGAGATGATGGACGCTCTGACCTCAGGGTTGGAGGTAGCTGCAGTCCTAGCCCTAGAGCCGGACGTTGTTGAAGCCCCGATAGTGGAGCCGATGGTTGACGAAGCCCCGACGGTAGAGTTGGGTGTTGATGAAGCCCCGGCGGTAGAGCCGGTGGCTGATGAAGTTCTGGTGGTGGAGCCGGTCGTCAAAGAAGTTCTGGCGCCTGAGCTGGTTGCTGCAGAGGTGCCGGCGCCCGAGCCCATGATGGTCGAAGTGCCAGCGCCTGAGCCGGCGGTGGAAGAGGCGCCAGCGTCAGAGCTGGAAGTGGCTTCAGCTCCGGCCGAACCTTCAACGCCTTCCCCAGAGAGGGTGGTCTTGGAGGTGCCTGCGCCTAAGCTAGGGTGCCAAGATGAAGTTGCTGGCCCCCCGCATGAGGGACCAGTTGTTGATGACCTCACGGTGGGACCTTCAGAGCCAACTCCGGAGGTTGAAACTTCTGTTGCAAGACCTTCCTCGTGGAGGCCGGGGTTATCCCGGAGGGCGGCCCTAGCACCGTGGAAGCTCAGGGGACCGCTCTTGTAGAGTGGGACCCGATTTTTGTCATAGAGAACCCGTTGGAACCAGCGGAGAGGACCCCAGCAGGTCCGGACCCGATCCCGCTGTCGTTGTCTATCGACAACGCCAGCTCCAGTCTTCGTCAAGTGCAGCTGGCCTTCTACCACGACGGCAAGGCCCTCGAGGAGGAGCGCCAAATCCTTAGGAGGTGGCATAACCGGCTCCAATTCGAGACCAAGCTGGCGTAAAACAGGCTAGCCGACGACAGGGAGTGGGTGAAGAAGGAGAAGGCCCGGATGGAGTACTGGGGCCAGCTACTGGATGAGAGGGAAAGCATGGTGCGATCCCTCGACAACCAGTCTTGGGCCATCCATGAACAGGCCATAGCTGCTAATAATGCAGCGAATGATCGCGAAGAGAGGCTCAGCGCCATCCACGGCAGCCTCGTCAAGCGCCGGGATGCTTTTGAGGAGCGGGAGAGAAAGCTCGAAGATGAAGAGCAAAAACTCCTGGAGCTGCGGGATGACCTCGTGAAGAGGGAGGAGGAGCTCACTCACAGGCTGACTCTGGGTGACAAGAGTCTTGCAGAGCGTACCAAGAAGCTGGATGAGCGCTTCGAGAAAGAGGAGAAGAAGGCCTGGCAGCAAGGACAGGACCTCCACAAGAGGGAGGATGAAATTGGTGCCAGGGAGAAGAAGGTGCGGGGCCGGGAGAAGGACCTGGTCGACCGCCAGAACAAGATCCACCTCCGGGAGGAGAAGCTTAGTAAACTCGAAAGGCAGGTTGCTGAAAAGATTCAGCAGAATGCCAAAGAGGTTGAGCGCCTTGCCCGGGAGAATTCGGAGCTTGTGGCAACCAGAAGATCCCTGGAAGAGATGCGAGGCTCGAGGGCTGCGGAGTCCCAACAAGTTTGGGACTTCTTGGGCAAGGCCAACGATGCACTAACGCCAATGGGTTTTAGTCCCGTGCGTCCAGATGATCCAAAGCTGGAGCTGGACCAAGCGTTGAGTTCGGCAGGCAACAAGCTCACCAAGATGGGCGATGTCATCACGGACCAGCTGGAAGCCGAGGGACAATCCTTGGCAAAGAACATCGCAGAATATGTGCTGACATGCTACACAAGCCGGGACCCTCAGTTCCCACTGGACCCGGTGCTTGAAGGCCCCATCGACGGAGAGGGAGAAGCCTCCCAAGCTAGCATGTCGGAGGTTGCCCAGAAGGTCGTCTCGTTCTTCTGTAGGGTCTAGGACTATCTCCTTGTAGATCCCGCTTGTATTCTCTCTTCTTTTTCTCCAATTTTGTAATCTCTTGTCTCCAGATGAATGAAATCCAAATTTTTATGAATTTCATTTTTTGTCTTCAATATCTTTGTCTCACTTGCCCCCTGGTAGATGTACATAATTTAATTGTGAACATGTACCAAGAGGATGTAACAGTTGTTGAAGACTTGCGTGCTTCGAAATTGTAGAGCGTAGGTCCGAAGTCTTCGATAGTAGAGGCCCCCTGAGGTTGTCGGAGCTTAGTAGCTCCGGCAGCGACCATCGTCGGAGCTTAGTAGCTCCGGCAGCAGTCTCCATCAACACGTAGAGCATTGATAGCAAGTCCTCTGGGGTTGTTGGAGCTTGGTAGCTTTGGCAGCGACCACTATCAACACGCGGTGCGTCGACAGCAGACCCCACTATGGAGTCTTCCCACCATCTTTTCTTCACGTTGACGGCTGGCCCCCTGGCTTTACCAGAACTTAGTAGCTCCAGCGACACTTGCTATCAATGTTAAGACATCGACAACAAGCCACCTTAGGGGATGTCGGAGCTTTAATAGCTCCGGCTTAATTCACCATCCATGAGATCTTTATTTTTCCTAGACACTGAAGTCAAGAAAAACAGTAAAATCCATTTTCTATCTATAACTCAATTGCGACTTACTATTCCAGAGAAAGTTTTAGGTCGAACACAATTCTAAATACAATCAAGTGCACTGGCTTGTTCCCTCCAGGTCCGATCGTTTCTGGACTGGCCTTACTTTGGCCTGTCGGGGTGTAGGTAGAGTGGCGTACTTAGGGTGCAGGACCAGGCTAAGTCGATAGCACACTCCAGACCTAGATTGGCTTGGCAGCATTCAGACGAGTAGACCATTGATAATGTTTAGACCCGGAAGAATTGACAATGCGACTCGAATTATACATGAATTGGTCGAGCTAAAGTTTCTTAAGAATTGCACAACTTTGTTATAGACAAGAAAGAGAAAAATAAAAAATATTGAGCCTGTACAAAATAAATGCACGTGAAGTCTGTTCTCATACAATGATATCTTTCATTATAGGTCCGGGGTACAGGGGAAACAAGTACACTCTTAGGGTACAGAACCAGGCTAAGTGTGTTTCGTTTCTCGTTTGACCCAAGGTAGCTAGCTACACTTTTAGTTCTGAGACTGTGACAAGTGTTGCCTGAACTTTGCGGACCTTCCGGGGAAGGTCCGGCTGTTCTCCTGAAGGAGCTACCCAACTCTATACAATGACTCTATAACATACATCTCATGTAACTACAGACTCACCTCCGTGATATTAAGCGTAAAACTTACGGAGGTGCTCAATGTTCCAAGGATTAGGGAGAGGTGTCCCATCCTCGGTTGCCAAGTGAACGCATCCGGGACGGGATACTTTGATCACTCGGAAGGGTCCCTTCCCAGCTGGGGGAGAGCTTGTTTAACCCTTCTCTGGATTGTATTCTTCGTAGCACCAGATCGCCTTCCTCGAGCTGTCGGTTGTGAACATGCCTTTGGTGATAGCGCCAAAGAGATTGGCGGTATTGGGCATTCCAAGTAGCTGCTCGGCACCTTCCCTCTTCAAGGAGGTCAAGGTCTTCACGCCGGAGCTGGTCCTGCGTGGCATCATCGAAGGTCCGGACCCGGAGCGACCCCAAGGTGATTTCCGGAGGAAGTACTGCTTCAAATCCATACACCAGGAAGAAGGGTGTCTCTCCAGTAGACCGGTTTGGAGTTGTCCTCTTGGCCCACAGTGTGGGTGGAAGCTCTTCGATCTAGTTGGCTCCATGTTTTTTCAGGCGCTCATATGTGCGCGTCTTGAGTCCTTTTAGGATTTCTGCATTTGCTCTCTCAGTTTGACCATTGCTTGCCGGGCGAGCTACAGAAGTAGCTGACCTGAATGTCGAGGTCTTCGCAATATCCTTGGAATGCAGAGCTTGTGAACTGGGTCCCATTATCAGTTATGATCTTGTTTGGGACTCCAAATCTGCATACGATGGACTGCAAGAAATTGATAGATGATTGCTTGTTTATTGTCACAACTGGAGTTGCTTCCGGCCATTTGGTGAACTTGTCAATGGCAATATACAGGAACTTGTAACCTCCAACAGCTCTTGGGAAAGGTCCCAAGATATCCATCCCCCACACAGCGAAAGGCAATGTATGAGGTATCATTTGTAGTGGTTGAGTTGGTGTGTGAATTTGCTTTGCATGGAACTGGCATGCTTCACATTTCTTCACTAGCTCAGTTGCATCCTGGAGCGCTGTAGGCAGTAGAAGCCATGTTGGAAGGCTTTACCGACCAGCGTGCGGGAAGACGCGTGGTTCCCACACTCGCCTCCATGGATTTCTGTAAGGAGCTCCCAACCTTCTTCCCTTGTAATGCACCGCATTAGGACGCTGTTGGTACCACACCGGTAGAGATCCCCTTCTACCAGTGTGCATCTTTTAGCCAATCTGACTATCCGGTCAGCGGATACATTATCTTTAGGAAGGAAATTGTCTTTCAAGTAGCTCCGGATCTCCGAGATCCATGCATCAGAGCTAACTTGAGGATTTGAGTCTTGCGTTATGGGTTGCTCGGAGCTTCCTGCAGCACCTACGACTCTTGATGGATGCCATGGTAACAGGGCCATCGGGACCGCCAGCTTCGAGGTGCTGGTCTCGCCCCCTTCGCTCAGTTCGGCAGGCTGAGCTGTTGGTCTTGACAATCTCCAGACGAAGCTTCCGTCGGGAGCCTGAGCTCCGGTTGACGCTTTCATCGAGAGTTCATCGGCTTCAGCATTGTTGAGAAATTGGTAGCTTTGGCAGCAACCACTGTCAACACGCGGTGCATCGACAGCAGACCCCACTATGGAGTCTTCCCACCATCTTTCTTCACGTTGACGGCTGGCCCCCTAGCTTTACCGGAACTTAGTAGCTCCAGCGACACTTGCTATCAATGTTAAGACATCGACAACAAGCCACCTTAGGGGATGTCGGAGCTTTAATAGCTCCGGCTTAATTCACCATCCATGAGATCTTTATTTTTCCTGGACACTGAAGTCAAGAAAAACTTCTGGAGTCCTTTTGAAGCTTCTGGACTTCAAGTAGGTATGCAGCTAGTTGAGGGTTGTTGCAGCAGCATTCACCTTTGACTTGTTTTACAACAAGCTGAGAATCACCCTTTACCAACATATGCTTGACACCATACGATAGTGCCACCTTGAGCCCATAGATTAATGCTTCATACTCCGCCATGTTGTTGGTTGCCTTGAAGTCAAGGTGAACCATATATTTGACCTTCTCCCCGGTCGGAGCGAGGAGAATGACTCCAGCTCTGGGCCCCTGCTTTTGCATGGAGCCGTTGAAGTAGAGAGTCCAGTGAGGCTTGGTGAAGACCGGAACCTTGGGTTCCAGCTTCTGCTCACTAGGGCCCCCAGGATTTGATGGAGAAGGGGTCCATTCCGCCGCGGAGTCCGCCAATGCTTGACTCTTGATCGCTTGTCTTGGGACGAATTCAAGATCGAACTCGACAAGTTCCGCCACCCACTTTGCAATGTTCCCAGTAGAGTTGGGATTATGCAAGATTGCACACAGTGGATAAGAAGTTACCACTGAAATCTTGTGAGCTTGGAAGTAGTGTCAGAGCTTCCTAGAGGCAATAAGAACTACGTAATGCAGCTTATGCACCTCCAGGTACCGAGTCTTGGCATCATAGAGTACTTTGCTGATGAATTACACTGGGCATTGGACTGTCCAGAGCCTCCCGAAGGGGTCCGGAGCTTCCTCCTCATCAACCTGGACCCTCCCGGAGGGGTCCGGACCTTGTCTGGGGACCTCTGGGTTCCTGCTGGAGGAACCTGGAGCTTCTTCTGCAGTGACCCCAACCTTCCCGGAGGGGTCCGGATCTTGTTGCTCAGCAGTGGTGACTTCTCCACTTGAAGGAGGTGGCTCCTCTGGCATCTCGCCTTGAGGATCTGGGTCTGGGAGCTGGGACCCAGACTCGACTTTAGGTAGCTTCGGACCCTCCCGAAAGGGTCTGGATTCCTGAACTAGAGATGATTCTGGTCTTTCCTCAACCGGACCATGCTAACAAATTTGTCAGTTGCGGAAATGTAAAGCAGTAATGGCTCACCAGGACTCGAAGCTACCAAGGTTGGTAAAGAGGTTAGGAGCTACTTCAGCTCCTGGAATGCCTTTTCTGCTTGTTCAGACCATTGGAATGGTTCAGACTTCCTCAATAACTTGAAGAAGGGTAGCGCCTGTTCTGCTAGTCTTGAGATGAACCGGCTGAGAGCAGCTAGACATCCAGTCAACTTCTGGACGTGCTTGATGCGGGCTGGTGGCTGCATGTCTTCAATAGCTTTTATCTTCGCCGAATTTGCTTCTATTCCTCGGTGGTTTACCAAGAAACCAAGAAGTTTTCCGGAGCTAACCCCGAAGACACACTTGTCCGGGTTCAGCTTCGTGCGAGTGACTCGCAACTTGTCGAAGACAACTTGCAAGGTGTCAAGGAATGACTCCTTGTTCTTGATCTTGACGACAATGTCATCGACGAACACTTCCACTACATCTCTAATGAGCTCTCCAAAAGTTTTGTACATAGCTCGTACAAATGTCGAAGCAGTGTTTTTGAGACTGAATGGCATGGCAGTATAACAATACAATCCATCTACTGTGATGAAGGAAGTATGCTCTTCATCTTCCCTAGACATTCTGATTTGATGATACCCAGAATATGCGTCTAGGAAACACAGTAATTCACACCCAGAGGTGGAATCCACTATCTGATCTATTCTAGGTAGTGGGAATGGATCTTTTGGACATGCCTTATTCAGTGTAGTGTAGTCGATACACATCCGAAGCTTCCCGCCGGCCTTGGGTACAACGATTGGGTTTGCCAGCCATTTTGGATGGAAGACTTCTCGGATGAATCCAGCTTCAAGCAACTACTGATTGCTTTCGAGGCTTCTGGTGTACAGGCCGAGCGTCGGGATAGATCTTCAAATTGTGCTCGATCACTTCCCTAGGGATCCCAGGCATTTGTGACGGTTGCCAGACAAACACGTCGACATTAGCCCGGAGGAAAGTGACGAGCACGAGTTCCTATTTGTCATTCAGACCTCCCGATATACGGGTGGTCTGAGCAGCGTTGGAACCTATTTGGATGACTTTCACGGGGATGTTGGTGTCGCCGCTTGGTTGCACACGAGGTGCAGAGGTTGAGCCTTGATGACAAATGCTCGGGGGTTTCGAAGCTTGCTCCTTTCTGGATTCTTCCTCCTGTGTTATAGCAAGCGCATGGAGTTCTGCCAGACCAGTCCCTTCGGCAGTGCGATTTCCACGGATCCGGAGAACACCAGCTGGTGTTGGCATCTTCAACACCAAGTAGCCATAATGGGCGGCAGCCATGAATTTGTACAAGGCTAGCCTGCCTAAAATGGCGTTGAATGGTAAGTTGATCTGCGCCACGTCGAAGACCAACTTCTCAGTTAATTCTCCCGGGTCCTGAAGGTCACCGGAATAGTAATGGCACCGAGTGGGGTTATGGCCCCCGGACCTACTCCGGAGAAAGGTCGGGAGGGGCGAAGATCCAAAGGTCGGAGCTGAAGCTTGACGAAAGCTTCGAAGCTTATGAGGTTCAACCCCAAACATCCGTCCACCATCACGTGGTGGAGTTGGATGTTGTTGATGGTAGGAGATACCATCAGTGGAAGTTGGCCAGCTCCGATCATGTTCTGAGGACAGTCCAAAGCATCGAAGGTGATGGCAGTGTCCATCCACTTCCGGTGCGGCTCTGCCCTGGCAGTAGGAGCTACTGAGGCCATGTCCCATCGCATGGTCTTGAGGACACAGCGGGAGGTGATGTCCCACGAACCACCAAAGATGGTGTTCATGGTTTTCTGATGTTCGTTGTCGAAGACGTCGGAGTCATCGTCGACGGAGGTGTAAAAATCCTTCAAGACCTTTTTAGGGTCCTGAAAGCCTAACTCCTCTTCAGCCAGAGCTTCGTCGACTTTCTGTTTCCCTTCCCTTTGACGGAAAGGAACTTCTTTCCGGCGCTTGTTGTAGCGCTCGGCAAGGTTCTGGACCTCTCTGTAGCGTTCCAAGTTGTGGCTGTTTGTCTTGTGTATAGGACACCACATCGTGGAGCTGCCTCCGTCTTCAGACGACGACCGAGGTCGTTTCTCGGGGCGTGGCCCCCAGCCACCTGGAGCTGCGGCAGCAGTGGCTGTAGGTGTGCCGGTCGACGGCTTCTTTTTGCCGTTGGACTTTTTCTTCTTCTTGCCACTCCCGGAGGTAGTGGCTTCACCCTTGGAGGACTTTTTGTTGTCCTCCAGAGGTTGTTGGGAATGCTTTTCACGGCCCTCCGCAGCTTTGGCGTACTTGTCCGGCAAGCTAAAGAGTTACGTGACACTGGTGACCTCCTTGGTCGCCAGCGTCTCCAGCATCTTCTTGTCTCGTACGCCCTGTCTAAATGCCACAATGACAGAAGCGCTTGAGATAGAAGGTATAGTGTTTCGTACCTGGGAGAACCAAATTATAGAAGCTCTAGAGAGGAGCTCAAAGATGCTCTCATGCATCAGTTTGAATTGAGGGAATATGAATTCCACATCTTTCGTAGCTATCCAGAGCCGTTCCTGGTTTTGTTCAATGGTGCTGCTGTAAGAGACATCGTCTTTGCACATGGTAGAATCATTGAAGGTCCCTTTGAGTTCCATTTTCATTCATGGGATATAGATGCGCATGGGGATAGATGTGACATTCCATATCATGTTAAACTCAGCTTGGAGGGAATCCCTCATCATGCATGGTCGGAGGAGATAGCTGCCAAGATACTATGTGATTATTGTGCCATACATCATGTGGATCTTCCATCAAGACAATGAGAAGACTTGCACTACTTTGTCTGTTGGACGTTCGGCCTAGACCCCAACCGAATTCCCAAAGCAGTCTTCCTCACTCTAACCAAGTGACCGGGGCAGCCTGGGCAGGAACCTCAAGTTCAATTTACAAGACCCAGAGCCTTGCAGAAAGGAAATGTCTACAAGGTGCTCATACATATTGACTATATTGAAGATCTGATGTTTTACCATTACCCGCCGGAAGAGCTCCGGGATGACAAAAAAGTTCAAATTAGAGAATTCAGATGGCATTCTGGCTATATGGACGGAGAAGTTGTGGAAGATGATACTACCAGGTCGGCTCAATTTTGCCGCCCAATGCTACATCGGGGACATTCCCCCAGAGATGATGATGACTCTGGAGATGGAGATCGTTGGGTCTGACCACGCCCTCTCCTATCTAGGGTGTCGCGTTGGCTTGATGGTAGGCCTACTGACCGTGGCTGCTCAACGGACAGAAGCAACTGTGGGGAAAGCTATCATGGAGAATCCTCAAGGCACCGACAACATGCAGGTAGAAGCTATTCACCCCCTCCAAGCAGAACAGTTCACCCCTCGGTTGAAAGGCGTGCTATTAGAAGCTTATGGCGGCTCAAATCTCCGCAAGAGGGGAAGAAAAGTCACTCTGGGGTGGCACGTGATCTAGATTTCTCTAGTCCCGATAGTGAGCAATCTGTGGTTCACATCTAGGATGCTATGGAGATCACCACCCCTACTCTATCAGTCTCTGAGAGCTCACCAGCGACAACCCTCTCTTCTTTCGCCTACTCGGACGCCATTGTTATCACCCTTACCTCGGTGCTGCCGGAGATGGAGACGCCCAAGCAAATTAGCTCCTTTGTGCCTCCTGTGTTGGCTAATCACCTGGAGAGGGATGATCCTGGGGTTAGGAACACATGCAAGGAAGCTCCGATGTACAACCCCTCACAGCTATCCTGGGAGATACAGCCTCCTGGTGTGCAGCTGCTGGACACAAATGCAAATGAAGATCGACCCATTTCCCCAAATCCAAGTGGCCATTAGAGGATAGATGAAGTGACATCCGCAGAACCTGAGACTAGAGCTCCAATAGAACATCAAGACAACTCGCTAGTTACTGGTATGCATTCTAGTTTAACTAACTTCATCACCTCCATCACACAACCAGTGGCACCTTTTCTTCTCGAGGCCTCGAAGGGAATACCTCCTACTCATGTTAAAACTACAACACCTACTAACCCACAACGTCATAGCCCACGACTCAAGGAAAAATTTAAAAAGCAAAAGTCAGTAATCCAACTTGCTCAAGAACTTTTAGCCAAGAAGTGGGAATATTAGAGAAGGACCAATCCTTCGATGACCAGATGTTGCGCCAGTATCTGAACACCTATAAAAAGCCCCTGTCCCCAGAAGCAATCGAGGCTATCTCAGTACTTACAGCAGTAGCAACAAGGAAGAAGAAGTGCAAAGAGAAAGAGCATAAGTGTGCTGTCTTAGGTCCCAAAAAGACTAAGAAGGCGAAGAAGGTGGACAAGCACAAGACCTGATGGAAGCTCTACAACACCTGAAGATGAAAGCCTGCATATCAGCCATGCATATTTTGCTAGTAGTGGGCATCGACACCTTGCTACCAGTCTGTTTTAGTAGGGGTGTCCCCCACTTTGCGGTGTGCCTGGTGCCTTGTTTTGTGTCCAAGTTGTATTGCTGGTGGTCTACTCATGTTTAGTTCAAGTTTCTTATGAGATCTCTTCTTGTCGAGGTCATGAACCCTCCTTTCATCAGATGTCTGCAGAAGTTTTATGTTATCGTGCCCAACTTCGCCTTACTTCCTCCCATCTGTTGTCCATGCTGATCTTGAACCTTAGTGTTCCTTCATTTTTCTTCTTCCCTGGTTGTACTCCAGTGGGGAGGAATAGGAACGCCCAAGTATGGATTAGCTTGCAGTGGAATGTTTTCTCCAATGATTGAACCTCTTACTCACTATTCAGTTCTATCGTGGAATGTCCGCGGTTTAAACACCATAGCTAAACAAGCAGAAGTGAAGCAAGTCATGCAATTACATAAACCGATGGTAATTTGTCTGCAAGAGACGAAATTGGAGAATGTGAACAGACACCTCGTCCGTAATACATTGGGTGCACAGTATGAGGACAATTTTGGTTTTCTACCCGCGCAAGGGACCAGGGGAGGGATTATCCTAGCATGCAACAACAATCTCCTACAGTTGACAGGCTTTAGTATGACCTCATACACTATCTCTGCCACTGTTACAGATAGCAGATCCCCGACTGCTTCAACAATTACGGCGGTATATGGACCCCAATCGGACATTAAAAAGAGACTCTTCCTCTTGGAACTCAAGCATATCAAGCTAATAGTGAAACCAGCATGGTTGATTATCGGAGATTTCAACCTAATATACCAAATAAAAGACAAGAGCAATGATAGACTTAACAGATGCATGATGTCAAGGTTTCGTAGAACTCTGAATCATCTTGAGGTCAAAGAAGTGGCATTATTAGACAAGCGGTTTACTTGGACGAATGACCAAAATCACCCCACGTTAACAAGGGTAGACAGAGCATTTGTCACAGTGCCTTGGGAAGACACCTATACCAACCCAATTCTCCAACCACAGTCATCTTCAATCTCAGACCACAGTCCCATTTTATTGCAGCATCTAGCGCCCCCACATAAGCCTAAATCCTTTAAGTTTTGATACCCACTGGGTTAACATGCCAGGTTTCAAAGAGTGCGTGCAGCAGGTCTGGTCCAAGCCGATACACCAAACCCAGAGCCCTATGATGATCCTCCACATCAAGCTTAGCCATAAAGCCAAGGCTTTGAGATTGTGGGCTAGGACGCTCATCCCACAGGGGCAATTGGCTCTTGCTATCTGCAGGGAGGTGATTAACAGGCTAGAGACAACAATGGAAGCTCGGCTCCTGTCTGATGACGAACGTGAGCTGAAAAAACTTCTGAAACAACGCATTCTGGAATTGCGGCCATAGAAAGGTCCAGAGCAAGGCAAAGGTCACGACTGACATGGATACGCCAAGGGGATGCAAATACTAGTTACTTTCACAATATGGCCAAGATCAGAGAAAGGAGAAAATTTATTCATAGCCTTACAAGGGACCAGGAAGTGATTACATCAAATGAGGGCAAACACAAACTCATTTTCGAAAACTTTGCTAACCACCTGGGCACGCATCATCCCCGATGCATAGCACTTAACCTATCACACCTCCCCTGGCAGCCTCGGGACCTCAGGCACCTAGAACAGCCACTAGATGAGGAGGAAGTACGTGCAGCCATCCATTCCATGCCTCCGGAAAAGGCCCCGGGGCCTGATGCGTTCACCGGCCTTTTCTTGTCCTCCTGCTGGAATATTGTTGCGTCAGATTTCCTCAAGGCCATTGAGCAATTTAGCAACATAAATCAGCAAGGCCTACAACTCCTAAATCGTGCTTCAGTCGTCCTTAGCTGATCCCAGAGGAGTCAATGATTATAGGCCTATTAGCCTTATTCACATTTTCACCAAAGTTGTTTCAAAGATCCTAGCCAGCAGGCTCTCTTTGGAGCTTGAGAACATTATCTCACTTAACCAAAATACTTTCATCAAAAAGAATTGTATTCATGACAACTTTATGATGGTCCACCAAGCGATCAACGTCCTTCATAAGAACAAGACTCCATCATTGTTTGTGAAGCTAGACATATCAAAGGCCTTTGATAAGGTAAATTGGGCATATCTTCTAGATACAATGTCTCATTTAGGTTTTGGCACAAGATGGCGAAGTTGGATCTCAGACCTTTGGGGTACTTCCTCGTCCACATTTCTCTTTAATGGGCAATCGGGTAACAGAATATTTCACGCCCGGGGGGTGGGACAGGGTGATCCCCTGTCCCCCATGCTATTCCTGATTGCTATGGAACCTTTGATCAAAATTTTCCAATTGGCACAAAGACAAGGAGTCTTGGGGACACTGACTGGTCTTGGAGACCACCTTTGAGTCTCGCTTTACGCAGATGCTGCTGCTGTTTTCATCTCTCCCTCCAGTGGTGACCTACTCACTTTGAAGAGTGTCCTCCATTTCTTCGGAGAGGTTACTGGCCTTGTCATAAATCTGGAAAAAACCAAAGTGTATCCTATTTGTTGTCAAGAAACTCATCTGCAGGAGGTTGGTAACCATTATTCAGCCTTGCGCTCATTTCCATGCACCTATTTAGGTCTGCCACACATTGGCAGACTACCCAGATCAGCGATTTACCCCATCATACAGAAGGTCGCCAACCGCCTCCCTGGCTGGAAAACAAATCTTCTTTCTTACTCAGGACGCGAGGCGCTGGTCAAATCTGTCCTTTCCGCATTTCCCACGCACTTTCTAATGATCTACAAGCTCCCATCATGGGCAATCCGTCATCGATCGATATCGTCGCAATTTCCTATGGCGAGGTGAGGACCCAAATAGAGTTCATGGAGGACATTGCTTAGTGAAATGGAAAGTGTGTATCAGGCCAAGAAGCTTCGGTGGTCTTGGTATCAAAGATCTCGAAAATTTTGGAAGAGCCTTACGGCTACGTTGGGTATGGCATTGTTGGGATGACAGAGATCGGCCATGGAAGACGTTACTTCGACATAGAAACAAATCTGATCGCCATCTATTCTTTGCCTGGATATTAATCTTTATAGGTAATGGTAAGAATACCCCTTTCTGGGAGGCGCATTGGCTGCACGGCCAAGCCCCCAAAAACCTTGCCCCCAATTTATTTCTCCATGCAAAGTTAAAGAATCGCACTGTGGCCAAAGACCTTAGAAATAATAGCTGGATTAGTAACCTCTCTGATATCAACACGCCAGATCATTTAGATGAATTTATACTTCTTGCAGCAGCATTATCTGATATCTCCTTGAATGAAGAAAAAGATGGCATAGTGTGGAAGTGGACATCTGATGGGATCTTCACAGTGGCTTCGGCTTATGAAGCCCAGTTCTCTGGCAGCATTGCATTGGACTGGGCCTACAGGGTTTGGTCTGCTCACACCGAGCCTACGTGTCGAGTTTTTGCTTGGCTGGCAATGCACCAAAAAGCCTTACCGCGGACAACCTAGCCAAAAGGAATTGGCCACATGAACCTATGTGCCAGCTCTGCTTGTGTTTTCCGGAAAAAGCAGATCATATCCTTTCTCACTGCAAGTTTACGGAGGCTGCATGGCACAAGTGGCGGAACTACTAGACTTGCCTCCGCAGTTTCATCAGATAAACATAGAGGGGGCATTACAGTGGCTAAAAGCTATATCAGCTTCAGGCTCTAGACTACATAAGTGCAAGTTGTCGGGATTCCTAATCTTATTTTGGTGGCAAATATGGAAAGAGCAGAATCGGCGTATATTCCAGAGCGAGGAGTGATCCTTTAGTCAGGTTGGGAACCTGACAGTGGAAGAGATTCGACTATTCAGACGTGGTGTGATGCCTAGCGAGTGGTATCTGGGTCATCTTTTTGTTGTGTGGTTTCTTTTAATCGTGTAGCGTGTTGTACCAATGTGCTGTAAACTCTATTTTCTCTCTTAATGAATGACACACTACAGGAAACGCGAACACTTACGTCGGCAACCTTAACTTATGTCGGCCAGTCGATGAAAGTAAACTAACTTACGTCGGCCAGAATAAACCGAATAAGTTAACTAACTTACGTCAGCAGCCGATGTAAGTTAGTAGACTGACAACAATAAATGTAAACTTACGTCGACCCGAAAAAATTAGCCGATGTGAATAATGAGGCCAACATAAGTTAGTATTAACTTACGTCGGCCGAGAGGATGGCCGACGTAAGTTACATCGGCCGACGTCATTTTACTATTTAGCCAACATAAGTTACATATTTTAACCTACCCCGCGCGCGCCTTCTTTTCCTTACCCGTCGCGCGCCACTTTTCTTTCCCCGCCGCCGCGCCCGACACCGTCACCTCAACCGCCGCCGCGCCGCCGCCACCGCCGCGCCCGCCGCCGTCCGCCGCCGCTTCCGCTAGGTACTACTCCTCCCCTCCCCTCCCCTCCCCTCCCTGACCCCCGGCCCAGCGCCGCCGCCCCCTCCCTGAGCACCGCCCCCTCCCCGAGCACTGCCCCCCCTCCCAGGCCCTCCCTGCGCCCTCCCCGAGCTCCGCCCCCCTCCACTCCCCTCCGCGAGCCCCCCTCCCCTCCCCGCCCCCCTCCGCCCTCCTAGGCGCCCCTCCACCTCCCCTCCCCGGCCCCCCTCCCCCTTCCCTCCCCGGCCGAGCGCCGCCCCCCCCACACCCTCCCTGCAGAGGTCCCCCACCCTCCCCCTCCCCTCCACGAGCCCCCCTCCCCTTCACAGACCCCCCACCCCCACCCCCACCCCCCACAAACACCCCCACCCCACCCTAACCCATTCAATTGGATTTGAAATTCAATTGAATTGCATTATTCAAATTTGAATTGAATTGAATTGTTCAAATTTGAAATTTAATTAAATTGAATAGTTTAAATTATGCTTAAATTGCTTAATTGTTTATTTAATTATGCTTAATTAGTTAATTTTCTTAATTTGCTTACTTTAGATTATGTTTATTTAATTATGCTTAAGTGGTTAAGTTGCTTAATTGTGCTTAATTTGGTTAGTGTAGATTATGCTTAATTAGTGTAGTGTAGATTACGCTTAATTGGTTTCTATTGAGGGCGGCGTCGGGGGCGGCCGGCTGTCGGGGCACTTAGGTTCTGTCGTGGCTATAGATGGCCAATGGGATGTGCTGGGCCGGCCCGGCCCGAGCCTGACCGGTCTCGTGTATGAAAACATTAGGCCCGACACGGCCTGCAAATTTGCCGTGCCAGGTCGAGCAGGCACGACGGGCCATAAGCCAAGGCCAAGCACGACAGATCCCATTTTCCCCTGTCGGGCCGTGCCGGGCCCGTTCGCGGGCCGAGCGTGTCATGCTGACCCGAAGCCTTGCCGAGCCCTGGTATATATGTAGCGTATATATGGCCCGTCGGCCCAACCCTAGCGTATATAGGCAGTGTGGGTCACGATCGTGACCCGTGACTGGTGACACGAGGTGAATCGTTAGGGTTAAGTGTATATTGGCCAGACGACCCATTACTAACCCTAAAAGTCTGTAACCAGGTATCTCTCCACCGCAAGACCCCCTGTTCACATTGTGCGTGTTTGTGAGTACGTATAAGACGATGAAAACTCCGAAAACATATGTTGCGAGTATTGTCCTTGACTCGCAACATCCGTAAGGCAACAGGTTTCCCAGCTAACCCGTTGCCCACCTTTGTACTTTAAGAACTGCACTGGATAGGGGGTGTAGTGTTAAATATGCGACGTTATGCTGCCGAAATTTTGTGATTTGTGAGATGTAACATATCCTGTATACTGTTTGCGGGTTGAGCGTGTTGTGCTGGCTCGAAGCCCGGCCGAGCCGTGGTCACCTCCTCGCGCCTCGTCGCCTCCTTCGCAGCTTCTTTGCCAACAGTTTCGTCGGCTCGCCGTAGACCTACTGGGGTCCTCGCCTCGCCTCCTCTAGACGAGAGTCTAGGAGTCGTCGCTCGTCGGGCTCGCCTCGCATCCTCATAGATTCGGTGAAGAATCGGGCTGGACATCGCAGATGGCGGGCGGCGGCCGGTGTCTCAATACGAGGTGAGGGAGTCGAGGGCAGCCGAGCGGGATCTGAGGTCAAGCCTGAGCATGGCCTGTGTCGGGCTTCGAGCTGGCCCGGACCCAGTTCACTATCTCTCTCATTATTTTCTCTATCGTGCATAAATTAACGAGAAACTAACGGTAATTTGTCCGTCTATTAATTGCAGAGTCAAACATTGGGCAAATATTGTAGTTGGATGTACACTGGCTGGAAGAGCAGAACTGGTGGTCACTCAGATGAGTGGTACGCCAAGACAGAAGATTTTGTGGAACAAGCTTTTTCGTTGTCAAATAGCAATAAGGCGCGGAGCCCATGTACGAAATGCTGAAACGGAACATTTTTGGACAAAGTGGAACTTACGATGCACTTGTGTCGAAATGGTTACGTGTCACATTATGAGTTGTGGAACTTCCACGGTGAGACAGCTTCTCAAGCTGTACAAGAAGTGGAAGCGGACAATGATGATGCCACGGAGGTTGATATGATGAATGAGATGCTGGAAGCTATACGACCAGAGCTTACAGAGGATCCTCAAATAACAGAGGTTAAAAAGTTCTTCAAACATCTCAAAGATTCAGAAGAACCGCTGCATGGACACACTAAAATGACAATCCTCAATTTTGTGACTAGACTTATGGCAATTAAGTCAAAGTTCTTCTTTTCTAATAACTGTTACAACGAGCTCATCAATTTGTTCAATGATGCCCTTCCACATCCCAACAAAGTTCCTAAAGATATGTATAAGTCAAAGAAAATTCTTTCTAGTCTCGGTATGAAGTACGAGAAGCTTGATGTGTGTCCGGACAACTGTATGCTTTTCTGGAGAGAGCATGCCAATGAGAACAAATGTTTGAAATGTGGTCAACCGAGGTTTGTCGAAGTTGTTAATAACAATGGTGATACTGTGATGACGGAAGTCGCATGTAAGCAACTTCATTACTTACCCGTGACACCGAGGTTCAAGCGGTTGTTCCTTTCAAAAAAACGGCCAGACACATGAGATGGCACAAAGAAGGAGTGAGGCAGGAAGGAACAATGGAGTCATGACGCACCCGTCTGATGGTGAGGCATGGAAGGCGCTGGACCGGTTCGACCAGAATTCGATCATGAAGCGAGAAATGTTCGCATCGGGTTGGCGACAGATGGGTTCACACGGTTCAGAACAAACGCCACACCATACTCCTATTGGCCCGTCTTTGTCATTCCGTACAATCTTCCACCGACTTTTTGCATGAAGAATGAGTTCATGTTTCTTAGCCTCATTGTACCTGGGCCGGATCATCCTGGGTCACGTCTCAACGTGATGTTGATACCATTGATAGAAGAGTTGAAAATGTTGTGGACATGAGTCGAAGCGTACGACTGTTACAAGAAGCAGAAATTCAACCTTCAAGCTGCTTATTTATGGTCCGTCCATGATTATCCGGCATACGCCATGTTTTTTTGATGGAGCACTCATGGTCGGTTGACGTGTCCGATATGTGCCTCAGATATCGATTGCTTTCGACTTACCCATGGAGGCAAGATATCTTACTTCGATTGTCATAGACGTTGGCTTCCTCTGAATCACTTGTTTAGACAACAGAGAAATGTCTTTAGAAAGAACACTGTTGTCACTAAAGGACCACCGAAACGTCTTAACGGCTCAGAAATATCTGATATGTTGGACAAATTAGTGCCAGATGAAGGTCTTCCTGGATATTTCGAAGGTTTCGGAGACAAACACAATTGGAATCACATATGTGGACTTTGGGAGCTACCGTATGTGAAGTCGTTGATTCTAAGGCACAACATTGATATCATGCATCAAGAGCGTAACATGGCCGAATGTATCATAAGCACATGCTTGGACATGACGGGCAAAACAAAAGACAATTTAAAGGCTTGAAAGGTCTCACCGAGCTTTGTAACTGTCAAACTCTTGAGCTCTCCAAAAATGGTGGTAAACCACGCGCTCCTTTCTGTCTTCAACCTAAGGAAAAGAAAGAAGTTCTCGAATGATTGCAAAGGTTGAAATTCCCTGATGGTTATGCAACTAGTCTGAGATGAGTGGTGAATGTGAAAACGGGAAAACTCATTGGGTTGAAGAGTCATGATTATCACATAATCATGGAAAGACTTCTGCTTGTTATGTTTCGAGGCTACTTTGACGATGCGGTGTGGAAGGTGTTAGTCGAGCTTAGCCACTTCTATAGGAAACTCTGTGCTAAAGAAATCACGCCAGAGATGATGACTCAATTGGAGAAGGAGATTCTGATACTTTTGTGTAAGATGGAAAATTTTTTTCCTCCAGGATTTTTCAATCCAATGCAACATCTCTTAATTCATCTTCCATTTGAAGCGAAAATGGGCGGTCTTGTGCAATATAGGTGGATGTATCATATTGAAAGAGCACTCAGATATCTGAAACCAATGGTTGGTAACAGGGCAAGGGTTGAAAGTTGCATCGCCGAAGCTTTTACTCTTAAGGAAGTAGGATACTTCTCAAGTGTTTACTTTGCTGAGGAACACAATGTTAATACTTCAATAATGTGGTACAATATGGGTGAGCAACCTCCTTGTAGCGATCTCTCCATTTTTGTAACAACAGGCACTACTGTTGGTAGTTACACTTCCTACGACGTTAACGAAAAAGAAAGACAGACCGCTTTCTTGTACATGTACGCTAATATGGAAGAAATGAATGAATATTTCAAGTAAGCGTTTCTCCTATACTTGTGCTTTTCACCATATTTTCCAACACATGTATTCTAAAAGGTTCTCTTTTCGTGTAGTATGTTCGACAAACAAAATTGGAGACATAGACATCAACCCATGAGCAAGCAAATAGAACAGCACAGGTTCAGTTGCTCACAACAGGAAAGGACATTGGGGCAGGACAGGGAAGCAGTTGCCTTGTGCTTTCTTTCCTTTTGTTGGTGGCTGGAGGGTGTACTACAGCTGAGCAGGTGCCAGCTGTAGTGAGCAACTGAACCCGTGCTGTGTACAGATACAGCAGACACTGAACTCTGACTGAAACGGCCGCTGTGCTGATTGGCCTCGTGTCTGAAATACCTAGGTATAGAGTAGCTTTCTGTTATCATCATCTCCGGCCAGGCGCAAATCTCCATTCATCTGTAATGTCACCATATTTTTCCGTTTATGATCACTACTACAAAAACATTTTCACAGGCGCCTCAATTTTTTTACACAGGCGGGTCATTAAAAAATCCGTCTGTATTGTTGAATGCTTTAATAGCCGCCTGTGATAATGTAACTTCACAGGCGCCTCACACATATGAGCCACCTCTCTAAATTGACCAGCTTCTACAGGCAACCCTTGGAAGACAAGCTGCCTGCATAGTAGCAATTTATACAGACGGCTGATGCGACCGGGAGCACCGAGCGTGTGCGCGAGTTACCGAGGTGCCTTAAAAGCGCACAACGCATGCACATCTTTTGAATTCAATTCGAACCACTCTGCGTCCCATAACCACTACTGCGCGCATCGAGAGACGAACCGCCATGTTGCTACGCTATAAGATCACCCGTGCACGCCATCGTCTTCTCCGCATAGCCACTCTTCCTCTCTTCACAAAACCGAGCCAGGAACATCATGGACGACAAGAAAACGACGCCGCTAAGCCTTCTGAAGGACCCCAAGGGGAACGTCCCCGACCAGACTCCCCCCCGGACATAGAGTGGGCTCTCTGGAAGATGGCGCGCGATTTATTTTACAATACATCGCGCTCCGTACGCTGCCTTGGGCTCGGTCCGCTTCCAGAGTATACTGGAATGGGAAGCACGTACCACTACATCTTCGGCTTGACGCACTTGGCCAGTCGTCTCGACGTCCTCTGGGACACGATGGCAGTCGAGCTCGACGTTGCCGACCGCGACAACCTGGTTTATGGGGACACTCAGTTTCAAGCACATGCACACATTAAGGTTCTATATTTTAAATTCTATATCCTTTTTTATTCTCGGACTAATGTTTTTATAGTAATTTTTAAAAATAGTGATTTTTGCACAACATTTCAAGAGGTTCAAGCTTAGATGCCTTTTAGCTTCAGGATTGGATCCACTAGGCAGACAGGGGATTCGAGCGTCCCCTGCAGTTCGTCTAATAGAGGAGCTCCTCCTTGAGCCTCCCATGATTTTTTGCAAGTAGGAAGGAGAAATTGGAGGGCTAAAGGTTGGAGAATGTGACTTGTGTGTGTTTAGCCCCTTGGATAATTTTGGTATGGATCCGCCACACTGTTTAGCCTTGATTGGAATTTGTGCTGTTACAAAAGCAGCGTAGATATAAATTGATCTGGTATTTGTGGAACCATATATATCACTGATTAGTACTCACTACTACAAAAAGCTTTATCTTAGACGTCTCTAAACATATATATTATCACAAGCTGTTTTCAAATCCGCCAGTAACAAAGCGTATGTGAGAATAGGCCATTTTCACAGGCGGCTGCTACAAACCGCTTGTGATAATGATTTTCCACAGGCGGTTCTTTATTTATAATGTGTTGCCTGTGATAAAGCATTCTCACAGGCGGTTCCTTATGTCTGATGTCCGCTTGTGATAAGGTATGAATCTATACAGAGTTTAAATTGAAATAACAGCAATCATAATATACTCAATGTAATTCATAGTTTATACCTTGCAATTCATAGTTGATATACTGCAAATCATAGTTTCTACATTGCAATATATAGTTTATATAGCAATTCATAGTTGATACATTGCAATTCATAGTTTCTCTAAGACTCACATCGAATATACACTTTACTGTCGAGCTTGCTCTCCCTAACATTGCAATGAATAGGAAACGGTTGTGTTCCTTTAATGATCGAGCTACAATCATTTCACCAAGCTTTCCAAAATGTAATTTGAGTCATGACAGTCCATGACAGTGCTGGTTCGAATCAAACTCTGGAGGACATGATCTCAAACATAAGTTACCTACCATGAGGGACTAGTACAAACTGTGAATACACACTCGTATACTCTGACCTTATTGTTGAAGTTCCACCTCCCACTTTGAGGGAAAATATATTTTCCATTTCTAGCTTTAAGCTTCAAAAAGAAGATATATTTAGATTTTTAGCATCAATGTTTTGTAACCACAATGTATAACTGGAAAAATATCTAAAAATAAATAATTATAACCAACCTTAGAAGCCTGCAGTACTCTACCATCAAATTCAGTGAAGTTTTTACCTATTAAGATGTCACATGACATCAGCTTAGGATCTGAGTCATTGTTGCTTTCTTTAAGGACCTATCAAATTACCATTCACAAACAGTATATAAAGCACACAAGTGAAGTACTAAGCTGAAGCTACTGAGACCCTCACATCAGGAAAGTAGTAGTGATAAAATATTGTGTTCCTTTAATCCAGATCGAGCTGCAATCATTTCACCAAGGTTTCCAAACTGCAATATGAGTTCTCCAAATGAATTGAATGGTAGGATAAAAAGGGAAGGCAATACTTCCACACTATCATAACCATCAAGAACTCTTCCATCTAACATGGTGTGTATGCAATGGCACATCACACATAACCTAATTCATCAAAAGTAACAATGTCATCTTTTGGGCACAGGTTACCTAAGTCCTCAAGTTTAGAGCTATTCAAATGATATGCAAACTAAAAAAGGTCATGGAACCCACACGGATAAAGGCAAATACGACCGTAACTTTGATACATATATGGAAAATCTATACACAGTAACAATACAGAGAGAAGAAAATCTATACTTTGAGAGCAAGGTTGAAGGTGGCGCTCTACGGCGACAGCAGCAAGAGCGACCACAGGGAGGGCGAGGACGGCGCTCGGCGGTGACAATGACAAGAGCGGCCACATCGAGGGCGAGGACGACGAGGGTGAGGATGGCGAGGGTGAGGATGACGCTTGGCGGCAACGGCGGTGACTATGGTGAGGGGGGGCTTGGCAGCAAAATGAAAGTTTTCACAGACTTAGTTTTGCGGGGTGCGGCTGACACTTAATTTATAGGTGTTTAATATCACACGCGACCTTCTAGTAAACTCTGCTTGTGAAAATGTTTTAAATAATTTATAAATACAATTTTCTCGAACGGCAGCTAGTTAAACACCGCCTAGGAAGCTGAAGAGTCACACCAGGATATTTATAAATATTACTATCACAGGCATCTTTTAGTTAAGAACCGTCTGTGAAAACTTATATTACTTTGTGTGAAAACTTATATTACTTTGTGATCAACTGATGTGATACATATGTACATAAACATTTTCTACATCAATAATGTGTTATACATCCATTAATGCGATATGTAGTCCATTAGTTGATGGTAATATATAGTCCATTAGTTTATATATAAACCACATCCAGTCGATGATCAAATATTAGAAACAAATCCATTTGATGATCGGCGATTAGAACTAAGTTTATTAACGACACAACAGATAGCACACCAATGAACAACAGAGTGCACACATATGAACAACATTAAGTTGATTAACTTAAAAACATTACAAAACAAAAAAGAAAAACAATATAATTGAAAACAAGAAAAGGAAAACAACTAATTCTACTCATCATCCTCCTCCTCCTCGAGCTCCTAGGACTCCGTCGCCACCAGATTCCTGCTTTCATTGACCCCGAGCTCCTGAGCCATTATCTCCCACAGAGCATTGAGACGACCAGCCACTTTCGTGAGTCTGAACAAGTAGTGGCCCACTGTGCCCATTCCAGTATGTTCTGGAAGAGTACCGAGACCCAGATGCCATATGGAGTGAGATGTACTATTAAATACATCATGCACCATGTCGTGACACTTGTACTCCATTTTCTTGGAGCTCAAGGGGGAGGATCGAAGCCACTTAGCCGCTGGCTCCCTTGGCGGGCTTGGCGGCGACATTTGGTTGTCTGCCATTTGGTGTGGAGGTCGATGAGGGGCGGAAGTAAAAGGAGAGGAAGAGTAGTACTACGATTGGCAGAGAAGATGATCAATTGTGTGCGGAGAAGAGAAACGCGTGGGGTGTCTTTATATCCTTGTTTCGCTAGTGGTTCGCCTCTCAACGTGCAGTGATGGGATGCTTCGAATTGAATTCAAAGGACGCATACACCATCTCTGTGCGTTCCCCTCGGTAATCGCAAAGGTCGCATGCTCGATTGCTTTATTAACAACCGACTGCGAGAAGTAATTGAATATCACAAGCGATACTTCAGGAGATATGCCTGTATTAATCGCGAAGATCACATGTCGCTGCTTCAAACAGACCGCCTATAAAAATGGATATGTTTACACCAGCGGTTTAGATTTGTGAGCCGCCTGTGATGCTCTATCATCACAGGCGGCTATTAGTCATTTGATATTACATACGTATTTTTAATGGACCACCTAAGTAAAAGAAGCCAAGTGCGTGTCAGGACCCACCTTCAGAGAGTCCACTTGTGCTTCTCATACCAATCCCTGGATTAGTAGTTAGTATGCACAACAGAAGAGATTGAGACTCATACAATGATTCTTTATTAATAATCAATATAAGTCTCACAAACATGATCTAGATTACATTGGAGGTGGTCGGGGATGACCACCGAAATAGATAAATCCTCAAAAATAGCGGAGAAAAATGTCGCCATGCCCAAAGGGCAGACTTGGGAAGTAGGACTAGACCTAAGCGTCAACCTCACACGCTTCAGCTTCTTCATCTTCTGATAAACCACATATAAAGCATGAGTGAGTACATAAGGTACTCTGCAAGCCTTAACACTACTCAAGGGGAGGTGTTTCATGCATTAGGACTTGTAGCAAGGAGAGGCCATACGACTTAGTTTTGCCAAAAGCATTTTATGCAAGCTTCTCTTTGAAAAGAGTTTTGCAATAAGAGGGAGAAGTAGTTGAATCAGTATTATTATAGTTGGTGGGCTCTGGAGGAGTTTCAGACCATCCCGCTAGTTCCCTCACTTCTAGATATGTCTTTGGACCCTTGACCCTGACGACTCCGGCACGCATGGCAACACTTTCTAAAAACACGGTGGCCTCAGCCACCCACCCACGCACCGACCCACACACACACACACACTTTGAGATGCACTAATGCTAATCATAGAAGCCCAAATCATAGTGCACCAAGACTGTGAGAACAACTATCCGGATATATTACGACTCTGCAAAGTTTCTACACTTTACCCATAGGTCATGCCCACCGCGGTGCGAAATGACGCTCATCTCATCTTCCCCAAGTAACCCCACAATCACACCTTAGCCCGACGCAGGGGCTATTCGGGAATTCACTATCCAGCCAAACACCAGACCCTGCATGAAACCACAGTGACCTCCCCGAGCGAAGTAGCCTAATGGCGAGAGCAAATTTCGCCGCCCCCCTTTCCACATTGCCGATTGTGACCTCGACCGTTTCGACAGGTAGGAGTTGAGCTAACCAAATTAACCACACCATTTGCTTCTCCATTCCCTAGAACACATAGAACATTAGCTAGTACTTAGAATAGAATACCATCGCCTAGATCACTGAGGAAACCTCACCGGCGCCATCGCGCACCATAGCTTCCAGCGAGCTAGGTGTCACCCCTGTCCAATTAGACTTGCCCAATGTGTTTCTCTTAGTAAGTAGAATGTGTAGATGCTTAGAATAGGGAGAATAGGCCACGGGAAGTCCAAACCCGACGACCCGTCGTAGTGGGCACTAATGAACATAAACATTAAACAACTCTAAACTGAACTAAGTAACAAAAACATAAAACAAATCTAAACTAAATTAAACTAAAATAAACTAATCAAAGAAGAATAATTCAACAATAATACAACCCAAACAAGAATAATATAATTAATCTAAACTAGACATTAAACATTAAACTAAGCTAATTAACCAAATGGCAGTTAATACGATTAAACTAAACTAATAAACAATAATATGATTAAACAAGAATAATTCACAAACCTAATAGCAACTAATCCAAACTAATTCAACATAATAAGAAAATAAATAGAAAAATGGCCAATGGGGCTTGGGGGCTCAGATGGAGGGGTGGGGGAGGGGAGGCCGGCCAGAGGGTTGGGGGAGGAGAGGAGCCTGCATTGGGGCGGACGGCTGGAGGGGTGAGGGAGGGGAGGAGCTGGCATTGGGGGCGGCTAGTCGGAGGTTTGAGCGAGGGGCGACGACAATGCGGAGGCAAGGGGCAATGGCAACAGACGAGGGAGAGAGGGGGAGGTGACATAGAGGAGGGAGAGTGGAGGAACCTACCAGCATGGAGGAGATGGCGCACGGCAAGCGGCGATGGACTAAGGTGTGGCAGTGGTGGCGCTAGGGCGCGGGTGGGGGCGCGGGCGTGAGCGAGGGCGCAACGCGAGCGTGCGTGTGACTGAGAGGTTGCTTTTGGGTGTGCCTTGGGCTAGGTATTAGGCATTTATTTTTGTTGGCCTGGTAAGAAAAGATGTGCCACCATGTCTATCGAACCGCAGAAGCACTTTTCAGATCAGTGATGGCCTCTCCAGCAGAGCAGGGCAATGGGGCCCTGGATTCGCTAGGATCTGAAACATTCGGGGCCGGAGTACTTGCCTTGTTTCTTGGCCTGGTATCCTTATCCTCGCGTTCATGATATCTACATTCAACTGTGCCCCAGATACACGGTCCAAGCACACCCGCCCTGTGTGCATCTTTCACAACATTCTTGGCCCCAATTTTCTTCCTGTGGTCTTCTAGCTTAGAAGAAGTTATGTCCGTCTTGGACATCTGCAATATCCTCTCACGCCTAGGGGGCAAAGGAAAAGACATACCAAAACCATTTGGTGCTTTCGCGTTCGCCCTCACTAAACTGAGACTTGGATCTGATCTACGATTCAGATCAAGTCTTACCAAAATTAGATTTCCTTTCATTTCATATGTCGTTACCCAGGACTTAAATGAATAGCCATCGCTGTTAAGAACAACGAAGATCAAATAAGAATTTGTGTGTAGCTTTTTGTCTGTGAACCAGAGGTTTTGGAGTTGATCTCCAAGGGAACGGGTCGTTGGACCCGTTCCCGTCAGTACAACACCCTGATCGGGGGCGTGGCCACATTCGTGGCCGTGGACCCCTCTCCTCACCGTGCCGGTATAAAAGGAGAACTTGTTTTGGAAACAAAACCTGCGGTTCACCGTGACCACTTTGGGACCTCCACAACTTAGTCATCCAGATTCGATCTAAGGGCACGGGAGAGGAGAGAAGGACCATGGCGCCGTCTCCACCGATGACCTCACCGCCACTGCTGCTTCCTCCACGCCGGCCATCACTGCATCACAGGTATGTTTACCTAAGGTGCGTCAAACCTTCACCCTTGGTTAATTCTCTTAACTGTTATTGTAATTAGAAATAGGACGTTTGCTGTTCTTTACTCGATTATTGATTGATTGGACTTAGACCCGGTAGTCACATCGCTAGGGACCATTAGCAAATACAACAGGAGGGAGTAACTGTTATAGTTAGCATGTAGTTGACATCAATATCACGCTATCAACATCACTACCATCATTCATGCAGGTTCTAACTACCTTAAGCATTCAAATAATCAAGCAGTTATGCAGTGTATTTAAAACAAATCGAGTGGGTGCAATTTAAAATATAAGTATAATATAATCAAGAAAGTTAGAGCTTACATTCACACTCTTTATTTAGTTCTTCTAGGTAATCTGGATCCTCAGGTTTTTCCACATACTAATAAAGGCCTGTATTATGTTATAGGGGCCATTTATTATTTTAAATTTGAAGCAAAGAAAATTGGAACACCCAATTTAAAAAATTGGAACAGTAATATATATATATATATATATATATATATATATATATATATATATATATATATATATATAGGGCAGGTATATTTTGTAGCTAGGTGTAGAATCCAGAATTCTGTAGCCAAATCCAATGGCAGATACCGAGCCGTACATGCAGCAGGGGACGGCTTAACGTGGACGAGGAAAAAATAGAATCGGGAAAAGAAAAAAAAAAAGGTGCCTGTGCTGGATCGAGAAAAGACTCTGTTCCCTTCTCTCACTGCGTTTCCAGCCTCCTCAGCAACTGGCGGCTCTGATCCAGCAACCGCCGACGAAGAAAATCAAATCCTTCCTCCGCAGTATGGCATCCTCGATGCAGGTTGCAACCGCAGCTGTGAGTACTACTAGATCGTAGCCTGCGAAGGTTCTTGATTGGTTAGGGCGCGGTGAGATTATGAACAAGACAGTGACACGAGGAATTTTACGTGGTTCGGGCCACCTGAGCGTAATACTCTACTCCACGGGTTGTGTTGTATGTATGAGTGTATGGTGCTTGTGAGCGTGTGAGCTTAGTTCTCTCTGTATCATGCGGCACATCCCTTTTATAGTCTAAGGATTGGTCGTTACATTGTCGGCCTGGCTCGACAGGTGGCCCTGGCGTAGTTAATTGCCTAATACACGATCTGTGAATATTAAGTGTAATTAACAATGTGATAACGCGCCTTAATGGCAGCATTACCGGTGTTAAGGGTCCTTGATCGTGTGTCATTAATATGGCATTAATGATACATAATCAGGTCTTGTAACTGTAGCTTTAACTGTCCCTTGAATATCCGCAGCGTTGGAGATCTGCTGGTCTCTTCATTGTTGTCTCAGGTCCAGAGGCTCGACACGTGGCGGCTCTGAAGCTTCCCATCATGGGAGGTAAGTCAGGAGCCACTATACAAGTGGCAGCACCGGAGCTTCCCTCTACTGGGGGTTAGGCCCGGTGTCATTGGACACGTGGCAAGACCGAAGCTTCCCCATAAAAGGGGTTAGGTCCGGCTTTATGTTACACGTGGCAGTGTCGGAGCTACCCAAACGAGGGATGCAAGTCCATTGTTGTATAACACATGCAGCCTTCAGAGGTCTTCATCTCGGACAGGTGGAACTCTTTTGTATTTCTTGCGGTATCATGTGGTACCCGGTGCGCAGGGTACCAACAGTGGCCCTCGGGCCCACCTCTGGGAGAAACCTTTTGGGTTAAATTATTCTACCAGAGGTGGGGCCATCTTCGATTCACGCGCGACAGCTTCAAATGTCATCTGATGTGCTGTTGAGGTGATGGTTTGCTATTAAACCATCGCCGCGTGGCTTCTCTTGAATGCGGCGGGTGAGATCCTTGCGTGCGGATCTCACACAATTGAAGGTCACCAGTTCCCAATACGAAAATCGTATAGGTTCCGAGCGCCCTGTGAGGCCGCCGCCCTTGGGCTTCCAACTTCCCATCATGACAACGATTCACCTGGGATAATAACTTCGGCCTTTCTGCCAAAGTGGACCCAGGTCTATTCTTCATTGGCAGGGTAGAATTTTGAAAATGTGATATGGATCCCATTACAGTTCCATCCAAGCGTTGCGGAGGCTTACTTAAGAAGGAAAGCCCGCACGGTTAGAGGACTCTTTACACTTTCAATCGAACTTGCGCTCAGAGCCTCCTAACCTTCGCATAGCCTTTCCCAACTTTTGCTCCACTTTGTCACGATGGAGTTGGGTCTTCCCCGCAGCTAGATCAAGACCAACAAAGAGATGTCGAGGATCCAGACCTACATGGGGTGGTCCAACGACTCCTGCAACAAGGATATCTGCTTCGGCAAGCTCCCCTTCAAGAAGGAGCGCACCAGAGAGATGGTGTACTTCTCAGCGTACGCCATGGTGGGTATGATCCCACCTTTTTTGAGCTTTCTTTTGATGCTGCTGGATTTCTACGGCCTCCAACTTTATCATCTCGGCCCCCACTTCCTCTTGTTGGTGGCAACCTTCGTCCACTTCTGCGAGATGTGGGTGGGCGTGCCTCCGTTCATTGAGTTGTTCCATACCATCTTCACGGTCCACACCTCCGGAAAGGGGATGTAGTTCATTGGCTTCTACTACTTCGTGAAGCGCAAGAATTGCCCTTTCAAGTACTTGAAGACCTTCCCTTCCGGCAAGTTGGACGACTGGAAGAAACATCACAGTGGAGGAGCACGAGAGGTTGGAGCTGCCCAAGGGTCTCCCCAATGTCAACACCGACGCCTGGAACGTAGTTCCGGAGCTATCAGAAGCGTACAAGCCCATCCTGACAAGGATCCAGGAATGTGTGGAGGGTGGAGTGACCCCTCAAATCGTTTTCGACAATTTCTTGGTGAACAGGTGGGCTCCGCTAAAGACTAGGGAGTGGCTCGCATGGGCTTTCAATAGTGAGATGGATCATAACCGTATTGAAGTCGATTTGAATACCAACTTGGATGATGAAGCTTTGAAGCTCCATCTCATGAAATTTCAGAATGGAGCTATCTCCCGCGAAGCCTTGGCTCCATCGGCTGCCTTTCTGCCTCTGAACATGGTTCCAGAGTTTAGCAGGGAGCTTCGGAGGAGAATGCCAGCACTAGAAGACCTCGGCGTAGTCGAGAGGCGCCAGACCTCTAGGTTTGCAATCCCTGGGGCTTTAGAGAGGGTGGCTCCCACTGCTCGAAGCTAGAAGGATGATGACACTGGCAAGGGCAAGGGCAATGGCAAGGAGCCTGTCAAATCTTCCAGCCGGAAGAGGAAGTTGAGGCATGCTAATGGAAGCTCCGTGAGGTCATCTCCATCTTCAACAACCCCTTTTCCCTAGCAAATTAGATCTTCGGCGGCCATGCCTCCTTGGGTGGCAGCGTCCTAAAGGAACGCAAGCTCCGACAGATCTACTCCAACTCTGGTGCCAGTTGCGGGCTCAAGGTCCAGAGGTCCTTCCCAACTGAGGGAGGTCGCGGCCGAGAAGACTCCAGCTGCTACTCCTAGCTCCCAGCCGAGGTCCGAGGTTTATGCCTCATGGGATTTGGTGGGCTCTGACTCCGGGCCTCAAAAGAAGAAATTCCGCGACGACTGGGGCGGTAGCATCCCCAGGTAAGCATTGTCATCTCACCTTGAGGTGCTAATCTTGTCTTTATCATGTCTTTAATTTTCCTGATCTTTTGTTTCTAGGGTGTTAAGAAAGAAGTCTGAGGCTTCGGCACCTGCTGTGGCGACTGAGGCTGAGCGTGCAGAAGTTCCGGCTTTAACCCCTGAGCCTCCCCAAGTGGTGGCAGAAGACACGACATCTTTGGCGATAGCTGTCATGGACTTGAATCCAGAGGAGACGCCAGAAACTCTCGTGGTAGCGCTAGACCACAGGGGAGAACTTGATGAAGATGCGCGAGCGACCGCAGCCCTGACAGCTGAAGCTCCGGTGCAGGAGACGGAGATGGTGGAAGCTCCAGCGTCTGAGCCGGAGGTAACCGAAGCTCTGGCACCTGTGTCGGGTGTTGTTGAAGATCTGACAGATGAGCCGGAAGTACCCAAAGTTCCGGCCTTTGTGCTGGAGATCATTGAAGCTCCGGCACCTAAGACGGATGCAGTGGAAGTGCCAGCGCCTGAGCCGGCGATTGTGCGGGCTCCAGATGAAGCTCCAACGTCCACCTTGGAGGCAATTACTCCGGAGGTGCCCATGTTCGAGTCGGAGCACCCAGAGGAGGCGGCGGCGGGCCCTCCACCTACAGAGCCGTCGGTTGAAGATCCGCCGGGGGGACCTTCGGCATCATCCCCGAAGGTTGGAGTTCCCTCGGTGGGACCCTCTTTGGTGTCGATAGAAGCAGAATAGCTTCCGGGGACGGCCCTAGTGCCACAGGACCGCAGGGGACCACGCTTGTGGAGTGGGACCCAATTTTTATACTTGAAGACCCCTTAGAGCCGGCAGAGATGACCCCGACAAGTCCAGAGCCTATCCCTTTGGCGTTGTCTATCGACAACGCCTGCTCCAGTCTCCATCAAGTCCAGCTCGCCTTCAACCACGACAGCAAGGTCCTCGAAGAAGAGTGCCACACCTTAAGGCATTGGCGCAACAGACTTCATTTCAAAACCAAGCTAACGCAGACAAGGCTTGCCGACCAACAGGAGTGGGTCGAGAAGGAGAAGGCTTGGATGGAATATTGGGGCCAGTTGCTGGAGGAGAGGGAGGCCTCCATCAGGGCCCTCAACGCTAAGTCTCGTGAAATTCTCGAGCATTCCATAAGGAGCAATGATGTTGCTGACGAACGTCAAGATAGCCTCAACACGTTGAACGAGTGAAAGTGCATCTAGGCATCTCTTGTGGGTTTTGGTTGATTTATGACAAACACATGAGATCCTAACAAAATTGTTGAGATGAGCGTAGGTTTCAATGAAATTATGAAGAAAGCGCAAAAAGAAAGAAGAATTAGGAATCTATATGGAAAAGAGCTCAAGAGCTGAATATAATACTTTGTTGTGTATGGAGTGTGTTGGAGAAACACACCCCAAGAGCTCAAGCAAAAGAAATCATCCTCACTGCAAAAAATTCACAAATCCGGACTAGTTCGATATTCACCAGACTAGTCTCATATCTCTCTGACTAAGATCAGACTAGTCCCCCTAGTGCGGACTAGTCCTCATCACTTCACATCTGCACAAAAATGGACATGTCCGATATCACCACAGACTAGTCCAATATCTTTCTGACTAAAAACGGACAAGTCCGCCCCAGTGCAGACTTGTCCTCAGGAACTCACGATTTTTCACGACACTGGACAAGTCCGATATCACCACAGACTAGTCCAAAAACTCTCTGACTAAAATCGGGCAAGTCCTCCAACTGCGGACTTGTCCTCAATTCTACATGAGGTTCACCACACTAGACTAGTCCGATATTTGCCAGACTAGTTCGAACACTTCCAGAGACCAAATCGAACTAGTCCGCTCATGCCCGGACAAGTGCGATATATCACAACACTTAGGGTATCCCACACGCCACACACCGGACTAGTCCGGAGTCCACCACGGACTAGTCCAGACATCACAAACCCTAACGGTAACTTTTGGAAACCCTATCATAAATAGAGGTGTACGGCCCTACAACCAACTATCTCAATCCCCTGCGCCGTCACACCTTCCAAGAGCCCAAAAATACACATCTCCCCACACATTCTAACCCTATAAAGATCAAATCTTTGAGGATTATCATTGATCAAAAGGAGAGATTTCTTCCACATGATCTTGAGCTCTTGGGATTGATTCTCTCGCACACTCTTGTTCTTTATTGTACATCTTTCGAGTGTGTTGGTGGTGTTCATCATTGTAAATCTTGGGGAGCCCTCAACTTGGGAAAAAGCCCCATGAACACGGTTATTTGCCCCTTTGTGGTTAGTGGAAGAGAATTGACCTCCGTGGCGATTCGATGAGGGTAGGGTTGGTAAAGACCCAGTCCTCCCTAGACTCCTCAACGTAGATGTAGATTTCCTCTATGGAATCGAACCACGGGATAAAAATCTTATGTCACATACTTTTGTTCTTATTGTTTATCATATTCTATGGTTTACTCAATCTTGGATAACTTACGTTAAAACATTGAAATCAAAGTTAATTTGTGCCATACATAGTTTCATTGTCGTGATACATCCAAATTACAACTTACTTTCTGCTGCATAGAGTACTTGACGTGAATTCTTTGATCAAACTTGATCGTTCTAGTCCGCACATACTAGACTAGTCCTCACCATACCGGACTAGTCGATTTCTCTGTATTTGATCAAGTTGTGAAGTGTTTCCAGATCCGACGAAAGTTCAAATAGCCTATTCAACCCCCCCCCCCCCGCTCTAGGCTACATTCAATTGGTATCAGAGCGAGGACTCTTCAAAAGAGACTCACCGCCCAAAGAGAAGATGTCGGACATTATGGATGTACACAAGAACTTCAACCAAGAGAAGGGTGACGATGAAAAGGCTCAGAAGCTGGAGAAGCTCCTCGACGCCATCCAAGATTGCGAGGATGATGATGAGGAGAAGCTATAACTAAAGGCACTCCTAAGGAAGAAGGCACTACCCCCAAAAGGGAAGATGAAGATCGAGGATGAAAATAAGAAGAAGGGGAGTAGTCACATCGACTACTCCCGATATCCTTTTAACTATGATCGGTTAAATTTGAACAATAATCATTACTTGTTAATTCCTCTAGGGAAAGCACCTTTCTTCGATGGCAATGATTATTCTATGTGGAGAAAAAATATGAAAATGCATCTCATATCACTTAACCCCAGCTTATGGCATATAGTGTGTACAAGGATAGATATCCCGAATGATGATGAAGAGCTCACACCAAGCCAAGAACAAGCTATTCATTGGAACGCTCAAGCTGCATCTGTCATAACATCGTCACTGAGCCGAGACGAGTTCACCAAGGTGGATGGACTCGAAATTGCAAAGGAGATATGGGACACTTTACAAACCGCACATGAAGGTGATCGTCATGTGCGAGAAGCCAAGATTGAAATGATTGAAGGTGAATTGGGAAGATTCACTATATAAGAAGATGAGTCACCGCAAGATATGTACAATCGATTGAAGAATCTCATCAACAAAGTTCGAGCATATGGAAGCAAGAAGTGGAATGATCACGCGGTCGTAAAGCTAATTGTTAGAGCTTTCATGCCATGCAACATAACCCTATGCTCGATGATTACAGAAAGCCCAGGGTATCGGAAAATGACCTCGGACAAACTTCTTGGCAAGATTATCATTTTTGAGATGATGGAGAAACAAGCAAAGCACATCAAAGAGATTGCCGACCTTACCTCGGCAAAGAAGAAAGGAGTTGCCTTGAAGTCCACCTGTAAATCTATCTCAAAAGAAGCTCGAGAAGCTCAAGAAGAAGACGTTAGCGACGATGAAAGTAGTGATATAGATGAAGAAGATATGATCCTAGTCATGAAGAAATTCAAGAAAATGATGAGAAGAAGACAAGGTGGTAGACCAAATGAAGGAAGACATAGAGACAAACCAAGACAAAAAATGAGGCGTGCTTGCTATAACTGTGGACAATACGACTGTCGGTACCCTAAAAACCGTACACCCCCTGAGATTACGAAGATCTCGTGGGAAGGACGACTACTTGAATTGAAGACCCTCGGAGGCCCACTTGTCATACATGACCGGACCTGCTTCTCCAACATGGTTAATCCCTAGGTCGCCACATGTACAGCCAAACCGGAGCTACCGCCCACAAGGGGGAGGCTCCGGACCAAGTACTGAAATGGCACCTCCGGACCTAACTCCTGACCGAGAGAAGCTCCAGAACTGACACGTGTCAGGTAGCCCCGGAGCTTCCTGCTTCCCACAGCAAGCTCCGGAGCTGCCACGTATCTAAACATCGGAGCTGGCAGCCTCTAACCTCCGGGAGACCTTGTAACGGCTCCGGGTCTTCAAAGGAGAGCCAAGGACTTCAAGACCCGTTTAAATGTCATTAATGCCATATTAATGACACTTAAACGGACGATCTTAACACCTGTAACGGCACTGTCGAAGCCCGTTACAGGATCATTAACAACAATTAATCGTGTATCAATACTAGTAACCGTCGGGGCCACATGTCGGGCCAGGCAGCTTGTAACGGCCTGTCTTTGTACTATAAAAGGACAGGCCGACGATACACATAGGGGGACACACACACACAGACGTGGAGATCATACGTGATAAGCTAATACAACACCAACACACCCGTGGAGTAGGGTATTACGCTCAGGCGGCCCGAACCACGTAAATCCTAGTGTCTCCCGTGTTAAACCGCAATTCACCTTCTTGAGTCTCCGCGTGCCCACACCGAACTACGAACTCCTTCAACACTTTAGCAGTGTCAGGAGATCTGCCGACTCCAACAGTCGACAGTTGGCGCGCCAGGTAGGGGCGCCTGAGATTTTCAAGAATGGTGAACTCTGCGGCTGGATCATCCAACGGCCAACCTGCTGCTCAGGTTGTTGGGGGCAATCGCTCCAACAGGCAACCACCAGCAGGAGCCTCGGCACCAGCAGGAGCCACTCTCCCACCACCACCATCTTCTCTGGCAAATCGTGCTGGACAACGTGATGGTGCTCCGGCGTCACTGACTGCGTCAGCAAGTCATGACAACCCGGAACACGCGCTCCATGCAGCGCGTGCTCTTCTCCAACGACCACCACCTCCGGACGCATCTCGAGATGCAATGGAGCAGTGGAGGGCCGATGTGGAGCATTTGGTCGCAGCAGCGGCCGAACGCCTCAACAACCAGGGTCCTCCTCCTTCGGGACGAGCCCCGTCGCAGCGACGGACTTTGTCTGGGAGACTTGGTCCGCACGTTTCCAACAACAGGAGACGGTCTGCGTCACAGCAAGTGACATCGTTGCCCTCTGGGGCATGACGTACCCATACGGTATCCAGGCTTTCGACTCATGACCTTCGGGCGGAGCTTGATCGCCGATACCGCCAACAAGATGGCCGTGTCCATATCGAGCGTGCTCGTGAAAGACGGGAAGCTCAGGACCTTTCTACTCTGGAAGGAGTAGGAGGAGGCTGTTCAGCCCTAGCCATGCACCTGCGTATGGTTAGATGGCAACAGAAGTTCCGGCCACACCTGCCGGAAAAATTCGACGGGACTGTCAACCCCGCTGAATTCCTTCAGATATACTCCACTGCAATCTTGGCAGCTGGAGGAAACGAGGCCGTAATGGCCAATTACTTCCCAGTGGCCTTAACCGGGACCGCCAGGTCCTGGTTTATGAGCCTTCCACCCAACTCTATCAACAGTTGGGAAGAGCTGTGCCGTCAGTTCACTGCCAACTTCGGGAGTTCATACACCCGACCAGGCACTGAACTGGACCTTTTTGCGGTCGTGCAAAAAGGGGGAGAATCTTTGCGGTCCTTCATCCAGAGGTTCTCTCAGGTACGCAATACAATCCCTTCTATCTCAAGCGCTTCTGTCATTGTGGCATTCAGACAGGGCGTACGGGACAAGAAGATGTTGGAGAAGCTGGCGATCAAAGAGATCACCAGCATCACGGAACTCTTCAGCCTGGCAGATAAATGTGCCAGAGCTGCGGAGGGCCGTGAAATGCACTCCAAACCAGCTTCGTAGGATCACAAGAAATCCTCCAAAGAAGAAGCCGCTACCTCCGAGGGTGGCAAGAAGAAAAAGAAGACCCACGACAAGAAGAAGCTGCCGGCCGGTACATCCAACGTTGCAGCTGCTGCAACTCCTGGTGGCCGGGGGCCACGCCCCGAGAAGCGACCTCGACCGTCTTCCGAAGACGGTGGCAAACCCAAAGTGTGGTGTCCCATTCACAAAATGGGCAGCCATGGTTTGGAAGACTGCCGAGAGGTCCAAAACCTTGCCGAGCGCTACAGCAAGCGCCGGGAAGGGTCTCCTTTCCGACAGAGAGAAGGAAAACAGAAGGTCGACGAAGCTCCGGCTGAAGAGGAGTTAGGGTTTCAAGATCCCAAAAAGGTCCTGAAGGCCGTCTACACCTCTGTCGACAACGACTCTAACGTCTCTGACAACGAGCGTCGAAAAACCATGAACACCATTTTTGGTGGATCATGGGACATCACCTCCCGTCGTGTCATCAAGACTATGCGGCGGGATATGGCCGCTGTAGCTCCTACAGCTAGGCCGGAGTCACATCGAAAGTGGATGGACACATCCATCACTTTTGATGCTTCGGACTGTCCTCGAAGCATGGTCGGAGCTAGACAGTTACCTTTGATGGTATCTCCCACCATCAATAACATCCAGCTCCATCATGTTATGGTGGACGGAGGTTCGGGGCTAAACCTCATAAGCTTTTAAGCTTTTACCAAGCTTCAGCTCCGGCCTTCGGATCTCCAGCCCTCTCGACCTTTCTCCGGAGTAGGTCCGGGGGCCATTACTCCACTCGGAGCTATAACTCTCCCTGTTACCTTCGGGACACGGGAGAAGTATCGTACCGTAAAAGTTGGTCTTCGACGTCGCTCAGATCAACTTACCCTTCAACGCCATCTTGGGTAGACCTGCCCTATACAAATTTATGGTAGCCGCTCATTATGGATACCTGGTGTTGAAGATGCCAACACCAATAGGCGTTCTCCGAATCCGCGGAGATCGCACTGCCGGAGTAACTGCTCTGGAGGAGCTCCATGCACTCACCACGGTGCAAGAAGAGGACTCCAGACAGGAGCAAGCTCCGAAACCCCCAAGCATTCGTCAACGGGGCTCAACCTCTGCACCCCGTGTGCAGCCAAGCGGCGACACCGACATTCCCGTCAAGGTCGTCCAAATTGGTTCCGATGCCACTCAAACCACCCGTATATCGGGAGGGTTGAATGGCAAATAGGAACTCGCGCTCATCACTTTCCTCCGGGCTAATGTTGACGTGTTTGCCTGGCAACCGTCACAAATGCCTGGGATCCCCAGGGAAGTGATTGAGCACAATCTGAAGATTTACCCCGATGCTCGGCCTGTGCATCAGAAGCCTCGGAAGCAATCCGTAGAGCGGCAGAACTTCATCAGACAAGAAGTGAAGAAGTTGCTCGAAGCCGGATTCATTCGAGAAGTCTTCCATCCAAAATGGTTGGCGAACCCAGTCGTTGTGCCCAAGGCCGGTGGGAAGCTTCGGATGTGCATTGACTACACCACACTGAATAAGGCATGTCCAAAAGATCCATTTCCACTACCTAGAATAGATCAGATAGTGGATTCCACCTCCGGGTGTGAGTTACTGTATTTCCTAGACGCATATTCTGGGTATCATCAAATCAGGATGTCTAGGGAGGATGAAGAGCATACTTCATTCATCACAGGAGATGGATTGTATTGTTACACAGCCATGCCATTTGGTCTTAAGAATGCAGCTTCAACTTTTGTACGAGCTATGTACAAAACTTTTGAAGAACTCATCAGATACATAGTAGAAGTGTACATCGATGACATCGTGGTCAAGGTCAAGAACAAGGAGTCCCTCTTGGACACCTTGCAAGCTGTCTTCGACAAGCTGCGGGCCACCCGCACGAAGCTAAACCCAGACAAGTGTGTCTTCGGGGTTAGCTCCGGAAAACTTCTAGGATTCCTGGTAAGTCACCGGGGCATAGAAGCTAATCCGGCGAAGATAAAAGCCATTGAAGACATGCGGCCACCAACCAGCATCAAAGACGTCCAAAAGTTATCTGGGTGTCTAGCAGCCCTCAGCCGGTTCATATCAAGACTGGCGGAATAGGCACTCCCCTTCTTCAAGTTGTTGAGGAAGTCCGAACCATTCCAATGGTCCGAAGAAGCAGAGAAGGCATTCCAGGAGCTGAAACAGTTCCTCACCACCCTACCAATTCTGGTAGCTCCAAACCCTGGTGAGCCTTCGTTGCTTTACATTTCAGCTACTGACGAAGTTGTCAGTATGGTTCTGGTTGCGGAGAGACCAGAACTACCCCATACTCAGGAATCCAGACCCCTCCAGGGGGGTCTGGAGATCCCTGAAAGTGAGTCCGGGTCCCAGCTCCCTGACTCAAATCCCCAAGAAGTCACTTCAGAAGACTCAGACCCCTCCGAGAGGGTCCAGGTCATTTCTGAAGAAGCTCCGGGTTCCTCCAGCCAGAACCCGGAGGTCCCCGAAGAGAATCTGGACTCCTCCGACAGGGTCCGGATCAATAGAGAGATAGCTCCGGACCCCTCCGGGAGGGTCCGGACCATTCAACGCCCGGTATACTTCATCAGTGAAGTATTACATGATGCCAAGACTCGATACCTAGAGGTACATAAGCTGCTTTATGCAGTTCTTATTGCCTCCAGGAAGCTCCGACACTACTTCCAAGCTCACAAAGTCTCGGTGGTGACCTCCTATCCACTTCGAGCAATCTTGCATAATCCCAATTCAACTGGGAATATTGCAAAGTGGGCAGCGGAATTGGCTGAATTCGATCTCGAATTCATTTCGAGACAAGCAATCAAGAGTCAAGCGTTGGCAGATTTCGTAGCGGAATGGACTCCCTCTCCATCAAACCCTGGGGGCCCCAGCGAGCAGAAGACGGAACATCAAGTTCCAACCTTCACCGAGCCTCACTGGACCCTTTACTTTGATGGATCCATGCAGAAGCAGGGGGCCGGAGCTGGAATCCTTCTCCTCGCACCGACTGGGGAGAAGGTAAAATACATGGTACACCTTGACTTCAAGGCAACCAACAACATGAAGGAGTATGAAGCACTCATCTGCGGGCTAAAGGTGGCACTGTCATACGGTGTCAAGCAACTGCTGGTCAAAGGAGATTCACAGCTCATCATCAAGCAGGTGAAGGGTGAATGCTCCTGCAATAATCTCCAGCTAGCTGCTTACCTCCTTGAAGTCCAAAGGCTTCAGAAGGACTTTGAAGTCCTAGATCTCCACCTTGTTCAGCGTGCCCACAACGCTGAAGCTGACGAACTCTCGACCAAAGCGTCAACCGGAGCTCTGGCTCCTGACAGAATCTTTGTCCGGAGGTTGTCAAAACCCACAGTTCAGCCTGCCGAACTGAATGAAGGGGGCGAGGTCAGCATCCCGAAGCTGACGGTCCCGATGGCCCTATTACCATGGCAGCCATCAAGGGTCGTAGGTGCTGCCGGAAGCTCCGAGCAACCCAGCACGCAAGACTCAAATGCTCAAGTCAGTTCCGATGCATGGATTTCGGAGATCCGGAACTACTTGAAAGACAACATCCGTCCTGACGATGATGTATCCGCTGACCGAGTAGTCAGATTGGCTAAAAGATACACGCTGGTAGAAGGGGATCTCTACCGGCGCGGTGCCAATGGCATTCTAATGCGGTGCATCACAAGGGAAGAAGGCTGCGAGCTTCTCGCAGAAATCCATGGAGGCGAGTGTGGGAACCACGCATCTTCCCGCACGCTGGTCGGAAAAGCCTTTCGGCATGGCTTCTACTGGCCTACAGCGCTCCAGGATGCCACTGAGCTGGTGAAGAAATGCGAAGCATGCCAATTTCATGCAAAGCAAATTCATACACCTGCTCAGCCCTTACAAATGATACCTCCTACATGGCCCTTCGCTGTGTGGGGGATGGACATCTTGGGACCCTTCCCAAGAGCCGTCGGAGGTTACAAGTTCCTGTACGTCACCATCGACAAGTTCACCAAGTGGCCGGAAGCAACTCCAGTTGTGACGATCAACAAGCAATCTGCTATCAACTTTCTGCAATCCATTGTAAGCAGATTCGGAGTCCCAAACAAGATCATCACTAATAATGGGACTCAATTCACAAGCTCCGCATTCCAAGGGTATTGCGAAGACCTTGGCATACAGGTTTGCTACGCTTCTGTAGCTCATCCCGCCAGCAATGGCCAAGCTGAGAGAGCAAATGCAGAAATCCTTAAAGGACTCAAAACGCGCACCTATGAGCGTTTAAAAAAGCACGGAGCCAATTGGATCGAAGAGCTTCCGCCCACTCTATGGGCCAACAGGACTTCTCCAAACCGGTCAACCGGAGAAACACCCTTCTTTCTGGTGTATGGAGCTGAAGCAATCCTTCCTCCGGAAATCACCTTGGGTTCGCTCCGGGTCCGGACCTTCGACGAAGCCGCGCAGGACCAGCTCCGGCGTGAAGACCTGGACCTCCTCGAGGAGGGAAGGTGCCAAGCAGCTGTTCGGAATGCCCGATATTGCCAAGCTCTACGGCGTTATCACCAGCGGCATGTACACAATCGACAGCTCGAGGAAGGCGATCTGGTGCTACGGAGAATACTATCCAGAGAAGGGCTAAACAAACTTTCCCCGGCTGGGAGGGGCCCTTCCGAGTGATCAAAGTATCCCGTCCCGGAAGCGTTCGCTTGGCTACTGAGGATGGGACACCTCTCCCAAATCCTTGGAACATCGAGCACCTCCGTAAGTTCTACACTTAATTCCACGGAGGTGAGTCTTGAGTAACTTGAAGATGTATGTTATAGAGTCATTGTACAGAGTCGGGTAGTTCCTTCGGGGGAGCAACCGGACCTTTTCCGAAAGGTCTGCAAAGCTCAAGCAGCACTTGTCACAGTCTCCGGACTAAAAGAGTGGCTAACTACCCTGGGTCAAACGAGAAACCAAGCACACTTAGCCTGGTCCCGTACCCTAAGAGTGTACTTGTTTCCCCTGTACCCCGAACCTATAATGAAAGACATCTTCATGTGAAATAGACTCCACGTGCATTCATTTTGTGCAGGCTCGACATTTTTATTTTTCTCTTTCTTGTCTATAACAGAAATGTGCAATTCTTAAGAAATTTTAGTTTGACTGGTTTATATACGACTCGAGTTGAATTGTCAGATCTCTTGGATTTTAATATCGTTTATGGCCAACTCGCCTGAAAGCCGCCAAGCCAATCTAGGGCCGGAGTGCGCTATCGACTTAGCCTGGTCAAGCACCCTAAGTACGCCACTCTACCTACACCCCGGCAGGCCAAAGTAAGGCGGGTCCGTGGACAATTAGATCTAAGAGAAAAGACAACACATCCAGTTGTATTTAAAATTGCATTCAACTTAAAATTTTCTTGAGAATCATAAGCCATGACGAAATTATAGACAAGGAACAAATTTTACTGTTTTTCTTGGCTTAAGTGTGCAGGAAAAATAAACTCTACGTTGATGGAGAAAAGCCGGAGCTAACCAAGCTCCGACCCCCCAAGGGGGTCAACCGTCGGCACTGAGTAAAAGATGGTGAGAAGACCCCATACACGGAGTCTGTTGCCAACTAACCAAGTGTTGGCAAAGGTCATTGCCGGAGCTACTAAGCTCCGACACCTTGGAGTACTAACTATCAGCGCTCTACGTGTTGATAGAGGCTATTGCCGGAGCTACTAAGCTCCAGCGACGGACAGTACCGGAGCTTCTAAGCTCCGACAACTTCAGGGGACCTTCACTATCAAAGACTTCGGACCTAAATTCTACAAGTTCGAAGCAAATTCGTCTTCAACAAAACTCAGTATCCTTTTGGTACATGTTCACAATCAAATTGTGTACATCTACCAGGGGGCCAAGAGAAGATAAAGATGTTGAAGACAAAGAATGAAATTCGCAAAAATTTGGGGATTTCATTCATCTGGAGATAGGAGATTACATCTGGAGACAAGGGAGTACAAAATTGAGGAAGAAGAGAAAATACAAGCGAGAGCTAAAGAGATGGTCCTAGACCCTGTGGAAGAACTCGGCAACCTTCTGGGCGACCTCCGATACGCTGGCTCGGGTAGCTTCGCCTTCTCCTTCGTCGGGGCCTTCAAGCACCGGGTCCAGAGGAAATTGAGGGTTCCGGCTGGTGTAGCACGTCAGCACATATTCTGTGACGTTCCTCGCCAGGGATTGCCCCTCGACCTCCAGTTGGTCCACGATGACGTCGCCCACCTTGGAGAGCTTGCTGCCTGCTGCGCTCAACGCTTGCAGCGCAAGGTCCGGCTCCGGATCATCCGGGCGCACGGGGCTGAAACCCATCGGCATCAGCGCATCGTTGGCCTTGCCCAGGAACTCCCAAATCTACAGGGAGTCCACCGTCCTCAGGCCCTTCACCTCTTCCAAGGATCTCTTGGCCGCCGTCAGTTCGGAATTCTCACGGGCGAGGCGCTCAACTTCTTTGGCGTTTTGCTGAATTTTTGCAGCAACCCGCCTCTCAAGTCTTCCGAGGTCCTCCTCCCGGAGGTGGATCTTGTTCCGACGATCGACCAGGTCCTTCTCCCTAGCCTCCACTTTCTTCTCCCGGGCAACAAGGGCACACTCGTATTCGTAGAGTTCCTGCCCTCGCACCCAGGTCTTCTCCTCTTCCTCGAGGTAGCGCTCTTCCAACTTCTTAGTGCGCTCCTCGAGGCCCTTATCAGCCAGAGCTGTTTTCTCGGCGAGCTCCTCTTCCCTTCTCAGGACGTCATCCCGCAGCTCCAGGAGTTTTTGCTCTTCGTCTTCGAGCCATCTCTCCCTCCCTTCAAGTGCCTCTTGGCGCTTGATGAGCGCTGCGTTGATGGCCTCAAGCTGCTCGAACCGAGCATTGGCCGCGTCGTTGGCAGCCTTGGCCTGATCGTGGAACTCCCGGGAATGAGCGTCGAGGGCATGGGTCATGCTCTCCCTCTCATCCAACAGCTTCTCCCAATACTCCAGGCGGATCTTCTCCCGCTGGATCCACTCCTTGTCATCCGCTAGCCTCGACTGCGCCAGCTTAGTCTCGAAGTGGAGCCGATTACGCCACCGCCTAAGGGTTTGGCGCTCCTCTTCAAGAGACTTGCTGTCGTGGAAGAAGGCCAGTTGGACCTGACATAGACTGGAGCAGGCGTTGTCGATAGACATCGACAGCGGGATGGGCTCCGGACCTGCTGGGGTCTCCTCCGCTGGTTCCAGCGGGTCTTCACATACAAAAATTGGGTCCCACTCTACGAGAGCGGAACCCTGAGCCTCCAAGGCGCTAGGTCCGTCCTCCGGGATGGCCTCAGTCGCCATCAAAGAAGGCCCCGCCGCCAAGTCTTCATTCGCCCCCTCAGGCAGGGGGCCGGCGACTTCGCTTAGGCACTCTGGCTCTGCCACAGGTACCATTGACGTCGTCGCTTCCGGAGCAGGAGCTACTACTGGCCTCGACCGGAGAACCTCTTCTGAGGGAGACTCGAGCTCCCTCGCCTCTTCAACCGCCGGCTCCGTGACCGGCGCTCCAACAACAACCGGCTCAGCGACCGGTGCTTCGAAGGTAACCGGCTCCACTGCCGGAACTGCCTCAACTTCCGGCTCGCATGCCGGAGCTCCCGTCACCTCCGGTTCAATCGCCAGGGCTTCAACGAGTTCCGGCTCCGAGGCCGGGACTACTACTTCTTCTTCCGGCTCTGCAACCGGAGCTTCCATTATGGCAGCACCAGGACCCGGAGCTTCAACCTCCGAGACAAGTGCCGCTGGCGTGTCTTCACTCCTGTGGTCCGGCGCTACCACGAGAAGTTCTGGGGACGAGTCGAGGTTCATGAGCACGACAGCCAGCGCCGGAGTTGTCGCAGCTTCAGCCACCAACTGGGGCGGAGCTGGGACAGGAGCAGAAGCTCCCATGGCCTCAGAAGTCATGGCCGAGGGTGGAGCTTCACTCCCCTTCTTAGGGACGCTGCAGAGGATGGATAAAGAGAATTAACAAACAATCGCTACAACTAAAAAGTTAACCAGGGTAAACATCAGAAATTACCTTGGAAGGCTCCCGCACCAGCTTGCGCGGAACCTTTTTCCCGGACGTTCCGGGCTGGCCATGGTCGGCGTAGGAGCTCCAGGAGGCCCTCCAGAACTCGCCGCAGCCACGGGAGATTCCCGGGTCGAGGCTCTCCTCGATCGGGAGGAACCCATGGACCTGGAGGCTCCAACTGCCCCGAGGGCCGGAGTCGTACACCCGGAGCTAGCACCACCGGAGGGCTCTACCACGGAGACAGACGCGCTCCGGGAGGATCCCACTGCAGGAACAGTCTCGTTCCGGGAGGACCCCACCACGGGGACAGTCGCCACGGCAGCAGAAGATCTTCCCCCCTGGGGAGAAGGAGCCAAGGTGGAAGCAGCGGGCATGACGGACCTTCCGTCGGCATGCCGTAGCTTCCTCTTCCGACTCTCTGGCTCCTCCGCCAGCTCCTTGCCTTTGCCAATGACTTCAACCCTCGGCTGTGGAGCAGGGACCGAGCCATCTTCGGGCACCCCAGGGATTGCCACCCGGGTGGTTGGTCTTCTCTCGACGACACCAAGGTCGTCAAGCGCTGGCATCTTCCGCCGGAGCTCTCTGCTGAACTCCACTTCCACGTTCAGAGGAAGAAAGGCCGACGGCGGAGTCAAGTAATCCCCGTCGACGTCGATGCCATGCTGGAACTTCTTGAGGTGGAACTCCAAGGTCTTCCCCACCATGTTGGACTTCAACCCGGTCTCAACCCGGTCCTCGTCCATCACACTGTTGAGGGCCCAGGCGAGCTTCTCCCTCCTCTTCAGCGGCGCTCACCTGTTGGTCAGGAAATTGCAGAACACCGCCTGGGGAGTCAATCCTCCCTCCACACATCGGCGGATCCTGGTCAGGACAGGATCAAAAACTTCCGCCAGCACCGGAACTTCACTCCATATCGATGTGTCGATGCCGGGCAGACTGTCTGGTAGTTCCAACCGCTCATGCTCCTCCACCCTGACGACTATCCAATCTTTCTTCCAGTCATCCCACTTCCCAGAAGGGAACGACCGGAGGTACTTGAATGGGCACTTCTTGCGCTTCACGAAGTAGTAGAAGCCAAGGTACTCATTGCTCCGGCCGGTGGTGTGAACGGTGAAGAAGGTCCGGAAGAGCTCGACGCAGGGGGGGATGCCCACCCACATCTCGCAGAAGTGGACAAAGATGGACACGAGGAGAATGGAGTGAGGGCCAAGGTGGTATAGCTGCAGACCATAGAAGTCTAGCAGCATCAAGAAAAAAGAAGAAAACGGCGGGATCAGCCACACCATGGCGTACGAAGAAAAGTACACCATCTCGCCAGCGCGCTCCTTCTCAAAGGGGAGCTCTCCGCCGGCACGGACCGAGCGGCTGAAGAAGTCCGAGGACCACCCCATAAGGGCCCGGACCTTCTTCAAATCGTTGTCGGTCTTCAGGCGACTCTCGCGCAGACCCAACTCCATCGCAGCACAGCTAGGCAAGAGAGGAGGAGCAAAGTACGAGTCGGGAGTTTGAGCGCAAGATCAGATGGGAGGCGTAAAGAACTCCCGACGGTGCGCGCTTTCCTTCTTAAGTAAGCCCTCGCAATGCTTGGATGGAAACTGCAGGGGAGTCGAAAATACTACTCAAGAGTTCAACCCAGCCGATGACAAGAGGGCCCGGGACCACCCCGACGATCAAGTCGAGGTTCTCACCCAGGCGAACGGTTGTCATCACGAGGCGGGAAACCCAAAGGCGGCAGCCTGACAAGGCACGCGGAACCAATACGGTTTTCGTATCGGGAACCGGCGACCTTCAATTGCGTGAGATCCGCACGTCAAAGATCTTATCTGCCGCCTGAGGTGCGCCACGCGTCGGGATTTAACTGTAAAATCCTGCCAACGGCACCTCCGAAGACCCTTGAAGACCCAGTTCAAGAGTCGCAAAGATGGACCCACCTCCGATGGAACGACTTCACCCCAGTGACCTTCCTCGGAGGTAGGTCCAGGGGGCCACTGTCGGTACCCTAAAAACCGTACACCCCCTAAGATTACGAAGATCTCGTGGGAAGGACGACTACTTGAATTGAAGACCCTCGGAGGCCCACTTGTCAGACATGACCGGACCTGCTTCTCCAACATGGTTAATCCCTAGGTCGCCACGTGTACAGCCAAACCGGAGCTACCGCCCACAAGGGGGAGGCTCCGGACCAAGTACCGAAATGGCACCTCCGGACATAACCCCTGACCGAGAGAAGCTCCGGAACTGACACGTGTCAGGTAGCCCCGGAGCTTCCTGCTTTCCACAGCAAGCTCCGGAGCTGCCACGTATCTAAACATCGGAGCTGGCAGCCTCTAACCTCCGGGAGACCTTGTAACGGCTCCGGATCTTCAAAGGAGAGCCAAGGACTTCAAGACCCGTTTAAATGTCATTAATGCCATATTAATGACACTTAAACGGACGATCTTAACACCTGTAACGGCACTGTTGAAGCCCGTTACAGGATCATTAACAACAATTAATCGTGTATCAATACTAGTAACCGCCGGGGCCACATGTCGGGCCAGGCAGCTTGTAACGGCCTGTCTTTGTACTATAAAAGGACAGGCCGACGATACACATAGGGTGACACACACACACAGACGTGGAGATCATACGTGATAAGCTAATACAACACCAACACACCCGTGGAGTAGGGTATTACGCTCAGGCGGCCCGAACCACGTAAATCCTAGTGTCTCCCGTGTTAAACCGCAATTCACCTTCTTGAGTCTCCGCGCGCCCACACCGAACTACGAACTCCTTCAACACTTTAGCAGTGTCAGGAGATCTGCTGACTCCAACAGTCGACAACGACCATTTCATAGTTGATTATCCTCATGAAGAAAACAAGAGGAAGACCAAGGACAACAAGCCTCAAACCAAGAAGATGTTCAAGAAGAAGAAGCAACTCGGACAGGCACATCTAGGGAAGGAGTGGGACTCCAATAATGAGTCTTCATCCAAAGAGTAAGAGGATATGGCTACCATAGCCATCAAGAAGACAACCAAGAAATACACCCTCTTCACAACCATGAGCGCGTGGAAGGACAACGACAACACATGTCTAATGGCAAAGGAAGGTCAAAGAAAGGTAACAAATAAATCTTCCTCCTCGTATTCCTTTGCTAGTGATAGTGATAATTCTAGTGAGGATGATAGTTGTGATGAAAATGAATACTTGCTTAGTGGTTTAGATAAGAAAATTGCTGCTGAGATGAAATTTTTAATGGATAAGCTTGTTGATAAGGAGGAGCTAGTTGATCACCAAGAAGATATGATCATCCTCCAAAAGGAGGAATATCTTAAGACCAAAAAGCTACTTGAACTTGAAAAGGAGCGAAGCAAATCACTAGAACTTGAGTTATCCTCAAGCAAGGAAGCTTGCTTGAAGTTAAGCGACTCAAATGTAAACATCAAGCATGAACTTGCTAACTTAAGCAAAGTTAACAAGATCCTTGAGGTACAAGTTGAGTCACTCAAGCAAAGTGACTCTTCACCCTATTCAAGATCACCTTCTCAAAATCTAAAATCTAAAACTATTATTGCTTGTACATGTGCTAAAATTGACACTAACTTGAAAGAAAAGCCAACCTTGACGAAGGACAAACAACCTTACCACAGTGGCATATTTGACAAGGAGAAGGTCAAGTATGCACGTAGTGCATACTTGATCTCAAGACCTCCAAATGTCAAATATGGCCTTGGATATTCTTATGGTGAAAAGCAAAATGCTAGAAGCCACAAGAATAATAAGGAACACATTGTCTTTGTCAAGGGAAACTCTTCTCAAGTTAGAAAACTTAATAATGTTGATAAGTATAACAATGTGAACTCACATGAACAACAAGTTTTGTTTAAGACATTTGATGCTTCATATGTACTTGTGAAAAGTAATATCGGAAGAGTTTATGCCAAATATGCTGGGCCACGCCATGGGAACACCAAATCTCATGTGTGGGTGCCCAAATCACTTATGACTAACCTCAAAGGACCCAAGCAAGCTTGGGTACCTAAGACCAAGGCGTAATTTGTTTTTGCAGGCTTATTCCTCCGGTGGAGCTAAATGGGTGATAGATAGTGGATGCACAAATCACATGACCGAAGAAAGAAGAATGTTCGTGGAATATGAAGAAAATGAAGATCCAAGCGAAGGCATTTACTTTGGTGTTAATAGTCAAGGAAGGGTGCTTGGTACCGATAAAATTGCAATTTCACCAAAACATACTCTTTCTCATGTTTTACACGTTGATTTCTTGGATTATAACCTTTTGTCCATATCTCAATTATGTGACAAAGGTTATAATTGCTTATTCACTAATGAGGGTGTGACCGTCTCTAGAAGGAGTGATAACTCGGTTGCATTCAAGGGTGCGTTAAAGGGAAAGCTTTATCTAGTTGACTTCAACAAAGATAAAGCCGAACTTCACACATGCTTGATTGCAAAAAACCAACATGGGTTGGCTGTGGCATAGACGGATAGCACATGTTGGTATGAGAAATCTTCAAAAATTCCTTAAAGGTGATCACATTCGAGATTTGAAGGATGTTATTTTTGAGAAAGACATGCCTTGTAGCGCGTGCCAAGGCGGGAAGCAAGTAGGAGCACCCCATCCCGCAAAGAATGTCATGACAACAACGAGACCGCTCGAGCTACTTCATATGGACCTATTTGGTCCAATTGCATACATAAGCATTGGCGGTAACAAATACGGTTTAGTAACTGTTGATGATTTTTCATGCATACATAAACGTAGGTTTTCTTTTTGCATGATAAGACAGAAACTCAAGGAACCCTCAAGAAGTTTCTCAAGCAAGCTCAAAATGAATTTTCGTTGACTATCAAGAACATCCCAAGTGACAACGGAACATAGTTCAAGGATACCCAAGTTGAGGAGTATCTAGATGAAGAAGGGATAAAGCACGAGTCTTCAGCACCTTATTCTCCTCAACAAAATGAAGTAGTCGAAAGGAAGAATCGAACACTCATTGAGATTGCAAGGACAATGCTCGATGAATACAAGACTTCAGACCGGTTTTGGGCTGAAGCGGTTAACACCGCCTGTCACGCTATAAACCGGCTATATCTTCATCGCCTACTTAAGAAAACATCGTATGAACTACTCACGGGTAACAAGCTGAATATTTAATACTTTCGAGTTTTTGTTCTAAATGTTATATCTTGAACAAGAAGCCTAGGACTTCAAAGTTCGCTTCGAAGTTCGATGAAGATTTCTTGCTTGGTTATGATTCGAACTCTTACGCCTATCGTGTCTTCAACAAGGTCGTCGAGCTTGTTGAAGTAGCACGTGACGTAGTGTTCGATGAAACTAACGGCTCTAAAGGAGAGCAAGTTGATCAATGTGTGCTAGATAAAGAAGAAACTCCATGTCAAGCGTTGAGAAGAATGGCGTTGGGCGATATTCGACCACAAGCGCCACCTCCAAATGCAAATGAGGAAGATGAACCACAAGTGGAGTAAAATGATCAAGGGGGAGCTTCTACACAAGATCAACCTCATGAAGATCAAGGTGATCAACACGTCAATGAGGGAAACTATCTAGGGGGAGAAGAAGATGATTGTGAATACTCAAGACCACAATAGCCACACCCAAGAGTACATCAATGCGTCCAAAGAGATGATCCCGTCGACAACATAATCGGTGACATCCAACTGGGAGTAACAACTCGATCTCGTATAGCTAATTTTGTGAACATTACTCATTTGTATCCTTTTTGGAACCACACAGGGTTGAAGATGCATTAAAGGATCCGCTTTGGGTGGTGGCAATGCAAGAAGAACTGAAGAACTTCAAAAGGAACAAAGTGTGGGAACTTGTCGAAAGACCCAAGTTCAATGTCGTCGGCACTAAATGAGTCTTCCGCAACAAGCAGGATGAACACGGGGTGGTGACAAGGAACAAGGCATGACTTGTGGCCAAAGGGTATTCACAAGTCGAAGGTTCGGATTTCGACGAGACTTTTGCTCCCATAGCTAGGCTTGAATCGATTCGAATGTCACTTGCATATGCTACTCACCAAGATTTCAAGCTTTATCAAATGGATGTGAAAAGCGCTTTCCTCAACAGATCGATCAAGAAGGAGGTGTACGTGGAGCAACACCCGGGTTCGAAGATCAAGAGTTCCCTGACCATGTGTTCAAATTGCGTAAGGCTCTCTATGACCTCAAACAAGCTCCTAGAGCTTGGTATGAGTGCCTTAGAGATTTTTTGATTAAAAATGGTTTTAAGATTGGAAAACCTGATTACACCCTATTTACTAAGCATTTTGATAATGATCTATTCTTTTGCCAAATCTATGTTGATGATATCATTTTTGGTTCAACTAACAAATCTTTTTGTCAAGAATTTAGTAATATGTTGATGATATCATTTTTGGTTCAACTAACAAATCTTTTTGTCAAGAATTTAGTAAGATTCTGATAGATAGATTTGAGATGTCCATGATGGGAGAGTTGATAAACTTTTTGGGATTCCAAGTGAAGCAACAAAAGGAAGGGACGTTCATAAGCCAAACAATGTACACTCAAGACATCCTCAAGAAATTTGGCATGGACAAAGCAAAGCCCATAAAGACTCCCATGGTGACAAATGGACACTTGGATCTCAATGAAGATGGATCAAACGTGGATCAAAAGGTATATCGCTCCATGATTGGCTCCTTACTTTATTTATGTGCATCTAGGACTGATATTATGTTGAGTGTATGTTTGTGTGCAAGATTTCAAGCCAATCCTAAGGAATGTCATTTGACAGCCATAAAAAGGATCTTGCGATATTTAGTTCATACACCCAACCTAGGACTTTGGTATCCTAAAGGTTCAAAGTTCAATCTCATTGGATACTCCGATGCAGATTATGCCGGATGCAAAGTAGATAGAAAAAGTACCTCTAGTACTTGCCAATTCCTAGGCAGATCCCTAGTTTCTTGGTCCTCCGAGAAATAAAACTCCATTGCCTTATCCACGGCTGAAGCAGAGTATGTTGCAGCCGGGAGTTGTTGTGCACAACTCCTTTGGTGCGACAAACTCTAAGGGATTACGGTTACAATATGAACCGTATTCCATTACTTTGTGATAATGGGAGTGCAAATTAAATTGCCCATAACCCTGTTGAGCATTCTAGAACCAAACACATAGACATCCGACATCACTTTATGAGAGATCACTCAATGAGAGGAGACATAGCCATTTCACATGTCAACACTGAAAAACAACTAGCCGATATCTTTACCAAGCCACTTGATGAAAAACGTTTTTGTGAGCTCTAAAATGAACTAAATATCCTTGAAGCTTGGAACGTGGCTTGAAAACTTGCATACCTGTATGCCATCTTCAAGATCTATTGATTGTGTTATGAAAATCATCTATCTCTATTTTCTCCAAAAACTATGTTAATTACTTGATTCTGGTGAATTATGGTCATAGCTTGATTGTTGTATGTTTACTGATCATATTCATCAAGATTATTTGTTTGCTTTGCCCCTATTTTCTTTGTAAGCACCTTCAAATATATACGAATGGTCTAACTATTTCTGTTCTGGTGACCACAGACTAGTCTGTGGTTACTCGGACTAGTCCGCACAATGCAGACTAGTTTGCAGAGTTCCGCCGATTTTTTGACTATATAACCCAAGGGCCGCCAAAACCTAATCTTCTTCATACTCACAACACACCTCACGTTTTCTCTCACTCAAGTGCCTCCAAGGTGATTTGGCGAGTTCCCCACTAAATCTCCTCAAATCTCCATGGGAAACGATCTTCATCGCAAGGGGATCGAGGACCCCGGACTTGTCCGCATCAAAAAACCCTCCAACTCCGCGAATAGAAGGATTTGGTAAAGTTTCTCTCCAAACCCTAGAACTTCCGATTTCTCTTGTTTTTTCTCAAATAGCTTAGTATCTTGTTAATACATGATTCATTGTTGTATTACAACTACATTGAGACACTTTTGCATTGAGAAACACCATTGCTCTGCTAGTTAGGGTTCAAATGGCCGTATATCGATCTAGTCTGTTCTCAGTGTGGACAAGTCTGGTACTCCGAACTAGCCCACTCTTGAGCACCGAACAAGTCCGATTTTTGACTGGACACGATCCTAATTTCCTTCTACTCAATGCATTCTCTTCCCATCAATCCTTATCTATGTCATGTATAACCTCCTTGTCAGGACAATGTCGAATGAAAACATCTCCGACTTTGAAGACGAGATGGATCAAGATGTGTTGCCGTGAGTCTCGGAGTCTCGCACCAACAAAAGACAACAATGTGTTGCCGAGCCTTCGCCTACTCCACCTATGGTGCGGCGGAAGGTTGCAGCCAAGAAACCAGCTTCTAAAGCAAAAGATATGGCTGGTCCTAGCTCGGAGGCTCCACGCCTAACCAAGGGCAAGGGAAAGGGGCTTGCCTCTGGCCCGATTGGTCCCTTGGAGATGACTGCTCCAAGACAGGGGAACAGAAACCCCTCAGAAGAGAAGTTCAATGGAAAAGGGAGCGATGTAGCTTCAAAGCTGAGGATGATTGATGCTTATGGTAGTGCTAAGAAGGTAGTTGATCCAAGATTCTAGAGCAACTTTCACGCGGACTACTATAGTACCGTGTATCTCCCGATGAAGACCCCAGTGGTCCGCAGCCAATGGATCGACTGGGCACACTTTGAAAGAAAGAGCTGTCAAGCATTTGATAAAGTGATAGAAGTTGTGGAGAGACATGGCCTCAAGGACTTGTTTGCTTTCAAGTATAATTGGAATGATGAGGTCATTGCTCAATTCAATGCAACTTGCTACTTTGCCAGCGATGAAGAAGAGAGAGTGACTTGGATGACACACAGATCCAAGTATATAGTGACTTATGATGATTTTGTAAGACTGCTGCATCTTGAGGACACTAGCAGCAATGAGCTCATCATTCACAACATCGGTGTCTTGGAGAAGGATAAGATGGAGTTCCTCTATGATACTCGCCTGAAGTACAACCCTCCATCAACGAAGAACATGAAGCCCTTCTTCATGGTTCTCAATAGAGTGCTCCGGAAGACCATTGCTCCAGAGGATGGAGATGTAGGGAGTGTCCAAGGTTACTTAAGAACCTTGATGGAAGTGATTAGTGGGAAGAGAAAGTTTGACATCTTTGACTACATCTGGAATGATATGGTGAACATCTCCTGCACACCAAACCGCTCCTGTGGCTATGCACCATACTCGATGTTTATGATTGAAGAAGTCACAGGAATTGAGTTCGTGAAAGATGTAGAGCACACTCCTCTAAGGCCGTAGAAGCCTCCTCAAGCCTCTCTTCCAACTGCTCCATCTCCCGTTTCAAGTGAAAAGGCTCCGAGGAGAGCTCAAGGATATGCAAGGCCTGCTTCTAACACTAGGGCCCCTCCTCACAAAGGGTTTCCTAGTGGCATTATGAAGTACTTGGCCGCCATCTTTGGATCCTGCAGAAAAGCTAAAGTGAAGCTTCACAAGTTGAACAAGGCAAGAAAGGAGGATATGAGATACATGAAGGACAATGTCAAGGCCATATGTCAAAAGCTAGAGATTGAGCCTATGGAGGGAGTGGGGGTCGAGATGATGCAGTTGGAGGCCGTAGAAGTCCAACAGCATCAAGATGAAACTGGAAAAAGGTGTGATCAGTCGCACCATGGCGTACGGTGAGAAGTACACCATCTCGCCACCGCGCTCCTTCTTGAATGGGAGCTTGCCGATCCGAACCAAGTGGTTGAAGGAGTCGCTGGACCACCCTATGAAGGTTCGGACCTTCATCAGATTATACTTGCTCTGGATGCGGCTTTTGGGAAGACCTAACTCCATTGCGGCAAAGTGGAGCGAAAGAAGAGAAAGCTAGGCAAAGGTTGGGAGGCTCTGAGCGCAAGTTTGATCAAAAGCGTAAAGAGTCCTCAAATCGTGCAGACTTTCCTTCTTAAGTAAGCCTCCACGACGCTTGGATGGAAACCGCAATGAAAGCAAGGTTACATTACAAAAAATCTACCCCGTCAAAGACGAATGGGACAGGGGCCACTTTGATGATGAAGTCGAGGTTATTACCCCAGTTGAACCGTTGTCATGATGGGCGGCGGGAAACCCGGGGGCGGCTGCCTGACAAGGCACTCGAAATCGATACAGTTTTCGTATTAGGAACCGGTGACCTTCAATTGCGTGAGATCCGCACTCAAAGATCTCATCTGCCACATTCAAAACAAGCCACGCGACGAGGGCTCATCCCCGGACCATCGCCCCAACGGTACATTAGAAAGCCTTTGAAGTCACAGCGCAGGAATCGAGGATGGCCCCACCTCTGGTAGAATAACTTAACCCAAAGGGTTTCTCCTAGAGGTGGGCCCGGGGTCCACTGTCGCTTCTCTGCGTACCGGGTACCCCACGATAACGTAAGAAGTGCAAGGGAGTTCCACCTATCAAAGTTGAAGACATCTGTAGGCCCCACGTGTCACACGGCACTGGACCCACCTCCTTCATATGGGTATCTCCAGCACTACCACGTGTAATATAGGACCGGATCTACACTCCCTACATAAGGGAGCTCCGTGCTTGACACGTGTACAGTGACCTCGGACTTAATCCCCAGTACAGGGTAGCTCCAGTGCCACCATGTGTGTAACGGCTCCGGACCTACCTCCCCGCGAGGGGAAGCTCTGGATCTGCCACGTGTTGAACCTCCGAACCTACGACACCATCGAGAATACCGACGGATCTCCAACAGCACGAACATTCAAGGTATAGTGGTTGCTACAGTTACGAGGCCTGATTATGTGCCATTAATACAATATTAATGGAACACGATCAGAAGACCCTTAATACTGGTAACACCACCATTAAGGCACGTTATCACGCTATTAGGGTGCTTAAACACACTTAATTGTGTATTAGGCAATAATAACCGCCGCAGCCACATGTCAGGCTAGGCGACTCATGTAACAGCCATCCCTTGATCTATAAAAGGAATGTGCTGCACGATTCTAGACAAGCAAGCTCATACACATGCAAGCACCAGCAAATCTCCAATACAACAACACACACCCCATGGAGTAGGGTATTACACTCAGGTGGCCAGAACCACGTAAACCAACTGCGTCATCATCTTGTCTAAGATATCCGCATGCCCTAACCGATACAAGAACCTTCGCAGGATACAATTTAGTAGTACCGAGGGAAGTGTCGTTCGTACGCTTCGACAACATCAATGTTTTTCATTAGGATTAAGGACTTCACATACGGTAGCTCCCATAGTGCACATATATGAGTCCAATTGTGGTCCTCTCCGTAACCAACAAAATGTAATGAACAACCTTCATCTGGCACTAAGTTGTTCAACTGTTCATCAATCTCTGACCCTTTGAGACGTTGCAGTGGTCCTTTTTTGACAACGGTGTTCTTCCTGAAGGCATCTTTCTGTTGCCTAAATACGTGATTGGACGATAACCAACATCTCTGGCAATCGAAGTAGCAAATCTTGCCACCATTATTTGAACGAAAACATTCTATGTCCGAAGCACATATCAGACATGTCAAAAGACCATGAGTGCTCCAGCCAGAAACCATGTCGTAAGCTCACAAACCATGGACGGACCACAAGTATGCAGCTCGAAGGTTGAATTTATGCTTTTTGTAACAGTCGTACGCTTTGATTCCTGTCCATAACATTTTCAACTCTTCAATCAATGGCTTCAATATCATGTTCAATTGTGAACCAGGATGATCCGGGCCAGGTACAATAAGGCAAAGGAACATGAACTCATACTTCATACAAAAATGTGGTGGTAAGTTGTATGGAATTGCGAACACGGGCCAACAAGAGTATGGTGTTGTGTTTGTACTGAACGGTGAGAAGCCATCTGTCACCAACCCGATGCGAATATTTCTCGCATCATTGGCAAAATCTAGATCGAAGCGGTCAAGCGCTTTCCATGCCTCATCGTCAGACAGGTGCACCATCATTCCATCATTCTCACGTCGACCTTCTTTGTGCCACCTTATGTTTCTGGCTATTTTTTTTAGAGAAACAAGCACTTCAACCTAGGTGTGACAGGCAAGTAGCAAAGCTGCTTCTGTGCGACTTCAGTCATTACTTTTGTACTGTCATCATTAACAACTTCGACAAATCTCACTTTATCACATTTTAAGCACTTGTTCCTATTGGCATGCTCTTTCCAGAAAAGCATGCAGTTGTCTGGTCATATATCAATCTTCTCATAGTCCATACCAAGGACAGAAATCAATTTCTTAGAATGATACATATCTCTAGACAATTTATGAGGTTGTGGAAGGTTATCGTTGATCAATATGACGAGATCGTTGTAGCAATTATTGGAGAAGGAATACTTAGACTTAATTGCTATAAATCTAGTCATGAAACTGAGGATTGTCACTATGGTGTGTTCATGCAACGGCTGTTCAGAAGCTTCGACAAGCTTGAAGAACTCTTTAACCTCCGTTGTAGGAGGATCCTCCGTTAATTCAGGATTTATGGCTTCAAGCATCTCGTCCATCCTATCGACCCCAGTGTTGTGATCCTCATCTCAATCTTCTACGACTTGAGAATGTGTCTTGCCATGAAATGTCCACAACTCATAACATTGCATGAAACTGTTTCCACACAAGTGATATGTCAACGCCACTTTGTCGAAACACTTCGCATTTTGACATTTGATACATGGGCACCGCACCTAGCTGTTGTTTGACAACGAGAAAGCTTGTTCTATGAAAGCATTCGTCTTGCTGAACTACTCCTCTGAGTGCCTCCCATTCTTTTTCCAACAAGTATACATCCAAGTACGGTCTTTAGCCATGTTTGAGACTATACCTTCAAAGCAGACAAATCATTATAAGTTTCATTGTTATGTCATGTCACGGCCCTACAACTAGGCAGATAGGTCCTAAACCCACCCAAGAGTGATCGAGCAGAGCGTGCTCATGATGAGACGTGCGGTCCGAATCTGAGCAAAATTTTGGCAGCATAACGTTGCCTATTTAACACTACACCCCCCTATCCGGTGCAGTTCTTCAAGTAAAAAGGGGCCTGACTGCTATACGATTATAGCCGTCATACGTATGTTGCGAGTCATACGTCATTCGCACCGTTGTTGTTCACCTTTGCCGTGTTGGCACTCGTCGGGGGAGTGGCGGACGATCCTAGAGGAGATGGCGTCGTTCAAGAACGTGAGGGCGAGGTACGTGCCGACACTAGTGGGCACGGCGTCGTTGCTGTTCGCCAACGTGACGAGAATGATGGTGTTGCCGCTGGTGCCGGTGTTCGCTGTGGTGCTGTTTGGGGATAGGATGACAGGCATCAAGGTCGTGACCATGCTCATGGCCCTGTGGGGGTTCCTCTCGTACGTCTACCAGCACTACCTCGATGGCCAGCGCGAGGTCACCGAGAAAGGAGCTGAGTGAGGGAGAGAGAGAGAGAGAGAGAGAGAGAGAGAAAGGGAGACGGGGATGAGGTGAGAGGGAAAGGTAGAGGGAGAGAGTGAGATAGCGGGAGATGAGGAGAGAGGGAGAGAGAGAGGAGAGAGAGTAAATGAAGAAGAAAGGAGCCATGGCCACCACCTTTAACCCCATTGACGCCACCAAAGTCCTCATTCGGCCCGCCCCTATAAATATTCATGGTTCTTCCTCACTAACTAGGACCAGGCAGCAAGGATCCTCGATCAATCAGGTGTTATAGCAAGCAAACAAAACCAATAGAGCATGGCGGACCTAATGGCAGTAGTAGTTCCTAATCTTGCTTTCAGTGGTGGCACTGCCATTGCTGTCGTCATCGTCCTTCTCTACTCTTAATCTGGCTTTCGACAGCATCATGCCGTCTATTTAACACTACACCCCCCTATCCAGTGCAGTTCTTCAAGTAAAAAGGGGACTGTTTGTGTCGGGGTAGTGGCAGACGATCCCGGGAGAGATGGCGTCGTTCAGGAACGGGAGGGCGAGGTACGTGCTGATGCTAGTGGGCATGGCGGTGCCGTGGCAGATGGCAGCGTTTGGGGACATGTAACACCCTCATTTTCATGCATCATGCCTTGCATACACTCATATACATGTTTAATATTAACCCACAACAAGAGGAACGAGTTTAAAATTTATTTGGAGCATCTAAAATTGATTTGGAACAAAACAGCACTTAAAATGCAGGAAAGTGCGGACTAGTCCAATTTTACTGAGGACTAGTCCGATTTCTCTCTAACTAAAAATGGACTTGTCTGTTTTTGCTGCGGACTAGTCCAATTTTGCCTCTGGAAACTTTCGGACTTGTCTGATTTTGTGCGGACTAGTCCAATATTCTAAGAATCCTTGAAAATTTGCTAAGTCCCGGAACTTTTCCGGACTAGTCCGGTGTTCCAGCGGACTTGTCCGTTTTCCTCTCTGACTAAAGTCGGACTTGTCCGATTTTAGGCAACACTTGTCCGATTTTCTCTCTGGACAACTTCGGACTAGTCCGGTCCTTTCCAGACTTGTCCGATATTTCGTGACTCCGAGTTGATCTTTTGTTTTACGACTTGTTTCTTGGGTTTCACGTTAAGTGGGCCTAGGGATGTCATGCCTAACTCTTTTAGAGCCCATGTGGGACTCTAAACCGGCCTCTACTCCTCTCAAACTCGAAATCCATCTAACTCTAGCCTCCACCTCTATATAAACAACCCCACCCCTTGGCTTGACATCTATTTGCCACTTTTCCACCCCACCCAAACCCTAGTTCATGGTGAGCCACCATCAAGGAGGGAGGAGAAGATCCCAGGCAAGAAGAAGAAGAGGAGGAAACGAAAGAGGATCAAGATCTCCACCAAGTTTCGTTCTTCATCACCAACTCATCCCCAAGTTCATCACCAACCCTAGATCACCAAGATCCAAGTGCTACCTCCAAGTTTCTTGATTCATTGGAGTCCTAAACACCTGGTATACCTTCTATTATCTTTTTCTTACGTGAATTCAACACCTAATCTCCAAATTCATGTCGATCTAGAAAAACCTAATCTGCTGATCTTGTAAAGTGCGGACTTCACCGGTCCCTAGCGGACTAGTCTGATTTCCCTGGATAAATTGTGTTGAATTAATTCCAAAAACTGACCTAATCAACTCCAAACCTGTATAAACTTGTTAAAAGCTATTAGAACTAGTAATTGATCATTAAAAGCAATCTATTGACAAGTTCTACCTTGCATTTGCATCAATCATGCATGTCATGACATATTGAGTAATATTTGTGCACTCTTTGATTGTGTTTCTTGTCTTGTATGTTTATTGTGTGGACTAGACGGATTTGCGCTAGAGAGTGCCGCGGAGGATCTACAACACCAAGATTTTGAAGGCTTTGACCCTAATCAACAGCAAGAGCAAGGCAAGTGTCCTTGAAGCATATTGATCCTGTTTTAAAATAAATGTTTTATTTACAAAACTGCATGCTTGTGTCAATTTGATAGGAATCCTATGGTAGGAAGTTTACTAGATTTGTTTGACCACCTTTGTCACCTGGAATTTATGGTAGAGAGTCGAGAAGGGCTTTTTACCTTTTTGCTTCGCTTAATCAACTGGGATGGGAAAAAAACTATACCACTCAATTTAATTATGCATGGATGAGATTATGGTTAACATGATTTGGTTAAATATGGTATGGTAATGGGTGATCTAAGCAAGCCTGGCGTGTGGATGGGTTGGACGTATGGTGGTTTGCTTGCTTTAGATCTAAGGACCGGTTCATGCGAGAATAAGCCAGGACTACAGTGCCACCACGAGGCCAAGTATGGGTGTGGCGTAGCTGATTAATTAGGGCTTTGCCAGTGCTATTTGGACCATTATGGATGCTCGGGGAAGGGGTAGTTGGATTGGGTTTGTTGATGATTGGTGGGACTACCCTGGGATCCGAATGGCTCAAGAGGGGGCCCTTGGTTGAAGATGTGCTCTGTGGGAGACATCACCACCGGTGAAACCTCAGTGGGGTCTAAATAGGCTAGTAATCCCTTTGTAAAGGCTATTTTGTGATCTCTTGGCCATACACCAAAGGAAGTGTAATTGTCATAAGGGAGGTTCTTTAGTCGCCGACGGGTGATGAAATCACAAACACGTGGGTAAAGTGGTACAAACTCTATAGAGTCTAATAAAACTATCATGATAGTCGTGCTCCCGGTTATGAGCACCTGGACAACTTCCATGATTAGAGGGAACTCGGTATTGGGATGGTTATGGTTGGTATTATGGTTATGGTTGGTTATGGATTTATTTCTGGTATTGAATATGGTTATTGGCAATGGTGAAATCTGGAATTATTGATGATGGTAGTGAATTCAGACTGGTATTATGATATTACTTATGATTATGATGGGTTTACTTCACATACATATAATATATTGCTTTTCAAATGTTTTAATGTACTTTTCAGCACTTATCCATTATTATTGTCGTCATTTGAATCAATCACATGTCATACTTTCCACACTTGCTGAGTACGACATGTACTCACTCTTGCAATCCCCCCCAATAGTTGCAGGTCAGGATTGGGAATTCAATGGCGATAATGCGGAGTTCTAGGCCGTGTCTACCGTCAGCTTTGCCTGTGGTGTTGATTGGAGCTGCGCTACCCTATTGCTTATGCTGCCTAGCTGTTTAGTTTGCTTAATTAGTTTATTTCTGCTGCATTAGTGGAACTTCTCATTAATATACGTTAGAGCTTGTATTCGAGGATCATATGGTTTGTTTAAAATAATTTGGTTAATTATTCTTGTTCTATGGTAATTTTCTGTATACTCTTTTGTGAATGCACTCGTGTATGTGTGATAAACATCCTGGGCATACATATGCGTTAGCTTGGTTCATTTTTTGGAACCGGGCGTCACAGGGTGTCACCTCAGCATCCAACAAACTTGGTCGCCGTCATGGTGTACGTAGGGATCCACGTGCCCGAAGGCCACATCAACCCGACGATCACGTTGGGCCTCGCCGTCACCGGCCGGATCACCCTATTCTGATCGGCGCTCTATGTCGTCGCCAGGCTTCGTAAGGCGACACCTCCATTAGCCCGACCATGCAGCCATAGACCCGACCGGCGGGCGCTGCCTCGGCCTTCTTCCCTCCTCCCGTCGGGGGCGAGGGCGGCGCAGGGGAGGGGGCAGCGTAGGGAGGAGACAACACAGGGGATGGGGTGACGCAGGGGAGGGGGCGGTGCATCCCGGGAGGGGCGGTGGTGAGGGCGGCGCAGGGGAGGGGCAACAGCGAGGGAGGTGTAGGGGAGGGGCGGTGGCGAAAGCAGCGCAGGGGAGGGGAGGGGGCGGCGGTGAAGGGGAGGCGAGGGGCGACGAGAGCGGCGTAGGGGAGGGGGCGGGGGTGGCGATGCAAGGGAGGAGGTGTCGACGAGGGCGGGGCAGGGAGGGGCGGCGCAGGGGAGGGAGCGGCACAGGTAAGGGGGTGGCAGCGAGGGCGGCGCAGGGGAGGGACAGTGTTGGGGAGGGGCGGCAGCTCAGGGGAGAGGAGGAGCGATGGAAGGGAGGGGGTGATGGGGAGAGGCGGCAGCGTACCTGGGAGGCGGAGAACAGCGGAGGCGATGGCCTTCGACGGTGGCGCGACGTGGCGGCGGTGGAGGCGGTGTGGAGAGTGCAGGTGGGAATTGGCGAGACGCGGGATTATAGTGAAAATTTGTTATTGGCGATGGTGTAGGTCAACCATCATCGATAAGCTTCTATGGACGACAATGGATTTGCACCGTCGATGATAACGGCTCGGGTGGGCCTGGTTTCGACCCATAGTGATGATGGTCCCTTATTGACGACGGCTTACCATCGTCTTTAAGTAATGGACGACGATGCTAGGACAAGCGTTATCGATAATTGGCTTATTGACGATGGTCATATTTAGCCGTCGTCAATTACATATGGGACGACGGGGCCGTCGTCTATTATTCTGGTCGTCGTCTACTATTGCGATTCTTGTAGTGATAAGAGATTACCACTGATATCTTGTGGCCCTGGAAGTAGTGATAAAGCTTCCTTGAGGCAATAAGGACTGCGTATAGCAGCTTATGCACCTAATTGTACCGAGTCTTGGCATTGTGAAGTACTTCACTTATGAAGTACCCTGGGCGCTGGACAGTTCGGACCCTCCCAGAAGGGTCCGAGGCTTCTTCTTCATCCACCCAGACCCTCCCGGAGAGGTCCAGATCTCCTTCTTGAGTATTAGAGACTCCCTCAGATGAGAGAGGTTTATCCACAGGCATCTTGCCTTTAGGATCCATGCCTGGAGGCTGGGACCCAGTCTCGTCTTCAGGTAGTTCCGGACCCTCCTGGAGGGATCTAGACTCATGAGTTAAAGATGTTTCTGATCTTTCTGCAACCAGAACAATGCTAACAACCTCTGTAGTTGCAGCGATGTAAAGCAGAAGAGGCTCACCAGGCTCCGGAGCTACCATGATTGGTAGTGTGGTGAGGAGCTGCTTGAGCTCTTGGAACGCATTCTCTGCTTCGTTGGGCCAATGGAATGGTCCGGACTTCCTCAACAGCTTGAAGAAGGGAATCGCTTGCTCTGCCAGCCTTGAGATGAATTGGCTGAATGAAGCTAGACACCAAGTAAACTTCTGGACATCCTTGATATGGGCTGGAGGCTGCATCGCTTCAATGGCTTTGATCTTGGCCGGATTTGCCTCAATTCCTCAGTGAGTCGCCAAGAAACCAAAAAGCTTTCCGGATCTAACCCTGAAGACACACTTGTCCGGGTTGAGCTTCATGCACGTCAGACGCAGCTTGTCGAAGACAGATTGAAGATTGTCTAGGAGTGAGTCTTTGTTCCTCACCTTGACAACGATGTCATCGACGTAGACTTCCACCAGGTCCTTATCAGCTTCCCAAAATTTTTGTGCATGGCTCGTACAAAAGTTGAGGCAACATTTTTAAGACCAAAAGGCATGGCAGTATAACAATACAACCCATCTGTCGGAGTGTTTTTCCAGCAATTCTCCTGGTACTACCGTTGGTAGCCCGCGGAGTTTGTAGTTCGGTATTGGGCGCGTAGAGATTCAAAAGACGATGGCAAATAGACACAAGGATTTACGTGGTTCGGGTCGCCTCAGCGTAATACCCTACTCCACGGGGTGTGTAGTTGTTGTCTTGGGTGTCAAAGCTGAGTATGGGAGAGGTCTCAGAGTTCAAAGAGTCGTCCCCTGTGTATCGCCGACCAGTCCTTTTATAGTACAAGGACTGGTTGTTACACCATTAGCCTGGCTTGACATGTGGCCCTGACAGTTACTGATGCTTAATACACAATTAATGAGGTTAATTACCCTTAATAGTGTGGTAACGGGCCTTGACAGTGCCGTTATTGGTATTAAGAGCCTTCCGATAGTGTGTCATTAATATGGTATTAATGATACTTAATCGGGTCTTGAAGTCTTTGATTGCCCCTTGAAAGTCCGAGCCGTTGGGGGTCCACCAATTTGATTGTTGAGGCTGAAGGTCCGGCGGTTGGACACGTGGATGCATCGGAGCTTTCCGTTTGGGACGGGTAGGTCCGCTGTAGATGTACACGTGTCAGTACCGGAGATTCCCTCTGTCAAGGGTTAGGTCCGGGGGTGCCACACAAGTGTTTAGCCCGGAGCTATCCCATGTGTGGGATATAGGTCTAGTTGCTGTATACACGTGGCAGCACCAGGACTAACCATAGATGGGAGGCAGGTCCGGTCCCGTATGACACGTGGGGCCTTCGCAGGTCTTGAACTCAGACAGATCTTCAACTCAGACAGGTGAAGTTCCTTTGATCTTTTTGTAGTCCCAAGGGGTATATGATACGCATGCTACCAACACCATCTACAGCGCAGTAACATTAGCAGTGCGGTCCCCTCGGATCCGGTGGATGCCTAGCAGTGTTGCCATCTTCAACACGAGGTAGCCGTAGTGGACCTGTAACATCTCAATTTTCAAACTTGGGCAAATTAATATTTGAATAAGAAGCTGAAATTTAAATACTATAAAGAAAATTATTTTATAAAAGAAAAATATAAAATATATGCATCTCATCGGCATTTGCATTCATCCTCCAGTATTAAAATTCATTTACCAAAATAAATGCATTAAAAGAAATTAAATTGCCATAACAAATATGGAAGGAAAGAAATAAAGAAAAAGAAAATTTAATATGAAAGAAAGAAACAATAGTTAATAAGAATAATAAAATAAAATAGAATTTAAAGAAAGAAACTAACAAAGAAATAAAAAAAGAAATAACAAATAATAATAAAGAAAGAAAAATATAAGATATAAATAAATAAATAGAAATAATTTTTATGTAAATAACAAATAAAAGGAAAATAAAAGATACTAATAAATATATATATATATATATATAAAGAAAGAAAAAAAAAATAAAAATAAAAAAGGACAAACCGTGCTAGCTCTCGTCCACCAGGGAACCGAGGCCCATCGGCAGTCCAGACCAAAGCCACCCGACAGCCTGAAAGGAAAAATGAAAGAAAGAAAACAAAACAAAAGTCAACCGGGTCTGGCCGTATGGCTCGGCCAGGCCGCTGACTTCGAACCGAGTCAGGCTGGGCGCGTCCAATGCGTGAGCGCCCGGGATTTTTTTCCCGTGGCTGTCGCACGGTGCCACGCCAGCACCGAGTCGTCCCACCGGGACTTTCCGTAAGTCTGGCCACTCCGCCTATATAACTACCGCCTCTCCCGTAGCGCCTGCCCACGTTAGACCGGAAAAAAAAACCACAGCGCCTCGCGTACGTGATTTCAGCCAGCGGTAGAAAAAAAAACGAAGCCCTGGCCGCCATCTAAACCGATCGGAGAAAGGCCAGACGCCGAGAGGAAAGAAGGGAGGAGAAGAGAAGAAAAAAGAAGAAAGGAGCCAGTGTCTTCCGGAGATCATCGCGCCATCGTCGTCTCTTCGTGGGAGATCGCTACGTCGTCGCCGTCTTCTTCATCTACGTCATATCTTCATCCTATTCGTCAACGAAACCCTAGATCTCCAAGACACATGCACACACGGTAGGTTTTACGGTTTAGATATAAAAGACAAGAATTAAGCTAATACTCAAATTATACAATGTGTAAGGTTTAATTTATTCATACGTCTAATAATCATCATCAGATCATTAAAAATCAATCTGAAACTTGCAAGTTATATGAAATCTATCGATATCTAGATTTGACCGAGATTTATATTTTAAGTATTATTTAATCGGTTTAAGTATTATCGAAACTTGCAAATAAGTCGTCGCAATTAAGCTTATTTGCGATGGGCTCCGTCACAAATAAGCTTAATTGCGACGGCTCAAAGTGGCTGTCGCAAGTTATCGCCAGGGGGCTGGTGGGCCCCGCAACAGTATTTGCGACGGCCCGACCATCGCAATTAAAGCTCTATTTGCGACGGCCAGGCCGTCGCAAATAAGTTCACCCGGCAGGGTCCACGTGTCATCACTCGGGACCCACGCCCCTATTTGCGACGGCCTGGCCGTCGCAATTAATGCTTATTTGCGACGACCGGGCCGTCGCAAATAGCAGTGGCTTAATTGCGACGGCCATGATCCTTATTTGCGACGGTACTGTATAAAAAGCCGTCGCAAATAAGGTTTTTTATTAAAAAAACAGAAAATACTACCCGACTCGATGGCCAGAATCACAGAACAGACAATATAAATATCACAACAGTCTTAAAACACATCACAAAACATCGTCGAAACATGGCACTAACATCAACAAACTAAACATGGGCTCACTCGCCCGTCTGACCTCCATAGCCACTTCCGTAGCCACCTTCGGAGCCACCTCCGAAGTCGAAGTCGTCGTCGCCTCATTCCAGGTGGCAGTAGCGACGGCGATAGCGTTTGAGCAGCCGTCGCGGATTCCTGCAATTAATGAAACTTAGAGTTAGAATATAAATGCATCAACATCTCTCTCCCTCCCTTCCTCTCCCTCTATCTTCATCTAGATCCCCCTCTCTTCCTCTCTCTTTTCATTTCTCTCTTTCTCTCTCCCTCTATCTTTCTCTCTCACTCTATCTCTCTATTGCTATCCTTTTCCCTCTATCTTCCTCCCTCTATCTTCCTCTCTCTATCTCCATCTACATCTCTCTCCCTCTATCTTCACCTTCCTCTATCTCCATCTATATTTTCCTCTCTCTCTTCATTCCTCTCTTACTCTATCTAACTATCTTTCACTCTTTCTTCAGTCTCTCTCTTTCTTCTATCTCTCTATTTCTTCTATCTCAATCATTTTCTTCTATCTAACTATCTCCCTCTTTATTCTATCTCAATCTTTTTACGCTGGAGAAGAAGGATTACATAGAAAATTACTTGACCCGCGGAAGAAGGATCGCCTGGAAGGACCGATGGTAGTACCGGTAGCTAGATCACCTGACCTTGCGCCCGAGCCATGGCCTGTCATTGCAAACATTAAATGCTATCTATTAGTAAGTTATTTACGCTGAATTAATGAGAACTTTAGTTTTTATTTTGTTACCTCCATTGCTTCCCGCATCTGCGCCAACGCTGCTACCTGGGTTTGGATTGTGGCCTCCATCGCGATCCTTTGGCGTTCCGCCTCCTCTTGTCGCCTGAAGAGGGATTGCATCTCAATGTCCCTCTGCGAGGCGACACGACCAGCCGTACCCACCGAAGAAGCCTGTGTGGAGCTGCCTCTCGCAGGTCTCCCCGCCCTCGAGTCGACAACTCCGTTGAATATGGCGAACCTATAAAAAAGAGAGTCAGTAATATGAAATTAAAATATCTTGAATACTTTGAATTGAAAATGATAAAATGACTTGTAAACTCACCTTTCGTGTGCTTTTCCACCACCGCTTGCATACGCGGCTTGAGGATCGATTGGTTGACGTTCCCAATCAAAATCTTCGCCATGTATCTTCCTAGCCTCCTCCCTGTACTTAGCCTGCAAAACAAGAAAACCGTGTAAGTTCAACAATCTATATAGTTATATTTAATATGAATGATTTCTAAACTTACTAATCGCTCGGCTGCAGTGTGGGGAGGGGACCTAAGCAATGTAAAGAATGCATTATGTCATGACCGATTTGCTAAAAATAGCTAGAACACTCAAAGAACTGAATATAATTGGGCCAACTAGATCACCATATTATGATGCTTTTGGTTGATCCAGAAGCAAGTCCCTCACTCGCTAAAACACAATGGTTAATAACCTAATTTTCAGCTTTAAGAGGTTACTCTAGTGCTAAACAGAAAAAATTTGTAGAAATTGCGTTCAGTGTTGTCCAGGCGTCGCCTAGGCGGCGCCTAGGCGTCCAGTCGCTTCGGACCGGACACCATGCCTCCTCGCCTCGCCTGGAACGGTCCAGGTGCCCGACTGAGACAACTTGTTAGTCTTCTGTCGTCGAGGCGTCGCATCCAGGCGTCGTCCGACTCCGACTGGGAGGCCAGAGGCGCGGCGGACAGAAGAAGGCGAGTGCTGCGCAATGCGGCGTACAGGGCAGAGGAGGGCGAGCGCGGGGCAGCGGCACGGTCTAAAGGAGCAGAGGAGGGCGAGCGCGGGGCGGCGGGGGCAGCACGGCGCGGCGCGGGGCTTGTACGTGGAGAGGAGTACCATCCTCCAGCGACGATGCTCAATCGTATTGCAAGAACCAGGCAATTTTGTGTACGAAGAGAGTGGCGTGCGAGAAAACTTCAACCCCGCGCCAATGGTTGGCAGCGGGCTGCCGAACCCGCGTGTCGGCAGCGTGTACATGACCGTATGGCTGTGAGCTGAGGAGCCACGCGAGAGACACGGTCAAAGTCGCCGAACCGACATCTGGAGACGCCGGCCCATCGGTCGTCGTGATGGAACGAATACTACTGGGAGATCGCCGCCGCCCGCCGTCGCTTGACATAGCGGCCACTATTAAACGGTCAGCCCGAAATTTTCCGCACCAGCCAGCGATCTATCTCTTTCAAAATTAAAAACGGCAAGACAACCAGCCAGGAACGACACAGGTGATTAAGCTAAGCTGATTGCCGAAACAAACAAAGCTACTCAACGACGACTCTGGAAAGGACATATCATCATTGGTGGTTCTCTCTGGAAAAATGGGGAAACTGCCATGGTAAAAATAAGCAGTGCACCGCCTTCGCCGTGAATGGCGGAGGGAGAGTAGTACGTACGAGTATGAATAGTGCTACAGTGCTAGGCCGTGGTTGGCTTTTCTCCCATCCTTCCAGGCCAACAAGTAGGACCTCACTCTTGACTTGGAGGGAAGACTGGGCCGGAGTCAGCAACAACCATATCCTGGTGATACGGAGAACATTGTTTGGACCTCCAATTACCCATAATCATATATACCATCATATTGCACACATATATGCCTATATTAGCATCTAATTCTCATTTTGCATACCATGGTATGAATTAGGATCCGAGGGGGCGACGGGAGAGAGGGGGCGTACCTGGAACAGCGGCGGCGCGGTGGCAGTGTAGTCGGGGGCGCGGCGGGCCGGGGCCGGCGAGGCCGGGGGCGGCGGGGCCACGGCGGGCGAGGGGCAGCGAGGCCGGGGCGGCGACGGCGTGGCGGGTCAGCGGCGGGAGCGGGGGCGGAGCGGAGCGGCGGTGGTAAGGATATGACGAAGGGAACGGTTCGACCCGATGGTATAGGGCTTTAACATGCGACGGCCAGCATATTTGCGATGGCCCTAGGGTTGGCCGTCGCAATTAATACTATTTATGACAGCTAACGGAAAAGACCGTCGCAAATAAGCTTTATTTGCGACGGCCTACTTATTTGCGACGGCCACTTTAGAAACCATCGCAAATATAGGCTTATTTGTGAAGGTTTAAATTATTTGCGACGGCCATCTGCGGGTCATCGCAAATAGGTTTATTTGCGACGACCGGCCATCACAAATACGTTCGGCCGTCGCAAATGACCGTGTTTCTTGTAGTGGTCTTCGTGTGCAAGACGTTGAGTTGCTTGACCATCGAATTGCAGAATATTAAGGCAAGTGTCCTTGACCATATTGATCCTATGTTTAAATGTTTTGTTTGTGAAACTTCATGCTTGTATCAACTTGATGGGAAATTCATGGTAGGAGTTTACTAGTATTGTATGTCATCCCTTGTCGCCCGGTACATGATGAGTCGGGTATGGGTGTTTCTCTTTTGAGTCTCATCGCTTTACGGGGTTATGAGAAACAAAATAAACTTGTTTAACAACTCTAATCATGTCGATTAATGAAGATACAATAATGATGAATTATTTTAGTGATATGGAATTTGGGTGATCTAAACAAGCATGGTTTTGTGGAATGGGTTGGATGGTATGGTGGTTTGCTTTCCTTAGATCTAAGGATCGGTTCATGCAAATGTATGCCAGGACAACAGTGCCACCACAAGGCCAAGTATGGTTGCGGCATAGCTGAATAATTAGGTGTGCTGCTAGTATTGTATGGACCATTGGATGGCGCGGGGAATGAGAGTCGAGTAGGACTACCCTGTGATCTGTATGGCACACGAGGGGGGCCCGTGGGTGGGAGAATGAAGATTTAAGCCTACCGGTGAAACCTTAGTGGGTCCGTACATACCAGTAGTCCCTTTTGTAAAGGCTATTTTGTGATCTCTTGGCCTATATACCTATGATAGTGTATTTGGCATAACGGAGGTTTTCTTTAGTCGTCGACGGTTGATGAAATCATGAACATGTGGGTAAAGTGGTACAACCTCTGCAGAGTGTAAAACTATCATGATAGTTGTACTCCCGATCACGAGCACCTGGACAACTTCCATGATTAGAGTTGGATTTGGGTTTTGGGATGGTTTGGTATGGGATTGGTTATGTCATATGAGTTTGGCTGGTTATGAGAAGATATGAATTTGGCATATGGTGATGATATTAATATATAGCTGGTTATAAATGAATTATGATGGTAAATTAGGATGTTGGACATGGACTATGATAATTACTTTGGTTATGATGGGATTTAAACTCACATAGACATTTTAGGCTGCTTTTACAATTTTGAAATGTACTTTTATGCAATTAGCAATTTATTATCATCCTTGTTTTTAGATACATGTCATACTTTCCCGCACTTGCTGAGTATGACATGTACTCACTCCTGCTATTCCCCCACTTAATTGAGCTACATAAGATATTTTGGAAGACAACATGGAGCACTAGGCGTGCGTACTACCGTCGATTGCTTGTAGAGTTGGAGTCGCCTACGCTAGATTATTTTCTGTTGCAATAGAATCAAGGTATATTTATTATTTGTGACATGGTTAAATTCTGATTAGCATTTGTGATGTTGATGTGTATGTGTGAAGCAACATCTTGGGCACACATACACTGCACTTGGTTCATTTTTTAGAAACGGGTGTTACAGGACCATGACCATAAACCTATACAGGGATGGCCTGCCTAGGATCACATTGAAGGGGAGATTGATTTGTGGCACATCAAACACTAGCTTCTCGAACCTATAGTTGTCCCGTGTCCCAAATGTCATCGATAGATTAACTGACACGAGAGGCGTGATGGATTCCGGACCTACTACAGAGAATGGGCATGAGGGCCTGAGATCCGAGAGGTTGAGTTGAAGCTTCACAAATGCTGCGAAGGTGAGGAGGTCGAGCATCGCGCCTCCATCCACCTGGACATGAAAGAGCTGGATATTGTTGATAGTCGGGGAGACCATCAGGGGCAATTTTCTAGCTCCTGCCATGTTCTTCGGACAGTATGAAGCATCAAAGGTAATGGAAGTATCCATCCACTTCCAATGAGGCTCCACCTTGGCAGTAGGAGCAGCAGCAGCCATCTCCCGACACATAGTCTTCAGAATGCACCATGAGGTGATGTCCCAGGACCCTCCATACATCATATGGAGACTCTTCTGATGCTCATTGTTGGAGATGTCAGAGTCATCGTCGACAATGTTGTAGACCACCTTTAACGCCTTCTTGGCGTCTTGGAAGCCTAGCTCTTGATCGGACAGAGCTTCTTCGCTGACTTTCTGCTTCCCTTCCTGCTGATGGAAAGGAGATTCTTCTTGACGCTTGTTGTTGCGTTCAACAAGCCTCTTGACCTCACTACAGTCTTCTAGATTGTGGCTTGTCAATTTGTGAATTAAACACAACATCTTTTCACTGTCGCCATCTTCAAATGATGGTCGAGGTCGCTTGTCTCGGCCTGGCCCCCAGCCACCAGGTGCTACTGTAGCGGCAGCGGTAGGTGTGCCAGCAAGTGACTTCTTCTTGCCACTTGACTTTTTCTTCTTTTTACTACTGCCAGAGGCAGTAGCTTTAGCTTTGGAGGTGGATTGCTTGGCCTCCGCAACTCTAGCACATTTGTCAGCAAGCTAAAGAGTTCCATGATGATGATGACATTCTTGGTTGCCAGCTTCTCCAGCATCTTTTTGTCTCTAACTCCCTGTCAAAATGCAACGACTACAGAAGCATTGGAGATAAAAGGGATGGCGTTTCATACTTGAGAGAATCACTGGATGAAGGATGGCAGCGACTCTTCCTACTTCTGTTGCACACCGAAGAGGTCCAGCTTGGTGCCAGGCCAGGTGTAGGAGCTCCCGAAGTTGGCGGTGAACTAGCGACAGAGTCCCCCCCCCCCCCCCAACTATAGATGGAGTCGGGAGGTAAGCTCATAAAACAGGACTTTGCAATCCCAGTTAGAGCTATAGGGAAGTAGTTGGACATCACAGCCTCATTGCCTCCGACCGCGAGGATGGCGGTGGAGTAGATTTGAAGAAACTCGACAGGGTTGACTGTCCCGTCGTATTTCTTCGGCAGATGAGACTGAAACTTGGGTGGCCACTCAACCATGAAAAGATTCATGGAGAGAGCCGAACAACCGCCCCCAACTCCCATAGGAGAAGGGTTTTCTCGAGCAACTCGCCTCTCGCGAGCAAGCTCGATGTTAACACAGTCGTCCTACCTCATGTAGCGGCTGTCGAGCTCTGACCGGAGGTCTTGAGTCGGGAGCCTTACCACCGTGTGAGTACGGCGAGCCCCAGAGGGCAGTGACATCACTTTCTGGGAGGGCCCACGTCTCTTGAGCTATGACGTCGGAGGACCAAGTCTACCAGATAAGGTTCTATTATGAGAAGGTGTCTGCCCTGCACGGGGCACACCTTGGTTGTTGATTGCATTGGCTGCAGCTGCAACCAGATGTTCAACATCCGCGCGCCATTGTTCCAACGCGGCTGGAGGAGCTCCCGGCGCTAGAGGACACTAAAGTAGAGTTCGCACTGCGTTCAACGCATTCTCCGGGTTGTTCATAGAGCGTGACCAAAGTGAATTCATCATGCTACTGTCCAACATTGGATGCTGGAGCAGGTGGTGGTGGTGGCAGTACGACGCCTGTTGGAACAAAAATGTTGGCCAGCTACTGCACATTGAAGAGATTTCCCCCAATAGGTTGCCCAGCCGGTCCGTTGGATGAAGCGGCAACATAGTTCACCATCTTGAGATCTTGAAAGAGCTAACACCCCCCTACTTGGCACGCCAAATGTCGAAGTGTGGACTAGGACACTTCCCCCAATACTACTATGAAGTAATCCGCGGAGGTTCATATTCGGATGGGGTGCTAATCAAGACCAAGAACAAGGGTGAAGATAGAGGATCTTTACGTGGTTTGGGCCGCCTGAGCAAAATACCCTACTCCATGGGGTGTGTGTTGATTGTATGCGCTTGAATATGTATCAGCTTAGCTGATATTGGCCTCTTTCTACCGTATAGTGCAACCCTTTTATATGCCAAGGACTGTCTGTTCCAGTATGTGTTTGGCCCGACAGGAGGCCCCAACTGTAATAAACTGCCCTATACACGATCTATGGTGTTAAGGGTGGTTAATAGAGCGATAACATGTCTTAACATCAATGTTACCGGTCTTGATAGTCCTCTGATTGCGTGTTATTAATATAGCATTAATGACGTGTTAACAGGTCTTGTAACGACCAATTGATAGCCCTTGAATGTCCGCGCTGTTGGAGATCTCGCTGTCTTCTCGTTGCGGACTTAGGTGTGGGGGTGTAACACGTGGCAGCTCCAGAGCTTCCCAGTGTGGGAAGGCAGATCCGGAGCTACTGGACACATGGCAACACTGGAGCTTCCCTCTACGGGGAGGCAGGTCCAGAGCTACTAGACACGTGGTAGCACCGGAGCCACCCTAAGGAGGGAAGCAGGTCCAACACTGCTAGACACGTGCTACCTTCAGAAGTCCATGATTCTGGAAGGTGGAACTCGATGCATCTTCTTCTGGTACAAAGGAATACCTGGTATACAGGGTATCAACATTACTTTTTCTATCAACTGCTACAATGATCTCATGAAATTAATCTGCGATATCCTTCTTCAACCTCACAAAGCGCCTAAAGATATGTATGAATCGAAGAAATTGATATCTGGTCTTGGTATGGACTATAAGAAAATCGATGTGTGCCCAGACAACTGTATGCTATTCTGGAAAGAGCACGCCAACGAGAACTTGTGCTTGAAATGTGATAAACCGAGGTATGTCGAAGTTGTTAATGACGATGACGATAATGTGATGACAGATGACGATGTCATCGTGTCCTTAGTGCGTATGAACTATTACAGAGTCATCGACGGGGTGCCTGCTACTTCGTGGTAGGACTACGCATGCGCCCCTCATAAGGAGCACCACAACGTTTAGGAGGCCGTATGGGCCGATTTTACGGTAAGTATGTTAAATAAAATTTCTAAGTTTCAACTCTTAAACTCTTTTAATAAACATCTCTTCAATATATTAGTTATCACAGGAAAGTTATATTTTAGAGGACCCGGACGACCCTCGCATGTTTGAGGATGCGAGGAATGTGTTTCACTTCAACCCTGCGAAGGCAGTTCGACATGCTTTGTCGAACGCTCATATTCAAGTTATCAACGAGTACTTGAAGGCAAACTAGCATGACGTGCGACACTTCCAGCAGGAGAGCAACAAGCACTGGAGGAGTACACGCAGGTATGTGAGCTGTAGTAAATATTTTTTCTAATAATTTTCTCAACGGTATTTTTAACGATCTACAACTATGTGCAGGACAGATGAGCTGGTTGCAGGATCGGTCCGATGCATATCGAGCCCTTTATCGGTAATGACCTAGCGATGAGTTTAAGGCTAAGTCCGAGAAGGCTCGGGGGTGCAAAAGGGTTAATGGGAAGCACAACCACGTCCAAGATAACCACTTGGGTTTAGCTAAATAGATGGTAAGTTTGTCTAACTTATATTTATATATTCATTATGTATTGTTCGTACTAACATGTATTGACAGGAGCGCGAGGCGGGGGTGCCGCTGACCCCTGCTGAGGTCTGGAAGGGAGGTCACAGGGACCTTTCTCAGGTTGAGGGGTGCAGTCAGGCCGCAGCCGAGAGGCTAGTAAGTTTTGAAATCATTCATATTCATTATAACTATATGGATTTTTACACAATTTTCTTGTTTTTTAGGCTAGGTACGGGCAGGAGGCTAGGAGGATACACGGTGACGATTTAGATTGGGAACATGAACTAATCGATCCTCAAGCCATGTATGCAAGCGGAGGCAAAAAAGCCCACAGGGGGTGAGTTCATAATTCATTTTATAGTTTTAAATTCAAGATATTTCAATTCTATATTATAGATTTTTTTATAGGCTCGCCATATTCAACGGAATTGTCGACTCGAGGGCAGCGTGACCTGCGAGAGGCAGCTCCACGCAGGCTTCATCGACGGGTCTTACTCTCGCTCGTCAGGTCGAGGAGGGCAATGCGGAGATAGGGGCGCAAAAGGCGGCGATGCAGACCACCATCTCCTACCAGCAAGCCTGCATGGAGCAGATGCGGGAGGCAATGGAGGTGCAAATGCGGGCGATGGCGGTGAGTTAAAGTAATTTAAATTCATTGCATTATTAATTTATGTAATAACCTGTAAAGTTTGCAATGTTAGAGTTTCTTTCAAGGCCAGGAAGTCTAGGGGTTGCAGCTTGAGCTACCTCCACTGCCACCGCTAATTCCACCGCCACAAGTGCACCTACCGTCGCTGGTGAACCCTTCTCCGGTTTTCAGGTATTCAAAAACATTCTTACTTAGTCTTCATTCATTAGGCAAATCTAATTCAACTTAGCTATTGTAGTCTTACTTCGTCTCAAATAATCAAACATAGCCAAATCTAACTCAAATTATCTAAAGTAAGTTTAATATGATCAATTGTAGCTTGTTTAATCAATTCTTGTCAAAAACAAAGTTCCAAACTAATCAATATGTCAAACAACTTCTATGTATTGCAGGGATGGTGACAGAGGCTCAAACTCCGTCGCCGTCTATACCGGCGCCTGGACTGACACACGGAGAGGACGTTGGCAGCTCGGCAGGTAGGTGAAGGGCTAGCGGATAACCTCTCTTCTTTGTTTTGTGTTCTTGTGATGTGATATGCGAGACGCTATGTGATGTGACTGTGTAATTGATGTTTTTGCTGCTGTTACATGTGATGTGACTGTTATATGTTTGTTGTGTTTCTAACCATCAAGCCGGGCAGCATTTTCTGTTTTTCTTTATAAAATAAAAAACTTTATTTGTGACGGCTTTTATACAATACCGTTGTAAATAAGACCTCTGCTATTTGCAATGGCTGTTGTGGCCATCGCAAATAAACCTACATAATTTGCGACGGTTGGCGGCAGCCGTCGGAAATAAGGTTTTATTTGCGACGGCTCTGGCTAGCCGTCGCAAATAATTGGGCCCAACCTTTATTTGCGACAGCTATCACCGGCCGTTGCAATTTAGTTAAACTACGACAAAATTAGAGCGACGGTCAGAAACCGTCACAAATAAGGAAAATCGTTGCAAATAGCTTATTTGTGATAACATTTTCCTTATTTGCAACGGCTTTGGCCGTTGCAAATCGTCAGGATTCCTGTAGTGAATGATGCTTTTCATTTTCCAATGTAATTTGATCGAATATGCCCCTATATGGTCCACTTTGTTTCACACACTATTTTCATCTTGGACCTAGGATACCGTCTCTCACCAATCAACCAACAAAACCTATTATATTTATTATGGAAAAAAATGACAAACTATGATAAAATTAATCACTTATTGGTATGCGTTATCTTGTCCAAAATGACGTTCTTTTTTAAAATCGTTTTCCTGCCTTCAGCGTCCCTAGCCGCCATCCATAACAAGTCCTCGAGCCTCCTTTGACCCCGAAGGCCGAATTTCGTTGTTTATTGATTCCCGGGGCTAGGCATTTGCAGAATCAATCTATCCGAACCTCAGAAGCACTTTTCCGATCAGTGATGGCCCCTCCAACAGAGCTGGGCACCGGGACCTGGATGCCCTAGCGATCAGCGCATTAGGGGAGTACTTGCCCTTGTTTCTCGGCCTGGTATCCTTATCCTTGCGTTCATGATATCTACATTCAAATGTTTTCCGGGGACACAGTAGAAGCATTCCCGCCCGTGTGTTTCTTTCACGACATGCTCTGATCCAGGGTTTCTTCCTGTGGTCTCCTAGCTTTAGAAGAAGTGTCCATCTTGGACATCTGCAACGTCCTCTCACACCTGGGGGACAAACAAAGATTAGGAAAAGACGGACTGAACCCATTCAGTGACGACTATCGCGGTCGCCCTCACTGAACCGACTTGGATCTGAAATACGATTCAGATTAAGTCTTATCAAAATTGGATTTCCTTTTCGTTCCATATGTCGTTCCCCGAAGACTTAAATGAATAGTCATCTCTGCTAAGAACAATCGAGATCAAATGAGAATTTGCGCTAGCTTTTTGTCTTTGAACTGGAGGGAGTAACTGTTGCAGTTAGCATGTAGTTGACATCAATATCACGCTATCGACATCAATATCACTAACATTATTCATGCAGGTTGTAACTACGTTAACCATTCAAATAGTCAAACAGTTATGAAGTGTATCTGAAACAAATCGAGTGTGTGCAATTTAAAATATACGTATAATATAATCAAGAAAGTTCGAGCTTGAATTCACATTGTTTATTTTGTTCTTCTAAGTAATCCGGGTCCTCAGATTCTTCCACGAATTTTTCTATTGCTACAGTATGCAACTATGGCTAATAAGTAAGTACTTCTATAATAATAAACCCCCATAAAATCCAGATAGAAGTCCAAGGTAAATAATTAACACCGTTTCATGATTGTTGGTGAAGAAAACAATTACGTTCAATCTTGGCAATTTTCTATTTTGCGGATCAATTTATAGATGTGGGAAGACTATATCTAATTTAGGGATTTCTTTAATTTATTTGGACTAATAAAGGCTTGTATATGTTCTAGGGGCCATTTATAATTTTTGATTTGAAGCAAAGAAAATTGGAACACCCATGTTCAAACACATGCACACATCAAGGTTTTATATTTTGAAATTATAGATCCTTATTTATTTTTTTAAAAGGGTATATCCTTATTGATTCTCGCACTAATGTTTTAATACTATTTTTTTGAAAATAGTGATTTTTGCACAACATTTTCAGAGGTTCAAGTTTGGATGTCTTTTAGCCTGAGGGGTGGATCCACCAGGGGGCAGGGGGCCTCGAGCCCCCTTGCAGTTCGTCTTATAGTGGAGCTCCTCCTTGAGCCTCCCATAATTTTTGCAAGTAGGAAAAGAGAAATTGGAGGGCTAAAGGTTGAAGAAGGTAATTTATTTGTGTTTAGCCCCTTCTATAATTTTGGTCTTGATATGTTGTACCAGAAAAATATATAGTGTGTCAGCGCCTCCTAAGCTTTTTGACAAGATGGTGCTACAAATAAGGGAGATTAGTCGGAGGCCACTTTGAAAAGTTTCTTTGGCCAGACACCACCGTCCTGCTTATAACAATGCACACCACTATCATATGCTCTTGCTTTGTTGTGTTCATGCCCTCCATTTGTGCTAGCAAACTTGCAGACTAGTGGATAAATAAAGCACAACCTTCCGTATCAGATAAATATGTTGAGTGGCGGCTGCTCCTGAGTTTTTCAAACTTAGGCTGACTAATTACTCACGAGACATCACCGTTTCCTTATTTTTGTTCTTGTATACGCCACAGAATTCAGAAATTTATCACAAAATGTGTGTTAGAACTAATCCTGATCGTGACTCGGTAGTTTCAGTTGGTGACAAGATAGCACCGAAGCTCATGCAACAGACCGCATCGCACGCAACGTTGAGCATGAGTGGGTCAAATAACGTGCAGGAGTAGCCTGAGTTTTTTTCCAGTTTTTGTGGATCAAGAATAAGCATGAAGTCATGTTTGTTTTCCTATTTAAGCAGATCATCTAATCGTTTTTGTAATATGTTACCGAAGGAGTAAAAACTAAATCTCTTTCAGAGCTCAAAACACCCTGTTCTTCGTTGATCGCATAGGATAGCTAGAGAACGCTATATTCAACAAATTGATGCAAGAATAGCACCACACAACTCATGTTGTATCTTTATTAGGAGGCATAGAAAGAGTAACATTATTGTAGATAGGGGTTGAGCACAAGGGGTAGGGGTGCATATATGAAGTCAAATTAAAATGCAACATAACTCAAATTGTATCTCTTAGTGCAAAGAGAAGAGTTGCCAAATTACATTATGTGATAAATATAATACACCAACAACCAACTGTAACTTTTTAATAAAGGTATAGAGAGATTTGTGAACAATTTACAATGATGTGAACATTCTATAAATATCTCAATCTCCAGATCTCAATCAAGCGGATTCTTCTCCATCTTCAGTATTAATTCCGTACCCTTCTGGCAAGAACTCATTGAAGCCATGAATGTGAGCAGGGTGCACGTGAAACAGGATCCTCACGCTGTTGATCACATCTTCCAAAGAAACACTCCCAGAGTCAGAATAACAAAAACAAAATTAACTTGACCATCCAAGACATATACCCTATAACCGTAATACCATGAAAAGAAAGATGAATCGCTGCATTAAGATGATCCCACCCTCCTGTCTAGTCACGGGTTGTGGTCTGTATGTTGGAGACCCAAAGGTAGAATGCACAGACGGTCACTGACCTGCCTTGGTGGAGCTGGAGCAAGATCTCGATGAACTCGTCAGCCAGAACAAGCTGTCAAAAATAACAGTAGTTTCGTCGGCTTCAAAAGAAGCAAACGAAGATGTCAGCGGACATATTCTTGTGGGTCGTTTTTAAGCTGACGAAAATAATGACTATATTTTCATGTGCTTTCTGCCGGCCCACGAAAATGATAAACAATAATGTCGTGGGTCTTCCATCGGCTCACGAAATAAGGGCGAATAATTTTGTGGGTTTGCGCTAGCTTACCAACATAATGTGGTAATACTTTCATGGGTTATACTTGCCACACAAAAATAAAATGGTTCTATTTTCGTGAACCACACCAGGGCTCATGAAAATACCTTACATTTGCAGTCTAAAAAACCTGCTAAATGTTTCATTTCAAGCATATACATAAACTGAAATATATGATCTTTTTTTCTCGAATATGCAGGAGAGCTGCATATCTTTATATTAATAGAGAAGAAAAGACAGTCCCTTACAATACCACCCACTCAAACAGAACCGAAATATGAGGGGTTGTACAAAAACAAAGAAGAGATAAGATAAAAGAATATACAAAAGGTGAGACCAGACCAAAAAAATCAGCTAAACCCCCCGTCCTAGTGTCTTAGGCGAACTGCACCAGCTCATGAAGATCTCTCACGCTCCAGCCAGAGTCCACATATGATGTTCCTCCTGAAAAGCTCGAAGTAGGTTATTTACACAGGGGGTAGCACCATCAAAAATACAAGAATTACGATGCTTCCAGATTGACCAGCCCCCCCAAAATGATTAAGGTGTTGACACCTTTTTTCTTCTCCTTTGGAATTTGCTTGCTCACTTTGCGCCACCAATCTGAAAAACTGGATTCATTTTGTCTGGGCACTCGCATCTACAGGTCAAGAGGTTGTAGAATCCTGAACCAAAAAATTCTAGCAAAGACACAATAGGTCAGGAGATGTTCTGCATCCTCGTTATCTTGATCACAAAGCGGACACAGGCTGGGATAGTGCAGCCAAGCAACCATTTATCTTTCGAGAACAAAGTGTTAAGTCCATTGCCAACCTTCAATTCTGTTGCCACGTTGAACAAAGCAAGTGCATTCTGGTTTATGGTGATACTAAGGCCCCCTCCAGGACCTATTTGAATTTAGCTTCATCAACCAAAGCCAATGAATTTGCAACGCCCAACTCATTATCTCAAGATTGGGGATGCCAAGACCACCAAATTCAATTGGCATACATAACTTGTCCCAGGCTACTAAACAGCAGTCTCCGTTCCCCTCTTTTCATCCCTTCCAAAGAAATGCACACCCTAGCTTATCAATTGCTCTAATAAACCACTTGGGGACATTTAGAGCAATTATGATGTATACGGGTACGACCGGAAGTACAAATCAGACCCATGTAGTCCTTCTAGCCCAATTCATTAACGAAGCTTGCCAACCAGGCAACTTGTTTCCGATTTTCTCTATCCATGGCAGCGGATCAGTCTTTTGTAACTTCTTATTAGAAATTGGGAGCCCCAAGTAGGTACATGGAAATTCCACCTGAGTACATGGTAGAGTTGCCACAACCACTTCTCTCGCTGCCGACTGACATCTAATTGGAATACACAGGTTTTCTGAAAATTAGTTTCAAGACCTGTTGCCTCCCCAAACTTGCGTAGAATTTCCATTGTGAGGATAATTTCTTCCTCCACAAGACGAATGAAGAGAGCCACATCATCAGCGTATAAAGAAATTCACTAATCAATATTTGGCCAACAAAGAGGTTGTAGACATCACAAGCTTTCTTGAAAAGGGCATTGGAGAGAGCAGGTCCCCTTGCCAGAGACCCCTACGGTGTCTAATTTGTTCTCCAAGCTCCCCATTGACCATTACTCGCGTGGAGGCTATTGCTAACAGATTTGAGACAATGTTACACCATATGTGACCAAATCCCAATTTTCCAAACACTTCCAAGGGAAAATCCCAAGAGACCGAATCAAAAGCTTTAGCAATATCAATCTTGAGAAAGAGGCTCGACACCTTCTGTCTATGCAATAGCTTAATTGTTTGTTGCACCAACATAAAGTTGTCGTGAATAAATCTCCCTCGTATGAAGGCACTTTGGTTGATGTCACACCTCGTATTAAGAAGACAACCAGATGCTTCCCACATGTATGCCAGGATCAGTTAATCTCATACATGTGTAGACGAAAGTGAAATACCATTAATTATTGCCATGTTCGAGTACATCATTTTATTACATAAATGACCTTCCAGGTCTAAAAGAAAAGTACAAAAGCAGCAGAAAAACACATAAAGGGCTCCAAGCACCGGAGTTGCACGAGGGATACGCCAGCCTAGAACATCTCATCGGGATCTCCAAAGAAGTTCAACCACCTCTTCGTCTTCAAAGACTGGGGGGGGGGGGGGAATATGCAACTAACAAGTTTGAGTACCAACGGTACTCGCAAGTGGGGAAGTTTATGACGTGTGGTTCATAACAAGGAAGGCAAAATAATAGGTAAAGCACTATAGCAATATCACCATTTAGTATCACCACAGGGTTGCTAAACCATTTAGTATCACCACAGGGTTGTATATGGGACAACTTAGTTTAGTAATTTGGTCTCTCTCGATGTAGCGTTGGTAATTGTATGAGCGGGGAATTGGTTCAGATTACTACCTTGGGATCTGCATGGCTCAAGAGGGGGCTTCTCCTGGCGGAGGGAAAATAGACTCCAGGTGCCGGAGCGGTGAAACCTTAGAGTATCAATTGCAAGTCAGGAGAACCATCAGAAGGACCTCGTAGTGATCTCCTGGTTAACCTTGATTAGGTTAGCAATTTCATCCTTGATTGTAGCATTTGAATCCTTTAACTCCAAGCAAGCTTCCTTGCTTGAAGCTAACTCAAGCTCCGATGACTTGCTTCGCTCCTTTTCAAGCTCTAGAATCTTGTCAAGTTCAACATATTCCTCCTTTTGGGATATAATCATGTCTTCTTGACGATGTATCAACTTATCCTTCTCAACAAGTTGATCAAGTAAGAATTTCATTTTTTCGGCCAACAAAGAGGTTGTAGACATCACAAGCTTTCTTGAAAAGGGCATTGGAGAGAGCAGGTCCCCTTGCCAGAGACCCCTACGGTGTCTAATTTGTTCTCCAAGCTCCCCATTGACCATTACTCGCGTGGAGGCTATTGCTAACAGATTTGAGACAATGTTACACCATATGTGACCAAATCCCAATTTTCCAAACACTTCCAAGGGAAAATCCCAAGAGACCGAATCAAAAGCTTTAGCAATATCAATCTTGAGAAAGAGGCTCGACACCTTCTGTCTATGCAATAACTTAATTGTTTGTTGCACCAACATAAAGTTGTCGTGAATAAATCTCCCTCATATGAAGGCACTTTGGTTGATGTCACACCTCGTATTAAGAAGACAACCAGATGCTTTCCACATGTATGCCAGGATCAGTTAATCTCATACATGTGTAGACGAAAGTGAAATACCATTAATTATTGCCATGTTCGAGTACATCATTTTATTACATAAATGACCTTCCAGGTCTAAAAGAAAAGTACAAAAGCAGCAGAAAAACACATAAAGGGCTCCAAGCACAGGAGTTGCACGAGGGACACGCCAGCCTAGAACATCTCATCAGGATCTCCAAAGAAGTTCTGGTTCTCCACCTCTTCGTCTTTAAAGACTGGGGGGGGGGGGGGGGGGATATGCAACTAATAAGTTTGAGTACCAACGGTACTCGCAAGTGGGGAAGTTTATGACATGTGGTTCATAACAAGGAAGGTAAAATAATAGGTAAAGCACTATAGCAATACAAGCCCCCTCTTGAGCCATGCAGATCCCAAGGTAGTAATCTGAACCAATTCCCCGCTCATACAATTACCAACGCTACATCGAGAGAGACCAAATTACTAAACCAAGTTGTCCCATATACAACCCTGTGGTGATACTAAATGGTTTAGCAACTTCCTCCATAAACCGGTCCTTAGAATCCGATAGGTGTCAAACCCCAAACCAAGGTCTTGTGCACGCATGCACCAATCCATACAACACCCCCTATCAGACTCCTATCCACTAATTTCATATTTGCCAATATTTCATGAATCGTAGTAAATCCAATACAACATGTAGATAAATTGTTCATATTAAATTAAGCATGGCTAAGCGTGAAACTAGTTAATAGTTAACCACCCGATCCATAGCGACATGGAATACTGAGGAATATCTAATGAACTATAACATAGGATTCATATTTTAATTTAGCATGCATCTAACTAAAAATGAACAAAAAGGGTGCAAGATGGTCAAGGAACTTGCCTCCAAATTGAGCTTGGTGATCAACGGGAAACTGGTGCTCTTGAAGATTGAATGTCGGTTCTGGCCCCGACTCTAGATTACTATGATGCACAACAAAAATAATAACATACAATAAGAACAATTAAAAAAAGCGAACGTTACAATTAAATAAACATAAATTCCTACGCATTAGTGATTTTATGGTAAATTTTAATCATAGGCATAAACCATTTATTGAGAATTCGGAGTTAAATGAAATAATTTGAGTAAAACATATTTTCAGAAATTTTATACAATTTTTATATTTATTTGAAGCCTAAAAAAATTTCCTAGAAAATTTTCTTCTTAAAAAATATGCTCAAAACAAATTTATAGCATAAAATGTGCATTTTACAATTTTTACACCATTTTTAATAATTATTTCTATGTGCAAATTAACTTTTATGAACTAAATACACTTATAAAGCATTTTATGCATAAATCAGCAATTTAAATTAATTAATAAAAATATTAAAGAACTGAATATAAATTTAAAATATTTTAAAATATGTTTTTATAATATTTTTCTAGAAACTATCGGTACCCTGCGTACCGTATACCCCTTGGGACTGCAAAAAAGACCAAAGGAACTTCACCTGTCTGAGTTGAAGATCTCCGAAGGCCCCACGTGTCATACGGGACCGGACCTGCCTCCCATTTATGGTTAGTCCCGGTGCTGCCACGTGTATACTGCAACCGGACCTACATCCCACACATAGGATAGCTTCGGGCTAAACACTTGTGCGGCACCCCCGGACCTAACCCCCGACAGAGGGAAGTCGCGGTAGCGACATTTGTACAACTGCACCGGACCTACCGTCCCAGACAGTAAGCTCCGGAGCTGCCGCGTGTGCAGCTGTCGGACCTTCAGCCTCAACAATCAGACTGGTGGACCCCCAACGGCTTGGACCTTCAAGGGACAATCAAGGACTTCAAGACCCGATTAAGTGTCATTAATACCATATTAATGACACACGATCGGAGGGCTCTTAATACCAGTAACGACACTGTCAAGGTTCGTTACCACACTATTAAGAGTAATTAACCTCATTAATTGTATATTAAATATCAGTAACCGCCAGGACCACATGTCGGGCCAGGCTAACAGTGTAACGACCAGTCCTTGTACTATAAAAGGACTGGTCGGACGATATACGGGGGACGGTTCTTCTAGACCTCTTCCATACTCGGCTCTGACACACACTCACAAGTGCTCAGACGCTCATACAACAACTACATACCCCGTGGAGTAGGGTATTATGCTTAGGCGAACCACGTAAATCTTCGTGTCACTTTGCCATCGTGTTCTGAATCTTTGAGTGCCCAATACCGAACTACAAATTCTGCGGGCTACCAACAGTAGTACCGGGAGAATTGCCGGAACCAAACTTTGACAATTGGCGCGCCAGGTAGGGGCGCTCGAGATTCAAACATGGTGAACTCTGCTGCTGGATCATCCGACGGCAACCCTGCTGCGCAACCTGCTGGAGGCAACCCCTCCAACATGCAGTAGCCAACAGGTGGTGTGGCTCCAGCAGGAGTCATGCCACCGCCGCCACCGTTCGCACCAGCGAATCAAGCTGGACAGCGGGATGGGGCGCCTGCGTCAGTCATGACATCGGCAAACAACAACCCTGAACACGAGCTCCATGCCGTGTGTGCTCTTCTCCAATGTCCACCGTCTCCAAGAGCATCCCTGGGTGCAATGGAGCAGTGGAGGACTGATGTGGAACACTTGGTTGCAGCAGCAGCCGATCGCATCAGCAACCAAGGTCCTCCCCCCTCGGGCCGAGCCCCATTGTAGTATTGGACCGTGTCGGGTAGACTTGGTCTGCATGCTTCCCAACACAGGAGGCGTGCTGCATCTCTACATGTGATGTTGCTACCTTCTTGGGCACGACTTACCCATACGGTAACCAGGCTTTCAACCCACGTCCTGTGGGTGGAGCTTGATCGCCGTTACCACCAACAGGACGGCCGCGTCCACATCGAGCGTGCTCGCGAGAGGCGAGAGGCTCGGGACAGTCCTGCTCCCGAGGGAGTAGGAGGAGGTTGTTCTGCCCTGGCCATGCACCTACGCATGGTCAGATGGCCGCATAAGTTCCGACCTCACCTGCCAGAGAAATTTGACGGGACTGTCAATCTCGCTGAGTTTCTCCAAATCTACTCCACCACAATCCTTGTGGCCGGAGGCAACGAGGCCGTAATGGCCAACTACTTCCCCGTGGCTTTGACTGGGACCGCCAGGTCCTGGTTCATGAGCCTCCCGCTTGACTCCATCAGCAGTTTGGCGGAACTGTGCCAACAGTTCACTGCCAACTTCGGGAGTTCATACACCCAACCAGGCACCGAATTGGACCTTTTTGCTGTCAAGAAAGGGGGGAGAGTACCTGTGATCCTTCATCCAGAGGTTCTCCCAGGTACGAAACACTATACCTTCTATCTCAAGCGCTTCTGTCATTGTGGCATTTAGACAGGGTGTATGAGATAAGAAGATGCTAGAGAAGCTGGCGACCAAGAAGGTCACCAGCGTCACGAAACTCTTTAGCTTGGCAGACAAGTGTGCCAGAGCTACAGAGGGCTGTGAAATGCACTCCCAACCACCTCCGGAGGACAACAAAAAGTCCTCCAAGGGTGAAGCCACTACCTCCAGGAGTGGCAAGATAAAGAAGAAGTCCAACAGCAAGAAAAAGCCATCGGCCAGCACGCCTACTGCTGCAGCTGCTGCAGCTCCGGGTGGCCGGGGCTACACCCAGAGAAACAACCTCGGTCGTCGTCTGAAGACGAAGGCAGCTCCAAGATGTGGTGTCCTATACACAAGACGAACAGCCACAACCTGGAAGACTGTCGAGAGGTCCAGAACCTTGCCGAGCGCTATAACAAGCATCAGGAAGAAGTTCCTTTCCGTTAAAGGGAAGGAAAACAGAAAGTCGACGGAGCTTCGGCTGAAGAGGAGTTAGGCTTTCAGGACCCTAAAAAAGTATTGAAGGCTGTTTACACCTCCGTCGACGACGACTCCGATGTCTCTGACAACGAACGTCGGAAGACCATGAACACCATCTTTGGTGGTTCGTGGGACATCACCTCCCGCCATGTCACAAATGCCTGGGATCCCTAGGGAAGTGATCGAGCAGAATCTGAAGATTTATCCCGACGCTCGACGTGTACACCATAAGCCTAGGAAGCAATCAGTAGAGCGACAAAACTTCATACGTCAAGAAGTGAAGAAGTTGCTCGAAGCTGGATTCATCCGAGAAGTCTTCCACCCAAAATGGCTGGCAAACCCAGTCGTTGTACCCAAGGCTGGCGGGAAGCTTCGGATGTGTATCGACTACACTACACTGAATAAGGCATGTCCAAAAGATCTCCCACTACCTAGAATAGATCAGATAGTGGATTCCACCTCTGGGTGTGAATTACTGTGTTTCCTAGACGCATATTCTATGTATCATAAAATCAGAATGTCTAGGGAAGATGAAGAGCATACTTCTTTCATCACAACGGATGGATTATATTGTTGCACTACCATGCCATTCGGTCTCAAAAATGCTGCTTCAACATTTGTACGAGCTATGTACAAAACTTTTGGAGAGCTTATTAGAGATGTAGTGGAAGTGTACGTCGATGACATCGTCGTCAAGATCAAGAACAAGGAGTCATTCCTTGACACCTTGCAAGCTGTCTTCGACAAGTTGCGGGTCACACGCACGAAGCTGAACCCAGACAAGTGTGTCTTCGGGGTTAGCTCCGTAAAACTTCTTAGTTTCTTGGTGAACCACCGAGGAATAGAAGTGAATCTGGCGAAGATTAAAGCTATTGAAGACATGCGGCCACCAGCCCGCATCAAGGACGTCCAGAAGCTGACTGGATGTCTAGCTGCCCTCAGCCGGTTCATCTCAAGACTGGCGGAACTGGTGCTACCCTTCTTCAAGTTGTTGAGGAAGTCCGGACCATTCCAATTGTCTGAAGAAGCAGAAAAGGCATTCCAAGAGCTGAAGCAGCTTCTCACCACTCTACCAACCCTGATAGCTCAGAATCCTGGTGAGCCACTTCTGCTTTACATTTCAGTAACTGACGAAGTTGTCAGCATGGTCCTGGTTGCGGAAAGACCAGAACCATCTCCAGTTCAGGAATCCAGACCCCTTTAGGAGGGTCCAGAGCTACCTAAAGAAGAGTCTGGGTCCCAGCTCCCAGACCCTCATCCTCAAGGCGAGATGCTAGAGGATCAACTTCCTTCAAGTGGAGAAGTCACTTCTGCTGAGCAAAAAGATCCATACCCCTCTAGGAAGGTCCGGGTCGCTGCAGAAGAAGCTTCGGGTTCCTCCAGCAGGAACCCAAAGGTCGCCGAACAAGGTCCGGACCCCTCCGGGAAGGTCCGGATTGATGAGGAGGAAGCTCCGGGCCCCTTCGAGAGGGCTCGGACAGTCCAACGCCCAGTGTACTTCATCAGCGAATACTCCATGACGCCAAGACTCGGTACCTAGAGGTGCATAAGCTGCTTTATGCAGTTCTTATTGCTTCTAGGAAGCTCCGACAGTACTTCCAAGCTCACAAGATTTCAGTGGTAACTTCTTACCCACTGCGTGCAATCTTACATAACCCCAACTCCACTGGGAACATTGCAAAGTGGGCAGCGGAATTGGCCGAGTTTCGACCTTGAATTCGTCCCAAGGCAAGCGATCAATAGTCAAGCATTGGCGGACTTCGTGGCGGAATGGACCCCCTCTCCATCAAATCCTGGGGGCCCTAGTGAGCAGAAGCTGCAACCCAAGGTTCCGGTCTTCACCAAGCCTCACTGGACTCTCTACTTCGACAACTCCGTGCAGAAGCAGGGGGCCAGAGCTAGAGTCCTTCTCCTCGCTCCGACCAGGGAGAAGGTCAAATATATGGTTCATCTTGACTTCAAGGCAACCAACAACATGGCGGAGTATGAAGCACTAATCTATGGGCTCAAGGTGGCACTATCGTATGGTGTCAAGCAGCAATTGGTAAAGGGTGATTCTCAAATTGTTGTAAAACAAGTCAAAGGTGAATGCTGCTGCAACAACCCTCAATTAGCTGCATACCTACTTTAAGTCCAGAAGCTTCAAAAGGACTTCGACGTCCTGGATCTCTGCCATGTCCAGCGTCTCAACAACACTGAAGCTGAGGAACTCTCGACGAAAGCTTCAACCGGAGCTCCGGCTCCCGATGGAACCTTCGTCCGGAGATTGTCAAGACCAACAGCTCAGCCTGCCGAACTGAGCGAAGGGGGCAAGACCAGCACCTCGAAGCTGGTGGTCCCGATGGCCCTGTTACCATGGCATCCATCAAGGGTCGTAGGTGCTGCAGGAAGCTCCAAGCAACCCAGCACGCAAGACTCAAATCCTCAAGTTAGCTCCGATGCATGGATCTCGGAGATCTAGAGCTACTTGAAAGACAATTTCCTTCCGTAAGATAATGTATCTGCTGACCAGATAGTCAGATTGGCTAAGAGATACACACTGGTAGAAGGGGATCTCTACCGACGTGGTGCCAACGGCGTCCTAATGCGGTGCATTACAAGGGAAGAAGGCTGCGAGCTCCTCGCGGACATCCATGGAGGCGAGTGTGAGAACCACGCGTCTTCCCGCACGCTGGTCGGTAAAGCCTTCCGGCATGGCTTCTACTGGCCTACAGCGCTCCAGGATGCAACTGAGCTAGTGAAGAAATACGAAGCATGCCAGTTCCATGCAAAGCAAATTCACACACTAGCTCAACCACTACAAATGATACCTCCTACACGGCCATTCGCTGTGTGGGGGATGGATATCTTGGGACCTTTTCCAAGAGCCATCGGAGGTTACAAGTTCCTGTACGTTGCCATTGACAAGTTCACCAAATGGCCGGAAGCAACTCCAGTTGTGACAATAAACAAGCAAACAGCTATCAACTTCTTGCAGTCCATCGTATGCATATTTGGAGTCCCAAACAAGATCATAATTGATAACGGGACCAAATTCACAAGCTCTGCATTCCAAGGATATGCGAAGACCTCGGCATTCAAGTCAGCTATGCCTCAGTAGCTCACCCGGCAAGCAATGGCCAAGCTGAGAGAGCAAATGCAGAAATCCTTAAAGGACTCAATACGCGCACATATGAGTGCCTGAAAAAAACATGGAGCCAACAGGATCGAAGAGCTTCCGCCCACACTATGGGCCAACAGGACAACTCCAAACCGGTGAACTGGAGAGACATCCTTCTTCCTGGTGTACAGAGCTGAAGCAGTCCTTCCTCCGAAAATCACCTTGGGGTCGCTCCAGGTCCGGACCTTCGACGATGCCATGTAGGACCAGCTCCGACGTGAAGACCTTGACCTCCTTGAAGAGGGAAGATGTCGAGCTGTTGTTCGGAATGCCTGATACCGCCAAGCTCTGCAGCACTATCACCAAGGGCATGTTCACAGCCGACAGCTCGAGGAAGGCGATCTGGTGCTACGGAGAATACAAACTCGAGAAGGGTTAAACAAACTATCCCCCAGCTGGGAAGGACCCTTCCAAGTGATCAAAGTATTCCGTCCCGGATGCGTTCGCTTGGCAACCGAGGATGGGACACCGCTCCCTAATCCTTGGAACATTGAGTACCTCCGTAAGTTCTACGCTTACTATCATGGAGGTGAGTCTGTAGTTACATGTGATGTATGTTATAGAGCCATTGTACAAAGTCGGGTAGCTCCTTCGGGAGAATAGTCGGACCTTCCCTGGAAGGTCCGCAAAGTTCAGGCAACACTTGTCACAGTCTCAAAACTAAAAGTGTAGCTACCTTGGGTCAAATGAGAAATACAACACACTTAGCCTGGTTCTGTACCCTAAGAGTGTACTTGTTTCCCCTGTACCCCGGACCTATAATGAAAGACATCATTGTGAATACAGACTCCACGTGCATTTATTTTGTACAGGCTCAATATTTATTATTTTTCTCTTTTTTGTCTATAACAAGGTTGTGCAATTCTTAAGAAACTTTAGTTTGGCCAATTCATATATAATTCAAGTTGCATTGTCAATTCTTCTGAGTCTAAACATTGTTAATGGTCTACTGTCTGAATGCCGCCAAGCCAATCTAGGTCTGGAGTGTGCTATCGACTTAGCCTGGTCCTGCACCCTAAGTACGCCACTCTACCTACACCCCGGCAGGCCGAAGTAAGGCGAGTCCAAAAACAATCAGACCTGGAGAAAACAAACCAGTGCACTTGATTGTGTTTAGAATTGCGTTCGACCTAAAAATTTCTTTCGGGAATAGTAAGTCGCAAACGAGTTATAGATAAGAAATGTATTTTACTGTTTTTCTTAACTTCGGTGTGCAGGAAAAATAAAGATCTCATGATGATCGTGGATAAAGCCGGAGCTATCAAAGCTCCGACACCCCCTAAGATGATCTACTGTCGATGTTCCAAACATTGATAATAGACGTCGCCGGAGCTACAAAGTTTTGACAAATCCAGGGGGCCAGCTGTCAATGTGAAGAAAAGATGGTGGGAAGACTCCCTAATGGGGTCTGTTATCGACGCACCGCGTGTTGATAGAGGTCGCTGCCTGAGCTACTAAGCTCCGACATCCCCAGAGGACTAATCGTCAATGCTCTACGTGTTGACAGGGGTCACTGCCGGAGCTACTAAGCTCCGACAACCTCAGGGGGCCCCTACTATTGGCGACTTCGGACCTACGCTCTACAAGTTTGAAGCGCGCAAGTCTTCAACAAAGTGCTACATCCTCTTGGTACACGTTCACAATCAAATTGTGTACATCTACCCGGGGGCCAAGTGGGACAAAGGTGTTGAAGACAAAAAATGAAATTCATAAAAAACTTGGATTTCATTCATTCAGAGACAAGAGATTACAAAATTGGAGAAAAAGAAGAGAGAATACAAGTGGGAGCTACAAAGAGAGAGTCCTAGACCCTATGGAAGGACGAGGCGACCTTCTGGGCAACCTCCGACACGCTGGCTTTGGCGGCTTCTCCCTCTCCGTCGATGGGGCCTTCAAGCACTGGTTCTAGTGGGAAGTGAGGGTCCTGGCTTGTGTAGCACGTCAACATGAACTCTGCGATGGTCTTTGCCAGGGATTGTCCCTCGGTTTCCAGCTGGTCCGCGATGACATCGCCCATCTTGGTGAGCTTGTTGCCTGCTGAACTCAACGCTTGCAACGCCTGGTCTAGCTCCGGCTCCGGATCATCCGGATGCACGGGACTAAAACCCATCGGCTTCAACGCGTCATTGGATTTGCCCAAGAAGTCCCAAACTTGTTGGGACTCCGCAACCCTCAAGCCTCGCATCTCTTCCAGGGATCTTCTGGTCCCCGCAAGCTCCGAATTCTCCCAGGCAAGGCGCTCAACCTCTTTGGCGTTCTGCTGAATCTTTTCAACAACCTGCCTTTCGAGCTTACTGAGCTCCTCCTCCCGGAGGTGGATCTTGTTCCAACGGTCAACCAGGTCCTTCTCCCAGCCCCACACCTTCTTCTCTCTTGCAACAATTTCACCCTCCCTCTTGTGGAGGTCCTGTCCTCGCTGCCAGGCCTTCTTCTCCTCTTTCTCGCAGCGCTCATCCAGCTTCTTAGTGCGCTCCGCGAGACTCTTGTCACCCAGAGTCAGCCTCTGAGTGAGCTCCTCCTCCCTCTTCACGAGGTCATCCCGCAGCTCCAGGAGTTTTTGCTCTTCATCTTCGAGCCTTTTCTCCCGCTCCTCAAGAGCCTCTCGGCGCTTGATGAGGCTGTCGTGGATGGCGCTGAGCCTCTCTTCACGATCATTCATTGCATTATTAGTAGCTATGGCCTGTTCATGGATGGCCCGAGACTGGTTGTCGAGGGATTGCACCATGCTTTCCCTCTCGTCCAGCAGCTGGCCCCAGTACTCCATCTGGGCGTTCTCCTTCTTCACCCACTCCCTGTCGTCAGCCAGCCTGGTTTGCGCCAGCTTGGTCTCGAATTGGAGCCGGTTGCGCCACCTCCTAAGGGTTTGGCACTCCTCCTCGAGGGCCTTGCTATCATGGTAGAAGGCCAGCTGCACTTGACAAAGACTGGAGCAGATGTTGTCAATAGACAACGACAGAGGGATCAGGTCCGGACCTGCCGGGGTCCTCTCCGCTGGTTCTAGTGGGTTCTCCATGACAAAAATCGGGTCCCACTCTACAAAAGCGGTCCCCTGAGCTTCCACAGTGCTAGGGCCGCCCTCTGGGATAACCCCAGCCTCCATCAAGGAAGGTCCTGCAGCAGAAGTTTTGGCCTCTGGAGTTTGCTCCGAAGGTCCCGCCGCCAGGTCATCAACAACTGGTCCCTCAGGTGGGGGGGGGGGGGGGGCGACAGCTTCATCTTTGCACCCTAGCTCAGGCGCGGGCACCTCCGGGACCACCACCTCCAGGGCAGGCGTTGAAGGTTCGGCCGAAGCTGAAGCCACTTCTGGCTCCGACGTTGACGCCTCTTCAACCGTCGGCTCAGGCGCTAGTGCTTCGACCATCATGGGCTCGGGCGCCGGCACTTCTGCAGCAACCGGCTCAGGCGCCGGGACTTCTTCGACGACCGGCTCCACCGCTGGAACTTCATCAGCCACCAGCTCTACCGTCGGGGCTTCATCAACACCTGGCTCTACCGCCGGGGCTTCATCAACACCCGGCTCTACCGCTGGGGCTTCGTTAACCACCGGCTCCACTGTCGGGGCTTCAATAACGTCCGGGTCTAGGGCCTGGACTGTAGCTACCTCCGACTCTGAGGCCGGGGCGTCCATCATCTCAGCATCCAAACCCGGAGCTTCAACCTCTGGGGCTGGTGCCGCTGGTACATCTTCATTCCCGAGGTCCGGCGCTACCACGGGAGCTTCAGGGGATGAGTTGAGGTCCAGGACCACGACAGCCAGCGCCGGGGCTGTCGCGACCTCAACCACCTCTTGAGGCGACACTGGAACTGGAGCTGGAGCCTCCGCTTGCACAGCCTCAACCGCTGCTGTAGGAACCGAAGCTTCAGCAACTTTCTTGGGTACCCTGTGGATGAAGGACGAAGACACTTAAAACGCAGTTAAAACAAAAAACAACCAACTGATGTAAAAAACCAAATTTACCTCGGAAGGCTTCCGCTCCAGCTAGCGCAGAACCTCTTCCCCGGACGCTCGGTGCCGGACCCTGTCGCCACTGGCCTGGTAGCTCTGGAAGGTTCCCCGGAGCCTGCTGCTGCCATCGGCTTCGCCTTGGTTGAGGCCCCCCTCGACTGAGAAGGACCCCTGGACCTGGAGCCCTCAGCCGGCCTTGGTACCAGAGCCACATGGCCGGAGCTAGCACCCTGGGGAAATGCAGATGCTGGGGTGGTTGCCGCTGTTGAAGACCTTCCCCTCCGGGGAGAAGGAGCTGCTGCGGAAGGAGCAGGTCTGACGGACCTCCCATCAGAGTACTTCAACTTCCTCTTACAGCTCGAGGGCTCGACCAATTCTTTTCCCTTGCCCACGACTTCAACTCTTTGTCTCGGGGCGGAAGGGGGACCACCCTCGGAAGCTCCGGGGATTGCCAACCCGGTGGTCGAACGCCTCTCAACTTCACCGAGGCCATCAAGCACCAGCATCTTCCGCCGGAGCTCCCTGTTGAACTCCACCTCCATGTTCGGAGGGAGGAAAGTCGCAGGCGGAGTGAAGTCGTCACCCTCGACATTGATGTCGTGCTGGAACTTCTTGAGGTGAAACTCTAAAGCTGCGCCTTCCATGTTGGACTTCAAACCGGTCTCGATCTGGTAGTCGTCCATCACGCTGTTGAGGACCCAGGCAAGCTTCTCCCTCTTCTTCAGTGGAGCCCACCTATTGACCAGGAAGTTGCAGAATACCGCCTGGGGAGTCACCCCTTCCTCCACACATTGGCGGATCCTGGTTAGAGCAGGGTTGAAGGCGTATGATAGCACCGGGATTTCGCTCCAAGCTTTAGTGTCGACATTGGGGAGGCCTTCGTGCAGCTCCAGCTTCTCATGCTCCTCTACCCTCCTGACAATCCAATCCTTCTTCCAATCGTCCCACTTGCCAAAAGGGAACGACCGCAAGTACTTGTATGGGCACTTCTTGCGCTTCACAAAATAATAGAAGCCAAGGTACTCGTCACTTTTGCCGATAGTGTGGATGGTGAAGAAGGTGCAGAAGAGATCGACGCAGGGGGGAATACCCACCCACATCCCACAGAAGTGGACAAAGATCGACACCAGAAGAATGGAGTGGGGGCCAAGGTGGTACAGCTACAGACCATAGAAGTCTAGCAGCATCAAAAGAAAAGTGGAGAAGGGTGAGATCAGTTCCACCATGGCGTACGCGGAGAAGTACACCATGTCGCCAGCGTGCTCCTTCTTGAACAGAAGCTTGTCGGCGTGGACCAGGTGATTGAAGGAGTCACTGGACCACCCCTTGAGGGCCCGGACCTTCTTCAGATCACCGTCGGTCTTAAGGCGGCTCTTGCGGAGTCCCAACTCCATCGCAGCACAGCGGGGCGAGAGATGAAAAGTTGGCTAAAGTTTGGAGGATTCGAGCGCAAGTTCAAATGAAAGCATAAAGGATCCCCAAATGGTGTGCGCTTTCCTTCTTAAGTAAGCCCCCACAACGCTTGGATGGAAACCGTAGAGGAGCCGACGATACAGTTCAAAAACTTCACCCTGCCAATGACAAGGGGGCCCGGGGCCACCCCGACGATCAAGTCGAGGTCCTTACCCAGGCGAACGGTTGTCATCATGAATGGCGGGAAGCCCGAGGGCGACGGCCTAACAAGGCGCGCGGAACCGATACAGTTTTTGTATCGAGAACCGGCGACCTTCAATTGTATGAGATCCGCACGCTCAGATCTCACCTGCCACATCATGGATATGCCACGCGGCTTTGGTTTAACTGCGAACTAACGCCAATGGCACATCCGAAGACCCTTGAAGACACGACTCAAAACCGAAGGATGGACCCACCTCCGGCAGAATGACTTCATCCAAAAGGTCTCTCCCAGATGTGGGCCCAGGGGGCCACTGTCGCTACCCTGCGTACCGTATACCCCTTGGGACTGCAAAAAGACCAAAGAAACTTCACCTGTATGAGTTGAAGATATCTGAAGGCCCCACGTGTCATATGGGACCGGACCTGCCTCCCATCTATGGTTAGTCCCGGTGCTGCCACGTGTATACTACAACTGGACCTACATCCCACACATGGGATAGCTCCGGGCTAAACACCTGTGCGGCACCCCCGGACCTAACCCCCGACAGAGGGAATCCCCGGTACTGACACGTGTACAACTGCACCGGACCTACCGTCCCGGACAGTAAGCTCCAGAGCTGCCGCTTGTGCAGCCGCCGGACCTTCAGCCTCAACAATCAGACTGGTGGTCCCCCAACGACTCGGACCTTCAAGGGACAATCAAGGACTTCAAGACCCGATTAAGTGTCATTAATACCATATTAATGACACACGATCGGAGGGCCTTAATAGCAGTAACGGCACTGTCAAGGCCCATTACCACACTGTTAAGGGTAATTAACCTCATTAATTGTGTATTAAACATCAGTAACCGCCAGGGCCACATGTCGGGTCGGGCTAACGGTGTAACGACCAGTCCTTGTACTATAAAAGGACTGGTCGGACGATACACGGGGGACGGTTCTTCCAGACCTCTTCCATACTCGGCCCTGACACACATTCACAAGTGCTCAGACGTTCAATACAACAACTACACACCCCGTGGAGTAGGGTATTACGCTTAGGCGGCCCGAACCACGTAAATCTTCGTGTCACTTTGCCATCATGTTCTGAATCTCCGCGCGTCCAATACCGAACTATAAACTCTGCGGGCTACCAACAGTAGTACCGGGAGAATTGCCAGAACTAGACCCCGACAGAAACTAGGGGTTTTTATCTAATTTTTGAAATTTTCAAGGGCTTTTCTGCAAAAACAGAATTATTCCATAGGCTAAAAACAATTTTATAAAGTCGAGGGGTCATTTTACAATTTTCCAGTATTTATTTGCTATTTTCTAGTATTCCAGGGGCTTTCTATCAAATTTTACTTAATTATCCAGTAATTTCCTAAATTCCATAAAGTCCAGGGTTGATTTTATAAATATTGGACCAATTTGCAATTAACTTAAAAAGTCTAGGGGGTTCTCTGATAATCTTCCGACGGTCACGGGTGTTTGAATTTGGGCTGATGGATTTAAAATGGATGGCCCGAATTTAAAAGGCCGAAGGGGTACACTATGATATAATCTCGCGTGTTCGGACAGATCCGACCGCTAGGATTGAGCCACGTCAGCTCAGCCGGCACTGGGCGGCGGCGTGCGGCGGCGCAGCGTGCGTGCGGCGGCGATCTCACCGGCGGCGACCAAAACTCGCGCTAGGAAACCGAAATGACTCATCTCTAGGGCGTGAAAGCAAGAGGGGGGTGAGGGGAACTCACCAAGAGGTATCGCGAGACCGGAAATCGGACGGAGTCTGATCGGTGACGATGAATGGCAGTGGGCTCGACGGCGTCCCTCCCTAACGACAATGTCCAGCAGGCTCCTGGGAACACGTCGAATGCATTATGCGAGCTTTAGAGGTGAGACAATGGGTGAAATGACAGGAAAAAGGTCGACAGTACCGAGCTCGATGGTGACTAGGATCTGGGGCGTCGGGTGAAGAAATTCGAGGGGGATCCGCCCGGGTTTTATAGGGTTTCAGTGGAGTAACGGGCAGCGCCATCATAGAGCACGATTGGGCGCTTGATTGAGGTGAAACGGACGACATTGAAGTTGGGCAAGTGGGGCGGCTCCGGCGCAAGCGTTTCTGGGCGCGGCGCGGCGGTTCGGGGAAGACGGCCCCAACAGGTGGGCCCCGACTGGCAGTGAGAGGGAGCGGAGGGGAGGCGCGGGCGCGGGCTGGCGCACAGAGAGGAGTTGGGCTGAGGTGGTACAGCTGCAAACCATAGAAGTCTAGCAGCATCAAGAGAAAAGTGGAGAAGGGTGAGATCAGTCCCACCATGGCGTACGCGGAGAAGTACACCATGTCGCCAGCGTGCTCCTTCTTGAACAGAAGCTTGCCGGCATGGACCAGGTGATTGAAGGAGTCACTGGACCACCCCATGAGGGCCCGGACCTTCTTCAGATCACCGTCGGTCTTAAGGCGGCTCTTGCGGAGTCCCAACTCCATCGCAGCACAACGGGGCGAGAGATGAAAAGTTGGCTAAAGTTTGGAGGATTCGAGCGCAAGTTCAAATGAAAGCATAAAGGATCCCCAAACGGTGTGAGCTTTCCTTCTTAAGTAAGCCCCCACAATGCTTGGATGGAAATCGTAGAGGAGCCAACGATACAGTTCAAAAACTTCACCCTTCCAATGACAAGGGGGCCCGGGGCCACCCCGACAATCAAGTCGAGGTCCTTACCCAGGCGAACGGTTGTCATCATGAATGGCGGGAAGCCCGAGGGTGGCGGCCTAACAAGGCGCGCAGAACCGATACAGTTTTTGTATCGGGAATCGACGACCTTAAATTGTGTGAGATCCGCACGCTCAGATCTCACCTGCCACATCCTGGATATGCCACACGGCATTGGTTTAACTGCGAACTAACGCCAATGGCACATCTGAAGACCCTTGAAGACACGACTCAAAACCGAAGGATGGACCCACCTCCGGCAGAATGACCTTATCCAAAAGGTCTCTCCCAGAGGTGGGCCCAGGGGGCCACTGTCGGTACCCTGCGTACCGTATACCCCTTGGGACTGCAAAAAGACCAAAGGAACTTCACTTGTATGAGTTGAAGATCTCTGAAGGCCCCACGTGTCATATGGGACCGGACCTGCCTCCCATCTATGGTTAGTCCCGGTGCTGCCACGTGTATACTACAACTGGACCTACATCCCACACATGGGATAGCTCCGGGCTAAACACCTGTGCGGCACCCCCGGACCTAACCCCCGACAGAGGGAAGCCTCAGTACCGACACGTGTACAACTGCACTGGACCTACCGTCCCGGACAGTAAGCTCCAGAGCTGCCGCTTGTGCAGCCGTCGGACCTTCAGCCTCAACAATCAGACTGGTGGTCCCCCAACGGCTCGGACCTTCAAGGGACAATCAAAGACTTCAAGACCCGATTAAGTGTCATTAATACCATATTAATGACACACGATCGGAGGGCCCTTAATAGCAGTAACGGCACTGTCAAGGCCCATTACCACACTGTTAAGGGTAATTGACTTCATTAATTGTGTATTAAACATCAGTAACCGTCAGGGCCACATGTCGGGCCGGGCTAACGGTGTAACGACCAATCCTTCTACTATAAAAGGACTGGTCGGACAATACACGGGGGATGGTTCTTCCAGACCTCTTCCATACTCGGCCCTGACACACATTCACAAGTGCTCAGACGCTCAATACAGCAACTACACACCCCGTGAAGTAGGGTATTACGCTTAGGCGGCCCGAACCACGTAAATCTTCGTGACTTTGCCATCGTGTTCTGAATCTCTGCGCGTCCAATACCGAACTACAAACTCCGCGGGCTACCAACAGTAGTACCGGGAGAATTGCCGGAACTAGACTCCGACAGAAACTAGGGGTTTTTATTTAATTTTTGAAATTTTCAGGGGCTTTTCTGCAAAAACAGAATTATTCCATAGGCTAAAAACAATTTTATAAAGTCTAGGGGTCATTTTACAATTTTCCAGTATTTATTTGCTATTTTCTAGTATTCCAGGGGCTTTCTATCGAATTTTACTTAATTATCCAGTAATTTCCTAAATTCCAGAAAGTCGAGGGTTGATTTTATAAATATTGGACCAATTTGCAATTAACTTAAAAAGTCTAGGGTGTTCTCTGATAATCTTCCGACGGTTACGAGTGTTTGAATTTGGGCTGATGGATTTAAAATGGATGGCCCGAATTTAAAACGCCGAAGGGGTACACTATGATATAATCTCGGCTGTTCAGACAGATCCGACGGCCGGGATTGAGCCACATCGGCTCAGCCGGCACTGGGCGGTGGCGTGCGGTGGCGCAGCGTGCGTGCGGCGGCGATCTCACCGGTGGCGACCAAAACTCGCGCTAGGAAACCGAAATGACTCATCTCTAGGGCGTGAAAGCAAGATGAGGGTGAGGGGAACTCACCTAGAGGTGTCGCGAGACCGGAAATCGGACGAAGGCAAATCCGTGATGATGAATGGCGGCGGGCTCGACGGCATCCCTCCCCAACGACAATGTCCAGCGGGCTCCTGGGAACACGTCGAATGCATTATGCGAGCTTTAGAGGTGAGACAATGGGTGAAATGACGGGAAAAAGGTCGACAGTACCGAGCTCGACGGCGACTAGGGTCTGGGGCGTCGGGTGAAGAAATTTGAGGGGGATCCGCTCGGGTTTTATAGGGTTTCGATGGAGTAACGGGCAGCGCCATCATGGAGCACGATTGGGCGCTTGATCGGGCGAGTGGGGCGGCTCGGGCGCGAGCGTTTCCGGGCGCGGCGCGGCGGTTCGGGGAAGACGCCCCCAATAGGCGGGCCCCGACTGGCAGCGAGAGGGAGCGGAGGGGAGGCGCGGGCGCGGGCTAGCGCAGAGAGAGGAGTTAGGCCGAGGGCGGGGATGAGCGGCCCAGGTACGTTTTTCTTTTTCTTTTTTCTCTTCTTTTTCTTTTCTGTTTTGTTTTTCTTGTCTTTGATGTTTTGAATTTTAAAACCAAAATTCTAACGAATTTAAATTTGAAAAATTTCTTACAAACAATTAAACATGATGCAATTGCCTTATATGAATTTTATTCCAAATGAAATTATTTTATCTCTTGTAAAAGAATTCATTTTACATTTTTTTGCCTCTCAAAAATTGGGTGTTACACTTGACATCCACAAGATCTTTAAGGAGAGGAGCAAGTCGATTAGCTAAGACTTTGGTGACAAGTTTAGCAAAGCTATGCACAAGACTTATCAGCCAAAAATCCTTAGCTAAGAGAGCCTCATCCTTCTTTCGAATAAGTGTAAGGTATGCCGAGTTGAGTCACCAAAGTTTCCTTGCATCCCCTTGCTGCAAAGAGATAATAGCTGCCAGAAAATCAGCCTTGATCAAGTGCCAACAAGATTTATAAAATCGACTGGTATAACCATCAGGTTCGTGGGCTCTATCTGCTGGTAATGATTTAATAGTATCCCACACCTCATTGTCTTTGATAGGACTGTCCAGAGCAGAGAGATCCCCTCCATCCTTATGAAAGAAATTAAGATTGAGAGAAAAATGCCGAGATACTGCTGTCCCAAGCAGCCCATCAAAATAATTGTATATAACCTCCTGTTGTCATTCTGACCTGTGACAATACGATCATCTTACAAGAGCTTTGGTATAAAATTCTTATGCTTCCAGAAACCTTCTTGCCTTTGGAAAATGCTGTATTTGCATCGCTTTCTTTTAGATATCAAATGTGTGATTGGAGCCTCGCAATAGTGCGCTCAATAGAGGCTAAAGTCAAACAAAGCAGTTTCAGCTCCCGCCTCAACCAATTTTCATCGTTTGTAAGTGCTCTATTGTCCTGTGCAACATCAAGTCTATTTAGTAACTCTCTGGTCAGAGCAACTGTGTCTTAATATGTCCGACCTGATGTTTGCTCCAAGACTCGAGAGATCGAGTGAGCCTCTTTAACTTGAGAGAAATCCTTTACAGAGGGCAAGATGAAGAAATCGGCTCATCCCAGGAGGCCGCCACCACCTCAAGAAAAGCAGGGAGCTTAGTCCAGTAGCTTTCAAAATGAAACGCTTCCATACCATACACGCCTTCTGTTAAATTCAATACCAAGGGGCAGTGATCAGAAATTTCAGTTGCTTGGCTTTGTAGGATGCACTCGGGGAAAAACGTTTCCCAACTCTATGTGCACAGCACCCTGTCCAACTTTACAAGAGTTGGAACCTCTCTTTCATTTGACCATGTAAACCGACGAACAAGTAAAGGTATTTCTTTGAATTCCATATCATTTACAAAATGTTTGAAACGCCCCATCATCGCCCTATTATATTATCATCGTTCTTATCTTCTGAGGAGTAATTCATATTAAAATCGCCAAGCACTAACCAAGGTCCCAAACAGTGAGTTCTGACTTCTCTCAACTCATCCAGAAAGCCTATTTTCTCATCATCCCGGTGTGGTCCATATACCCCCGTAAAGCACCAGGCTGGTTCACCATCAAACTTGAATTTGATGGACACCGAATGTCTGTGAACCCTCCACTGATCAGCTAGCAGGAAGTCTCCTTTCAAGGCAACTAGGATGCCTCCATGGGTACCTTGAGCAGGAAGGTTAACAAATTTATGAAAATCCTTGCCTAGAAAAGAGAGCACATGGTGTTCCTCAATGTGTGTCAATTTAGTCTCTTGGATACAGACTAATGTTGGCCTACTTTCATCGACCACTTTTCGAACAGCATCCAGTCTATTGAGCGATGATTCAGACCTCTCACATTACAGGTTAGAAAATTTTTGCTGAATCCATTCAAAAAAAGAAAATGAAGACTGCCAGTGATACTACTGCAACCTTGGATTCATATTTGTAATATTCACAGCACATAAAGCACATCTAAAATCACAAGCATGTTCGCATCCATATGTTTAGAGTACAAACTCCATGAGTCCAAAGATCGAAGGGTCACACAACACATTGATGACAATTCAAAGGACAGTTTCTACAGAACCAAAAGGAAGCTAAATTGACACAAATAGCAGCTACTTGCAGCAGACACAAATTGAACTCCCGCTCCACGCACTGCAGGAACTGAGCAGAATCCATGGCCATCATCCTCGGCGACTGAACCAGCCTTTACAAAACAAACAGTTCATACAGCCATACAGCCCGGGACTCAACAATCAGAATAGAAAAATGATTGACGAAAATCGTAGCTACATTGCATACTCTTTCTTTTTTATTGGAAAAAGTTTGGGAACGGTATATAGCGTATGTCTCAGTTAGTATGTGATGGTTCCTGGGAAAAGAATGTTTGCGTAAGTCAAGTCATGTTATAAACTTATAATCTATCTGCAATGGAACAAACCTTTGCCAAGTTCGGCATCTTCACTGAGCACATGTCAGCTTCCGCATGCCCGTCAACCTGATTTCATGCTGAAGGCCGTTGTCAGTATCCTGCGTACGGGGTACCCTACGATACCGCAAGAAGTACAAGAGAGTTTTACCTGTCAAAGTTGAAGGTCTCCTCAGGCCCCACATGTCACACTACACCGGACCCGCACCCTTCATATGGGAAGCTCCGGGGTTGACACGTGCAATGTAAGTCCGGAAATAAACTCCCAACATAGGGAAGTTCCGCTGTTAACATGTGTACAATAACCTCAGACCTAACCCCCGGCAGAGGGGCGCTCCGGTGTCAACACATGTATAGCGGTTCCGGAGCTACCTCCCTGCAAAGGGAAGCTCTGAAGCTGCCACGTGTGAAGCCTCCGGACCTTCATCACCAACGAATACATTGGCGGATCTCCTCCAGCACTGACATTCATGGGACAGTTAAAGCGGCGGTTACAAGACCTAATTATGTGTCATTAATGATGTATTAATGACACACAATCAGAGCACTGTTAATAGAGGTAACGCAACCATTAAGGTACGTTATCAGGCCATTACCCATGCTTAATGCTTATAGACAGTGTATTAGGCTATTAAATACGCTAGGGCCACAAGTCGGGCCGGACAAATGATGTAACGGTCAGTCTATGGACTATAAAAGGATTGAGTCGCACGATACAGAGAGAGAGTCAGGCTGAGCCATACACTAGCTTCCTAGTGATTCTCAATACAACAACACACAACCCATGGATTAGGGTATTACGCTCATGCGGCCCGAACCACGTAAATCTCTGGTGTCACCATCTTGATTCTGATCTCTGCGTGCCCCAACCAAAACAAGAACCTCCGCGGATTACACTTTAGTAGTACCGGGGGAAGTGTCGTTGGTACACTTTGACATTTGGCTCTACCTCCGCACCTCGTGTGCAACCAAGCGGCGACACCGACGTTCCTGTCAAAGTTGTCCAAATTGGTTCTGATGCTGCTCAGACTACCCGTATATTGGAAGGTCTAAACAACAAATAGGAACTCGCGCTCATTACTTTCCTCTGAGCTAACGTAGACGTGTTTGTCTGGCAACCGTCGCAAATGTCTGGGATCACTAGGGAGGTGATTGAGCACAATCTGAAGATTTATCCCGACGCACGGTCTGTACACCAAAAACCCCGGAAGCAATTAATTGAGCAGCAAAACTTAATCCGACAGGAGATCAAGCAATTGCCCGAAGTTGGTTTCATCCGGGAGATGTTTCACCCAAAATGACTGGCAAACCCAGTTGTGGTGCCTAAGGCTGGCGGGAAGCTTCGGATGTGTATCGACTACACCACCTTAAATAAGGCATGTCCAAATGATCCATTTCCACTATCTAGGATAGATCAAATAGTGGACTCCACCTCCATGTGTGAGCTATTGTGTTTCTTAGATGCATACTTTGGATATCATCAAATCTTCATTCGGAGGTTGTCAAGACCAACATCTCAGCCTGCCAAACTGGGCGAAGGAGGCGAGACCAGCACCTCAAAGTTGGCAGTCCCAGTGGCCCTATTACCATGGCGTCCACCAAGGTTCGTAGGTGCTGCTGGAAGCTCCGAGCAACCCAGCACGCAAGACTCAGAAGCTCAAGTAAGCTCCGATGAATGGATCTCGGAGATCCGGAGCTACTTGAAAGACAATATCCTTCCTGAAGACAGTGTATTCGCTGACCGGATTGTCAGATTGGCTAAAAGATACACGTTGGTAGAAGGGGATCTCTACCGGCGCGGTGCCAACGGCATCCTAATGCGGTGCATTTCAAGGGAAGAAGGTCACGAGCTTCTCGCGGAAATCCATGGAGGCGAGTGTGGGAACCATGATTCCTCCCGCATGTTGGTTGGTAAAGCCTTTCGGCATGGCTTTTACTGGCCTACAACACTCCAGGATGCGGTTGAGCTAGTGAAAAAATGTGAAGCGTGCCAGTTCCACGCAAAGCAAATTCACACACCAGCTCAATCACTACAAATGATACCTCCTACATGGCCATTCGCTGTGTGGGGGGTGGACATCTTAGGACCATTCCCAAAAGCCGTCGGAGGTTGCATGTTCCTGTATGTCGCCATCGACAAGTTCACCAAGTGGCCGGAAGCAACTCCAGTTGTGACAATCAACAAACAATCAACAATCAAGTTCTTGAAGTCCATTATATGTAGGTTTGGAGTTCCAAACAAAGTCATAACTGACAATGGAACCCAATTCACAAGTGTTTCATTCCAAGAATATTGCGAAGACCTTGGCATTCAACTCAGCTATGCCTTAGTAGCTCATCCAGCAAGCAATGGCCAAGCCGAGAGAGCAAATGTAGAAATTTTAAAAGGACTCAAGACGCGCACGTATGAGCGCCTGAAAAAGCATGGAGCCAACTAGATCGAGGAGCTTCTATCCACATTGTGGGTGAACAGGACAACACCTAACCGGTCAACTAGAGAAACACCATTCCTCCTAGTGTACGGAGCTGAAGCGGTCCTTCCTCCGGAGATGACCTTGGGGTCCCTCCGGGTCCCTTCCTCTGGAGATCACCTTGGGGTCCCTCCGGGTCCAGACCTTCGATGAAGCCGCGCAGGACCAGCTCCGGCGTGAAGACCTTTACCTCGTCGATGAGGTAAGGTGCCAAGCAGTTGTTCAGAATGCATGTTATCGCCAAGCGCTCCAGCGCTATCATCAAAGGCATGTGCAACCGACAGCTTGAAGAAGGTGATCTGGTGCTTTGGAATATACTAACTCGTGAAGGGATGAACAAACTTTCCCCCAGCTGGGAAGGTCCCTTTCGAGTGATCAAAGTATCCCGTCCCGGATGCGTTCGCTTGGCAACTGAGGATGGGACTCCGCTTCCTAATCCTTCACTGACCATGTTTAGAATCACGGAGCTGAGTCTGTAATTACACACGATGTATGTTATAGAGTCGCTAAACAGACATGGGTAGGTCATCTGGGAGAACATCTGGACCCCTCTGGGAAGGTCCGGGATGTTTAAGTAACACTGCATACAATCATAGTACTAAAAGTGTATCTACCTGCACTGGGTTAGTACAAGATGTATAGCGCACTTAGCTTGGTCCTGCATCCTAAGTGTGTCCTTGTCTCCCCTGTAATCCGGACCTATAATGAAAGATATTGTTGTGTGAAAACAGACTCCACGTGCATTTATTTTTGTACAAGGCTCGATCTATCAAATTATTATTTTTTTCCTTCTTGTCTATAATGAAGTCATGCAATTATTTTTAAGTTTTAGTCCAAGTAATTTGTTGGTGGTTTTGATCCGGCAGATCTCCCGACACTACTAAAGTGTTAAAGGAGTTTGAGGTTCGGTATGGGCGTTGAGATTCCAGAAGGTGAGATGTCGAGTGACACAAGAGACACGAAGATTTACGTGGTTCGGGCCGCCTAAGCGTAATACCCTACTCCACGGGGTGTGTTGGTGTTGTATTGGATGTATGAGCTCAACGTCAGTTGAGAGTGTAAAGTCAGCGTGTGTCCGAAGAGTCCCCCCTATGTATCGTCGGCCTGTCCTTTTATAGTACAAGGGCAGGCCATTACAAGTTAGCCTGGCCCGACATGTGGCCCCGACGGTTACTGATATTGATACACATTCAACACGTTTAATTGCACTTAATGACCAAGTTATGGGCTTTGACAGCATCGTTATTGGTAATTAAGGTCGTCCGATCGTGTGTCATTAATATAGTATTAATGACACTTGATCGGGTATTGAAGTCCTTGATTCCCCTTTGAAGATCCGGAGCCGTTGTGGAGTCTTCCGGAGGTTAGAGGCTGAAGATCCGATGGTTGGACAAGCACACTGTGGGGAACAGATAGGTCCGATGTTACCCGACACGTGTCAGATCTGGAGCTTCCCTCGGTCTGGGGTTAGGTCTGGGGGTGCCATTTTGGTACATAGCCCGGAGCTTCCCCCTTGTGGGTGGTAGCTTCGGTTTGATTGTACACATGGCGACCCTGGGACTAACCATGTTGGAGAAGCGGGTCCGGTTATGTCTGACATGTGGGCCTCCGAAGGTCTTCAAATCAAGTAGATGACTTTCCCTTGAGATCTTTGCAATCCCAAGGAGTATATGGTACCCAGGATACCGACAGTAGCCCCCTGGGCCCACCTCTGGGGAAGACCCCTTGGGTGAAGTCATTCCGCCGGAGGTGGGTCCATCCTTCGACTTTTGAACTGAGTCTTCAAAGGTCTTCGGATGTGTCGTTGGTGATAGTTTGGAGTTAAATCCTCGCCGTGTGGCATATCCCGTGTGCGACAAATGAGATCTTTGGCATGCGGATCTCACGCAATTGAAGGTCGCCGGTTCCCGATACGAAAATCGTATTGGTTCCGCGCGCCTTGTCAAGTCGCCGCCTTCGGGCTTCCCGCATCATGATGACAACCGTTCGCCTGGGTAAGAATCTCGACTTGATCGTCGGGGTGGTCCCGGGCCCTCTTGTCGTCGGCTGGGTGGAATTTTTGAGTAGTATCTTCGACTTCCTTGCGGTTTCCATCCAAGCGTTGCGAGGGCTTACTTAAGGAGGAAAGCACGCACCGTCTGGAGTTCTTTACGCCTCTCATCTGATCTTGCGCTCAAACTCCCAACTTGTGCTCGCTTTTCCTCTCTTGCCTTGCTGTGCTGCGATGGAGTTGGGTCTCCGCGAGAGTCATTTGAAGACCGAAGGTGACTTTAAGAAGGTCCGGGCCCTCATGGGATGGTCCCCGGACTTCTTCAACCGTCTGGCCCGCGCCGGAGGAGAGCTCCCGTTCGAGAAGGAGCACGCCGGCGAGATGGTGTACTTCTCTTCGTACGCCATGGTGGGGTTGATCCCACCTTTTTCCTCCTTTTTCTTGATGCTGCTAGACATTTATGGTCTGCAGCTATACCACCTTGGCCCCCACTCCATTCTTCTTGTGTCTATCTTCGTCCACTTCTGTGAAATGTGGGTGGGCATCCCCCCCTGCATTGAACTTTTCCGGACCTTCTTCACCGTCCATACCACCGGTAGGAGTAATGAGTACCTTGGCTTCTATTACTTCGTGAAGTGCAAGAAGTGCCCATTCAAGTACCTCCGATCGTTTCCCTCTGCAAAGTGGGATGATTGGAAGAAGGGCTGGATAGTCATCCGGATGGAGGAGCACGAGAAGCTGGAGCTGCCCGAAGGCCTCCCCAACATCGACACTGCAGTCTGGAGTGATGCTCCGGTGCTGTCGGATGCCTTCAACCCTGCTCTGACCAGGATCCGCCAGTGCGTGGAGGGAGGATTAACTCCTCAGGCGGTATTTTGCAACTTCCTGGTCAACAGGTGGGCACCGCTGAAGAGGAGAGAAAAACTCGCTTGGGCCCTCAACAGCGTGATGGACGACGACCGGGTCGAGATCGGACTGAAGTCCAACATGACGGGGGCAACCTTGGAGTTACATCTCAAAAAGTTCCAGCACGACATTGACGTTGCGAGAGATGACTTGACCCCGCCATCAGCCTTTCTCCCTCTGAACGTGGAAGTAGAGTTCAGCAGGGAGCTCTGATGGACGATGCCGGTGCTTGACGACCTTGGTGTCATCGAGAGAAGATCGACCTCCAGGGTGGTGATCCCTGGGGCTTCCGAAGGTGGTTCCGACCCTGCCCCGAAGCCAAGGATTGAAGTCGTCAGCAAGGGCAAGGAACCGGCGGACGAACCCTTGAGCCGGAAGAGGAAACTACAGCATGCCGACGGAAGGTCCGTCAGGCCTACAACCTCTGCATAAGCTCCTTCTCCCCAGATGGGGAGGTCTTCTACAACTCCGGTGACTGTACCCGCAGCGGCGTCTTCCCGGGGTGCTAGCTCCGGGCATGCGACTCCATCACCAGGGCCAGTTGAGGCCTCTAGGTCCGGAGGTCCTTCCCGGTCGAGGAGGGCCTCGACTAAGGAAGTGCCCGTGACTACAACGAGTTCTGGGGGGCCTTCCGGAGCTTCCATGCCGGTGGCGGATATGGTCAGCCCAGAACGCCCGGGAAAGAGGTTCCGCACAAGCTAGTGTGGAAGCCTCCCTAGGTAATATTAAATCTTTACCTCAGACAGTTGTTTTTTTGTAGTAACTATTTTTTAAATTTCTTCATCCTTCATCTGCAGCGTTCCCAAGAAGAGGAGTGAGGCTCCACCCTCAGCCACAGCAGCTGAAGTTGTGAGGGTGGAAGCCTCTGCTCTTGTCCCGGTGCCGCCCCAAGTGGTGGCTGAAGCTGCGGCAGCTCTGGCGCCAACTGTCGTGGTCATGGACCTCGACTCATCCCCCGAGACTCCCGTGGTAGCGCCGGACCACGGGAGAGAAGATGCGCCAGCGGCACCTGCCCCGGAGGTTGAAGCTCCGGGTTTGGGTGTTGAGATGATGGAAGCTTCGGCCGTTGAGCTGGAGGAAGCAATAATTCCGGCCCCAGAGCCGAAAATTGTCGAAGCCCCGACGGTTGAGCCGGAGGTAATTGAAGTCCCGGCGTGCGCGCCGGATGTTGAGGAAGTCCCGGCGGTTGGGCCGAGTACCTCTGAAGCACCAGCCGCAGAGCCGATCGTTGCTGGAGCTCCGGCCGCAGGGCCGGTTGATGTTGAAGACCTTCTGGCTCCTGAGCCGGTTGCCGTTGAAGCTCCGGCCGCAGGGCCGGCTGTTGTTGAAGATCTTCCGGCGCCTGAGCCGGTCGTTGCGAAGGCATCAGCGCTCGAGCCCCCAGTAGAGGAGGTGCCCAGGCCGGAGCCAGAAGCAGTTCCTGCTCCAGGAGTGACGACGCCAGAGGTAGCCGCGGCTGAGCCGGAGTGCTCTGATGAAGTCGCTGGCCCCCTGCCCGAGGGGACGAATGAAGATCTGGAAGCTGGTCCTTCGGAACCACTTCCGGAGGTCGGAACTTCATCAGCGGGACCCTCCTTGATGGCGACTGAGGCCATCCTGGAGGATGGCCCTGGTGCCGTGGAGGCTCAGGGGACCACTCTTGTGGAGTGGGACCCAATTTTTGTAACTGAAAACCCGCTGGAACCAGCGGAGGAGACCCCAGCAGGTCCGGATCCTATCCCGTTGTCATTGTGTATTGACAGCGCCTGCTCCAGTCTGCGTCAAGTTTAGCTGGCATTCTTCCACGGCAGCAAGGCTCTTGAAGAGGAGCGCCAAACCCTTAGGAGGTGGCGTAATTGGCTCTACTTCAAGACCAAGCTGGTGCAGTCAAGGCTGGCAGATGACAAAGAATGGATCAAGCAGGAGAAGGTCCGCCTGGAGTACCGGGGCAAGTTATTGGATGACAGGGAGAGCTTGACTCGCGCCCTCGACGCTCAATCCTGGGCCATTTATGAGCAGACCAAAGCAGCTAATAGTGCGGCTGGTGAACGCCAAGAAAGGCTTGAGGCCATTACCACTACTCTCATCAAGCGCTGGGAGGCACTTGAGGAGAGGGAGAAAAGGCTCGAAGATGAAGAGCAGAAACTCCTAGAGCTGTGGGATGACATCTTGAGGAGGGAGGAGGAGCTCACCGAAAAGGTGGCTCTGGCTGACAAGGGCCTCGAAGATCGCACCAAGAAATTGGAAGAGTGCTGCGCTGAGGAGGAGGAGAAGGCCTGGGTGCGAGGGCAGGAACTCTACGAGCAAGAGTGTGCCATCGCTGCCAGGGAGAAGAAAGTAAGGGGCAGGGAGAAGGACCTGGTTGACTGCCAGAACAAGATCTACCTCTGGGAGGAGGAGCTCGGAAAACTCGAGAAGCGAGTTGCTGAAAAGATTCAGCAAAACACCAAAGAAGTTGAGCGCCTCGCACGCGAGAATTCTGAACTGATGGCGGCCAAAAGATCCTTGGAAGAACTGAAGGGCTTGAGGGCTGCGGACTCCCTACAGGTTTGGGAGTTCCTGGGCAAGGCCAATGATGCGCTGACACCGATGGGCTTCAGTCCCGTGCGTCTGGATGATCCGGAGTCAGAGCCGGACCTGGCGTTGCAAGCACTGAGCTCGGCGGGTAGCAAACTCTCCAAGGTGGGCGACGTCATCGCGGACCAGTTGGAGGTTGAGGGGCAATCCCTGGCGAAGAACATCGCAGAGTATGTGCTAACGTGCTACACCAGCCAGAATCCCCAATTCCCTCTGGACCCGGTGCTTGAAGGTCCCGTCAAAGGAGAAGGTGAAGCCGCCCGAGCCAATGTGTTAGAGGTTGCTCAGAAGGTCACCCAGTTCTTCCATAGGATCTAGGACCATCTCCGTAGCTCCCACTTGTATTCTCTCTTTTTCTTCCTCAATTTTGTAATCCCTTGTCTCCAGATGAATGAAATACCCAAGTTTTTGTGAATTTCACTTTTTGTCTTCAACACTTTTGTCTTCACTTGGCCCCCTGGTAGATGTACACAATTTGATTGTGAACATGTACCAAGAGGATATTGTGTTTTGTTGAAGACTCATTTGCTTCGAACTTGTAGAGTGTAGGTCCGAAGTCTTCGATAGTGAAGGCCCCCTGAGGTTGTCGGAGCTTAGAAGCTCCGACATTGTCTATCGTCGGAGCCTAGTAGCTCCGGGAATAGTCCCTATCAACGCGTAGAGCATCGATAGTTAGCCCTCCGGGGTGTCGGAGCTAGTAGCTCCGGCAGTGACCTTTGCCAACACGTAGTTCATCGGCAGCAGACTCCGTTTGTGGGGTCTTCTCACCATCTTTTATTTAGCGTCGACGGCTGGCCCCCCTAGCTTTACCGGAGCTTGGTTGCTCCGGTGATGCTCGTTTTCAATGTTTAACATCAATTACAAGCCACCTAAGGGGATTTGGAGCTTCGTTAGCTCTGGCTTTTTTCCATCAACGTGGATTCTTTATTTTTCCTGCACACTGAAGCCAAGAAAAATAGTGAAATTCGCTCCTTGCCTATAACTTCGTCGTGACTTACAATTCTCAAGAAAATTTTAGGTCAAATGTGATTCTGAATACAACCGAATGCGTGGTCTTTTCTTCCAGATCCAATTGTACTTGGACCCGCCTTACTTCGGCCTGCCGGGGTGTAGGTAGAGTGGCGTACTTAGGGTGCTTGACCAAGCTAAGTCGATAGCACACTCCGACCCTAGGTTGGCTTGGCGGCATTCAGGCGAGTGGGCCATGAACAATATTTGAATCCAAAAGAATCGACAATACAGCTCGAATTGTATATGAACCAGTCGAACTAAAATTTCTTAAGATTGCACGTCTTTGTTATAGACAAGAAAGAGAAAAATAAAAAATGTTGAGCTTGTACAAAATAAATGCACGTGGAGTCTGTTTCACATGAAGATGTCTTTCATTATAGGTCCGGGGTACAGGGGAAACGAGTACACTCTTAGGGTACGGAACCAGGCTAAGCGTGTTTAATTTCTCGTTTGACCCAGGGTAGCTAGCCACACTTTTAGTCCTGAGACTGCGACAAGTGTTGCATGAACTTTGCGGACCTTTCGGGAAAGGTCCGGCTGTTCTCCCGGAGGAACTACCCAACTCTGTACAATGACTCTATAACATACACCTCAAGTTACTACAGACTCACCTCCGTGATATTAAGTGTAGAACTTACGGAGGTGCTCAATGTTCCAAGGATTTGGGAGAGGTGTCCCATCCTTGGTAGCCAAGCGAACGCTTCCGGGACGGGATACTTTAATCACTCGGAAGGGTCCCTCCCAACTGGAGGAGAGTTTGTTTAACCCTTCTCTAGATTGTATTCTTCATAGCACCAGATCGCCTTCCTCGAGCTGTCGGTTGTGTACATGCCGCTGATGATAGCGCCGAAGGGCTTGGCGGTATCGGGCATTCCGAACAGCTTCTTGGCACCTTCCCTCCTCAAGGAGGTCTAGGTCTTCACGCCGGAGCTGGTCCTGCGTGGCTTCATCGAAGGTCCGGACCTGGAGTGACCCCAAGGTGATTTCCGGAGGAAGGATTGCTTCAGCTCCATACACCAGGAAGAAGGGTGTCTCTCCAGTTGACCGGTTTGGAGTTGTCCTGTTGGCCCATAAAGTGGGCGGAAGCTCTTCAATCCAGTTGGCTCCATGTTTTTTCAAGCGCTCATAGGTGCGCATTTTGAGTCCTTTAAGGATTTCAGCATTTGCTCTCTGGGCTTGGCCATTGCTTGCTGGGTGAGCTACGGAGGCGTAGCAAACTTGAATGTCGAGGTCTTCGCAATATCCTTGAAATGCAGAGCTTATGAATTGGGTCCCATTATCAGTGATGATTTTGTTTGGGACTCCAAATCTGCATACAATGGACTGCAAAAAGTTGATAGCAGATTGCTTGTTGATTGTCACAACTGGAGTTGCTTCCGGCCACTTGGTGAACTTGTCAATGGCAACGTACAGGAACTTGTAACCTCCGACGGCTCTTGGGAAAGGTCCCAAGATGTCCATCCCCCACACAGCGAAGGGCCATGTAGGAGGTATCATTTGTAGGGGTTGAGCCGGTGTGTGAATTTGCTTTGCATGAAATTGACATGCTTCGCATTTCTTCACCAGCTCAGTTGCATCCTGGAGTGTTGTAGGCCAGTAGAAGCCATGCCAAAAGGCTTTACCAACTAGCGTGCGAGAAGACGCGTGGCTCCCACACTCGCCTCCATGGATTTCTGCGAGGAGCTCGCAACCTTCTTCCCTTGTGATTCACCGCATTAGGATGCCATTGGCACCGCGCCGGTAGAGATCCCCTTCTACCAACGTGTATCTTTTAGCCAATCTGACTACCCGGTCAGCGGATACATCATCGTCAGGAAGGATGTTGTCTTTCAAGTAGTTTCGGATCTCCGAGATCCATGCATCAGAACTAACTTGAGCATTTGAGTCTTGCGTGCTGGGTTGCTCGGAGCTTCCGGCAGCACCTACGACCCTTGATGGCTGCCATGGTAACAGGGCTATCGGGACCGTCAGCTTCGGGATGCTGATCTCGCCCCCTTCGCTCAGTTCGGCAGGTTGAGCTGTGGGTTTTGACAACCCCCGAACAAAAATTCCGTCAGGAGCCGGAGCTCCGGTTGACGCTTTCGTCGAGAGTTCATCGGCTTCAGCGTTGTGGGCACGCTGGACATGGTGGAGATCTAGGACTTCGAAGTCCTTCTGAAGCCTCTGGACTTCAAGGAGGTAAGCAGCTAGTTGGAGATTGTTGCAGGAGCATTCACCCTTCACTTGCTTAATGATGAGCTGTGAATCTCCCTTGACCAACGGTTGCTTGACACCGTATGACAGTGCCACCCTTAGTCCGTAAATGAGTGCTTCATATTCCGCCATGTTGTTGGTCGCCTTGAAGTCAAGGTGTACCATGTATTTTACCTTCTCTCCGATTGGTGCGAGGAGAAGAATTCCAGCTCCAGCCCCCTGCTTTTGCATGGAGCCGTCGAAGTAGAGGGTCCAGTGAGGCTCGGTGAAGACCGAAGCCTTGTGTTCTGGCTTCTGCTCACTGGGGCCCCCAGGGTTTGATGGAGAGGGAGTCCATTCCGCCATGAAGTCTACCAATGCTTGACTCTTGATTGCTTGCCTTGAAATGAATTCGAGATCGAATTCGGCCAATTCCGCTACCCACTTTGTAATATTCCCAGTTGAGTTGGGATTATGCAAGATTGCTCGAAGTGGGTAAGAAGTCACCACTGAGATCATGTGAACTTGGAAATAATGGCGAAGCTTCCTGGAGGCAATAAGAATTGCTTAGAGCAGCTTTTGCACCTCTAGGTATCGAGTCTTGGCGTCATGAAGTACTTCACTAATGAAGTACACTGGGCGCTGGATGGTCCGGACCCTCCCAGAGGGTCTCGGAGCTTCCTCTTCATTGATCCGGATCCTCCCGGAGGGGTCCAGATTTTCTTTGGGGACTTCCGGGTCCTTGCTGGAGGAACCCGGAGCTTCTTCAGAAGCGACCTGGACCCTCCCGGAGGGGTCTGGGTCTTCTGAAGTAACTTCTTGTGGATTCAAGTCTGGGAGCTGGGACCCAGACTCGCTTTCAGGAACCTCCAGACCCTCCTGAAGGGGTCTGGACTCCTGAGTATGGGATGGTTCTGGTCTCTCCGCAACCAGGACCATACTGACGACTTCGTCAGTGGCTGAAATGTAAAGCAGCAAAGGCTCACCAGGGTTCAGAGCTACCAGAATTGGTAGGGTGGTGAGGAGCTGTTTTAGCTCTTGGAACGCCTTTTCTGCTTCTTCAAACCATTGGAATGGTCCGGACTTCCTTAATAACTTGAAGAAGGGGAGTGCCCGTTCCGCCAGTCTTGAAATGAACCGGCGGAGGGCTGCTAGACATCTAGTTAGCTTTTGGACATCTTTGATGCGGGCTGGTGGCCGCATGTCTTCAATGGCTTTGATCTTCGCCGGATTAGCTTCTATGCCCCAGTGACTTACTAGGAAACCAAGAAGTTTTCCGGAGCTAACCCCGAAGACACACTTGTCTGGATTTAGCTTTGTGCGGGTGACCCGCAGCTTGTCGAAGACAGCCTGCAAGGTGTCAAGGAGTGACTCCTTGTTCTTGACCTTGACCACGATGTCGTCGACGTACACTTCCACTATGTCTCTAATGAGTTCTTCAAAGGTTTTGTACATAGCTCGTACAAAGGTTGAAGCTGCATTCTTGAGACCAAATGGCATGGCTGTATAACAGTACAATCCATCTACTGTGATGAAAGAGGTATGCTCTTCATCTTCCCTTGACATTCTAATTTGATGATACCCAGAATATGCATCTAGGAGACACAATAATTCACACCCGGAGGTGGAATCCACTATCTGATCTATTCTAGGTAATGGGAATGGATCTTTTGGACATGCCTTATTTAGTGTTGTGTACTCGATACACATCCGAAGCTTCCCGCCGGCCTTGGGCACAACGACTGGGTTTGCCAGCCATTTTGGATGGAAGACTTCTCGGATGAATCTTGCTTCGAGCAACTTCTTCACTTCTTGTCGAATGAAGTTCTGTCGCTCTACGGATTGCTTCCGAGGCTTCTGATGCATAGGCCGGGCGTTGGGGTAGATCTTCAGATTGTGCTCAATCACTTCCCTGGGGATCCCAGGCATTTGTGACGGTTGCCAGGCAAACACGTCAACATTAGCCCAGAGGAAAGCGATGAGCGCGAGTTCCTATTTGTCGTTCAATCCCCCCGATATACGGGTGGTCTGAGCGGCATCGGAACCGATTTGGACGACTTTGACAGGAATGTCGGTGTCGCTGCTTGGCTGCACACGAGGTGCAGAAGTCGAGCCTCGCTGACGAATGCTCGGGGGTTTTGGAGCTTGCTCCTGCCTGGAGTCCTCCTCTTGCGCCGTAGTAAGCGCATGGAGTTCTTCCAGAGCAGTTACTCCGGCAGTACGATCTTCGCGGATCTGGAGAACGCCTACTGGTGTTGGCATCTTTAACACCAGGTAACCATAATGAGCAGCTGCCATGAATTTGTACAAGGCAGGCCTACCCAAGATGGCATTGAAGGGTAAGTTGATTTGAGCAACGTCAAAGACCAACTTCTTTGTGCGATACTTCTCCCGGGTCCCGAAGGTAACGAGGAGGGTAATAGCTCCGAGTGGGGTAATGGCTCCCGGACCTACTCCAGAGAAAGGTCGGGAGGGGTGGAGATCCGAAGGTCAGAGCTGAAGCTTGGTAAAAGCTTCGAAGCTTATGAGGTTGATCCCCGAACCTCCATCTACCATGATCGTGTGGAGCTGGATGTTATTGATGGTAGGAGATACCATCAAAGGTAGCTGACCTGCTCCAACCATGCTTCGAGGGCAGTCCGAAGCATCAAAAGTGATGGTTGTGTCCATCCACTTCCGATGAGGCTCCGCCCTGGCTGTAGGAGCTACAGTAGCCATGTCCCGACGCATAGTCTTAATGACGCGGCGGGAGGTGATGTCCCATGATCCACCAAAAATGGTGTTCATGGTCTTTCGACGCTCGTTGTCAGAGACGTCGGAATCATCGTCGACGGAGGTGTAGACGGCCTTCAGGACCTTTTTGGGATCCTGAAAACCTAACTCCTCTTCAGCCGGAGCTTCGTCAACTTTTTGTTTTCCTTCCCTCTGTCAGAAAGGAGCTTCTTCCCGGCGTTTGTTGTAGCGCTCGGCAAGGTTTTGGACCTCCTGGCAGTCTTCCAAATTGTGTTTGTCCATTTTGTGAATTGGACACCACACCTTGGGTTTGCCACCGTCTTCAGAAGTCGGTCGAGGTCGCTTCTTGGGGTGTGGCCCCCGGCCACCTGGAGCTGCAGCAGCTGCAGCATTGGATGCACCGGCCGACGGCTTCTTCTTGCTGTTGGTCTTTTTCTTCTTGCCACTCCTGGAGGTAGCAGCTTCTCCTTTGGAGGATTTCTTGTGATCCTCCGGAGTTGGTTTGGAGTGCATTTCACGGCCCTCCGTAGCTCTGACACATTTGTCAGCCAAGCTGAAGAGTTCTGTGACACTGGTAATCTCCTTGATCGCCAGTTTCTCCAGCATCTTCTTATCGCGCACTCCCTGTCTAAATGCCACGATGACAGAGGCGCTAGAGATAGAAGGGATAGTGTTTCGTACCTAAGAGAATCTCTGGATGAATGATCGCAGGGATTCTCCTCCTTTTTGCACAACTGCAAAAAGGTCCCGTTCGGTGCCTGGTCGGGTGTAAGAACTCCTGAAGTTGGCGGTGAACTGCCGGCACAACTCCTCCCAACTGCTGATGGAGTTGGGTGGAAGGCTCATAAACCAGGACCTGGCGGTCCCAGTTAAAGCCACTGGGAAATAATTGGCCATTACGGCCTCATTTCCTCCAGCTGCCAAGATAGCAGTGGAGTAAATCTGAAGAAATTCGACAGGATTAACGGTCCCGTCAAACTTCTCCAGCAGGTGAGGCCGGAACTTCTATGGCCACCTGACCATACGCAGATGCATGGCCAGGGCTGAACAGCCTCCTCCTACTCCTTCAGGAGCAGGAATGACTTGAGCTTCTCATCTTTCACGAGCATGCTCAATATGGACTCGGCCGTCTTGTTGGCGATATCGGCGATCAAGCTCCGCCCGGAGGTCATGAGTTGAAAGCCTTGATACAGTGTGAGTGCATCGTGCCCCGGAGGGCAACGACGTCACCTGCTGTGATGCAGCACGTCTCCTGTTGTTGGAAACGTGCGGACCAAGTCTGCCAGACAAGGTCCGTCACTACGACGGGGCCCGTCCTGAAGGAGGAGGACCCTGGTTGCTGATGCGGTCGGCTGCTGCTGCAACCAAGTGTTCCACATCGGCCCTCCACTGCTCCATTGCATCCCGGGATGCGTCCGGAGGTGGTGGGCGCTGAAGAAGAGCACGTGCTACATGAAGCGCGTGTTCCGAGTTGTCAAGATTCGCCGACGCAGTGATCGACGCCGGTGTACCATCGCGTTGTCCAGCTTGATTTGCTGGTGGAGGCGGCGGTGGTGGAAGTGTGACTCCTGCTGGAACTGTGGTTCCTGCTGGTGGCTGCATATTGGAGGGATTACCCCCAACAGCTTGAACAGCGGGATGACCATTGGATGATCCAGCGGCTGAGTTCATCATTCTTGAAATCTCGGGCCCCCCTACCTGGCGCGCCAACTGTCGGTGGTTTTGATCCGGCAGATCTCCCGACACTACTAAAGTGTTAAAGGAGTTTGAGGTTCGGTATGGGCGCGCTGAGATTCCAGAAGGTGAGATGTCGAGTGACACAAGAGACACGAATATTTACGTGGTTCGGGCCGCCTGAGCGTAATACACTACTCCACGGTTAGTTGAGAGTGTAAAGTCAGCGTGTCTCCGGAGAGTCCCCCCTATGTATCGTCGGCCTGTCCTTTTATAGTACAAGGGCAGGCCGTTACAAGTTAGCCTGGCCCGACATGTGGCCCCGACGGTTACTGATATTGATACACATTCAACATGTTTAATTGCCCTTAATGACCGAGTTATGGGCTTTGACAGCATCGTTACTGGTAATTAAGGTCGTCCGATCGTGTGTCATTAATATAGTATTAATGACACTTGATCGGGTCTTAAAGTCCTTGATTCCCCTTTGAAGATCCGAAGCCGTTGTGGAGTCTTCCGGAGGTTAGAGGCTGAAGATCCGACAGTTGGACACGTGGCAGCGCCGGAGCACACTGTGGGGAACAGATAGGTCTGGTGTTACCCGACACGTGTCAGTTCTGGAGCTTCCCTCGGTCTGGGGTTAGGTCCGGGGGTGCCATTTTGGTACATAGCCCGGAGCTTCCCCCTTGTGGGTGGTAGCTCCAGTTTGATAGTACACGTGGCGACCCTGAGCTTAACCATGTTGGAGAGACGGGTCCAGTTATGTCTGACATGTGGGCCTCCGAAGGTCTTCAAATCAAGTAGATAACTTTCCCTTGAGATCTTTGCAATCCCAAGGAGTATATGGTACCCAGGGTACCGACATAATTCATATGTATTACAAGTTTTATTGATGGTCTCTTTGGATCCTAACATTGTCTCATAGTCTACTTGCCTGAGCGCCAAGCCACAGGTCCGCAGTGTGCTATCGACTTAGCCTGGTCCCGCACCCTAAGCACGCCACTCTACCTACACCCCAGCATGCCTTAGTAGGGTGAGTACTAAAAAGCATATTGGTCCAAAAAGATTATGTCAATATGCTTGTTACCATACTGAGTTTCTTTAGATTTAAAACTCAAATAAGAACGATAAGTCACAAACGATTTATAGACAAGAGGACAAATTTTACTCTTTTCTTGTATTAAATGTGCAGGAAAAACAAAAATTCATAGCGATGGTGGACGATGTCGGCGCTACTAAGCTTCGACATGCTCCAAGGGGGCCCGCCGTTGATGTTTTATAAGTTGATGATGGGTATTGTCAGAGCTACCAAGCTCTGCGAATCTGAGGGGGCCAGCCGTCGATGCGTCGGAAATAAAGACTTCAGACCTAAAATCTACAAGTTCGAAGCGTTCAAGTCATCACCATGTTGTCAAAAACTTTTTGGTACATGTACACACTACAATTGTGCACATATACTAGGGGGCCAACAAGACAGAGTACAGTATATTGAAAACAAAACAACAATAAAGTGAAATTCATGGCAAAGTGTATTTCATTAATTCGAAGCACTAGATTACAAAATTGGGATTACAGCAGAAGGCCAAAGGAAAAAGTCCTAACTACTGGACGATCTAAGTCCTGCGGAAGAATGAGGCAACTTCCTTGACAACTCCTTGGTCGCTGGCCCTGGCGACGTCCTCCTCTTCAGCGACGGGACCTTGGAGCACCGGGTCCAAAGAGAATTGGGGATCTCGGATCACATAACACGTCAGCACATACTCTGCAACGTTTGTAGCCAGAGATTTTCCCTCTGTCTCCAGCTGGTCCACAATGACGTCACCCATCGCGTTGAGTTTGCCGCCAGCACATTGAGGGCCACCAGTGCTCGGTCCAAGTCCAGCTCCGGATTGTCCGGACGTACAGGACTGAAGCCTAGTGGTGTCAACGCATCGTTGGCTCATCCCAAGAAGTCCCATAATTGGATGGACTCAGTCTCCTTCAAAGTCCGCAGCTCTTCCAGTGACTTTCGGGCGGCCGCAAGCTCCGAACCCTCCCGAGCGAGGCACTCGACCAATTTGGCATGCTGCTGCATATTCTCAGCAACTTGCTTCTCACGATCGATCAGCTCCGTCTCCCGGAGGTGGATGCGGTTCTGCCTTTCCGCCAAGTTGTTTTCCCTGCCTCTTACTTTCCCTTCCCTGGTGGCAACATCAGCTTCTCTTTTCGAGAGCTCTTGTCTCAGTTTCCAGTACTTCTCCTTCTCCTCTTTGCTCCATAGATCCATCTTTTTGCTGCGATCTGCCAAATTCTGTTCACCCAGAGTCCACTTCTGGGTGACCTCCACCTCCCTCTTCAAAATATCCTCCTACTACTCAAGGAGCTTCTATTCCCTAGCATCAAGGTCCGCTCGGCGCTTCAAAAGAACCTCGTTTAATTCATTGAGGTTTTCGTGACGCTCATCGGCAGCATCACGCCTCTCCTTGGCTTGCTCAAGAATCTCCCTAGAGTTAGCATCGATCGCCCTGATGGCAGCTTCCTTCTCCTCCAGCAGCTTGTCCTAGTATTCCAACCGAACCTTTTCCCTCTTGACCCAGTCCTTCTGGTCAGCCAGCCTTGTCTGTGCAAGCCTGGTCTCAAAGTGGAGTCTGTTGCGCCAATGCCTCAAGGTGTTGCGCTCCTCCTCCAGGGTTTTGCTCTCATGATCAAAGGCGAGTTGGACTTGCTTGAGACTTGAGCAGGCATTGTCTATGGACAGCACCAAGGGGATAGGCTCTGGACCCATTGGGATCAACTTTGCTGGTTCGAGAGGATTTTCCATCACAAAAATTGGGTCCCACTCTACAAGGGTGGTCACCTGAGCCTCTGTAGTACTGGCTCCGCTCGCTGGGAGCTCTTCGGCTGCTGTTGAAGAAGACCCTATTGGGGGAACTTCCACCGCTGGAGCAAAAGTCGAAGGCCCTGCTTCTGGGTCTTCAGTTACCAGCTTCGAGGGTGGAGGACTTGCCGCCACCTCTTCATGCTGCTTCGGCTCTGGTCTAGACACCTCCGGTGTAGCTACCTCCGTGGCAACGGTTGGGGCTTCATCTGGTGCCCCTACCACTGCTGGCTCAGACACCGACGTGTCACTCACTTCCAGTTCAGCGATCAGAGCTTCAAGCATTTTCGGCTCAGTCGCCGAACCTTCAACAACTTCTGGCCCAAGGGTTGGAGCTTCAGCCATCTCCGGTTCGATGGTCGGGACTTCAATTGCCTCTAGCTCAGCAGCCAGGGCTTCGACGACCTCCGATTCAAAGGCCGGAGCTTCTGACATCTCCGGCTCCGGTACTGGAGCATCAGACTCCGGCACTATTGCCAGAGGTACATCTTCAACTTCTCCCCCGTGGTCCGACGCTACCGCAGGAGCTTCAGGCATCTCTTCTGGATCCAAGACCACGACAGCTGGCGCCAGAGCTGCCATGACCTCTACCACCACTGGAGGAGGATGTTCGGTGGTCAAAGCTAGAGCTTCGGCATGCGCGGCCACAGTCGCTGCAACAGATGTCGAAGTCCCTGACCCCTCTCTCGACACCGTAGAAATAAAGGGATGAGAAGATTAAAGACATAACAAAAACAAGATTAGCATTTTAAGGCAAGCACACGATGCTTACCTAGGGATGCTACTACCCCAATCGCTTTGGAACCTCTTCTTCTGAGGCCCAGAGCCAGAGCCCACCAAGTCTGGTGAGACAACGACTTCGGACCTCAGCTGAGGACCACTTGCGGCGGCTGGAGTCCTCTCGGCCAGAGCTTCTCTTGGTCGGGAAGAACTCCCAGGCCTGGAGCTCTTAGCTGGCACTAAGGCCGAGGTTGACTGTCCAGATCTAGCACCTCTTGAAGATGCCTGCACCGGAGAAGGCACAGCCGCAGAAGACCTCCCTCGCCGGGGAGAAGGAGCCGTTGTAGAGGGAGCAGGCCTGACGGACCTTCCATCAGCATGCTTCAGCTTCCTCTTCCGGCTGGAGGTTCGGCTGGCTCTTTGCCCTTGCCCTTTCCGATGTCTTCAACCCTCTGGCTTGGGGTAGAGGCAGCAGGATTTCCTTCAGAAGCTCCGGGGATCACGATCCCGGAGGTCCGACGCCTCTCCACCTCACCAAGGTCATCAAGCACTGGCATCTTCCTTCGGAGCTCTCTGCTGAAGTCTGGCTCCATGTTCCGAGGAAGGAAAGCAGCCGGCGGAACCAAGTCGTCGCCTTCGACGTTTATCCCATGCTGAAATTTCTTGAGATGAAGGTTCAGCGCTTCATCATCCAAATTGAATTTCAGACTAGTTTCAATCCGGTCGTCGTCCATCATGCTGTTGAGAGTCCAGGCGAGCTTCTCCCTCTTCCTCAGTGGATCCCATTTGTTGACCAGAAAATTGCAGAAGATAATCTAAGGGGTCACTCCATCCTACACGCATTCTCGGATCCTTGTCAGGACGGGGTTAAAGGCATCTGACAGCTTCGGAACTACACTCCAAGCATCGGTATCAATGTTGGGGAGTCGATGGGGTAGCTCCAACCTCTCGTGCTCCTCCACTGCAATGATGACCCAGTCCTTCTTCCAGTCATCCCATTTGCCGGAAGGGAATGACTTCAAGTACTTGAAGAGGCAGTTCTTGCGCTTCACGAAATAGTAGAAGCCAAGAAACTCAGTCCCCTTGCCGATGGTGTGGACTGTGAAGAAGGTACAGAACAGCTCGATGCAGGGGGAACAACCACCCACATCTCGCAGAAATGGATGAAGGTTGCCACTAGCAGAAGAGAATGGGGGCCAAGGTGATACAGCTGAAGACTGTAGAAGTCCTGCAGCATTAAGAGAAAGCTTGAAAAAGGTGGGATCAACCCCACCATGGTGTACGCAGAGAAGTACACCATGTCGCCATTACACACCTTCTTGAATGGGATCTTGCCGGCGCGGATCAAGTGATTCAAGGAGTCACTGGACCACCCCATATAGGTCCAAACCTTCATCAAATCATCATTGCTCTTGAGGCGGCTCTTTGGAAGACCCAACTCCATCGCGGCAAAGTGGAGCAGAGGAAAGGAAAGCTAGGCGGAGTTTGGGAGGCTCTGAGCGCAAGTTTGATCAAAAGCATAAAGATTCCTCAAATCACGCATACATTCCTTCTTAAGTAAGCCTCCGCTATGCTTGGATGGAAACCACAACGAGAGCAGGGTCACATTTCAAAAATCTACCCCGTCTATGAGGAATGGGACGGGGGCCACCCCGACGAAGAGATCAAGGTTATTACCCCAGGCGAACCGTTGTCATGATGGGCGGCGGGAAACCCAAAGGTGGCACCCTGACAAGGCGCTCAGAACCAATACGGTTTTTGTATTGGGAACTGGCAACCTTCAATTGCGTGAGATCCGCACTCAAAGATCTCATCTGCCGCATTCATAACAAGCCATGCGGCGATGGTTTAATCCCGGACCATTGCCCCAACGACACATCAGAAGACTTTTGAAGTTGAAGCATGGGAATCAAAGATGGCCCCACCTCTGGTGGAATAACCTAACCCAAAGGATTTCTCCCAGAGGTAGACCCGGGGGCCACTGTCGATAACCTGCGTACCGAGTATCCCACGATACCGTAAGAAGTGCAAGAGAATTTTACCTGTCAAAGTTGAAGGTCTCCTCAGGCCCCACATGTCACACTACACCAGACCCGCACCCTTTATATAGGAAGCTCCAGGGTTGACATGTGCAATGTAAGTCCAGAAATAAACTCCCAACATAGGGAAGTTCCGCTGTTAACACGCGCACAATAATCCCGGACCTAACCTCCAGCAGAGAGGAGCTCTGGTGCCAACACGTGTATAGCAGCGGTTCAGGAGCTACCTCCCCGCAAAGGGAAGCTCCGAAGCTGCCACGTGTGAAGCCTCCGGACCTTCATCACCAACGAATACATTGGCGGATCTCCTCCAGCACGGAAATTTAAGGGACAATTAAAGCGGCGGTTACAAGATCTGATTACATGTCATTAATGTTGTATTAATGACACACAATCAGAACACTGTTAATAGAGGTAACGCAGCCATTAAGGCACATTATCAGGCCATTACCCATGCTTAATGCTCAAAGATAGTGTATTAGGCTATTAAATACGCCAAGGTCACATGTCGGGCCGGGCAAATGATGTAACGGTTAGTCCTTGGACTATAAAAGGACTGAGCTGCACGATACAGAGAGAGAGAGAGAGAGAGTCAGGCTGAGCCATACACTGCGGTTCCTAGTGATTCTCAATACAACAACACACACCTCGTGGAGTAAGGTATTACACTCAGGCGGCCCGAACCACGTAAATATCTGGTATCACCATCTTGATTCTGATCTCTGCGTGACTCAACTGAAACAAAAACTTCCGCGGGCTACACTTTAGTAGTACTAGGGGAAGTGTCGTTGCTACACTTCGACAGCCATCATGGGCACCACGTCGAACACTTACATCGAGAGACTATCTTTGGCATATCTATGCCAAACCCACATCCAGCACAATGGTACACCTAAATCTGATCCTCCAAAGTTCTGTAACATGTTTAGATCGTCTCATGATGTTACTGGGAGTCGGTGGTTTATTGCTTCTCATGCTAGCGTAATGGATAAACTGTGTAAAATGCATTTTCCATTACTGGTGGGGATAATAAAAAATTGCGGGGCAGTAGGTGTCAAGACTAGTGTCATATGTATGATGTTGACCCTACCATGTGGATTAAGAAATTGACCTTGCATTTAATGTATTTCCGATGTGTTTGCTTTAGTCTGTTGAAATTTAAGCAGTTGAAGTATGCTAGTTGGGCAGAGTTCTGCCATACACAATATGGCCTGATGACTACTTAACCCTAAAAACTTCTAAACCAAGTATTTAACACACCCCATCCGGTTTTGCAGGATGGTTTTGTTACAGTGGCAGCTGGTGTAGCATATCTTGCATGTAAGTCAAAGAAGACAAATTGTAACAGGACCTCTATGTGGTTAATTATATGAAAGAAATCTAGGATCCACTTGTGAAATATATGAAAGAATCTAGGAACCAATCGTCTGTAACGCAACAATTCATGTGGTGATTTGAACTATGGTTCCATTGGTAGGAAACTATGTCACAGTTCATCTGCCCTGCGTTATCTCAACTTGCCCTGGTGAGTCTCATACTGTGTTGAGTTTGAAAAGCATGGAACGCTCTGCTGTGATCTTATTCATATTAATCAACATTTATTTTCCGTTGAATTCTAGCCGTACACTTTTTTTTTCTTGATATCCTTTTCCGGATGGGTGGGTTTCGTTGACCTGATGAGTTGCAGCTGATCTAGACAGTTTCATATCTCACAAAGCTTGGTAGATATTGTACTGGTATTTCCAGATGCAAATAGATCACCGCGGTAAGTGTATTTCTGGAATGGGTGTGGGTGATTATAGTTCAAATACTTGGAACATAAGCCAAGGTAATTAAGACATAGACAACACACGATCACAGGTGTTGGAAGTACCGGACAAGTCCGGTAAAGACCGGACTAGTCCAGTTGATGTCCAGTAAGGGTAACTGGACTAGTCCGGACCCTTACCGGACTAATCTGATTTTGTCTAGTAAGAATATCGGACTAGTCCGCACTCCGACCAGACTAGTCCGGTCTTTTCAGTAACTGTCAGTTTGAACTCGAACTTGACATGTGTTCTAATTGAAAGGACACAACTCACTGAATGTTATGTCCCTGATCGGGGGACACAACATTCCTAAGGGTGGGAGGTCCCCTCTTGTGCCTCTTGGTCAAGTATAAGAAGATGGTCAAGTGTATGAACAAGGAATGCTTAATGCATACACACATACACACTTGAACACTCTAACCCACTCATAATCCGATCAACATACCAAGAGAAGAACAAGAGAAAGCGCCTCTCGCCGTCATTCTTCTTGCGGCATCGCCTTGTTGGCTCAATGGCCGCATCGTCAAGTAATCATAAAGATGAAGGAGAAGGTATTAGAAGTGTTCTTGTGCTATTCGAGAGATAGCACTTGATGTTCATGCTGTATTCTGTTTTCTCCATGTAATTCGAGATGATTTAGTGGCTATTTGATATTTGGGATCCCTTATGATTTCTAACAATGGTATCGGAGCGGTTTAGACCACTAATCATTTCGAAATGAGTTTTGATCAAAGTTTTTCGCTGAAAGTTTCGAAGGTCCGGACTTCTCCGGTCTAAGGGCCGGACTTGTCCGGTGTGCCCCAATAAAGTGGTTAGGTTTTTTGGATCAGGGCATTTTACGCGTTCATCTGATTGAAAACCAGTTAAGCACTTTGGATTGAAATCCATAGTGAAAATTAAGTAAATTTGGTAAGATGGTAAGATTAAAATTCTCTTTTGGGTATTTCGACATTTTTCAGTTTTTTATATGAAAATTTTTCGGGGTTGGCCGTACTAGTTCGGAATAGTACGGACCAAACTCGAAAAGTTCAATAAAGAATGGATCAAATATTTTTGGATCAGTACCGGACTTGTCCGGCATATGGACCGGACTAGTCCGAAAACCATACTGTAAGAATTCGGACTAGTCCGGCCATGTGTGGACTAGTCCGTGCTATACAATTAAGTTTGTTTATTTAATTAAGCTTCCGCTGTGAATTAAGTTTATATTGTCATAGCAATTTGGTCGAGTAACCAAAGCGAAAGATAAATTGCTATGTCAATTTAAGTTGCATGGAATTCTATTGAGTAACCAAAGTAAAAAAATAGAATTATCATGTTTTTTAAGTTATATTAATATCATTATTGGCTGAGTAACCAAAGCGAAAGGCATTAATGACATTTTTATTTCTATGTACATAGTAATTTGGTCGAGTAACCAAAGCGAAAGATAAATTACTATGTATTAGTTGTTCTTCAATGTTAAGTTTTAATATCATTATTGGCCGAGTAACCAAAGCGAAAGGTATTAATGACATTCTTTTTCTAAAAAAATAGTAATTTGGTCGAGTAACCAAAGCGAAAGATAAATTACTATGTTGATTTTCAGCTATTCTCAAATGTTGAGTTTTGGTCGACTATGCATTCTTCTTGATTTTGGTTTTTGATTATGAAGGTTCCTCCAATGCTAATTCAGCACTGAGTTTCATCGCTTCTATTGATCCACTCAATGGAAGCAATTATGGGAGATGGCGAGAGAAGTTGGAGATTACTTAAGCAGTCTCTGAGATAGACTTGGCTCTCACTACTCCATATCCGGTTGCACCAGTTGAACCAGTAAGAGATGCTGATGAAACTCAGGAAGCCTATGCTGCGAGGACAAAGGAATATACTACTGAGTTATTGGCTTATAACATTGATTGTTATAAGTGGAAGAAATCAAAATGAAATATTTGATGGTAATTAAGAGCACTATCACTGAGGCCATTTGGGGAGCAATCCCTGAATGCGAAACTGTTGTTAAATACCTCCAAAGGATAGAGAATCAGTTTACTGGTTCTTCTAAGGCCACTGCAAGAACTCTTATCAAAAGGCTTGTTACTGGTGGTGGTGGTGTGCGTGAGCACATCTTAAGGATGAAAAATATGGCTACAAAGCATAAGCCTATGGATTTGGGGATTAAAGATGAGTTCATTGTGCATCTCATCATTGCCTCACTTCCTAAGGAATTTGAGACTTTTGTCATCAATTACAACTCTCAACCTGAACTATGGAACATAGAAAAACTCATGGGTATGTATGTTCAGGAGGAAGAGTGGATTAAGTCCCTTTACGGTTATGATGCTATTAATTACGTGAAGGGAAAAGGTAAGGCTAAGAAGAATTATTCTTCTAAGCAATTTTTTAAGTATCATGGTTCTTCTCACCATGATAAAGATAAGAGTAAGTTTCCACAAAACGATCCTTACAATAAGGATTTGAAAGTGGATAAAGATTAGTGCCGCTTTTGTTAAGACAAAGGTCACCATCAGAAGGATTGCATAGGATTCCTTAAATGGTGTTGCAAAAATGGTAATGATTTTGCGACCTTTGTTGATGAATCCCTGCTTTTAGATTATACACCATCTTCTTGGTGGATTGACTCAGGTGCCACTGTGCACGTTTGCAATTCGTTGCAGGGGTTAAATATGAGGAGGACCCTAGAAAGAGGGGAAAGGGCCATTAAAATTGCTGATGGCCATGAAGCTGAAGTGAAAGCCATTGGAGATTATCCATTAGTATTAAGAAATGGTTTTGTACTTACACTTCAGGATGTATTATATGTATCCTCTTTATGTAGAAATTTCATCTCAGTATCATGCTTAGATGATGATGGTTATGTTTGCCAGTTTGGCAATGACATATGTGTAATTAAGATTGATAATAAGATTTTTGGTATTGCCATAAGACAAGACATGCTATACTCATTATCTATGCATCATGATATTAATGTTATAAGCGACACTTAGTTTTTCCTCACATCAGGGTAAGCGTAAGAGAATCGATTCCAAAATGTCTTCGAAATTATGGCATTGTCGCTTAGGCCATATTTCGAGGGGGAGAATTGAACAATTGATTTCATAATCGATTCTTCCTCATTTGGATTTTTCGGATTCAGAAGAATTCATAGACCGCATTAAGGGAAAATTTGTTAAGAAAAATAAGAAAGGTGCCATATGCAGTGCGGGAATTTTGGAATTAATCCATACAGACATTTGTGGTCCATTTCCTGTAGTATCTTTTGATGGTTTTGATTCGTTCATAACCTTCACGGATGAATATTCTCGCTATGGCTATATTTATCTAATTAAAGAATGCTCTGAAGCGTTGGATAAATTTAAGATATTTAAGGCTGAAGTTGAAAATCAGCACAACAATAAGATTAAAGTGGTAAGATTCGATCGTGGTGGTGAGTACTACGGTCGTCATACCCCGTATGGCCAAGTTCCTGGACAGTTTGCTCGGTTCCTACAGGAAAATGGCATGGTTGCCCAGTATTCCACACTGGGTGAGCCTCAGCAAAATGGAGTAGCGGAATGGCGCAACCATACGCTAATGGATATGGTTAGATCCATGTTAAGTCAATCAGATTTGCCAATTAGCTTATGGATGGAGGCATTAAAAACCACCATTCATGTGCTAAATCGGATTCCTACTAAGTCGGTGTCCAAAACACAGTATGAGTTGTGGACAGGACGTAATCCCTCATTAAGTTATATGCATATATGGGGTTGTCCTGCTGAGGCAAAAATGTTTAACCCAAACATTGGTAAGTTGGATGCTAAGACAATCAGTGGCCATTTTATTGGCTATGTAGAAAAGAGTAAGGGATATCGTTTCTATTGTCCAGAACGATATACTAAGTTTGTAGAAACAAGACATGCCATCTTTTTAGAGGATGCCATGATCAGGGGGGTACGAGAAGACGAGAAATTAATCTTGAAGAGAAGAGGGTTTATGTTCCCACTCCTATGATTCAAGAACCATATTTCTCATTACCTACTGTTGTTGAATCATCAGTGCCTATTGGTAAAGATTCAACACCTATTTTTAGTTCTCCATTGACAACGGAATTATTAAGAGAGGTTGACCATTCTCAGCCTGTTGTCACTAATAATGAAGAGCAACAACAGCCTCAAAATGAGGATAATGTGCAATTAAGAAGATCTCAACGAGAAAGAAAATTGGCCATTCCGGACGATTATGAGATCTATTTGAGTGAGGCAATTCAAATGGAGGGTGATCCCACCACATTTGATGAAGCTATGAGAAGTCCTCAATTATCTGAATGACGTAAAGCCATGGATGATGAAATAAGGTCTATGAAAACAAGGGAACAACTGCTGTGCAATCTGCTGTTTTGTGCAAGCGTGCAATCTCCAAATCTGAACCGTTCTTTATCTATCCAAGGGTGCTGCACTTTTAGCACTTAAATCCTCCCACCTGGTGCTGCTGACAATATGCAAAAAGAACCCTGAATGCACTACCTTTAGATTGGTAGGTAACGGTTCAGATTTGGAGATTGCACGCTTGCACGAAACAGCAGATTGCACAGCAGTTGTTCCCTGAAAACAAACAAAGTCTGAGATTTAGTTGAGATTCCTAATGGAGCCAAAACAGTAGGCTGTAAATGGGTCTACAAAATTAAATGTGACTCCAAAGGGAATATTGATAAGTTTAAGGCCAGACTTGTTGCAAAAGGCTTCACTCAAAGAGAAGGGGTTAATTATAATGAGACATTTTCACCTGTCTCAAGTAAGGATTCATTCAGAATCATTATGGTATTAGTTGCGCATTACAATTTAGAATTACATCAGATGGATGTAAAGACGGTGTTTCTCAATGGTGATCTATATGAGAACGTCTATATGATACAACCGAAAGGTTTTGTTGTTAAGGGTAAGGAACATATGGGATACAACTTAAGAAAGTCTATTTATAGACTTAAACAAGCATCAAGGCAGTTGTATCTCAAGTTCGATGAGACAATAAGAAAGTTTGAGTTTAAAGAAAATGGGGAGGACAATTGCATTTATGTTAAGTTTAAGAGCGGGAAATTTATTCTCCTCGTGCTTTATGTAGATGATATACTACTTGCAAGTAGTGATGTCAATCTACTTTCAGAAACTAAGAAGTTCTTGTCCTCTAATTTTGATATGAAAGATCTTAGTGAAGCATCCTATGTATTTGGCATAGAAATTCACCGAGATAGAAATAAGGGGGTATTAGGCTTATCACAAAAGGCGTACTTAGAGAATGTACTAAGAAAGTACAGTATGTATAAGAGTAAGCCTTTGCCTGCTCCGATTGTCAAGGGTGATAAGTTTGGGAACTTTCAATATCTCAGGAACCAATATGAGATCGGTCAAATGAAATCGGTTCCATATGCTTCTGCTGTCGGAAGCCCTATGTATGCTCAAGTCTGTACTCGCCCTGACTTAGCTTATGTGACCGGAATACTTGGTAGATATCAAGCCAATCCAGGAATTGATCACTGGAAGGCAGTTAAGAAAGCATTAAGATATGTGCAAGGCACAAAAGGCCTCATGTTAACGTATAGTAAGTCAGACCCACTTGAAGTAGTGGGATATTCAGACTTAGACTTCGCAGGTTGTGTGGATACTAAGAAATCCACATTAGGTTATATATTCACCCTCGCGAATGGAGCTATTTCGTGGAAAAGCTCAAAACAAACTGTCACTGCATCGTCCATGATGTATGCCGAGTTTGTTGCATGTTATTAGGCCACCGGGCAGGCTGTTTGGCTTAAGAATTTTTTACCCGGTCTTAGAGTGGTCGACAGCATTGACAATCCACTTAAGTTATACTGCGATAATGAGCCCGCAGTATTTTACTCTCACAACAATAAGTCGAGTGGTGCTGCCAAACACATCGACATTAAGTTTTATGTTGTGAAAGATCGAATCCAGGATCATACCATAAGTCTTGAGCATATAAGTACCAAGTGTATGCTTGTGAATTCGCTAACAAAAGGTCTTCCACCCAACATGTTCAGTGAACACGTAGCCGACATGGGTTTAAGGGAGAACCTATGATCATTGGATATTTAGAGGCCAAGTAAGAGTAAGGTTCATTTCTAAGTGTGAGATATATTGTGGTCTTCGAGTCCAACAATATGTAAATGGTTGTTGTTATGCGTCATGCCCTATATGTCAAGCATGATAAAATAACACTAGGTTTAGTATTAAGTAAGTTGGTAAGTTTCAGATTTGAGTTCAAGGGGGAGAATGTTGGAAGTATCGGACATGTCTGGTAAAGACCGGACTAGTCTGGTTGCTGTCCAGTAAGGGTAATCGGACTAGTCCGGACCCTTACCGGATTAGTCCGATTTTGTCAAGTAAGAATATCGGACTAGTTCGCACCCTGACCGGACTAGTCCGATCTTTTCAGTAACTGTCAGTTTGAACTCGAAATTGACATGTGTTCTAATTGAAAGGACACAACCCACCGAATGTTATATCCCTGATCGGAGGACACAACATTTCCATTGGTGGGAGGCCCCCTCTTGTGTCTCTTGGTTAAGTATAAGAAGATGATCAAGTATATGAACAAGGAATGCTTAATGCATACACACATACCCACTTGAACACTCTAACCCACTCAGAATCCGATCAACATACCAAGAGAAGAATAAGGGAAGCGCCACTCGCCGTCGTTCTTCTTGCGGCCTCGCCTTGTTGGCTCGATGGCCGCATCGTCAAGCAACAACAAAGATGGAGGAGAAGATATTAGAAGTGTGCTTGTGCTATTTGAGAGATAACACTTGATGTTCATGTTGTATTCAGTTTTCTCTATGTAATTCGAGATGATTTAGTGGCTATTTGATCTTTGGGTTCTCTTATGATTTCTAACAAGAGGCAATCCTAGTGATGTTTCTTACGTTGTATTCTACACAATGGTAACTGAGACACTGATTCATTCAAAATGTTGTGCCAACATCTCCAATTTATGGCCAAATGCAAGTTACAATAACTGTCTACAATGACTATGCCAGTAAAATATGACTGTTTTTAGTTGTTAAGATGTTACAATAGCACACTATTGCATTGATCCATATATAGAACATGGAAGCATGGTCACACAAATAACACGGATTGTGAACTACATGTGCATATACAAATTCCTACCTGAGAAATTTTGACTATTTTTCAGACAAGGAACATCCTCACCCGGTTCCTATCCCAGTAAAAGAATGCCCTGTATTGATTGTGATGCAACAAAATTATTGCATGTGTGGATTCCTGTGGAAAAATTGGTTTGCATCTGATGAAAAGGGTGTGAGAGCCCACTAGCTAGACTGCTAGACGACTGATTTCATGCGGGTGCAGGAGGAGGCGAGAAGCATGGATCAGATTGTCATATTGCTCACAATATAATTTCACCTAGATACACTGTTAGTAGAAAATGAACTTCAGTTAATTCAAAATGCAAATAATTTAATTTTAGAAATTAAGTAAATAGATTATGATCAAACCTTAATCTTATCATATCCTATACTTCTAGCGCATGTGTTAATAATTATTCCTTAAGAACATGATGAAAGGCTGAAGTTATACAAATATTCCTTTGACTATACTTAAAAAAAAATTGTTCATCTCCTACAACATCAGTCAGAGCAGACGTCGACGACATTTATTGTCCATTTTAAATCGGACATTAAAAGAAAATGAAGGATATATTATCACTACAGGAATCCCGACGATTTACGATGGCCAGGGCTATCGCAAATAAGGAAAAAATGTCGCAAATAAGCTATTTGCAATGGCTTTACTTATTTGCGACGGTTTTTGGCCGTCGCAAGTTATTCGTCGCAAATAAGCTTATTTGCGATGGTCGGCAGTAGCCGTCGCAAGTTATTGCCAGGGGAGGGTGGGCCCCATTCGTCTATTTGCGACGGCCCGACCATCGCAATTTAGGCCCTATTTGCGACGGTCTGGCTGTCGTAAATAAGTTCAGCCGATAGGTCCTACGCGGCCATTTGCGACAGCCTGACCGTCACATTTAAGGCCCTATTTGCGACGGCCAGGCCATCACAAATAACAGAGGCTAGTTAACACTACACCCCCTCTTCCTAATCCTATTTTTGTACATATAGTAACACTCAAGCAATCAAATTAAAAATTATAACCATAATCTAAAAAACAAAGTAATTTAATTAAACTTAAAAAATTTCAAAAATAACAATTATTTGATTGTAACTTACCAATTAATAAACATAAACATAGACATAAGCATTGATCTAAACCTAGCTTAGCAAACTTAATCGCAAATAACAAAAACTTGAACCTAAGCATAAATAAACCTAAACATAATTAAATCTAAACGTAGCTAAGCATGAGGATAGGAGGGGGAGAGGGGGGGCGGCCATAGAGAGGGAGGGGCCGACCATGGAGGAGGGAGGGGGGCATCCATGGAGGAGGCCATGTAGAAGGAGGGGGGGTCATGGAGGGGGGGCGAGCGGGCCATGGAGGGGGGGAGCGGGCGGGCCATGGAGGGGGGGGCCCGCCATGGAAAGGAGAGGGGGTGGCCATGGAGGAGGGGGTGGCGGCTATGGAGGAGGAGGGGACCGGCCATGGAAAGGGGAGGGGGGCGGCCATTGGGGAGGGGGTGGTGGCTATGGAGGAGGAAGGCCATGGAGGGGGGAGGCCATGGAGAGAGAGGGACGGCCTTGGAGGTAAGAAGGAGGGGAGGGAGCAACTTACAGAGGAGGAGCGGCGGTGGCGTTGGCGACGGCGGTGGCGCGACGGCGGCAGCAGTGCATAGTGTCGGGTGTGTAAGAGTGAGTCTATCGGGGGCCGACGGGGCACGGTATAGCCCTTAAATTGCGACGGCCGCCTTAATTGTGACGACCCCAAGTGTAAGCCGTCACAAATAGGACTTTATTTGCGACGACCTGTTTATTTGTGACGGCCCTAGGGTTGGCCGTCGCAAATAAGTATTTATTTGCGACGGTGTACCTATTTGCGATGGCTCAAGGCTGGCCGTTGTAATTTATGTTATTTGCGACGGTAGGCCGTCGCAAATAAATTTAGCAGTCGCAAATGATCATGTTTTCTGTAGTGTATGATACTATGAGCTTTGGTATAAACATGTTGTTCCACAGACGCAGATACGCTTACGGGTATGTTTCGCAAAATGGAACAAAGATACTGTTAAGGTTATATTGTCAAAAAAACAAGATAATGCACATGGGGGACTGTCACTGCAGATAAGAGGGTTGAGACAGACTACCGATCGAAATACATAGGCTCCACAGTATGTAGAAATATAAAATCAGCATGTACGACCAAATTATAGAAGCCATCATCAGCAGCATTTAGCTTGATTCCCATGACACAACCTAAATCCCGACCCAGCAGTTGCTCTCCATCCTAAATCTCGATCCGGTGTCCCAGTGGCAGGAAGACATTGAAGGCCACGATGAGATTTGGATGACCATCGAACAGGACCGCCACGCAGCTGGCAACCCGGCGGCATCTAGCCCGCAAGACTCAAATATAACTGCAAAGTTAGCTTGAAGGGTCGGTCACATAGATCCATACATCCGTAATACAAAGAACACAAATAAAAACTACCGCACTAATGATCCAACCCTCCAGACTAGTCACTCTCACTCCTGTGTTTTCTGGACGCAAAATTAACAAGTGCAAGAATCGTAACTGACCTGTGCGTCCTGTACTCGCGCAAGATCTCGACAAGCTTGTCATACTTGTAGTGCTCACCGGTGACTTCACGCTCCACGGACTCCAGGAACCGAAGACCCTCCATGATTGTTGGGTACTGGTTCCTTGGTGGCTGAACCGGCCTTGACGAAACAGCCGGGACTCCATCATCACAACATAAAAGAGTTGATGAAAATAGAAGATGCAAATCATACAGCGAATACTTACAGATCTGAACGTTGGGTGACGTTCCTGACCTTTTCAGTATGAATCCGCCGCCCAGGGAACCACATCCCCGTCTATGGGCGGTCACCTCCACTAGCGCCGCGCACTTGACCCAGGGAAGGAAATTAGGGCAGGACAGGGAAGCAGTGGTCTTGTGCTTTCTTTCCTTTTGTTGGTGGCTGGACGGTGTACTACAGCTGAGCAGGTGCCAGCTGTAGTGAGCAACTGAATTTGTGCTGTGTACAGATACAGCGGACACTGAACTCTGACTGAAACGGCCGCTGTGCTGATTGGCCTCGTGTCTAAAATACCTAGACATAGTAGCTTTCTGTGATCATCATCTCCGGCCAGACGCAAATCTCCATTCATCTGTAATATCAACATATTTTTTCGTTTATGATGTATTCTTTGGAGCGGTGGTTGCACGAGGTAGACGAAGAGGAAAGCGCAAACAAGAGAGATAAGATGGCTCCTAGCGGCAACGGGTAGGAAAAAGGGAACCAAAAAGTTTTGTAAAACAATTTTACTAAAGCACTTGTCTAACACGAAGGAAGCACATCACTTCCATCCGGTATGATGTCAGATTAAGTTACGAAGGTCCTTCCTAGCTGAGGGAGGTCCCGGCTGAGGCGACGTCGACGGCTGCGGCGAGTTTCGGGCAGCAACCCGGAGCCTCCACCACACCATCTACGGTGGGTTCTGGCTCCTATCGTCCAAAGAAGAAGTTTCGCGCTGACTAGAGCGGAAGCCTCCCAAGGTAAGTATTGTCTTCTCACCTTAGAGTTGCAATTTTTGTTTTCACCCTGTTATGAAGGTAAGAATTTTATTCAAAATTGTGTTACTTTTAACATTATATATATATAATGTTAAAAGTAAATATAAATATAGACATCGGGGCCGTCGACTGTAACAACAGTAAAGCTGTCGGTTTATGGCACTCGACGGACATAGGGTTATGGCCGACAATTTGTCACAAAAAGCCGATGTCTACAACTAAATGCGTCAGGGCAAGAACAGAAGCCGACGGCAACATATATATGCATATACATAAAAAAACAAATTGAGTGGGTGCGATAAAATGTACGTATAATATAAAAAAAAGTTAGAGCTTGCCTTCACACCCTTTATTGAGTTCTTCCAAGTAATCCGGGGCCTCAGGTTCTTCCTCAAACTCTTCTATTTTGCTACAGTATGCAACTGCGGCTAATAAGTAACTACCCAGAATATAAATCCCCCTAAAATCCTGACAGAACTCCATTGTAATAAATCAACACTTTTTGCTGATTGCTGGTGAAGAAATAATTATTTTTAAACTTACATAGGTAATTTCTATTTTGGGGATCAATTTATGCATGTGGGAAGACTATTTTTAATTTAGGAATTTCTATAATTTATTTGGATTTTTCGGGGCTTGTATTATGTTATAGGAGCCATTTATTAATTTTAAATTTGAAACAAAGGAAATGGGGACACTCAATTTCAAACACATGCACACGTCAAGGTTCTATATTTTGAAATTCTATATCCTTTTTTTATTCTCGGACTAATGTTTTTGTAGTAATTTTTGAAAATAGGGACTTATGCACAACATTTCCAGAGGTTCAAGATTGGATGCCTTTAAGCCTCAGGATTGGATCCACTAGGCGGACAGGTTGTTCGAGCCACCCATGCAGTCTGTCCAATAGAGGAGCTCCTCCTTGAGGCTCCCATGATTTTTGCAAGTAGGAAGGAGAAATTGGATGGCTAAAGGTTAAAGAATGTATCTTGTGTGTGTTTAGCCCCTTGGAAAATTTTGTATGGAACAGCCACACTGTTTAGCCTTGATTGGAATTTGGGCTGTTACAAAAGCAGCATAGATGTATATGTTCTGGTATTTGTGGAACCAAATATATCACTTATTAGTACCCACTACTACAAAAAGCATTATCTCAGACGCCTCTAAATATATATATTATCACAAGCGGTTTTCAAAACTGCCTGTAACAAAGCGTCTTTGAAAATAGGTCATTTTCACATGCGGCTACAAATCGCTTGTGATAATGATTTTCCACATGAGGTTCTTTAAGTATAACGTCTGCCTGTGATAAAGCATTCCAACAGGCGGTTAACCATCAAGAAGGCACTACTTCCACACTATCATAACCATCAAGAACTCTTCCATCTAACATGGTGTGTATGCAATGGCACATCGCACATAACCTAATTCATCAAAAGTAACAATTTCAACATTTGGGAGCAGGTTACCTAAGTCCTCAAGTTTAGAGCTATTCAAATGATATGCAGACCCAAAAAGGTCATGGAACCCACATGGATAAAGGCAAATACGACTGTAACTTTGATACATATATGGAAAATCTATACACAGAAACAATACAAAGAGCAGAAAATCTATACTTTGAGAGCGAGGGTGAGGGCGGCAATCGGCAGCGACAGCAGCGAGAGCGACCACGGCGTGCGTGAGGACGGCGCTCGACGATGATGGCCACGAGAGAGACCATGATGAGGGCGAGGACGGTGAGGGTGAGGATGATCCTCGGTAGCGACGACGGTGGGGGGGGGGGGACTTGGCGGCAAAATGAAAGTTTTCACGGACTTAGTTTTGTGGGGTGCGCCCGATGCTTAATTTATAGAAGTTTAATATCACAGGGGACCCTTCCAGTAAATCTTGCTTGTGAAAACTTTTTAAATAATGGGTAAATACAATTTTCTCAGGCGGTGGTTAGTTAATCACTGCTTAGGAAGCTGAGGAGTCGCATCAGGATATTTATAAATATTATTATCACAAGCATCTTTTGGTTAAGAACCGCCTGAACTTATAACACTTTGTGATCAAATGATGCGATACACATGTACATAAACATTTTCTAGATCAATAATGTGTAACACATTCATTAATGTGATATATAGTCGATTATTTGATGGTAATATATAGTCCATTAGTTTATATATATAACACATCCATTCGATGATCGACTATTAGAAACACATCCATTCGATGATCGACGCTTAGAACTAAGTTTATTAACGACACAGCAGAGAGCACACAGATGAACACCATTAAGTTGATTAACTTAAAAACATTACAAAACAAAAAAGAAAACAATACAAACTAAAACAAGAATAGAAAAACAACAAATTCTACTCCTCCTCATCCTCGGACTACTGGGACTCCTGGGGCGCCTCCGATGTCGTAACTAGGAAACCTAGTCTCCTGGCCATCGTCGCCAACAAATTTCTGCTGCCGTTGACCCCGAGATCCTAATCCATCATCTCCCACATAGCATCGAGACGACTGACCACTTTCGTGAGTCTAAACAAGTAGTAGCCCACGATGCCCATTCCAATATGTTCTGGAAGAGTACCGATACCCAAACACCGCATGGAGCAAGATGTACTATTAAATACATCTCGTGCCATGTTGAAACGCTCGTCCTCCATTTTCTTGGAGCTCGAGAGGGAGGATCGAAGCCACTTAGCCGCCGGCTCCCTCGGCGGGCTTGGCGGCGACATCTGGTTGTCTGCTATTTGGTGTAGAGGTTGATGGGGCGTGACGGAGAAAGGAGAGGAAGAGTAGTACTACGGTTGTGCAGAGGAGACAATCAATGGTTTGAGGAGAAGAGAAATGGGCGGGTGTGTCTTTATATCATCGTCTGGCTACCGGTTCGCCTCTAGCATGCAGTGATGGGATGCTTTTAATTGAATTCAAAGGACGCAGGCACAAACTTTGTGTTTTCCCTCGGTAATCGCAAAGGTCGCACACCCGGTCGCTTTATCAATAACTGAATGCGAGAAGTAATTGAATATCATAGGCGATACTTCAGGAGATCCGCCTGTATTAATCGCGAAGATCACATACGGTTGCTTCAAAAGGACCACTTGTAAAAATGGATATGTTTAGACCATTGGTTTAGATTGCTCCTGTGATGCTCGATCATCACAGGTGGCTCTTAGTCATTGGACATCACATACGTATTTTTTAACAGACCGCCTGAGTATAAAAAACCAGGTGCCTCAGAAAATGTCTTTCTAGTAGTGACCTTTCCGGTACGCGCTAGTATAGATGGTGCTTCAAATAAAAGATGGAAGTACGATACCAATATGAAAAGTTTGACTGGCCACAAAAAAACATTGCCAGACTGGCCTCTGCTAGCCATTCTGATCCTGTTCGCTCTTAATAAAACTGTTAATGGGTTAGCAACTGGCCTAAAACTGAAACCAAACCACTATATTTTTACATAAAATCGCAGCCCAAACTAGCCTACTAACAGTCTCATGTAAATCAAACCAAATAAAGAATTAACCCAACCCAATGGCCCAATCCAATCTAATCCAATCCAAATCGGTTCCAACCCATTTTGTAACCTTTTGAGCCCAAACCACCACTTCAGCCCACCGCACCTGCGGCCTCCGCCTACTGTCCGACCGTCGCAAATAAGTAGAAAATCGTCAACAATAAGTTATTTACGATGATTTTCGGCCGTGGCTAAAGTTTTGTCGTAAATTATCTTATTTGCGACGACCACCATTGTAAATTATGTAATTTACGACTGTGGTCCACGACTGTTGCAAATAAGGGCCTAGGCCCCTAGTGGATGGGCTGGGCCTCCTTATTTACGATGGTTGTCGCGGCCCTCGTAATTGTAGGACTTATTTGCTACGGTTTTCTCTTGTCGTCGCGAGTTATAATGGTTAATTTGCGACGACCAGTTCAGGAGGTTGATTATCATGCATATGTGTGCTGCTGGCTACTGCATTAATGCTTTTGTTGCTGGATAAATTTTGGATAAACTTTAAATTTGTGTTATGTATGAAATTTGGATAACTATATATATTTGTGTGTTTGAACCATGTATGCACTATGTACGAACTATTTGTGTGTGTCATGTATGAACTATGTATGCATTTGATGCGGATGTGTTATGAATTATGTGTATGAACTACAAATTACGTGTTAATTTTTCTTAAATTTTAATTACATGTGTTATGTGAAATGATGTGATATGTGAAATATTAATTACATGTGGTATGTGTGCAGACTATATATTTCTTCAATTGTCTATCATTTAATGATGTGATATGTGAAATGTTTTTTCCCGAAATAAATGTTTGAGTCAGTCCGATATCCATAAGTTTTCGATCCGATGAATCCGTTTCATCCGACATATCCGATACCAAATCCGTTTTCAACAATATCTGATCCGAATCCGTTTCCGAAATTATTATGTGGATATGGATATGAAAAGGCAATTTATCCGCCTATATCCATCCGTTTTCATCCCTACCTTTAGGTCTTAAGAGTTCATGCCCTTGTGTAGTTGAGAGCATCACTACAGGCATCGAGTAAAAGGCCATCGGCCTTATAACCGCCGGTTACCTACTTTAGCCAACGGTAATAACTTATGTCCGTTGGTGCACCGACGGTTATAGCCGACGACTTAAAATCGACGTATTTAACTCATAAGATCATCGGTACCAACGTCTTTAATTCATATGACCGTCGGTACTGCGGCACTGAAGGTTTTAACTCGTTGGTGGACCACTGTCACCTTTACATGGCCTTATAACTGTCGGTTTGCTGGACTGACAGCCTTATGACCATCGGCCTGTTGGCCGACAACGTTATTAGAGCCGTCAGTTCCATCGGTTGAACTGACGACCCTAATACAACCGTTGGTTTTTTCTGTATGGCTGACGGTCATGAGGTAAGTGCATCGGTGCTCGAAAACCGACAGTTATAGGTCATGTATATGCGTCGGCCTCGACGCCTTTATTGCCCCCGACGGCCTATTGCCCGTTTCCAGTAGAGAGCATACGTGCCATAGAAAATATATAGTACGCCAACATCTCCTAAGCTTTTTAAAATTAGGCTGACTAATGGAAGAAACTGCTAATTAATTAATATGACAAGACTTCTAATCTAGCTGCAACGCAAGAAACTGATAATCCATTTGACAGTAGAAGATGGTGCTACAAATAAGGGAGAATAGTGCAAGGCCACTGTAAAAAGTTTCGTTGGCCATAAAAACCGTCCTGCTTATCACAAAAGTCGCAGCTATCTTATGCTCTCGCTGTGTTGTGTTCACGCCTTCAATTTGTGCGAGCAGACTTGCAGACTAGTGTATAAATAAAGCACAACCTACCATACCAGATTAATATGTTGAGTGACAGCTGCTCCTGAGCTCCTCAAACAAAGGTTGACTAATTACACACATGTCATCACTATTCTAGTATTTTCATTCTTGTATACGCCACAGATTCATCAATTTATCACACAAAGTGATGCAAGAATACCACTATAAATTGTATGTTAGATACAGTGCATAGAAACCATAACATTAGCATGGATCCTGATGATTAGTAGACTGCAAAATAAAAAATGATGTAGTCAACCTAAAGTATAGGAAAGCAAATTCAAGGGTTAGTTACATTTTGCAAACAAATGATCCACTGAATTAATTGGTTAGCATCTACGGTACACGTGGCTGAATTGAAAAAATGATTGGCTAGCCTGCATGGTGTTTGCCTATCAAATTTATTTTCTATATAGCATATGATAAATCGGCAAAAGTTATTTGACCCATTGAACTGATTTAAAATTTCATTATCTGCAGGCTGCAGCCACCATCCGTTGGGTAGTTTTCAGCCACAGCTAGTATAGGGCACACACAATAAATACGATATCCATACAACCATGATAACATCAAGTCGGAATGAAACATAACTCAAATTGTATCTCATAGTGCAAAGAGAGAACAATTGACAAATTACAATTTGATGATAATTATAATCCACCAACGACCAATCCTGACTTATTAATAAAGGTCTAGAGAGATTTGTTAATGATTTCTAATGAAGTGGACATTCTATAAATCTCAGGTCTCAGTCACATGGTCTCCCCCAAGCGGCTTCTTCTCCATCTTCAATATTAATTTCGCACCCTCCTGGCTGGCAGGAACTCACTGAAACCAAGAATGAGATAGTGCCCATGAAACAGGACCCTGACGCTATGGATCACATCTTCCAAAGCAATACTGTTGGAGCTGAGCCTGCTCGGCGATCGTCACCGGCGATCGGATCACCGAGGACGTAACACTCAGCAGAGTTTCAGCTCGATAGAACAGAGCTGCAGAACAGAGTAATGGACGAGAGACTGTTGTGGTGCAGCGAGCACTGTTCCCATTCCATGGTCACTGATACTTATAGGGATACAACGCACGTACACACACGACGCACACTAACCATGACGCGAGCTTCACGCCACAGATTGGCGATCCACCAAACGTACAACTACCTGGCCTTCTATCGGCGCCAGAACCGGACCACGTGCAGACCCACGACTGGCTCAACTCAGTTCGTTACAGACTCTTAACTGAAATGCATAACGGGCAAACTAACTAACTATGCAAACGTGTAAATGAACGTGTCCTGCTACATGATACAACCGTCACTGCGTAAGAAAGGCTCATTCGAGACGAGCCCCAACGAAGAGGAGAGACGAACAAACTGTGCGTCTCCATCGTCACGTCACGTGCGACTGACACGTCGTCAATCATCCTAAGTGCGAGACACGCTCAAAGCAAGTGTGTCTCCTTTCTTTATATCATAACAGACGTCCTTTACGGGGCCATTAGAGACGTGAGTCGCGCGTGTCGCCCATCAGCATACATGCGAGACAAATACTAACAAAGCCCGTCGCAGATTTATTGGCTAATCCGAGACGTTCTTATTTGTAGCCCGTCGCAGATTTGTTTATTGATCTAAGACGTGCTTAATGGAAGCTTGCCTCCTTTATTTAGGTAATCCGAGACGTTCTGTGTTACACCTCGTCACGGATCGTTTACAAGTAGGGTCTCCTATTAGGTGCCCCTCACTCCTGATTATCCTGATTGTCGGCTGCATCCTGGAGCTAGCCAGGATTTGGGAGCCGCATTGCCAGTGTCAACAACATACACATATATGAACATATGTATAGCCAAAAGGATCTCACCTTAAATTATATTTATCAATCAAATATCAACAAGGTGTTCATCCTGATTACAATGTAACTAATTACATACATCATAACTGTCCTCATCTAATCCTCTATACCGTAATGAAAATTCTTTCGATCAATGACTTCATTAACGGTGAGCCTTCATATCCTCTAATGCTCCGATTGAGACATCCTCAAATTCAATAAAATCACTGAAATCATATAAAAAATTATCAAATTGCAGTCATATTCGCTTAACCAGTCACATAAGGTAGCAAATATCTGAGGCTTAGGAGAAAATTGGTATACAATTGTAATAAACACACGAACTATTAGTGAATGGAGAACTGAGCTTACTTGTAGCACAGACAGTTGGTGAGCATCTGCAAGGCATCAATAGAGAGAAATTGTTCTCATGGTAAAAGATATGGTACTGAGCTGGTGTGCTTGTCCCATGAAAAAACAAACAATTTACATTATACTAATGCTTTTATAGCCTGATATCAAAAACTAGTGAGAGAAACACCAATTATTACATACGTACCTTGATTCTAGCATGGCTGCAGAGGTATAAATCATACTTGTTGGGATGGCAAATGCTAGTGTTAACCACAGTTCATAAAGTTTCTAGGGTTTGCAAATCAGAAATCATGATACATTGATAGTCCAAACAAATGCATTACTTCTGCATTGGACATAAATAAGGAAGATGAATGTATACTGTAATGAAAATTCTCCCTTTGGATCAATAACTTCATTAACGATGAGCCTTCATTGGACATCCTTAAATTCAATAAAATCACTGGAATGCACGCTTTGAGGGCAGAGTCGAGGGGGTGGCGTGCTCCGGGGACAAGGGATGAGGCAGCGGCGTGCTCCGGAACGAGCTGGCGGAGGCGTCGGAGTGGCGGTTCCTCAACTCTATGATGACAACAGGCCGACATGCTCCGAGGACAGGGAGAACATTTCCACTTATGTGAAGGTGGCGGCATGCTCATACTGATTACCGAGGTCGCGGTCGAGGCTGCGGCGTGCTCCGGGGACAGGGGACGAGGCGACGTGCTCCAGCGTTCTGAACTCTCTGATGATGAAGGTCGGGGTTGACAGTGTTAGGGGTCAACGACGGCAGCGCGCCAATGAAGAGCTAGTTGAGAAAGAGGGACAGCAGCAGCGTGCTCAGAGAGCTGCGGTTTGTAGGTCGAAAGAGCGCACAAGAGCTAAAATTTTTTGCCAAAGTGTTGGGAGAGAGCGCAAAATTTTCGCCATAGTGCGCGCGAGCTGAAAATTGGTCAAAAACTGGAGACGGACGAATATATGCGCGTCTCGCATTATTTTGTGGGCCAGAACGGGCATGCGGTATGCCAAGATGCGCTACAGTGTGTATTTTTCCATACGCGCATGTCCAATGGACAACTGTGCGCGCGCAATGCCTTATATGTCATTGCAACGTGCTCAACTTTCCGGTGTGGGACAAAAGATCTTCGCATGAATCAGCGACGGGCCCGGGTAAGGCACGTCTCGCATTAGCCCATTTGACACGAGCGTCAAGAATCAGAGACGTACATATATAACACATGTCTCACATTATTTTGTGGCCGAACAGGCAAGCCGCATGTGAAAGCTGTTGTTCCAGTGAAATAACAGCTTTCACATGCGGACTTGTCCATCAGGAAACCGTGCGCAATGACTTATATGATAGTTGCAACGCGCTCAGATTTCCGAGGTGGGATAAAAGATATTCGGAACTAATCGGAGACGCGCCCAAGTATGGCGCGTCTTCCTTTTGCCGGATCTAAGAAATTGGGGACGCTCCTCTTAAAAGTGTGTCTCTCATGCACCCCTCTCCCTATTGCCAGTTGCACGACATCGTGAGCGTCCGTTGCATGATAAACAAATGCAATGACATTGCAATTCAGAGATAATTTGCAACTCAATGAATTTCATTGTTCATACACATTGCATGCCCTCTAAAATAATTTGGAATCTAAACTTATCCCTAAAGCTCCCATCGATAAATCTAAATTGTACCATCCAGCTTGCTCCCGAACATGTCTCTTATATTTCCTTGGATCCTGAAAATATTGACATTTTTTAAATAACAAATGTCGAATAAGGAATGAATAACCTACGTTGGTCACTAACACAAATTGTTTAACCATGATAAGTAGATTATAGCAATCATTTTCAACATCGGGTTCATTTGGCTGATGAAGCAAACGCTGAACTTCAAGTAGTATAGTTTTGATTGTAAAACCAGTCCACCCCCCCCCCCCCCCTACAAAATATCAATTTAAGCAACATAAGAAACCCGTTCAAATAAGTTCGGCAACAATTACTAATTACATGAGCAAAATAAGTCTATCTTACAATTTATTGATCAAGAATCCCAATGCAGAGTGCTCCTGAGCGATGGACATTTGGGATGAAGAAACCACGTAGAAAGGCGCATCTTGAAGGCACCAACGAATAGTCCTCTGAGAAAGAGATTGTCAGGGCATAGTAACCACCTTTCCTGTCAGTCTACAAAGGAAATTCATTAATAAGAGAACGATGATTAAAGTCATATGATTGTGCTTGTTCTTCATGACTTACCCCTCCTTTACCGGGGACGATGCACTGCCACTTCAATAAATCTCCCAATTCAAGATTCGCAGAGAAACCCTATGAAGAGAAATTGAAAATACCAAAAACAAACAGTTAAGTTCATCAGTCCATTATAGAAGGAAACCAACCGCTCCATTGTCATCTCCGCGTAGACCTTATTTAAGAAGCGCCATCACCCATCAGTTCTCCACAAGTGCATCGCTCATTTTGATCTATTTTATCTTCTTCGTCTTCTCCGCGCCGATGATCTACCACTACCATGGCCGAACTTTTGCCGCCAAGCCCGCTGAGGGAGCCACCGTGCAAGAAACTGTGCTGCAGCTGCCCCGAGAGGTTCAACACGGAGAAGCGCCTCCTTATGGCGCAAGAGGCGTACAACAATATGTCTCGCGCCATGAGTTCCTTAGGTCTGGGTACCCTACCATAGTTTACTAGAATGGGTACCAATGGTCACTACCTCTTCGCCCTCACGGGGGTGGCTGATCGTCTCGACATTCTGTTCGAGACGATGACACAGGTGCTCAGTGCCGAGGGCCGCAGAAACCTGGTGGAGGCGATGGAGAGCAACATCGATCTCGTGGTTGCATCGCCAGTGCAGCCGGAGCAGCCGGCCCAGGCTCCTATTGCACCGCACCGGAGTCACCGCGGCCAGAGGAGGAGGAGGAGGAGGAGGAGGAGGAGGAGGATTTAATTTTCTTTTGTTTTTAGTTTACTGTACTTTTTTTCTTGTGTTTTGTAGTATATTGTGTTAATGAATGAAATTTATCTTTGTTCATCTATGTGATTGTATATTATCTTGTGTCTTCAACAACTGTGTGAATGAATATATTACCAAACGTTGGCCACTGTGTGAATGAATGAATGTGTGTTGTGTTCATCGTGTTCCTCAAGAATCATAAAGAAGTATTTGATTATTTTGTGGACAAGTGAATGATTTATTTATCAAGTGAATGTGCTTTATGAATGTGGCCTAGAGGGGGGGTGAATAGGCCTTTTTAAATTTTAGTCGGATCCTGCAACACTTAGCAAACTGATCAAATCCCGAGATATCGGACTAGTTCGGTGCGTGAAGACTAGATTGATCAAGTTCGATCAATGATTTCTGTCGGAGTCTGGTTCCGGCAATTCCCCCTGTACTAACGTTGGCAGCCCGTGGAGTTTCTTAGTTCGGTTAGGGCGCACGGAGATTCAGAACAAGATGGTGACTTGACATGAGGATTTACGTGGTTTGGGCCGCCTGAGCGCAATACCCTACTCCACGGGTGTGTTGATGTTGTTGTATTGAGTGTATGAGTGTGTGAGGGCGTGAGCCAGAGAGAGCCCCTTGAGTGCGTGTGTCCCCGCCCGTGTATCGCTTGGCCAGTCCTTTTATAGTACAAGGGCTAACCGTTACATCGTTAGCCTGGCCCGACATGTGGCCCTGGCGGTTACTGATGACTAATACACAGTTTAATATACTTAATTCCCCTTAATAGTGTGGTAATGCGCCTTAATTGTGGCATTACTAGTATTAAGGGTCCTCTGATCGTGTGTCATTAAGATAGCATTAATGACACATAATCAGGTCTTGAAGCCTTTAATGTCCCTTGAAGGTCCGAGCCGTTGGAGGTCCACCAATCTGCCTTTTGAGGTTGAAGGTTCGGCGGTTGGACGCGTGGCAGCTTCGGAGCTTACCGTCTTGGACGAGTAGATCCAGTGCCGTGGTACACGTGTCGGTACCGGAGCTTGCCTCTGTTGGGGGTTAGGTCCGGGGGTGCCACACAGGTATCCAATCCGGAGCATTCCCATGTAGGGATTGTAGCTTCGGTTTTATGGTACACGTGGCGGCACTGGGACTAACCATATGAGGGAGGCAGGTTCTGTTACAAGTGACACGTGGGGCCTTCGGAGGTCTTCAACTCAGATATGTGGAGTTCCTTTGCACTCTTTGCAGTTCCATGGGGTATCCGGTACACAGGGTACCGACAGTGGCCCCCTGGCCCACCTTTGGGAGAGACCCTCTGGATTAAGTCGTTCTGCTGGAGGTGGGTCCATCTTTTGATTTATGCACCGTGTCTTCAAGGGTTTTTGGATGTATCGTTGAGCTGATAGTTCGTAGTTAAACCATCGCCGCGTGGCATCTTCTGGACGTGGCAGGTGAGATTTGCGCGTGCGGATCTCATGCAACTGAAGGTCGCCGGTTCCCAATATGAAAATCATATCGGTTCCGCGTGCCCTGTCAGGCCGCCGCCCTTGGGTTTCCCGCCTCTCATCATGACAACTGTTCGTGTGGGGTAAGGGCCTCGACTTGATTGTCTGGGTGGCCCCGGGCCCCTTTGTCATTGGCAGGGTGTAATTTTTGAAATGTGTCCTTGGCCTTTTTGCGGTTTCCATCCAAGCGTTGTTGGGACTTACTTAAGAGGGAAAGCACGTATGTTTTGGGGATTTCTTACGCTTTCATTTGAACTTGCGCTCCTCCAAACCATTGCTTGCTTTTTCTCTCTCGCCCCGCCGTGCTACAATGGAGTTGGGACTCCGCAAGAGCCGTCTCACGAGTGATGATGATCTGAAGAAGGTCCGGACCTACATGGGGTGGTCCAACGACTCCTTCAACCATCTGTTCTGCGCTGGCAAGCTCCCGTTCAAGAAGAAGCGCGACAGCGACATGGTGTACTTCTCTGCATACGCCATGGTGGGGCTGATCCCACCTTTCTCAACTTTCCTCTTGATGCTGTTAGACTTCTATAGTCCGCAGTTATACCACCTTGGCCCCCATTCTATTCTTCTTGTGTTAACATTTGTCCACTTCTGCGAGATGTGGGTGGGTATTCCCCCCTGCGTCGAGCTTTTCCGTACCTTCTTCACCATCCACACCATCGGCAAGAGTTCCGAGTATCTTGGCTTCTACTATTTTGTGAAGCGCAAGAAATGCCCCTACAAGTACTTGAGGTCGTTTCCTTCCGGCAAGTGGGATGACTGGAAGAAGGATTGGATTATCGTCATGGCAGAGGAGCACGAGAAGTTGGAGCTGCCTGAAGGTCTTCCCAATGTTGACACTGACGCATGGAGTGTGGTTTCGGTGCTGTCAGAGGCCTTCAACCCTACCTTGACCAGGATCCGCGAATGTGTGGAAGGAGGGGTGACCCCCCAGATGGTCTTCTGCAACTTCCTAATCAACAGGTGGGCTCCGCTGAAGAAGAGGGAGAAGCTCACCTGGGCCCTCAACAGCGTGATGGATGATGACCGGATTGAAACCGGTCTTAGGTCCAATTTGGACGGCGCTGCTTTGGAGCTTCATCTCAAGAAGTTCCAGCATGGCATTGACGTTGAGGGCAACAACTTAACTCTGCCGGCGGCTTTCCTCCCTCTGAACATGGAGGCAGAGTTCAACAGGGAGCTTCGGAGGAGCATGTCGGTGCTTGATGACCTCAGTGAGGTAGAGAGGCGTCCGACCATCATATTGGTGATCCCCGGAGCTTCCGAGGGTGGTCCCGCTTCCGCCCCGAGCCAAAGAGCTGAAGACATAGGCAAGGGCAAAGAGCTCGCTGAACCTTCCGACCAGAAGAGGAAGCTGAGACGTGCTGTGGAAGCTCCGTGAGGCCAGCTCCATCTGCCTCGGTGTGGGAGGTCTTTGACAGTGACACCAACTCTAGCATCGGAGTCTCCCCCGGAATGCCAACTCTGACCAGGTGACTCCGACACCAGGGCCAGCTAAGGGCTCTAGGTCCGAGGGTCCTTCTCAGTTGGGGGAGGAGGGGCAACCAAGACGTCGCTGACAGCGGCAGCAAGCTCCGAAGAGCCTTCCGGAGTTACTACACCAGTTGCGACTGGGTCGGGCTCTGAGCATCCAGCGAAGAGGTTCCGCGCTAACTGGAGCGGAAGCCTTCCAAGGTAAATTTACTTTTTTACCTTAGTTTTTTATTTTTGTTGTAACCATATTTTTAGTTTCTTTGTCCTTCATCCACAGGGTGTCCAAAAAAGGGGCTGAAGCTCTGGTTCCTGCGACAGTAGCTGATGCTGTACATGCGGAGGCTCTGGCTCCAATTCCAGCACCACCCCAGGTGGTGGCTGAGGTCACGGTAGCTCCGGCGCCAGCTGTCGTGGTTCTGGACCTCAACTCATCTTCCGAAGCTCCCGTGGTAGCGCCAGACCACGGGAATGAAGATGTACCAGCGGCACCAGCTCCGGAGGCTGAAGCTCCGGTTTTGGATGCTGTGATGACGGATGCTCCGGCCTCAGAGCCGGAGGTAGCTGCAGTTTCGGCCTTCGAGTTGGATGTTACTAAAGCCCCGGCGGCGGAGCCGGCGGTTGATGAAGTTCCAGTGCCTGAGCCGGTTGACGTGGGGGTGCCGACACCCGAACTGGTGGAGGTTGAACCGCCAGTGTCTGAACCGGTAGTGGAGGAAGCACCAGCATCGGAGCCGAAGACGGCCTCAGCTCCGGTTGAGTCTTAAATCCATGGCCCAGAGGTGGTAGTTCCGGAGGTACCCATTCCTGAGCCAGGGTGCCAAGACGAAGCAGTCGGTCCCTTGCCCGAGGGACCAGTTGATGATGACCTGGCGGCGGGACCTTCGGAGCTGACTCCGGAGGTAGAAGCTACCATTGCAGGACCTACCTCGACGACGACCGAGGCATTCCCGGAGGGTGGTCCTAGTGCCGCGGAAGCTCAGGGGACCGCTCTTGTAGAGTGGGACCCAATTTTTATTTTGGAGAACCCGTTGGAGTCAGCAGAGAGGACCCCGACAGGTCCAGAGGTAATCCCCCTGTCGCAATCCATCGAGAATGCCTGCTTCAGCCTTCATGAGGTCCAGCTTGCATTTTATCAAGACAACAAGGCCCTCGAGGAGGAGAGCCAAACTCTTAGGAGGTGGCACAACCAACTCCAATTCGATACCAAGCTGGCGCAAACAAGGCTGGCCGACGACAAGGAGTGGGTCAAGAGGGAGAAGATCCGGATGGAGTACTGGGGCCAGCTATTGGATGAGAGGGAAAACATGGTGCGATCCCCTCGACAATCAGTCCTGGGCTATATAGGAACAAACCCTGGCTGCTAAATAAGCGGCGAATGATCGCCAGGAGAAGCTCAATACCATCCACGAAAGCCTCGTCAAGCACCGGGAGGGTCTAGACGAGCAAGAGAAAAATCTCGAAGAGGAAGAGCAAAAGCTCCTAGAGCTGAAGGATGACCTCGTGAAGAGGTAGGAGGAGCTCACCCAAAGGCTGGCTCTGAGTGACAAGAGCCTTGCAGAGTGCACCAAAAAGCTGGAGGAGCTCTGCAAGAGCGAAGAGGAGAAGTCCTGGTAGCGAGGACAGGACCTTACCAAAAGGGAGGTCGAAGTCACTGCCAGGGAGAAGAAGGTGCGAGGCCGGGAGAAAGACCTGGTTGACCGTTGGAACCGGATCCACGTTCGGAAGAAGGAGCTTGGTGACCTTGAAAAGCAAGTTGCTGAGAGGATTCAGCAGCACGCCAAGGAGGTCGAGTGCCTTGCCCATGAGGGTTCGGAGCTTGCGGCAGCCAAGAGGTCCTTGAAGGAGATTCGAGGCTCAAGGGTTGCAGAGTCTCAACAAGTATGGGACTTCGTGGGCAAAGCCGATGTCGCGCTGGCACCACTGGGCTTTAGCCCCGTGCGTTCGGACAATCCGGAGCCGGAGCTGGACCATGCGTTGGGGGTGCTGAGCTAGATTGGCAACAAACTCGGCGCGATGGGCGATGTCATCACGGATCAGTTGGAAACTGAAGGAAAATCCCTTGCGAAGAACATCGCAGAATACATGCTGACGTGCTACACAAGCTGGGATCCTCGTTTCCCACTAAACCCGGTGCTTGAAGGTCCCATCGACGGAGAGGGAGACACCGCCAAGACCAGCATGTCAGAGGTTGCCTTGAAGGTCGCCTCATTCTTCCATAGAACTTAGGAATTTCTCCTTTTAGCTCCCACTTGTATCTTCTCTTCTTTTCTCCAATTTTATAATCTCTTGTCTTAAGATGAATGAAATCCAAAAATTTATGAATTTCATTTTTTGTCTTCAACCTTTGTCTTACTAGGCCCCCTGGTAGATGTACAAAATTTGATTGCGAACATGTACCAAAAGGATGTAGCATTTTGTTGAAGACTTGAGTGCTTCGAACTTGTAGAGTATAGGTTCGAAGTTTTGTTGCATCGACAGCAGGGGCCCCCTGGGGTTGTCGGAGCTTAGTAGCTCCGGCAGCGACCACCATCAACATGTAGAGCGTCGACGGTCGGCCCTCTGGGGTTGTCAGAGCTTAGTAGCTCCGGCAGCGACCACCGTCAACACGTAGAGCATCGACAGCAGACCCCATTGGGGTGTCCTTCTACCATCTTTTCTTCAATTCCTTTTATTTCTTCACATTGACGGCTGGCCCCTGGATTTGTCGAAACTTGATAGCTCTGGCGTCGCCCACTATCAATGTTTAAAACATCGATGACAGGCCCCCTTGGGGGATGTCGAAGCTTTGGTAGCTCCGGCATCATCCACCATCATCATGAGATTTTTATTTTTCCTGCACGCTGAAGTCAAGAAAACGGTAAAATTCATTTCTTATCTATAACTCATTTGTGACTTACTATTCTCATATGAAATTTTAGATCGACAACAATTCTATATACAATCAAGCGCGTTTGTTTATTTTCCCCAGGTCCAATCGTTTTCTGGACTCACCCTACTTAGGCCCGTCGGGGTGTAGGTAGAGTGGCATACTTAGGGTGCAGGACCAGGCTAAGACGATAGCACACTCTGGACCTAGATTGGCTTGGTGTTCAGGCGAGTAGGCCATTCAACAATGTTAAGACCCGAAAGAAATAACAATGCAACTTGAATTATATATGAATTGTTCGAGCTAAAGTTTCTTAAGAATTGCACAACTTTATTATAGAAAAGAAAGAGAAAAATAAAAAAGAATGAGCCTGTACAAAATAAATGCACGTGGAGTCTATTTTCACATATTGATGTCTTTCATTATAGGTCCGGGGTACAGGGGAGACAAGTACACTCTTAGGGTACGGAACCAAGCTAAGTGTGTTACATTTCTTGTTCGACCCAAGGTAGCTAGCTACACTTTTAGTTCTGAGATTGTGTTAAGTGTTGCTTGAACTTTGCGGACCTTCCTGGAAAGGTCCGGCTGTCCTCTCAGAGGAGCTACCCGACTCTGTACAATGACGCTATAACATACATCATATTAATTACAGACTCAACTCCGTGATATGAAGCGTAAAACTTACGGGGGTGCTCAATGTTCCAAGGATTAGGGAGCGGTGTCCCATCCTCGATTGCGAAGCGAACGCATCCGGGACAGGATACTTTGATCACTTGAAAGGGTCCTTCCCAGCTGGGGGAAAGTTTGTTTAACCTTTCTCGAGTTTGTATTCTCCGTAGCACCAGATTGCCTTCCTCGAGCTGTTGGCTATGTACACGCCTTTGGTGATAATGCCGGAGCGCTTGGCGGTATCGTGCATTTCGAACAGCTGCTCGACACCTTCCCTCTTCAATGAGGTCAAGGTCTTCACGCCGGAGCTGGTACTACATGGCTTCATCAAAGGTCCGGACCCGAAGTGACCCCAAAGTGATTTCCGGAGGAAGAACTGCTTCAGATCCGTACACTAGGAAGAAGGGTGTCTCTCCAGTTGACCTGTTTGGAGTTGTCCTGTTTGCCCACAAGGTGGGCGGAAGCTCCTCGATCCAGTTGGCTCCGTGTTTTTCAAGCGCTCATATGTGCGCGTCTTGAGTCCCTTTAGGATTTCTGCATTTGCTCTCTCAGCTTGGCCATTGCTTGCCGGGTGAGCCACGGAAGCGTAGCTGACTTGAATGCAGAGGTCTTCGCAATATCCTTGGAATGCAGATGTCGAAGTGTTTTTTCGGCAATACTCCCAGTACTACTGTTGGTAGCCCGCGGAGTTTTTAGTTCGGTATCGGGCGCGCAGAGATTCAGAACACGATGGCAAGTAGACGCAAGGATTTACGTGGTTCGGGCCTCCTGAGGGTAATAACCTACTCCACAGGGTGTGTAGTTGTTGTATTGAGCGTCTCAGAGTCAAGAGCTTCCAGAGAGAGAGAGAGCCTTTTCTGTATCGCTCGACCAGTCCTTTTGTAGCACAAGGACTGGTCATTACATTGCTAGCCTGGCCCGACATGTGGCCCTGGCAGTTACTGATGCTTAATACACAATTAATGATGTTATAATTACCCTTAATAGTGTGGTAACAGGCCTTGACAGTGCTGTTACTGGAATTAAGGGCCATCCGATCGTGTGTCATTAATGTGGTATTAATGACACTTAATCGGGTCTTGATGTATATGATTGTCCCTCGTAGGTCCGAGCCGTTGGAGGTACACCAGTCTGATTGTTGAGGCTGAAGGTCCGACGGTTGGACACGTGGCAGATCTGGAGTTTCCCTCTGTCGGGGGTTAGGTCTGGGGATGCTGCACAGGTATTTAGCCTGGAGCTTTCCCATGTGTGGGACGTAGCTCCGGTTGCAGTATACACGTGGCAGCACCGGGGACTTACCATAGAAGGGAGGCAGGTCTGGTCCCGTATGACACGTGGGGCCTTCAAATGCCTTCAACTCAGACAGGTGAAGTTCCTTTGGTCTTCTTGTAGTCCCAAGCGGTATACGGTACGCAGGGTACCGACAGTGGCTTCCTGGGCCCACCTCTGGGAGAGACTTTTTGGATGAAGTTGTTCTGTCGGAGGTGGGTCCATCCTTTGGTTTTTTAGTCGTGTCTTCAGGGGTCTTCGGATGTGCTGTTGGCGGTAATTCGCAGTTAAACCAACGCCGCGTGGCACATCCAGGATGCGGCAGGTGAGATCTGAGCGTGCGGATCTCACACAATTGAAGGTCCTCGGTTCCCGATACAAAAATCGTATCGGTTCCGCACGCCTTGTCAGGCCGCCACCCTCGGGCTTCCCACCTTTCATGATGACAACTGTTCGCCTGGGGTAAGGACCTCGGCTTGATCGTCGGGGTGGCCCCGGGCCCCCTTGTCATTGGCAGGGTGAAGTTTTTGAATTGTATCGTCGGCTCCTCTGCGGTTTCCATCCAAGCGTTGCGGGGGCTTACTTAAGAAGGAAATCGCGCACCGTTTGGGGATACTTTACGCCTTCATTTGAACTTGCGCTCGAATCCTCCAAACTTTAGCCTGCTTTTCATCTCTCGCCCCGCTGTGCTACGATGGAGTTGGGTCTCCGCAAGAGCCGACTTAAGACCGGCGGTGATTTGAAGAAGGTCTGGGCCCTCATGGGGTGGTCCAGTGACTTCTTCAACCACCAGGTCCGTGCAAGCACGCTTCCATTCGAGAAGGAGCACACCGGCGACATGGTGTACTTCTCCGCGTACGCCATGGTGGGACTGATCCCACCCTTCTCCACTTCTCTCTTGATGTTGCTAGACTTCTATGGTCTACAGCTGTACCACCTTGGCCCCCACTTCATTCTTCTAGTGTCGATCTTTGTCCACTTCTGTGAGATGTGGGTGGGCATTCCCCCCTGCGTCGAGCTCTTCCGCACCTTCTTCACCATCCACACCACCGGCAAGAGTGACGAGTACCTTGGCTTCTATTATTTTGTGAAGCGCAAGAAGTGCCAGTACAAGTACTTGCGATCGTTCCCATCTGGAAAGTGGGACGACTAGAAGAAGGATTGGATTGTCATCAGGTTGGAGGGAGCATGAGAAGCTGGAGCTGCCCGAAGGCCTCCCCAACGTCGACACTGAAGCTTGGAGCGATGTTCCAGTGTTATCGGATGCCTTCAACCCTGCTCTGACCAGGATCTACCAATGTGTGGAGGGAGGGGTGACTCCCCAGGCAAGATTCTGCAACTTCCTGGTCAACAGGTGGGCTCCGCTGAAGAAGAGGGAGAAGCTTGCCTGGGCCCTCAATAGCGTGATGGATGACGACCGGATCGAGACCGGTTTGAAGTCCAACATGGAAGGTGCAACTTTGGGGTTTCACATCAAGAAGTTCCAGCACGACATTAACGTCGAGGGTGACGACTTAACTTCGTCGGCAGCTTTCCTCCCTCTGAACATGGAGGCGGAGTTCAGGAGGGAGCTCCGGCGGAAGATGTCGGTGCTTGACGACCTCCGTGATGTTGAGAAGCGTCCGACCACCAGGTTGGTGATCCCCAGAGCTTCCGAGGGTGGTCCCCCTTCTGCCCCGAGATCGAGAGTTGAAGTTGTGGGCAAGGGCAAAGAGTTGGTCGAGCCCTCGAGTCGTAAAAGGAAGCTGAAGCACTCTAACGGGAGGTCTATCAGACCTGCTCCTTCCGCAGCAGCTCCTTCCCCGCGGAGCGGAAGGTCTTCAACGGCGGCAACCACTCCAGCATCGGCATCTCCCCGGGGTGCTAGCTCCGGCCATGTGGCTCCAGTACTAGGGCCAGCTAAAGGCTCTGGGTCCGGAGGTCCTTCCCAGTCGAGGGGGGCCTCAACCAAAGTGACGCCGATGGCAGCAACAAGCTCTGGGGAACCTTCCGGAGCTGACACACCAGTGGCGATAGGGTCTGGCCCCGAGCGTCCGGGGAAGAGTTCTGCGCTAGATGGAGCGGAAGCCTTCCGAGGTAAATTTTGTTTTTTACCTCAATTGGTTGTTTTTTGTTGTAACTGAGTTTTGAGTGTCTTCGTCCTTCATCCACAGAGTACCCAAGAAAGGGGCTGAAGCTCCGGTTCCTGTAGCAGCAGCTAAGGCTGTGCAGGCGGAGGCTCCGGCTCCAATCCTAGCGTTGCCTTAAGAGGTGGCTGAGGCTGCGACAGCTCCGGCGCCGGCTGTCGTGGTCCTGGACCTCGACTCATCCCTAGAAGCTCCCGTGGTAGCACCGGACCATGGGAATGAAGATGTACCAGCAGCACCTGCCCTGGAGGTTGAGGCTCCAGGTTTGGATGCTGAAATGATGGACGCTTTGACCTCATTGCTGGAGGTAGCTGCGATTCTGGCCCTAGAGCCGATTGTTGTTGAAGACTCAATGGTGGGGCTAGTTGTTGATGAAGCCCTGGCGGTGGGTCTGGTGGTTGAGGAAGCCCCAGCGGTTGAGCCGATGGTTGATGAAGCCCCGGCGGTTGAGCTGGTGGTTGATGAAGCTTCGTGCTTGTGCCGGTCGTCGAAGAAGTTCTGGCGCCTAAGCCGGTAGCTGCAGAAGTGCCGGTTCCCGAGCCCATGACGGTCAAAGCGCTGGCGCCTGAGCCGGTGGTGGAGGAGGCGCCAGCGTCCTAGCCGGAAGTGCCTTCAGCTCCGACCGGACCTTCAATGCCTGCCCCGGAGGTGGTGGTCCCGGAGGTGCTCGTGCCTGAGCTAGGGTGCCTAGATGAAGCTGACGGCCCCCAGCCCGAGGGACCAGTTGTTGATGACCTGGCGGCGGGACCTTCGAAGCCAACTCCGGAGGTCGAAACTTCTGTTGCAGGACCTTCCTAGGCAGCGGTCAAGTTATCCCAGAGGGCGGCCCTAGTGTCGTGGAAGCTCAGGGGACCGCTCTTGTAGAGTGGGGCCCGATTTTTGTCACGGAGAACCCGCTGGAGCTAGCAGAGAAGACCCCGACAGGCCCGGAGCCAATCCCTTTATCGTTGTCTATCGACAACGCCTGCTCCAGTCTTCATCAGGTCCAGCTGGCTTTTTACCACGACAGCAAGGCCCTCGAGGAGGAGCGCCAAACTCTTAGGAGGTGGCGCAACCAGCTCCAATTCGAGACCAAGTTGGCGCAGTCGAGGCTGGCTGACGACAAAGAGTAGGTGAAGAAGGAGAAGGTCCAGTTGGAGTACTGGGCTAAGCTGCTGGACGAGAGGGAAAGCATGGTGCGATCCCTCGACAACCAGTCCTGGGCGATCCACGAACAGGCCGTAGCTGCTAATAATGCAGCGAATGATCGCGGGGAGAAGCTCAGCGCCATCCATGACAGCCTCTTCAAGCGCCGGGAGGCCCTTGAGGAGCGGGAGAAAAAACTCGAAGATGAAAAGCAAAAACTCCTGGAGCTGCGGGATGACCTCGTGAAGAGGGAGGAAGAGCTTACTCAGAGGCTAACTCTGGGTGACAAGAGTCTTGCAGAGTGTACAAGAAGTTGGATGAACAATGCGAGAAAGAGGAGAAGAAGGCCTGGCAGCGATGATAGGACCTCCACAAGAGGGAGGATGAAATTGCTGCCAGGGAGAAGAAGGTGCGGGGCCAGGAGAAGGACCTGGTCGATCACCGGAACAAGATCCACCTCCGGGAGGAGGAGCTCAGTAAACTCGAAAGGCAGGTTGCTGAAAAGATTCAAGAGAATGCCAAAGAGGTTGAGCACCTTGCCCAGGAGAATTCGGAGCTTGCGGCGACCAGAAGATCCTTGGATGAGATGCGAGGCTCAAGTGCTGTGGAGTCCCAACAAGTTTGGGACTTCCTGGGCAAAGCCAACGATGCGCTGACGCCAATGGGTTTTAGTCCCATGCATCCAGATGATCCAGAGCCGGAGCTGGTCTAGGCGTTGCAGGCGTTGAGTTCGGCAGGCAACAAGCTCGCCAAGATGGGCGATGTCATCGCGGACCAGCTGGAAACTGAGGGACAATCCCTGGCGAAGAATGTCGCGGAATACATGCTGACGTGCTACACAAGCCGAGACCCTCAATTCCCACTGGACCCGGTGCTTGAAGGCCCCATCGACGGAGAGGGAGAAGCCGCCCAAGCCAGCGTGTCGGAGGTTGCCCAGAAGGTCACTTCGTTCTTCCATAGGGTCTAGGACTCTCTCTTTGTAGCTCCCGCTTGTATTATCTCTTCCTTTTCTACAATTTTGTAATCTCTTGTCTCCAGATGAATGAAATCCATGTTTTCTGTGAATTTCATTTTTTGTCTTCAACACCTTTGTCCCACTTGGCCCCCTGGTAGATGTACACAATTTGATTGTGAACATGTACCAAGAGGATGTAGCACTTTGTTGAAGACTTGCGTGCTTCGAACTTGTAGAACATAGGTCCGAAGTCTTCGATAGTGAAGGCCCCCTGAGGTTGTCGGAGCTTATTAGCTCCGGCAGTGACCATCGTCGAAGCTTAGTAGCTCCGACAACAATCTCCATCAATGCGTAGAGCATCGACAGTTAGTCCTCTCGGGTGTCAGAGCTTGGTATCTCCGGCAATGACCTCTGTCAACAAGCGGTATGTCGACAGCAAACCCCGCTGTGGAGTATTCCCACCATCTTTTCTTCACGTTGACGGCTGGCCCCCTGGCTTTACCGGAGCTGAGTAGCTCCAGCGACGCTCGCTATCAATGTTTGAAACATCGACTTCAAGCTACCTAGGGGATGTCGGAGCTTTGGTAGCTCCGGCTTCATTCACCATCATCATGAAATCTTTATTTTTCTTGCACACTGAAGTCAAGAAAAACAGTAAAATCCATTCCCTATCTATAACTCAATTGCGACTTACTATTCCTGAGAAATTTTTAGGTCGAACGCAATTGTAAATACAATCAAGTGCACTGGCTTGTTTTCACCAGGTCCGATCGTTTCTGGACTTGCCTTACTTTGGCCTGTCGGGGTGTAGGTAGAGTGGCGTACTTAGGGTGCATGACTAGGCTAAGTCGATAGCACACTCCGGACCTAGATTGGCTTGGCGACATTCAAACGAGTAGACCATTAACAATGTTTAGTTCCGGAAGAATTGACAATGCAACTTGAATTATACTTGAACTGGCCGAGCTAATGTTTCTTAAGAATTGCACAAGTTTGCTATAGACAAGAAAGAGAAAAATAAAAAATATTGAGCCTGTACAAAATAAATGCACGTGGAGTCTGTTTTCACACAATGATGTCTTTCATTATAGGTCCGGGGTACAGGGGAAACAAGTACACTCTTGGGGTACGGAACTAGGCTAAGTGTGTTTCGTTTCTCGTTTGACCCAAGGTAGCTAGCCACACTTTTAGTTTTGAGACTGTGACAAGTGTTGCCTGAACTTTGCGGACCTTCCGGGGATGGTCCGGCTGTTCTCCCGAAGGAGCTACCCGACTCTGTACAATGAATCTATAACATACATCACATGTAACTACAGACGCACCTCCGTGATATTAAGCATAGAACTTACAGAGGTGCTCAATGTTCCAAGGATTAGGGAGCGGAGTCCTATCATCGGTTGCCAAGCGAACGCATCCAGGACGGGATACTTTGATCACTCGGAAGGGTCCTTCCCAGCTGGGGGAGAGTTTGTTTAACACTTCTCTGGATTGTATTCTCCATAGCACCAGATCGCCTTCCTCGAGCTGTCGGTTGTGAACATGCCTTTGGTGATAGCACCGAAGAGCTTGGCGGTATCCGGCATTCTGAACAGCTGCTCGCCACCTTCCCTCTTCAAGGAGGTCAAGGTCTTCACGCCAGAGCTGGTCTTGCGCGACATCGTCGAAGGTCCAGACCCGGAGCGACCCCAAGGTGATTTCCGGAGGAAGGACTACTTCAGCTCCGTACATCATGAAAAAGGGTGTCTCTCCAGTTGACCGGTTTGGAGTTGTCCTGTTGGCCCATAGAGTGGGCGAAAGCTCTTCAATCCAGTTGGCTCCATGTTTTTTCAGGCGCTCATATGTGCGTGTTTTGAGTCCTTTTAGGATTTCTGCATTTGCTCTCTCGACTTGGCCATTGCTTGTCGGGTGAGCTACGGAAGCGTAGCTGACTTGGATGTCGAGGTCTTCGCAATATCCATGGAATGCAGAGCTTGTGAACTGGGTCCCATTATCAGTTATGATCTTGTTTGGGACTCCAAATCTGCATACGATGGACTACAAGAAGTTGATAGTTGATTGCTTGTTTATTGTCACAACTGGAGTTGCTTCTAGCCATTTGGTGAACTTGTCAATGGCAACGTACAGGAACTTATAACCTCCAACGGCTCTTGGGAAAGGTCCCAAGATATCCATCCCCCACATAGCGAAAGGCCATGTAGGAGGTATCATTTGTAGAGGCTGAGCCGGCGTGTGAATTTGTTTCGCATGGAACTGGCATGCTTCGCATTTCTTCACTACCTCAGTTGCATCCTGGAGCGTTGTAGGCCAGTAAAAGCCATGTTGGAAGGCTTTACTGACCAGCGTGCGGGAGGACGCGTGGTTCCCACACTCGCCTCCATGGATTTCTACGTGGAGCTTGCATCCTTCTTCCCTTGTAATGCACCGCATTAGGACGCTGTTGGCACCACGCCGATAGAGATCCCCTTCTACCAGTGTGTATCTTTTAGCCAATATGACTATCTAGTCAGCAAATACATTATCTTCAGAAAGGAAATTGTCTTTCAAGTAGCTCCAGATCTCCGAGATCCATGCGTTGGAGCTAGCTTGAGGATTTGAGTCTTGCGTGCTGGGTTGCTCGGAGCTTCCTGCAGCACCTATGACCCTTGATGGATGCCATGGTAACAAGGCCATCGGGACCGCCAGCTTCGAGGTGCTGGTCTTGCCCCCTTCGCTTAGTTCGGGAGGCTGAGCTGTAGGTTTAGACAACCTTCAAACGAAGGTTCCGTTGGGAGCCGGAGCCCTGGTTGAAGCTTTCGTCGAGAGTTCGTCGGCTTTAGCGTTATTGAGACGCTGGACATGGCAAAGATCCAGGACGTCGAAGTCCTTCTGAAGCATCAGTATTTCAAGTAGGTATGCAGGTAGTTGAGGGTTGTTGCAGCAACATTCACCTTTGACTTGTTTTACATCAAGCTGTGAATCACCCTTTACCAACAGCTGCTTGACACCATACGATAGTGCCACCTTGAGTCCATAAATTAGTGCTTCATACTCTGCCATGTTGTTGGTCGCCTTGAAGTCAAGGTGCACCATGTATTTAACCTTCTCCCCTGTCGGAGCGAGGAGAAGGATTCCAGCTCTAGCCCTCTGCTTCTGCACGGAGCCGTCGAAGTAGAGAGTCCAGTGAGGCTACGTGAAGACCGGAACCTTGGGTTCCGACTTCTGCTCAGTGGGGCCCCCAGGATTTGATGGAGAGGTGATCCATTCCGCCACGAAGTCCGCCAATGCTTGACTCTTGATCGCTTGTCTTGGAACGAATTCAAGGTCGAACTCGGCTAATTCCGTTGCCCACTTTGCAATGTTCCCAGTGGAATTGGGTTTATGCAAGATTGCACGTAGTGGATAAGAGGTTACCACTGAAATCTTGTGAGCTTGGAAGTAGTGTCGGGGCTTCCTAGAGGCAATAAGAATTGCGTAGAGCAGCTTATGCACCTCCAGGTAGCGAGTCTTGGCATCATGGAGTACTTCGCTGATGAAGTACACTGGGCGCTGGACCGTCTGGACCCTCCCGAAAGGGCTCGGAGCTTCCTCCTCATCTACCCAGAGCCTCTTGGAGGGGTCCGGACCTTGTTCGGGAACCTCCGAGTTCCGGTTGGAGAAACTCGAAGTTTCTCCTGAAGTGATCCGGACCCTTCCGGAGGGGTCCGAATCTTCTTGTTCAGTAGTAGTGACTCCTTCATTTGAATTAGATGGATCCTTCGGTATCTCGCCTTGAGGATAAGGGTCTGGGAGCTGGGACCCAGACTCGACTTCGGGTAGCTCCGGACCCTCCCGAAGGGGTCTGGATTCCTGAACTGGAGATGGTACTGGTGTTTCCGCAACCAGGACAATGCTGACAACTTCGTCAGTTGCCGAAATGTAAAGCAGGAGTGGCTCACCAGGGTTCGGAGCTACCAAGGTCAGTAGGGTGGTGAGGAGCTGCTTCAGCTCCTGGAATGCCTTTTCTGCTTCTTAAGACCATTGGAATGGTCTAGACTTCCTCAATAGCTTGAAGAAGGGTAGCGTCCGTTCCGCCAGTCTTGAGATGAATCGGCTGAGGGCAGCTAGACATCCAGTCAACTTCTGGACGTCCTTGATGCGGGCTGGTGGCCGCATGTTTTCAATAGCTTTTATCTTCGCCGGATTTCCTTCTATTCCTCGGTGGTTCACCAAGAAACCTAGAAGTTTTCCGGAGCTAACCCCGAAGACACACTTGTCCGGGTTCAGCTTCGTGCGAGTGACTCGCAACTTGTCGAAGACAGCTTGCAAGGTGTCAAGGAATGACTCCTTGTTCTTGATCTTGACGACGATGTCATCGACATACGCTTCCAATACGTCTCTGATGAGCTCTCCAAAAGTTTTGTACATAGCTCGTACAAATGTTGAAGCAGCATTCTTGAGACCAAATGGCATGGCAATATAACAATATAATCCATGTACTATGATGAAGGAGGTATGCTCTTCATCTTCCCTACACATTCTTATTTGATGGTACCCAGAATATGCGTCTAGGTAACACAGTAATTCACACCCGGAGGTGGAATCCACTATCTGATCTATTCTAGGTAGTGGGAATGGATCTTTTGGACATGCCTTATTTAGTATAGTGTTGTCGATACACATCCGAAGCTTCCCGCCGGCCTTGGGTACAATGACTGGGTTTGACAACCATTTTGGGTGGAAGACTTCTCGGATGAATCCAACTTCGAGTTACTTCTTCACTTCTTGACGTATGAAGTTCTGTCGCTCTACTGATTGCTTCTGAGGCTTCTGATGTACAGGCCGATCGTCGAGATAGATCTTCAGATTAGGCTCGATCACTTTCCTAGGGATCCCAGGCATTTGTGACGGTTTTCAGGCAAACACGTCGACGTTAGCCCCAAGGAAAGTGATGAGCGCGAGTTCCTATTTGTCATTCAGACCTCCCGATATACGGGTGGTCTGAGCGGTGTTGGAACCGATTTGGACGACTTTGACGAGAATGCTGGTGTCCCGCTTGGTTGCACGCGAGGTGCAGAGGTTGAGCCTCGATGACGAATGCTCGGGGGTTTCAGAGCTTGCTCCTTTCCGGATTCTTCCTCCTGCAATGTAGCAAGCGCGTGGAGTTCTTCCAGAGCTGTCACTCCGGCAGTGCGATCTCCATGGATCCAGAGAACACCGGCTGGTGTTGGCATCTTCAACACCAAGTAGCCATAATGAGAAGCATCCATGAACTTGTATAAGGCTGGCCTGCCCAAAATGGAGTTGAAGGGTAAGTTGATCTGCGCCACGTCGAAGACAAACTTCTCAGTGCGGTAATTCTCCCGGGTCTCGAAGGTCACCAGAAGAGTAATTGCACCGAGTGGGTTATGGCCCCGGGACCTACTCCGGAGAAAGGTCGAGAGGGGCGAAGGTCCAAAGGTCGGAGCTAAAGCTTGACGGAAGCTTCAAAGCTTATGAGGTTCAGCCCCGAACCTCCGTCCACCATTACGTGGAATTGATGTTGTTGATGGTCGGAGATACCATCAATGGGAGTTGGCCAGCTCCGATCATATTCCAAGGGCAGTCTGATGTATCGAAAGTGATGGCAGTGTCCATCCACTTCTGGTGCGGCTCTGCCCTGGCGGTGGGAGCTACTGAGGCCATGTCCCTCAGCATAGTCTTGAGGACACGGCGGGAGTTGATGTCCCACGAACCACCAAAGATGGTGTTCATGGTATTCCGACGTTCATTGTCGTAGACGTCGGAGTCATCGTCGACGGAGGTGTAAACAGCCTTCAAGACCTTTTTAGGGTCTTGAAAGCCTAACTCCTCTTCAGCCGGAGCTTCGTCGACTTTCTGTTTTCCTTCCCTTTGATGGAAAGGAACTTCTTCTCGACGCTTGTTGTAGCGCTCGACAAGGTTCTGGACCTCCCGTTAGTCTTCCAGGTTGTGGCTGTTCGACTTGTGTATAGGACACCACATCTTGGAGCTGCCACCGTCTTCAGATGACGGTCGAGGTCGTTTCTCGGGGCGTGGCCCCCGGCCACCCGGGGCTGCGGCAGCTGCAGTAGTTGGTGTGCCGACCGATGGTTTTTTCTTGCCGTTGGACTTTTACTTCTTTTTGCCACTCCCGGAGGTAGTGTCTTCACTCTTGGAGGATGGAGGATTTTTTTTGTCCTCTGTAGGTGGTTGGGAGTGCATTTCACGGCCCTCCGCAGCTTTGGCGCATTTGTCTGCCAAGCTGAAGAGTTCCGTGACGCTGGTGATCTCCTTGGTCGCCAACTTCTCCAGCATCTTCTTGTCTCGTACGCCCTATCTAAATGCCACAATAACAGAGGCACTGGAGATAGAAGGAATAGTGTTTCATACCTAGGAGAACCTCTAGATGAAGGATCGCAGGGACTCTCCCCCCTTCTGCTTGACAGCGAAAAGGTCCAGTTCGGTGCCTGGTCGGGTGTATGAACTCCCGAAATTAGCGATGAAGTGTTGGCACGGTTCTGCCCAACTGTTGATGGAGTCGGGCAGAAGGCTCATGAACTAGGACCTGGCGGTCCCAGTCAAAGCCACGGCGAAATAGTTGGCCATTACGGCCTTGTTGTCTCCGGTTGCAAGGATTGCAGTGGAGTAGATTTGGAGAAACTCAGCGGGATTGACAGTCCCATCAAATTTCTCCGGCAGGTGAGGCCAGAACTTTTGTGGCCATCTGACCATGCGTAGGTGCATGGCCAGGGCAGAACAGCCTCCTCCTACTCCCTCGGGAGCAGGACAATCTCGAGCCTCTCGCCTTTCGCGAGTGCGCTCGATATGGACACAGCCATCCTGTTGATGATAACGGCGATCAAGCTCCGCTCGGAGGTCGTGAGTTGAAAGCCTAGTTACCGTATGGGTGCGTCGCGCCCCGGATGGCAGTGACGTCGCTTGTTGAGACGCATCACACCTCCTATGTTTGGAAGCGTGCGGACCAAGTCTGCCCGACACGGTCCGATGCTGTGATGGGGCCCGCCCCAAGGTGAGAGGGCCTTGGTTGCTGATGCGATCGGCTGCTGCGGCAACCAAATGTTCCACATCAGCCCTTCACTACTCCATTGCTCCCTGGGATGCACCTGGAGGTGGTGGGCGTTGGAGAAGAGCACGCGCGGCATGGAGCGCGTGTTCAGGGTTGTTTTTAGCCAATGCTGTGACCGACGAAGACGCCCCATCCCACTGTCCAGCTTGATTCGCCGGTGCGGACGGAGGCAGCGGAGGCACGACTCCTACTGGAGCCACAACACCTGCTAGCTGCTGCACGTTGGAGGGATTGCCTCTAGTAGGTTGCGCTACAGGGTTGTCGTTGGACGATCCAGCAGCAGAGTTCACCATCTTTGAATCTCAGGCACACCCCCTTCCTGGTGCGCCAGCTGTCGGAGTGTTTTTTCAGCAATTCTCCCGGTACTACTGTTGGTAGCCCGCGAAGTTTGTAGTTCGATATTGGGCGCGCAGAGATTCAGAACACGATGGCAAGTAGACGCAAGGATTTACGTGGTTCTGGCCACCTGAGCATAATACCCTACTCCACAGGGTGTGTAGTTGTTGTATTGAGCGTCTCAGAGTTGAGAGCTTCTAGAGAGAGAGAGAGCCTTTTTTGTATCGCTCGACAAGTCCTTTTATAGCACAAGGACTGGTCGTTATATCACTAGCCTGGCCCGACATGTGGCCCTGGCGGTTACTGATGCTTAATACACAATTATTGAGGTTAATTACCCTTAATAGTGTGGTAACGGGCCTTGACAGTGTCGTTACTAGAATTAAGGGCCATCCGATCGTGTGTCATTAATGTGGTATTAATGACACATAATCGGGTCTTGAAGTCTTTGATTGTGCCTCGTAGGTCCGAGCCGTTGTAGGTACACCAGTCTCATTGTTGAGGCTGAAGGTCTGGCGGTTGGACACGTGGCAGATCCGGAGCTTCCCTCCGTCGGGGGTTAGGTCCGGGGATGCTGCGCAGGTGTTTAGCCCGGAGCTTTCCCATGTGTCGTAGCTCCGGTTGCAGTATACACGTGGCAGCACTGGGGACTTACCATAGAAGGGAGGCAGGTCCGGTCCCATACGACACGTGGGGCCTCCAAATGCCTTCAACTCAGACAAATGAAGTTCCTTTGGTCTTCTTGTAGTCCTAAGGGGTATACGGTACGCAGGGTACCGACAGCAGAACTTGTGAATTGGGTCCTGTTGTCAGTTATGATCTTGTTTGGGACTGTAAATCTGCATACTATGGATTGCAAGAAATTGATAGTTGATTGCTTGTTTATTATCACAACTGGAGTTGCTTCCGGCCACTTGGTGAACTTGTCAATGGCGACATACAGGTACTTGTAACCTCCGACGACTTTTGGGAAAGGTCCCAAAATATCCATACCCCACATAGCGAATGGCCATGTTGGAGGTATCATTTGTAGTGGTTGAGCTGGTATGTGAATTCGCTTCGCATGGAACTGGCATGCTTCACATTTCTTCACTAGTTCGGTTGCATACTAGCGTGTTGTAGGCCAGTAAAAAACATACCGGAAGGCTTTACCGACCAATGTGCGGGAAGACGCATGGTTCCCACACTCGCCTCCATGGATTTCCGCGAGGAGCTCGTGGCCTTCTTCCCTTGTAATGCACCGCATTAGGACGCCGTTGGCACCACGCCGGTAGAGATCCCCTTCCATCAGTGTGTATCTTTTAGCCAATCTGACTATCCGGTCAGCAGATACATTGTCTTCAGGAAGTATATTGTCTTTCAAGTAGCTCCGAATCTCTGAGATCCATGCATCAGAGCTAACTTGAGCTTCTGAGTCTTGCGTGCTAGGTTGCTCGGAGCTTCCTACAGCACCTACGACCCTTGATGGACGCCATGGTAACAGGGCCATCAGGACCGCCAGCTTCGAGGTGCTAGTCTCGCCCCCTTCGCTCAGTTCGGCAGGATAATCTGTTGGTCTTGACAATCTCCAGACGAAGGTTCTGTTGGGAGTCAGAGCTCCAGTTGAAGCTTTTGTCAAGAGTTCGTCAACTTCAGCATTGTTGAGACGCTGGACATGGCAAAGATCCAAGACTTCAAAATCCTTCTGAAGCTTCTGGACTTCAAGAAGATATGCAGCTAGTTGGGGGTTGTAGCATTCACCTTTGACCTATTTTATAATGAGCTGCGAATCATCCTTTACCAACAACTGCTTGACATCATATGATAGTGCCACCTTGAGCCCATAGATTAGTGCTTCATACTCCGCCATGTTGTTGGTTGCCATGAAGTCAAGGTGAACCATGTATTTGACCTTCTCCCCGGTCGGAGCAAGGAGAAGGATTCCAGCTCCGGCCCCCTGCTTCTGCACAGAGCCGTCAAAGTAGAGAGTCCAGTGAGGCTCAGTGAAGACCAGAACCTTAGGTTCTGGCTTCTGCTCACTGGGACCCCCAGGATTTGATGGAGAGGGGGTCCATTACGCCACAAAGTCTGCCAATGCATGACTCTTGATCGCTTGTCTTGGGATGAATTCAAGATCGAACTCGTCCAATTATGCTGCCCACTTTGCGATGTTCCCAGTAGAATTGGGGTTATGCAAGATTGCACGCAGTGGATAAGAAGTTACCACTGAAATCTTGTGAGCTTGGAAGTAGTGACGAAGCTTCCTAGGGGCGATAAGAACTGCGTAGAGCAGTTTATGCACCTCTAGGTACCGAGTCTTTTCATCGTGAAGTACTTCACTTATGAAGTACACTGGCGCTGAACTGTCCAGACCCTCCCGGAGGGGCTCGGAGCTTCCTCCTTATCAACCCGGACCCTCCCGGAGGGGTATGGACCTTTTTCGGGGACCTCCCAGTTCTTGCTAGAGGAACCCAGAGCTTCTTATGAAGTGAACCGGACCATCTCGGAAGGATTCAAATCTTCTTGTTCAGCAGCAGTAACTCCTTCATTTGAAGGAGGTTGATCCTCTGACTTCTCACCTTGAGGATCCGGGTCTGGGGGCTGGGACCCAAACTCGCCTTCAGGTGGCTCTGGACCTTCCCGGAGGGGTCTGGATTCCTAAACTGGAGATGGTTCTGGTCTTTCCGCAACCAGGACCATGCTGACAACTTCGTCAGTTGCTGAAATGTAAAGAAGAAGTGGCTCACCAGGATTCGAAGCTACCAAAGTTGGTAGAGTGGTGAGGAGCTGCTTCAGCTCTTGGAATGCCTTTTCTGCTTCTTCAGACTGTTGGAATGGTCCGGACTTCCTCAATAATTTGAAGAAGGGTAGCGCTCGTTCCACCAGTCTTGAGATAAACCGGCTGAGGGCAGCTAGACACCCAGTCAGCTTTGGGACATCCTTGATGCGAGCTGGTGGCCGCATGTCTTCAATAGCTTTAATCTTCGCCGGATTCGCCTCTATTCTTCGATGGTTCACCAAGAATCCAAGAAGCTTTCCGGAGCTAACCCCAAGGACACAATTGTCTGGGTTTAGCTTTGTGCGTGTGATTCGCAACTTGTCGAAGACAGCTTACAAGGTATCAAGAAATGACTCCTTGTTCTTGATCTTGATGACGATGTCATCGATGTACACTTCCACTACATCTCTAATGAGCTCTCCAAAAGTTTTGTACATAGCTTGCACAAACGTTGAAGCAGCGTTTTTGAGACCGAATGGCATGGCAGTGTAACAATATAATCCATCTACTGTGATGAATGCAGTATGCTCTCCATCTTCCCTAGACATTCTGATTTGATGATACCCAGAATATGCATCTAGGAAACACAGTAATTCACACCTGGAGGTGGAATCCACTATCTGATCTATTCTAGGTAGTGAAAATGGATCCTTTGGGCATGCCTTATTCAGTTTTGTGCAGTCGATACACATCTGAAGCTTCCCGCCGACCTTAGGTACAACGACTGGGTTCGCCAGCCATTTTGGGTGGAAGACTTCTCGGATGAATCCAGCTCCGAGCAACTTCTTCACTTCTTGGCGTATGAAGTTCTATCGATCTACTGATTGCTTGCGAGGCTTCTGATATACAGGCCGAGCGTCGGGATAAATCTTCAGATTGTGCTCAATCACTTCCCTAGGGATCCCAGGCATTTGTGACGGTTTCCAGGCAAACACTTCGACATTAGCCCGAAGGAAAGTGATGAGCGCGAGTTCCTATTTGTCGTTCATACCTCCCGATATACGGGTGGTCTGAGCAGCGTCAGAATCAATTTGGATGACTTTGACGGGAATGTCAGTGTCGCCGCTTGGTTGCACACGGGGTGCGCAGGTTGAGCCTCGATGACAAATGCTCGGAGGCTTTAGAGCTTGCTCCTTTCCGGATTCTTCCTCCTGCGCTGTAGCAAGCGCGTGGAGTTCTTCCAGAGCTATAATTCCAGCGGTGCAATCTCTGCGGATCCGGAGAACGCCTGAGGGTGTTGGCATCTTCAACACCAAGTAGCCATAATGAGCAGCAGCCATGAATTTGTATAAAGCTGGCCTGCCCAAGATGATGTTGAATGGCAAGTTGATTTGTGCCACATCGAAGACCAACTTCTCAGTCCTGTAGTTCTCCCGAGTTCCGAAGGTCACCAGGAGAGTAATGGCACCGAGCGGGGTTATGGCCCCCGGACCTACTCCTGAGAATGGTCGGGAGGGACGAAGATCCAAAGGTTGGAGCTGAAGCTTGACGAAGGCCTCGAAGCTTATGAGGTTCAGCCCCGAACCTTCGTCCACTATCACGTGGTGGAGATGGATGTTATTGATGGTTGGAGATACCATCAATGGAAGTTGGCCACCTCCAATCATGTTCCGAGGACAGTCCGAAGCATCAAAGGTGATGGTAGTATCCATCCACTTCCGATGAGGCTCTGCCCTGGCGGTGGGAGCTACAGAGGCCATGTCCCGTCACATTGTCTTGAGGACACGACGGGATGTGATGTCCCACGAACCACCAAAGATGGTGTTCATGGTCTTCTGACGCTCGTTGTCGAAGACGTCGGAGTCATCGTCAACAGAGGTGTAAACAGCCTTCAAGACCTTTTTGGGGTCCTGAAAGCCTAACTCCTCTTCAGCCGGAGCTTCGTCGACTTTTTGTTTTCCTCCCCTTTGACGGAAAGGAGCTTCTTACAGGCGATTGTTGTAGCGCTCAGCAAGGTTCTGAACCTCTCGACAGTCTTCCAGGTTGTGCCTATCCGTCTTGTGTATGGGACACCACATCTTGGAGCTGCCACCTTCTTCATACGACGGCCGAGGTCGTTTCTCAAGGTGTGGCCCCCGACCACCCGGAGCTGCGGTAGCTGCAACAGTAGGTGTGCCGGCCGATGACTTCTTCTTGTCGTTGGACTTTTTCTTCTTCTTGCCACTCCCGGAGGTAATGGCTCCACCCTTGGAGGACTTTTTGTTGGCATCTGGAGGTGGTTTGGAGTGCATTTCATGGCCCTCCACATCCTTGGCACACTTGTCTGCCAAGCTGAAGAGTTCCGTGACGCTAGTGTCTTCCTTGGTCGCCAGCTTCTCCAACATTTTCTTATCTCGAATGCCCTGTCTGAATGCTACAATAACAAAAGCGCTTGTGATAGAAGGAATGGTATTTCGTACCTGGGAGAACCTCTGGATGAAAGATCGCAAGGACTCTCCCCCTTTTTGCTTTACAGCAAAAAGATCCAGTTCTGTGCCTGGTCGGGTGTATGAGCTCCCAAAATTGGCGGTGAACTGTTGGCACAACTCCGCCCAACTATTGATGGAGTCTGGCAGAAGGCTCATGAACCAAGACCTGGCGGTCCCAGTCAAAGCCACAGGGAAATAATTGGCTTCACGGCCTCATTGCCCCCAGCCGCAAGGATAGCGGTGGAGTAGATTTGAAGAAATTCGGCAGGGTTGACAGTCCCGTCAAATTTCTCCGGCAAGTGAGGACGGAACTTCTGCGGCCATCTGACCATGCGTAGGTGCATGGACAAGGTAGAACAGCCTCCTCCTACTCCCTTAGGAGCAGGATCATTCTGAGCCTCTCGCCTCTCGCGAGCACGCTCGATGTGGACGCGGTTGTCCTGTTGCCGGTAATGACGATCGAGCTCCACCCGGAGGTCGTGAGTCGAAAGCCTTGTTACTGTGTGAGTACGTCACGCCCTCTAAGGCAGCGATGTCGCCTGTTGAGATGCAGCACGCCTCCTGTGCTGCGAAGCTTGCAGACCGAGTCTACCCGACAAGGTCCGATGCTGCGATGGGGCCCGCCCCAAGGGGGGAGGACCTTGATTGCTGATGCCATCGGTTGCTGCTGCAATCAGATGATCCACATCGGCTCTTCACTGCTCCATCGCACCCTGGGCTGCTCCTGGAGGTGGTGGACATTGGAGAAGAGCACGTGCAGAAATAAGCGCGTGTTCGGGGTTGTTCTTCGCCGATGCAGTGATTGACGCAGACGCCCCATCTTGATGTCCGGGTTGATTCACCGGAGCGGACGGTGCGGCGGTGGCATGACTCCTGCGGGGCTGCAGCACCTGCTGGCTGCTGCATGTTGGAGGGATTACCTCCAATAGTTTGCTCAGCGTGGTTACTGTTGGATGATCCAGCAGCAGAATTCACCATCTTGGAATCTCAGGCGCCCCTACCTGGCGCGCCAAATGTCAGAGTCTGGTTCCGGCAATTCCCCCGGTACTACCGTTGGCAGCCCACAGAGTTTCTTAGTTCGGTTAGGGTGCACAGAGACGCAGAACAAGATGGTGACTTAACACGGGGATTTACGTGGTTCGGGCCGCCTGAGCATAATATCCTACTGCATGGGTGTGTTGTTGTTGTATTGAGTGTATGAGCGTCTGAGGGCGTGAGCCAGAGAGAGCCCCTTGAGCGCGTGTGTCCCCGCCCGTGTATCGCTCGGCCAGTCCTTTTATAGTACAAGGGCTGACTGTTACATCGTTAGCCTCGCTTGACATGTGGCCCTGGCAGTTATTGATGCCTAATACACAGTTTAATGTACATAATTCCCCTTAATAGCATGGTAACGCGCCTTCATAGTGGCGTTACTAGTTTTAAGGGTCCTCTGATCTTGTGTCATTAAGATAGCATTAATGACACATAATCAGGTCTTGAAGCCTTTAATGTCCCTTGAAGGTCCGAGCCGTTGGAGGTCCACCAATCTGCCTATTGAGGTTGAAGGTCTGGCGGTTGGACGCGTGGTAGCTTCGGAGCTTACCGTCTTGGATGAGTAGATCCGGTGTCGTGGTACACGTGTCGGTATCAAAGCTTTCCTCTGTCGGGGGTTAGGTCCGGGGGTGCCACACAGGTATCCAGTCCGGAGCATTCCCATGTAGGGATTGTAGCTCCGGTATTATGATACACGTGGCGGCACTGGGACTAACCATATGAGGGAGGCAGGTTCGGTTACAAGTGACACGTGGGGCCTTCAAAGGTCTTCAACTCAGATATGTGGAGTTCCTTTGCATGCTTTGCGGTTCCAAGGGGTATTCGATACGCAGGGTACCGACAATTTCAATTCAAGCACAATATGCAGCAGAAAATAGTATGTAACTTGCAAGAATTGATTCAATGAAGTTGAGTGTAGTGCAAATTATATTTGATATGAATGTTCTAACATAATATGGAGAAAATCAATCAAACCCTAGAATATGATATGAGAAACTTCAAGAGCAAGTTTGACACACGATTTTATCCCGTGGTTCGGTTCCCATAGAGGCAACCTACATCCACGTTGAGGAGCCCACGAAAGGACCGAGTCTTCACTGACCCTAACCTCGTCGAATCGCCATGAAGGCCAATTCTTCTTCCACTATCACAAAGGGGGCAAATCACCAAGTTCAAGGGGCCTTCTCAGAAGTTGAGGCCTCCCCGAGATTACAATTCAAACACCACCAAGAACACACTCCTAAGATCAACAATGAAACAACAAGAGTGTGTCAGAGATCAAAACCAAGAGCTCAAACGTGTGTAATCATGTCTCTCTTTTGATCCAAAGTGAATTCTCAAGAGATTGATCTTTCTTGCGTTGGATTTTGTGGAGATATGTGTTTTCTAGGCTCTTGGAGGGTGTGACGGCGCAGGGGGTCGAGAGATATGATAGTTGGGTCATGCAGATCTATTAATATTAGGGTTTTCAAAAGTTACCATTAGGGTTTCGAGGGTCCAGACTAATCCGTGGCGGAGTCCGAACTAGTGCGGTGTGCGGCGTGCAGGAAACCCTAAGTTTCCAGAAATATCGGACTTGCCCGATTTTAGTTAGAAAGGTTTTCGGACTTGTCCATGCTGATATCAGACTTGTCCGGTGTGGTGATGCCCTTAGTGAATATAGGACAAGTACGCACTTGGAGGAATTGTCCGATTTTAGTCAGAGGCATTATCGGACTAGTCCAGACTTTTTCGGACTAGTCCGGTGCGGACAAGATCCGCATTGGCTGGACTTGTCCGAACCTGTCCAGAGATATGATCGGACTAGTCCGGTGTATAGCGGACTAGTCCGTTTTTTCTGTGAAATGTGGAGTGTGTGAGGATTTTTATGTTAATGCTCTTGGGATGTGATACGTCAACACACTCCCTACACAATGATGTATTCTAATCAGCACTTGAGCTCTTTTCCGAATTGATCCTTATTCTCCTTTCTTTTTGGCACTTTCTTCATTCTTTCATTAAGACATGCGCTCATCTCAATAATGTGGTTAGGATCTCATTTGTTTGTCATAAATCAACCAAAACCCACAAGGGATGCCTAGATGCACTTTCAATCTCCCCCTTTTTGGTAATTGATGACAACCAATTGAGATTTCACAAAATATGATAAAAATGCATAATTTTCATAAAGTGTGCACATATGAGCTTGAAACTATTTAACAATGACAACATAAGACATATGTGCACTCTTTATGGTGGGATGCAAAACTAAATGAGTGAGAGCAGTAATCATGACAACAGTGAAGTAATTGACATCAATATATCAATCAACAAGCATATATGTCAATTACAAAGCAAAATCACAGATTTCATGAATATGAGCATAAATCATTCATAGCATTTCATCACAGGATTAAACGTACCAAAAGAGCACAATATTGTTCTTACAACCCAAAAGACATAAAAAGATGCATAAGAGAGGCTCTCTTCTCTCATCCTACAGCTAAGATCTATTGATGGCTCCCCCTCAATCTCTCCCCCTTTGGCATCAAGACACCAAAAAGAAGGAGAGGAGGGATCTAAGATCTTCAGTCTTTGCTGTCGGCCCTCTCATAATCATCATCTTCATTCTTAGGCTGAGGAGGAGGAGCGGATCCACTCGAGCCCCCAATGCCAAAATAAGCAAGCTCGGACGGAGTCAAGGGCCCGAGCTCGGTGAAATCTGAGGTTGAGTCATCAAAAATGACCGGAGATCCAATGGGCTCGCTCTCCAGCTTCTGGCAGATGTGCTTCACATTCTCCTTGATGTACCGCATATCGACCTTTCTCGCCTTGTTCATCTTGTGCGTGTTCACTTCGGCCTTCTTGCAAGAGGCAAAAATAGATGCCAAGTACTTCAAGATGCCACTAGGGGACCCTTTTTGGGGAGGGGCCCTAGTGGTGGAATCATCCCTTGCATCACCTCTGGCTCTCCTTGGTGCCTCTTCACTAGACACCGGAGAAGGAGCAGCTTGGATTGTTCCTTGAGGAGGATTTTGTGGCCTCAATGGAGTGTGCTCCACATCCTTCACAAATTCTATCCCTGTGAACTTCTCAATCATGAACATCAAGTAAGGTGTGTAGCCATAGGACCTGTTGGGAGTGTAGGAGATGTTCACCATGTCATTCCATATGTAATCAAAGACATCAAACTTCCTGTCTTTGCTAATCACTTTCATCAGTCTCCTTAGATAGCCTTGGACACTTCCTGCATCCCCATCATTTGGGGCTATAGTCTTCCTCAGAACCCTGTTGAGGACCACAAAGAATGGCTTCATATTCTTGGTGGAAGGAGGGTTGAAGGTTGAGCGGGTGTCATAGAGAAACTTCATTTTGTCCTTCTCAAGGACCCCGATGTTGTGAATGACCAAGTTGTCGTTTCTTGAGCTATCAAGATGTAGCAACCTTGCAAACTCGCCATAGGTGATGGTGTACTTGGATCCATGAGTCATCCAAGTCACCCGCTCTTCCTCATCATTGGCAAAGAAACAAGTAGCATAAAATTGGTCAATAACTTCATCGTTCCAGTTGTTCCGGAAGGCAAAGAGATCCTTCAAGCCGTGCCTCTCAATTGCCTCGACCACCTCATCAAAAGTCGAGCAACTCTTCTTCTCAAAGTGCACCCAATCAATCCATTGGCTACGCACAACTGGGGTCTTCATAGTGAGGTAGACGGAACTGTAGAAATCTTCATGAAAGATGCTCCAAAACCTGGGATCGGCAGCTTTCTTGGAACGGCTGTAGCAATCAATGAATCTGAGTTTGGAAGCAGTGTCACTTCCCTTGCCGTTGAACCCCTCCTCAGAGGGATCTTTGTTTCCCTGCCTCGGAGCATGCAACTTGAGTGGGCCAATCGGGCCCGTGGCAATCCCTTGGCCCTTGCCCTTCACTTGGTGAGCAGTTGTTGAGCTGGAGCCGGTTGCGTCCTTAGCCTTGGACATATGCTTCTTAGCAAGGACCTTGCATTGATCCTGAGGTGGCGAAGGCGCCGGCTCGGACAGGCGCTCTTGGCGCTTCTTGCCTTGGCCTGTCGAGGACCGAAGCAAGGCTTCTTGGTCCATCTTGGCCTCGAAGTCAGAGATTTTGTCATTGGTGCTCGACATTGTCTTGAGAATAGGTTACACAAGGTATGAATGAGAATGGATGGCAAGGAATTGGATTGAGGAATGAGTAATTAGGGTTGAGTTTAGAAAAATTTGGACTAGTCCGGTGTACAAGTACGGACTAGTCCGGTTGACCGGACTTGTCCGCATAAGGACCGGACTAGTCTAATGTTCATCACCCTAAACCCTAACTAGATGGCCAATGGTGTTGTTCAATGCAATAATGGCACAACATCAATGTAATACATCAAGGAAGCATGTATTTGGTGAAAGGAACTAAGCTATTTGATCAACATCAAAAAAAATAGCAAATCTAGGGTTTGGGAGGAGAATTTACCGAAATTGCTCGATTCTTGAGAATGAAGGGGTTGAAGGTGTGGACAAGTCCGTGGTCTTCAATCCCTATGCCAAGGAGGTCATTTTCCACCCAAACCTGGAGAGTTTTGATGGAGGAATCGCCAAATCGCCGTGGGGAGCTCGAGCGAGGAGAGAGAAAGCTTGAGTCAAGTGTGAGGGTGAGGAAGATTAGGATTTGGCGACAGCTAGGGTTATGGAGGCGAAAAATCGGACTTGTCCGAAAATAATTGGACTAGTCCGCCGGAGCCTATATCGGACTAGTCCGTGGTTGGTCGGACTAGTCCGGAATAACAGGCACTCTACGGACTAGTCTGCAAGGGTGGACTAGTCCGGGTAACCACGGAATAGTCTGTGGTCACTAGAAAAGAAGTGCTTAGCCCATTCGTATATATTCGAAGGTACTAATAAAGAAGATAGAGAGACAAAGCAAATCAAATATTCTTGATGAATATGATCAGTAAGCATACAACAATCAAGCAATGACCATAATTCATCAAGATCAAGTAGATGAAATAGTTTTTGGAGAAAATTGAGAAAGGTGATTTTTGCAACTCAAACAATATATTTTGAAGAGTTCATACAGGTATGCAAGTTTTCAAGCCACATTCCGAGCATAAAGGATATTGAGTTTATTTCGGAGCTCGCAAAAACGTTTTTCATCAAGTGGCTTGGTAAATATATTGGCTAGTTGATTCTCGGTGTTGACATGGGAAATGGCTATGTCTCCTTTCATTGAATGATCTCTCAAAAAGTGATGTCGGATGTCTATGTGTTTGGTTCTAGAGTGTTCAACTGGGTTATGAGCAATTTTGATGGCACTCTCATTATCACAAAGGAGTGGAATATGGTTTATATTGTAACCCTAATCCCTTAGAGTTTGTCGCATCCAAAGGAGTTGTGCACAACAACTTCCGGCTGCAACATACTCCGCTTCGGCCGTGGATAAGGTAATGGAATTTTGTTTCTTGGAGGACCAAGAAACTAGGGATCTACCTAGGAATTGGCAAGTGCCGGAGGTACTTTTTCTATCTACTTTGCATCCGACATAATCTGCATTGAAGTATCCAATGAGAGTGAACTTGGAACCTTTGGGATACCAAAGGCCTAGGTTGGGTGTATGAACTAAATATCTCAAGATCCTTTTAACGGCTGTCAAGTGACACTCCTTGGGATTGGCTTGAAATCTCGCACGCAAACATACACGCAACATAATATCAGGCCTAGATGCACATAAGTAAAGTGAAGATTCAATCATGGAGCGATATACCTTTTGATCCATGCTTGGTCCATCTTCGTTGAGATCCAAGTGTCCATTAGTTGCCATGGGAGTCTTGATAGGCTTCGCCTTGTCCATCCAAAACTTCTTGAGTATGTCTTGAGTGTACTTAGTTTAGCTTATGAACGTCCCTTCCTTTATTTGTCTCACTTGGAATCCCAAGAAGTACTTCAGTTCTACCATCATAGACATCTCAAACCTATCTGTCATAATCTTACTAAATTCTTCACAAAAGTATTTGTTAGTTGAGCCGAAAATGATGTCATCAACATAGATTTTACGGATAAAGAGATCATTGTCAAAGTGTTTTGTAAATAGTGTATAATCTGCTTTTCCAATCTTGAAACCATTTTCAATTAAGAAATCTCTAAGACACTCATACCAAGCTCTAGGAGCTTGTTTGAGGCCGTAGAGAGCCTTACGCAGTTTAAAGATGTGGTCGGGGAACTCTTTGTCTTCAAATCCGGGGGGTTGCTCCACGTACACCTCCTCCTTGATTGGACCGTTGAGGAAGGCACTTTTCACATCCATTTAGTAGAGCTTGAAATCATGGTGAGTAGCATATGCAAGTAATATTCTATTCAAGTCTAGCTACTAGAGCAAAGGTTTCATCGAAATCCAAACCTTCGACTTGTGAATACCCTTTGGCCACAAGTCGTGCCTTGTTCCTTGTCACCACCCCGTGTTCGTCTTGTTTGTTGCAGAAGACCCATTTGGTGCCGACAACGTTAGCGTTGGGTCTTTCTACGAGTTCCCACACTTCATTCCGTTTGAAGTTGTTGAGTTCTTCTTGCATCGCCACCACCCAATTCGGATCCTTCAATGTATCCTCAATCCTGCGCAGTTCCATAAACAACACAAAGGAGTAATGTTCACAAAAATTAGCTATGCGAGATCTAGTTGTTACTCCCTTTCAGATGTCACTGATGATGTTGCGATTGGCTGATCCCTTTGGACGCATTGGTGTACTCTCGGGTGTGGCATTTGCGGTCTTGTATCTTCATGATCTTCTTCTTCTCCCCCTAGATGGTTGCTCTCGTTGACTTGTTGATCATCTTCGTTTTCTTGAGGTTGATCTTGTGCGGAAGCTCCCCCTTGATCATTGGCCTCCACTCGCGGTTCATCTTCCTCATGCACGTGTAGAGGTGGCTCTTGTGGTCGAACTTCGCCCAACGCCATTCTTCTCAATGCTTGACAAGGAGCTTCTTCTCTATCTAGCACACATGGATCAACTTGCTCCTTTTGGGAGCCGTTAGTTTCATCGAACACTACATCACATGCTACTTCAACTAGTCCGAAGCTTTTGTTGAAGACACGATAGGCGTAAGAGTTCGAATCATAACCAAGCAGGAAACCTTCATCGGACTTCGAAGCAAACTTTGAAGTCCTAGGCTTCTTATTCAAAATATAGCACTTAGAGCCAAAAACTCGAAAATAAGAAACATTTGACTTGTTACCGGTGAGTAGCTCATAGGATGTCTTCTTGAGTAGTCGATAAAGGTAGAGTCGGTTTATGGTGTGGCAAGCGGTGTTAACCGCTTCCGCCCAAACCGATCCGAGGTCTTGTATTCATCGAGCATTGTTCTCACCATCTCTATAAGGGATCGATTCTTCCTTTCGGCAACTCCGTTTTGTTGAGGAGAGTAAGGTGCTGAAAACTCATGTTTTATGCCTTCTTCGTCTAGGTACTCAACTTGGGTGTTCTTGAACTCCGTTCTGTTGTCGCTTCGAATGTTCTTGATCGTTAATGAGAACTCATTTTGAGAACGCTTGAAAAACTTCTTCAAGGTTCCTTGAGTTTCTGTCTTATCATGCAAAAAGAAAACCCAAGTGAAGCGTGAAAAGTCATCAACAATTACTAAACCATATTTGTTACCGCCAATGCTTATGTAAGCAATTATACTGAAGAGGTCCATGTGAAGTAGCTCGAGCGGTCTTGTTGTAGTCATGACGTTCTTCGTGAGATTAGGTGCTCCAACTTGCTTCCTGGCTTGGCAAGCTCTACAAGGTCTGTCTTTCTCAAAAAAAACATCCTTCAAACCTCGGATGTGATCGCCCTTGAGGAGTTTTTGAAGATTCCTCATACCAACATGCGCTAGCCGTCTATGCCACAGCCAACCCATGTTGGTCTTTGCAATCAAGCATGTGTCAAGTTCGGCTTTATCTTTGTTGAAGTAAACAAGGTAAAGATTTCCCTTTAACATACCCTTGAATGCAATGGAACCATCACTCCTTCTTGAGACGCTCACACTCTCATTAGTGAACAAGCAATTATAACCTTTGTCACATAATTGAGATATGGACAGCAGGTTATAATCTAAGGAATCAACACGTAACACATGAGAAAGAGTAGGTTGAGATGATACGACAATTTTACCGGTACCGAGCACCTTTCCTTGACTATTGTATCCAAAATAGATGCCCTCGCTTGGATCCTCATTTTCTTCATACTCAACGAACATCCTTCTTTCTCCGATCATATGGTTGGTGCAACCACTGTCTAGCACCCATTTAGATCCACTGGAGGAATAGGCCTACAAAAACAAATCAAGCCTTGCTTTTAGGTACCCAAGCTTGCTTGGGTCCTTGGAGGTTAGTTACAAGAGATTTGGGCACCCACACATGAGACTTGGTGTTCCCATGGCATGGCCCAACATAATGAGCATAAACTTTTCCAAAATTACTTCTCATTAGAACATAAGATGCATCGAAAGTCCTGAATAATAGTTATTGTTGTTTATATACAGGACTAGTCTGGGAGATCGGACTTGTCCGGAGGACCGGACTTGTCTGTGTCCGGACCGGACTAGTCCGGTGATCACATGTGTTTACTTTGGACTTTCCAGCTTGAGAGGGTTTTCCCTTTACAAAGGCAATGCTTTCCTTGTTATATTTATGGCTTCTAGCATATTGCTTTTCACCATAAGAATAACCAATACCATATTTGACATTAGGAGGTCTTGTGACCAAGTATGCACTACGTGCATATTTGATCTTCTCCTTGTCAAATATGCCACTTTGGGAAGGATGCTTGTCCTTGGTAGAGGTAGACTTTTCATTCAAACTAGTGTCAATTTTAGCACATGAGCAAGTAATTGTAGTTTCAGTTTTAAGTGGTTGAGAAGGTGAGCTTGAGGAGGATGATGGGTCACTTTGTTTGAGTGACTTAACTTGTACCTCAAGGATTTTGTTAACCTTGGATAGGTTAGCAAGTTCATCCTTGATGGTGGTGTTTGAGTCGCTTAACTTCAAGCAAGCTTCCTTGCTTGAGGCTAACTCAAGTTCCAGTGACTTGCCCTGCTCCTTCTCAAGTTCAAGAAGCTTGTCAAGTTCAAGATATTCCTCCTTTTAGGAGATAATCATATCTTCCTGGCGGTTGATCAACTTCTCATTCTCAAAAGTTGATCAAGTAGAAATTTCATTTTTGCTGTTGTTTTCTTATCTAAGCCAATGAGCATGTCTTCATTATCACTAGCAACTTCACTATCACTAGAATAGGAATGCAAGGAAGAGGATTTGGTCATTACCTTTTGTTTACTTTCCTTTGCCATGAGGCCAGTGTTGTTGCCCTTCCATGCGCCTAGAGTTGGGAAGAGGGTGGACTTCTTGGATGTCGTCTCGATGGCTATGCTAGCCATCTCCTCTTCCTCTTCGGATAAGGACTCGTCATTTGAGTCCCAGTCCTTTCCTAAATGTGCTTGTCCAGCTTGCTTCTTTTTCTTGAAGAATTTCTTGGGTTGAGGTCTTGTTTCCTTGGTCTTCTTCTTATTTTCTTCATACGGGCAATCAACTATAAAGTGGTCATATTCACCACACTTATAGCACGCCCGCCTCATCTTTGGTGTTGGCTTCTCTTTGTATTTTCCTTCACTTGATTTTCCCCCTTGTCTTTTCTTCATCTTATTCTTAAATCTCTTCATGAAGATGATCATGTCCTCTTCGTCGATGTTGCTGCTCTCGACATCGCTGTCCTCTTTTTGTTGAGCTTCTCGAGCTTCTTTAGACAAAGGCTTGCAAGTGGACTTCAAAGCGACCCCTTTCTTCTTTGTCAAGGTGAGGTCGGCAATCTCCTTGACATGCTTCGCATGCTTTTCCATCATCTCAAAGTTGATGATTTTCCCAAGTAGCTCATCCGGGGTCATTTTCTTATACCCGGGGCATTCTCTAATCATCGAGCACAGGGTGACGTTGTGAGGCATGAAAGCTCTAAGGATGAGCTTCACCACCTTGTGATCGTTCCACTTCTTGCTTCCATATGCTCGAACCATGTTGATGAGTGTCTTCAAGCGGTTGTACATGTCTTGCGGCGACTCGTCTTCTTCAATGGTGAATCTTCCCAATTCACCTTCGATCATTTCGATCTTCGCCTCTCGCACATGACGATCGCCTTCATGTGCAGTTTGCAATGTGTCCCATATCTCCTTTGCAATCTCGAGTCCATCCACCTTGGTGAACTTGTCCCGACTTAGTGATGAGGTGATGACTGCTGCAGCTTGGGAATTTCGATGGATTGCTTGCTCTTGGCTAGGCGTGAGCTCCTCATCATTGTTGGGGATATCTATTCCTATAACCACAATGTGCCACAAGCTTGGATTGAGTGAGATCAAGTGCATTTTCTTGTTTTGCCTCCACATTGAGTAGTCATTGTCATCAAAGTGTGGGGCTTTTCCAAGAGGAATAGATAGGTAGTGATTATTGTTAGAATTTAAATGATCATAACTAAAAGGATATCGGGAGTAGTCGGTGTGACTACTCCCCTTCCTCTTCTCGTCCTCGACCTTCACTTTCCCTTTCGAGAGTGCTTTATTCCTTAGGAGCGCCTTGAGTTCAAGCGCCTTGAGTTCAAGCGTCTCCTCATCATCATCCTCGAAGTCCTGGATAGCATCAAGGAGCTTTTCCAATTTTTGAGCTTTTTCATCTTCAACATTCTCTTGGTTAAGACTCTTGTGTACATCCTTCATGTCCGACATGTTTTCTTCGAGCAATTAGTCTCTTGTGAAGAAACCTACTCTGATACCAATTGAATGTGGCCTAGAGGGGGGGTGAATTGGCCTTTTTGAATTTTAGTCGGATCCTGCAACACTTAGCAAACTGATCAAATTCCGAGATATCGGACTAGTTCGGTAGAGTGCGGATTAGTCCGGTGCGTGCGGACTAGATTGATCAAGTTCAATCAATGATTCAAGCATAGTATGCAGCGGAAAATAGTATGTAACTTGCAAGAATGGATTCAATGAAGTTGAGTGTAGTGCGAATTAGCTTTGATATGAATGTTCTAAAGTAAGATGGACAAAATCAATCAAACCCTAGAATATGATATGAGAAACTTCAAGAGCAAGTTTGACACACGATTTTATCCCATGATTCGGTTCCCGCAGAGGCAACCTAAATCCACGTTGAGGAGCCCACAAAAGGACCGAGTCTTAACTGACCCTAACCTCGTCGAATCGCCACGAAGGCCAATTCTTCTTCCACTATCACAAAGGGGGCAAATCACTAAGTTCAAGGGGCCTTCTCACAAGTTGAGGCCTCCCCGAGATTACAATTCAAACACCACCAAGAACACACTCGTAAGATAACCAATGAAACAACAAGAGTGTGTTAGAGATCAAACCCAAGAGCTCAAACGTGTGGAATCGTGTCTCTCCTTTGATCCAAAGCGAATTCTCAAGAGATTGATTTTTCTTGCATTAGATTTCATGGAGAGATGTGTTTTCTAGGCTCTTGGAGGGTGTGATGGCGTAGGGGGTCGAGAGATATGATAGTTGGGTCGTGCACATCTATTTATATTAGGGTTTTCAAAAGTTACTGTTAGGGTTTCGAGGGTCCAGACTAGTCCGTGGCGGAGTCCGGACTAGTCCGGTGTGCGACGTGCAGGAAATCCTAAGTGTCCAGAAATATCGGACTGGTCCAGTTAGGAGCGGACTTGTAAGATTTTAGTCAGAAAGGTTTTCAAATTTGTTTGTGCTGATATCGGACTTGTCCGGTGTGGTGATGCCCTTAGTGAATATAGGATAAGTCCGCACTTGGAGGACTTGTCCGATTTTAGTCAGAGGCATTATCGGACTAGTTCGGACTTTTTCGGACTAGTCTGGTGCGGACAAGTCCGCATTGGTTGGACTTGTCCGAACCTGTCCAGAGAGGATATCGGACTAGTCCGTTTTTTCTGTGAAATGTGGAGTGTGTGAGGATTTTTATGTTAGAGCTCTTGGGATGTGATACACCTACACACTCCCTACACAATGATGTATTCTAATCAGCTCTTGAGCTCTTTTCCGAAGTGATCCTCATTCTCCTTTCTTTTTGGCACTTTCTTCATTCTTTCATTAAGACTTGCGCTCATCTCAATAATGTGGTTAGAATCTCATTTGTTTGTCATAAATCAATCAAAACCCACAAGGGATGCCTAGATGCACTTTCAAAGTTCAGTGATGTGTGTTATCAATAGTGAACCAAAGCAAAATGGAGAAAATCACGAAGCTAAAGAAGACGTGGGGAATCGGAGACATGCTTTTCATGTAAGCTTGTCTCCCTTTCAGCAGAGGAGAGGGAGACGTTGATCATAGGAGATGCACTCGTTGCTAAGCGCGTCTGCATTGTGCTTCTCCGCGCAGACCTTATACAAGTTGCCATCAGTCGTCTCTCCTCTTCTCTTCATTCGTCTTCTCCGCGCAGACGACCAACCATGGCCAACGTTCTGCCACCAAGCCCGCCGAGGGAGCCACCCTGCAAGAACCATTGATGCCGCTTCACCGAGAGTCTCAACAATAGCTGCTCGAGATGCTATTCGACAGGCTATTCGACCGGTTCCAGAGGCTGCTCGAGACGATTGTTGAGGTGCTCGACGCCGAGGGCCGCAATATCCTGGTGGCGGTGATGGCGAGGAACCTCGGTCGCAAGGTTGCACCGTCGGATCCGGACTAGTCGGAGCAGCCGGAGGAGGAGGAGTAGGATTTAGGTTTTCTTTTGTTGTTTTTTAGTTGATGATGTTTTTTAATTGCTTGTGTCTTGTACTTTTTCCTTATGTTTTGTAATATATTTGTTAATGAATGAATGTGTTATCTGTGTTCATCTGTGTGTTGAATATTTTGTGTGTTCAACTGTGAATGAATGAATTAATTGTTCAACAACGAGTTCATGTCGGTCTGTACGCGAATACAAAAGAGATGTGCTTTCTGTAAAGTACGTCTCATTTCTTTCGCAAATAGAAGACACTCATTGTTAGAAGCGCGTCTCTCATTTGTCAGAGAGAGAAGGTGCATCTCGGATACATACTTAACTGAGATGTGTTGTATTGTAACGCGTCTCCTTGAACGTTTAACCAAGCCATGTCAGGTCCTCGCTGAAGCGGGCTCGTCTCGCTTAACCTTATCAGAGACGTTCGCATTTGAGCACGTCGCTCATCTTTGTCTCCTATTTGGGTTTCTTACATAGTGTGTCGGTTTTTTCTGTGTGGCCGACGGTCATAAGGTAAGTGCGTCAGTGCCCAAAAACCGACGGTTATAGTTCATATATATGCGTCGGCCCGACACCTTTATTGCCCCCGACGGCCTATTGCCTGTTTCCAGTAGAGAGCATACGTACCAGAGAAAATATATAGTGCGCCATCATCTCCTAAGCTTTTTGAAATTAGGCTGATTAATCAAAGAAACTGCTAATTAATTAATATGACAAGACTTCTAATCTAGCTGCAATGCAAGAAATTGATAATCCATGTGACAGTAGAAAATGGTGCTACAAATAAGGGAGAATAGTACGAGGCCACTGTGAAATGTTTCGTTGGCCAGAAAAACCGTCCTACTTATCACAAAGGTCCCTGCTATCTTATGCTCTTGCTCTGTTGTGTTCACGCCTTCCATTTGTGCGAGCAGACTTGCAGACTAGTGGATAAATAAAGCACAACCTACCGTACCAGATAAATACATTCAGTGGCAGCTACTCCTGAGCTCCTCAAACAAAGGTCGACTAATTACACACATGTCATTACCAAATTAGTATTTGCATTCTTGTATACGCCACAGATTCAGCAATTTATCACACAAAGTGATGCAAGAATATCACTATAAAACTTATATTTTATATGTTAGTTACAGTAGTGCATAGAAACGATAACTTTAGTGTAAATACGGATGATTAATAGACTGCAAAATAAAAAATGATTTACTCAGACCTAAAGTATAGGAAAGCAAATTCAAGTGTTAGTTACATTTTGTGAACAAATGATCCACTGAACTAATTGGTTAGCATCTACGGTACACTTGGCCGAATTGGCTGAATTGAAAAATAATTGGTTAGCCTGCATGGTGTTTGCCTATTAAATTTATTTTCTCTATGGCATATGATAGGTCGGCAAAAGTTATTCGACCCATTGAACTGATTTAAAATTTCATTACCTGCAGGCTGCAGCCACCATCCGTGGGGTAGGTTTCAGCCACAGCTAGTATAGGGCACACACAATAAATACGATATCCATACAACCATGATAACATGTATTCTAGGGTAAACACGGTTCAGCACAAGATGATAGGGGTACATCACGTCGGAATGAAACATAACTCAAGTTGTGTCTCATAGTGCAAAGAGAGAACAGTTGATAAAATACAAATCGATGATTATTTAAATCGACCAATGACCAACCCTGACTTATGAATAAAGGTCTAGGGAGATTTGTTAATGATTTCTAATAATTAGAGGGAGAAAGATAATTCCATTAATCAGCCAAGAGGTACATATATATGGGTACAAAACTTAAGAGCCAAGGAACCCTAACTTGGTAGCCTAATACAAGTGCTGTCTAACACTAATGAAGTGAACATTCTATAAATCTCTCAAGTCTCAAGAGCATGGTCTAAATATTAATTTCGCATATAGCCATGTACCCATATAGCCCTAATATCATGAAAAGAAGGATGAAGTACCTACATCAGTACTTGATCCCGCCCGTTTGGAGGCCTAAAGATAAAATGCAAAGACGGTCATTGACCTGCCATCATGAAGCTCGAGCAAGATCTCGATGAACTCATCAAACTTGTACGCTCGTTGGGGAACTCACACTCCACAGACTGCAGGAACCGGGAAGAGTTCATAACCGTCAGCCTCGGCGGCTGAACCAGCCATGAGGAAACAAACAGATCATACAGCCATACGGCCGAGACTCTTGATGACAATTGTAGATGCAAAGAAATTTATCAAATACACACAGATCGTCGTCCACTACTACAAAATCAATTATTATAGGCACCTCATTTTCCAAACATAGACGGCCTATAAAAACATGCGTTTGTGATGTCGAATGAAACAATAACCGCCTGTGATGATTAAACATTACAGGCGGTCTTCCATAAAAAACCGTCTGGGTAAATACATAATTTTCTCAGACGGCTATTAATAAAGAACCGCCTGAACTGTTACAAACATCAAAAGCGGTTTTTAATAAAACATTGCCTGAGTAAATATATGCTTTTCACGGGCGGCTATTAATTAAGAACCGCCTGTACTGGTTCAAACATCACAAGTGGTTTTTAATAAAAAACCGCCTGGGTAAATACATTGTTTTCACAAGCTGCTATTAATAATGAACCGTTTGTATTGGTGCATATATTTCATGTGGTCTTTTATAAGGACCGCCTGTGATGTCCACTATGTTTTCACAAACGGATTTTGCATACTGACCGACTATGAAGGGGACTAAAAGAAAAAACAAATAATACTTTTTAGAGCGTTTTATAGTAATATATTATATATGTATATATTCTATATATACATATATATATTTATATCATTTATATGTATATATAATAATATATACATATACATTATATACACATACCTACATATATGAACAAATTCATAAAAAGGAAAAATTGTCAAATTAAAATATTAAAGCTTCATTGTAACATTACAAATATATACAATATATATCATACATTTTTTCCAGCATCGACATCTTCTCTCATATAGGGTTTAGAATTCTTTTTATTGTTTCTCTCTATGCGCTTGATGTTTTTTGGTTCGGTGAAAAGGTACATCTCTTCATATTGATTATATTCCTATTTATTATCTCACACATTCTCAACCCCGATGATATTTTGCTTTCCAGAAATAACTACGTGCATCTTCTCAGTTCTTGGATCTTATACATAAAAAACTTGTGCAACATGATCGACGAAAACCCACGGATTATCTTTATAACCCACTTTGTTCAAGTCTACCAGTGTCAGCCCATAGTTGTCCACTTTTACACCATCAGGATGTTTAACACATTAGCACTTAAATAGAGGCAATAGCATTCTTTTGCCATAATCGAGTTCCCATATTTCCTCTATGAAGTATGTGGTTTTGTGCCTTGTGGATCATAAACCTCTATACAAACATCACTATTTTGTGCAACACTCTTACTGTCTTTTTTCTTAGTGTAAAATGCCATTGATGTCATATGCTTGCTATGATGTCACCAAAGCGGATGGGCTAGAAGCTAACTTCTTCATTGTTGACACTTCTATAAAGTTTTTGTATGGTATATTTTTATCCATTAAACATTTAGTGAAACGTCTTCTGTGCTCTTTCATGATCCAGTCATCTCTGAGGCCTTGGTTTTTTTTTGCGAAGCTCAATTTGGTGTTCCTCGATGTATGACTTAGCTATTGCGAGTTGTTGTAGTACACCAAAATGTGCACAGTGTACATTATTGTAATCTTGAACGATAAAAGTTTTCTTACCCACTTTGCCTCTCTCATGTAGTCTACCCTCATGTACTGGTATAGGCACACCTATCCGCTTTTCATCTTTGATGTAATCAGCGCAACCCTCAATCACTTCTTCAGTGGTGTATCCTTCCATAATTGAACCCTCTGGGTGAGCACGGTTCCGCACATAACCTTTTAATACTCCTAAATATCTCTCCAATGGAAACTTATAATGTAAATATAGTGGCCCCAATGCTTTTATCTGATCAACAAGATGTATGATTAGGTGTAGTTGCATATAAAAAAAGATGGTGGGAAACACATCTCAAGCTTGCACATAGTGTCGACGATGTACGTTTTCAAATAGTCTAAGTCTTCACGTGCTATCACCTTTTGTGATACTGCATTGAAGAAGTAACACAAACGTGTGATGACAACTTTAATACGCTCAGGTTTGATGACCCTTATTCCAATGGCAAGGAACACTGTCATCATCATGTGACGGTCGTGAGAATTATAGCCGAATAAAGACAAGTCTTTCGTCTAGACTAGTTTGCGGATATTGGATGAGAAACTCGTTGGCACGCTGATCTCATGCAAGCATTCACAAATTGTCTTTTTCTCTTGTAGTGTCATGTTGTAGCTAGCTAGGGGAAGGTAATCCTTCCCTTTCGCCTTTTCTACCAGGTGAAGCTCTGGTCTCATATCAAGATTTACCAGGTCCATACGTGATTTTAATTTGTCCTTTGTTTTCCTTGGCATGTCCAGCAAGGTCCCAATGATGCTGTCAAATACATTCTTTGTAACGTGCATCAAATCAATACTACAACAAAATTCCAGGTTCTCCCAATACGGAAGATATTTGAAAAAAATTGATTTTTTTTTTCAAAGTCATGTCAGTTGTATCAACCAAAGATATACTTTTCTTTCTCTTTGTTCCTTTACATTTTTTGCCCTTACCGAAAGCAATATGAATGTTCTTGACTATTTCGAACACGAGTTTTCCACTGTAAGGTTTTGGTGCAATATCCTTTTCGATTCTGTTATCAAATTGTTATTTCATCTGCCTATACTTGTGTGTATCTCTCAGGAAATGTCGGTGTCTCATGTACACCGTCTTTTTGGATGAAGTGAGGTCTAGAAATCCAGTTTCACCCATGCACCTTACACAACCTTTCTTTCCTTTCATTTGTTCCAATAATGTAAATAGTCCAGGATAATCATGCACGGTAACGAATATCATTGCTTTAAGTGTGAAAACTCCCACTTGTACTCATCCCATGTACGTACCTCTTCATTCCACAATTTCGCCATATCTTCCATTAATGGTTCCAAGAACACATTAATTTTGATGTCGGGTTGTTTCGGACCTTGGATAAGAACAGATAACAAAATAGATTTCCTTCTGTGACACAACCACGTCGGTAGGTTGTACATCGTTAAGACCATGAGCCATGAGCTGTGTATGCTCATTTTTTCACCAAAGGATTCTTTTCGTCTGTACCCAAGGCAAACCTTACATTTATGATTTCCTTTGCAAATTTTGGATATTGAATATCAAAGTTTTCCACTGGGTTGCATCACTAGGGTGTCGAATATGTTTTTCATTCTTCCTGTGCTGCTCGGAATGGCAACGCATAAGTTTAGCCTCCCTAGGGTTTGAGAACAAATGCTTCAAGCGATCAATTAGTGGAAGGTACCACATCACTAAGGCAAGAATTTTTCTCTTATTCTTCCCGCCTGCATCATCAGAAGTATCATCATCGTCACCTTCAGGGCCAATAATAAACTTCTTATTCTTTTGGATCTTATTCATGTTGGTAACATACTGGTGATTGTAGGGGCATATAGTTGCGAGCTCATGCTCTTTGAGATACAGAATACAATGGTTCACACGAGCGTGTATTTTTGTCACACCCAGTGCCATCGGGCAAAGAAGTTTATTCGCTTTATAAGTGCTTCTAGGCAGTTTATTGGGATTTGGAAGAATTTGTGCCAAAAGATTCAAAAGATCAGAGAAACTACAATTGGGCCATCTGTGTGTGGCTTCAACTTTAGTAGTTCTAGGACTGCACGCAATATAGTAAAATCTTTATCACAACTGTTTGATTCATCATATAAAAGCTTTGTCACCGCATTCTGCAATGTCTCCATTTTACTTAAACCTTTACTTGGTCCCATATAAATCAATATATATGGTTCGATGTGACGCAACATCTCCTCATAATCAAACTCATCGTCATCATCACCATATTGATTGTCACTACCATCATTAATATGAACATTATCGTCATCTAAACCCGTCTCATCATCTTTATCCACTTCATGTGTATCTAACTCATTATACCTTGTCCATATTGTGTAGTTTTCTTTGAAACCTCTTTTCACCAAATGAGAATGGATTATTATAGTATCTATCCAAGTAATATTATTTTCGCAGTCGATACATGGACATAATATGTCATCTATCTTTTGCATCTTCGCATGTCTCTTGGATGCTACAATAAAATTTGCAACATTTTGAATGTACATAGGATCAGGTCTTGGCATGTTTTACATCCATGCTCGGTGGTCCATCTTCAATGAAAAATGTGGAAAAATGGATTAAATAGGGATGTGCTTTAAAATGATCAGGTCGATATGAATAAACTGCAATTACATTAATATGTGCTTTAATGGTATGTTTAATAACATAATTTATAATGCAAGAATATAATAGATTCTGATGTTGAAATTTTTACAGAGAGTTCCTAAGATCATCATAGAATTTTTGTAAAGTTTACAGAATTTTCTACTACAAGATTTGGCCACAAATATTCCCTAAATGTCTTCCATACAATGAATTTAAAGCGACATAACCAGCCTGTATCATAAGAGTGAATACTGGCATGATGTAGGTCTGTTCATAAGGGTTTCAAGAAAATTTGTTTCATAATTTTCTTAGCTTCCTAGTGGCCACAATGGATTTTTGAAATTGGGCTTATTCATTGAAACATTTCATCGAACATGTGATGTGCTTGTATTCATCTTCAACCTTTAATCCTTCAAATCTGTTTTTTTTTCTACAAAATTCATGGAGGAGCTCAAGGGGGGGTTCAACTAGATCTTGGGGAATAGGGAGGGGGGTTGTAGCCAAACCCAACAAAACCAAACTGAATAACAAGACAACAATCAATGGAAGTTGTTAGACAGCAGAAGAAGAAGCCTCTGCGAACCTTTTCACTGTTTGAAGCTTGATAATCTAATGAAAGGAATGGCGACCGCACGCAGGAAGTAGAGGGGCGGTGGAGAAGAGAAAATTTTGGTAGCCTGACGGTGTCAATGTAAATTCTCTCGGGTTAAGTTTTCTACAGTGCCCGAGGAGCCCTTTATATTGTCGTCCATTTTCACAGGCAAATTTTTAATGACAAACCGCCTATGATAAGATTTTTCTTAGGCGGTTGTGCTAGAGAACCGCCTGTGAAAAAGGTTTGAGTCTTCTCTTCAGTTTTCTTTTCCCTTACTTTTTTTATTTAGATTCCAATATAAGTACTAAAACATGTATATATTCTGCAAATTGGGTCCAAATTCGATGATACTTTTTTCTATATTCTTCAAAAATTAATATCTACCACCTGGATCAAATATTATAAAAACTTATAGCTAACATTGTAATGTTTTGGTAAATATCAAATTAATTTATATTCACATATTATTCACATTTTTATATCTCCTAAAAAAGGAATCTTCCAATGAAATTTTTTTGTATGAACATATTGTCTTATTTATAGAAATATTAATTTTTTTAAAAAATTTAAATCATTCATATGTCAAAATTCAAATTATCCATCATTCTAATCAAATGCTTCGAAATTTTTTATAAAAATCTAAAAAATCTTAGAGGTTGGTATGATGACTAAAAAGTTCCATAGAAAAATTCAATGAAAAAATCATTATATTCATCAAGATACAAAAATAACAAATAACCAGTGTTATTTGTTCTTTTATGTTCTGGCCAATTTCAAAGGTTTTCCCAAGTAAAATTCAATGGGAACCAGTAATACTGAAGCATATTAAAAGAAAGTAGAATTTGGGCTTTTAAAAGACCCCTCATTTTAATCAAGAATATTAAAATGACCTCGGCTCTCACTCATTCTTGCTAGTGGCGACCTTCGTCCACTTCTGCGAGATGTGGGTGAGTGTGCTCCCAAGCGTCGAGCTCTTTCAGACCTTCTTCACAGTCCACACTAGGGAAGGGGACTGAGCTAATTGGCTTCTACTACTTTGTGAAGCGCAAGAATTGTCCCTTCAAGTACTTGAAGACTTTCCCCTCCGGGAAGTGGGACAACTGGAAGAAGGATTGGGTGATCATTACTGTGGATCACCACGATAGGCTGGAGTTGCCTAAGGGCCTCCCCAATGTCGACACTGACACTTGGAATGTAGTTTCGGAGCTGTCTGATGCTTACAAGCCTGTCCTGACCAGGATCTAACAATGTGTGGAGGGTGGAGTGACCCCTCAGATGGTCTTCGGGAACTTTCTGGTCAATAGGTGGGCTCCACTGATGAAGAGAGAGTGGCCCGCTTGGGCTTTTAACAACGAGATGTACCACAACCGTATCGAATCTGGTCTTCGGACGAACTTGGATGACAAAGCTTCATCTCCAAAAATCTGAACACGGAGCTATTTCCCAAGACACCTTGACCCCGCCAGCGAACTTGCTCCCTCTGAACATGGTTCCTGAGGTTAGGAGGGAGCTCCGAAGGGGGATGTCGGAGCTTGATGACCTTGACCTGGTGGAGAAGCGTGGGACCGCTGGGGTTTCTATTCCCGGAGCTTCAGAAAGGGTGGTTCCCACTGCTCCAAGCCAGAAGGTTGACGACGTCGGCAAGGGCAAGGGCAAGGAGCCGGCCGAATCTTCAAGCCGGAAGAGGAAGCTGAGACATGCTGATGGGAGCTCTCTCAGGTTGGCTCCATCTCCAACAACCTCTTCTTCCAAGCCAAGCAGAGCTTCGGCGGCCAAGCCCTCTTCGGAGCCAGCGTCCACAAGGGGCACTAGCTCCGAGAAAACGACCCCGGCCCCAGTACCGCCTACGGTCTCCAAGTTCGGAGATCCTTCCCAACCGAGGGAGGTCCCGGCTGAGGTGACATCAAGAGCTGCGGTGAGTTTCGGGTAGCAACCCGGAGCCTGCACCACAGCATCTACGGTGGGTTCTGTCTCCTATCGCCTGAAGAAAAAGTTTCACGCTGACTGGAGTGGAAGCCTCCCAAGGTAAGCATTGTCTTCTCACCTTGAGTTGCAATTTTTGTTTTCACCCTATTACGAAGGTAAGAATTTTATTCAAAATTGTGTTACTTTTAACATTATATATATATATATATATATATATAATGTTAAAAGTAAATTTAAATACAGGCATCGGGGCCGGCGACTGTAACAGCAGTAAAGCTGTCGGTTTATGGCACTCGACCGACATAGGGTTATGGCCGATAGTTTGTCACAAAAAGCTGACATCTACAACTAAATGCATCGGGGCAGGAACAGAAGCCGACGACAACAATAATAGCGATGGCAACATATATATGCATATACATAAAAAAACAAATTTAGTGGGTGCGATAAAATGTATGTACAATATAAAAAAAAATTAGAGCTTGCCTTGACACTCTTTATTGAGTTCTTCCAAGTAATCCCGGGTCCTCAGGTTCTTCCTCAAACTCTTCTATTTTGCTACGGTATGCAACTGCGGCTAATAAGTAACTACCCCAAATATAAATCCCCCTAAAATCCTGACAGAACTCCATTGTAATAAATCAACACTTTTTGCTGATTGCTGGTGAAGAAATAATTATTTTTAAACTTACATGGGTAATTTCTATTTTGGGCATCAATTTATGCATGTGGGAAGACTATTTTTAATTTAGGAATTTCTTTAATTTATTTGGATTTTTCAGGGCTTGTATTATGTTCTAGGGGCCATTTATTAATTTTAAATTTGAAACAAAGGAAATGGGGACACTCAATTTCAAACACATGCACACGTCAAGCTTCTATAGTTTGAAATTCTATATACTTTTTTTATTCTCGGACTAATGTTTTTATAGTAATTTTTGAAAATAGGGACTTTTGCACAACATTTCCAGATGTTCAAGATTGGATGCCTTTTAGCCTCAGAATTGGATCCACTAGGCGGACAGGTGGTTCGAGCCACCCATGCAGTCCGTCTAATAGAGGAGCTCCTCCTTCAGCCTCCCATGATTTTTGCAAGTAGGAAGGAGAAATTGGATGGCTAAAGGTTAGAGAATGTATCTTGTGTGTGTTTATCCCCTTGGATAATTTTTGTATAGATCCGCCACACTGTTTAGCCTTGATTGGAATTTGGGCTGTTACAAAAGCAGCATAGATGTATATTGTTCTGGTATTTGCGGAACCAAATATATCACTTATTAGTACCCACTACTACAAAAAAGCATTATCTCAGATGTCTCTAAACATATGTATTATCACAAGCGATTTTCAAAACTGCTTGTAACAAAGCGTCTGTGAAAATAGGTCATTTTCACATGCGGCTACAAATCGCTTGTGATAATGATTTTCCGCATAAGGTTCTTTACGTATAACGTGCCGCTTGTGATAAATCATTCCTACAGGAGGTTCCCTATGTACAATGTCCGCCTGTGATAAGATATGAATCTATATAGAACTGATTAAACGCTATTATTTCTTTTTTGCATATATTGAAATAACATCAATCATAATGTATTCAATACAATTCATAGTTTATATCTTGTAATTCATAGTTGATACATTGCAAATCATAGTTTCTACATTGCAATATATAGTCTATATAGCAATTCATAGGTTATACATTGCAATTCATAGTTTCTCTCAGACTCACATCGAATATACACTGTACCATCAAGTTTGCTCTCCCTAACATTACAATGAATTAGAAACGACTATGTTCCTTTAATGATCAAGTTGCAATCTGTAGCATCGAAGAGAACGTGAAAATCTACCAGAGGGGGGTGAATGGTATATTTAAAAAAACTTACGCAGTGGAAACAATTAAATCCCAACCCCTTCGGCAGAAAAACAACATGTTAAAGAAATCGTGTGTGAGACTAATATAAACGTGTTTCACCGTGAAAAAAGTGATAGATATCAGAGAGAATCAAGTCAGGAAGACGACACAACAAGAATCACTCAAATCTGTTGAGAGAAACACAAGTTACGATCGAAAGATCGAACAAAGGTCAATATGTCTTACCCGAGAAAAAACAATTCTAGAACACTGCAAAGAAACTCGTGTAGATCAGAAACCACAAATCCAATGACCGTGAAATTTTCACAGATGATAAAAAATCAAGTTGTGAAGACAACCCAAAAAGAATCACGTGGATTGGATCTGTAAAACTTTGAGTTATGATAAAACCACCCAAACAAGGTAGTGCTATGCAGAAACTCGACGAGAAAAACTTGTCTGGAACAAGTCGGACGAACAAGGCACAAAAGTTTCTTTCAACTACGAATTTTATTCAATAGAACACAAGAGGAACAACCCAAAAGTCGTACAACACGAGCTCTGGCCTTCCTTTCTTATATAACCAGCCCTTAGGCCAACCCAATCTCAACTAGGACTCTAATCCTACTCAAATCACGAATCAAAACTTTCCATAACTGCTCAAGACTCTTCTATACACAGATAGAAGCAATCTTATGACTTCCAAACACCTTAGGAACGTATCTCACATTCCTAAAACAACTCAAATTTGTGACCCACATGAAATCCTATCATAACCAACTCAAAACTTTCCATATTTGAGTCAAAACCAACTCAGCCGCAGCTTGAGTCCATAACCTAGTCGGTTGGACCTGTCCGACCAATTCATTATGTCCACATATCTTCATCACACCTTGGAACCATGTAGCCACGTCCATGCACTCCTTGCATACGTGAAAACATCTTCCAACAACGTCCACGATACCTTCATATGCATTGTTCTTGATTCAAACATGCTGCGCAACCTCCCGATCAACTCAACCACAATTCCCCCTGAACTTGGTTGTTGAACCTCATCTTCCCCCTAAGACTAGTTCAATGGATCTCGTCACCAGCCATGTCTTGAACTCAAGCAACACCTGCACATTAATAAACAACCAATACTTCCGAGCACAAGTTCTCGACCTGACTCTCGTTAGTTCTGAAAATACAACATCTTACGTGAGCACCTCACATAAGCATGTTGCAAAACATAGAAAAATGATATCAACCATAACCACCAAAACACACAAAAAACTTAGCAAATGAATACTAAGCAATATTTCCATCAATGTAAAGCATGTATGAATCATTGCAAGATAAAAGCAAAACCATTGGGATCAAGCTCCGAACCTTGCCAGAGCTAACCAGACCTTGAACCGTAGCTTACCAAAGCTAGCCGGACCTAGCGCCGGAGCTAACCAAAGCTAGTCGGACCTAGACAAAGAAGTCGGACCTTGATGATAAAGGTGTTTTGGTAGTATTCAAAACTTTTATCGCCATATCCAACGTATTCAACACACATAGGTCTCACAATCTCCCCCTTGATGAATGCATTGGCAACACCATTTAAAATCCGAACATTGGCTTATTCACATTAAAAGTTTTGAACACAATTTCTCCCCCTTTGTAAAATAGAAATAAAATGAGAAGAAAAACAAATCCCCCCTGAGAAGAATCGTGCTTGCATACTTTTTTTTTAAATGTTAAAAATTCACATATTATCTCTCCCCCTTTGACAATGTACTCAGCAAGGATCAAAAGAGAAATTTTAATTGTTATGAGCATATTATAACATATACATATAAACAAAGCTCATCCAAGTCATACTATCAAGTAATTTACACTATCACAACAATGAGATACATAAAGTAGTGTAAGCCATGCTAGATATTAAATGTAATTTTCAATTTAAGAAAGTCATGATCTCACAAACTTAACTATTTCAAAACCTGAAAGCATGACACTTGTTGCTGCATTTTAGTATTTCAAAGCACAAACTTTTAACATATGACATTTGCAAGAGATTATATGCCGCATCTGCCTTATTCTAACCAACTAAGCCAAGCCTATGTCATTTGACAATCAGAAGCTTAAGGACATGATTTTAGTCATACACAACTTCTTCCAAGTTCATATCTAAGTGCAATGATAAGCTATCTCAAAAGAAGAAGTGCGATGCATGCATATTCTCTTGATCTTTTCTCAATTTATATTTGTTCATAAAAACTCAACATGAGAGTTGATTAATTCTTTATGATTAAAAGCACTTGTGAGCATGCAACAAGTTCAAAACAGCAAGAAAGTTCGACCATGACCAGATTTAGTGTAAGTAATTATTCCAATTACTAGACATGGCAAAAACTACAAAATGTATAGCACAAGTAATGTAGTAAGAACTTTCAGCATGTAAAAGGAATCACAAAGTCATATATGTATGAAATACTATGCTCATATTATTTTAATTTCAGATTCACACATAGACTTCTCATGTTTGAAAACTCCCCCTCAATGTAAGCCATGAGGATGCATAACCCCTCTTTCACTACGAGTGAAACAAAAACGAGTGAAATCCAAAGGTTTTGTAAAAATGTCAGCCAATTGTTGTTCGTTATCTACATGGTGAAGCACAATGTTTCCTTTTTCAACATTATCACGGAGAAAGTGATACCTAATGTCAATGTGCTTAGTTCTAGAATGTTGCACGGGGTTTTAGCAATGCAAATGGCACTAGTGTTATCAAAAAATAGTGGAACACTGTCTAGATCAACCCCATAGTCCTTACGTGTTTGAACAATCCAAAGAATTTGTGAGCAAGCACTAGTAGGAGCTACATATTCAGATTCAGTTGTAGATTGTGCAACCGAGTTTTGTTTTCCAGAGGACCAAGCAACAAGTGAATTACCAAGAAAATGACAAGCACCAGAAGTACTTCTCCTATCAATCCTACAACCCCCAAAATCAGCATCCGAAAAAGCTTTCAAAGTAACGATTGAGGAAGAAGGAAGAAAAGTGCCAAATTCTTGAGTTCCATGTAAGTACCTGAGAATCCTTTTAAGGGCTTGACGATGTGAAGCACGTGGGGAGGCTTGAAACCATGCACAAAGACATACGCTGAATTGTATGTCCGGTCTTGATGCCATGAGGTACAAAAGTGATCCAATCATGCTTCTATATTCTTTTCGATCCACGGGTTCACCATCTTCATCAAGTTCAAGTGTTGTTGTTGTTCCCATTGGTATCCGAAGAGGCTTGCTTTTGTCCATGTTAAAGCGCTTAAGAAGGTCTCTTGTATACTTTGTTTGGTGCACAAAGGTACCCTCCTTGGTTTGCTTGGTTTGCAGCCCCAAAAAGTACGTGAGTTCTCCCATCATACTCATCTCAAATTCTGAATTCATCATAGCTGAAAACTTGGACACAAGATCATAAGAAGCACAACCAAAGATAATATCATCCACATACACTTGAGAATAATGAGTCATTGCCATGCTTAAGCACAGAAAGAGTTTTATCAACCTTGCCCATGGTAAACCCCTTTTCAAGTAGGAATGTTTTTAACATATCATACCATGCTCTAGGGGCTTGTTTGAGACCGTACAAGGCTTTGGACAGTTTGTAAACATGATTTGGAAAATCTAGATTTTCAAAACCCGGTGGTTGTTTGACATAAACCTCCTCATCTATGTAGCCATTAAGAAAAGCACTTTTAACATCCATTTGATATAGCTTCAAACCTTTAGATGCAGCAAAAGCTAACAAGATTCTTATGGCTTCTAATCTAGCAACAGGAGCAAAGGTTTCATCAAAATCTAGACCTTCGACTTGAGTGAAACCTTGAGCAACCAACCTAGCCTTATTCCTAACCAAAACCCCATCCTCACTTTGTTTATTTTTAAACACCCATTTAGTTCCAATTAAAGTGTGACCTTGAGGTGAAGGTACAAGTTTCCAAACATTATTTCTTTCAAAATTTTCTAACTCTTCTTGCATGGCAATAATCTAAGATTCATTAGTGAGTGTGTGTGATATATCTTTGGATTCAAAAGAAGCAACAAAAGCAGAATGAGCATGAGAGTTTGGATCGCAAAACCTGGACCGTGTGACTCGTTCGTGCAAGCTTCCAATAATTTGTTGTGGAGGATGACTTTTGAGAACCCGTAGGGGAGTGGACACTTCACAAGCTTCTTCTTCTTTTTCATGTTCATCACAAATCGATGAGCTTGTGACTTGAGGAGGATCTGTACCAGTAATGGTGGTCGTTAGTGTTGGCTGCGAATCAAAATCAGGAGCTAGAACAATGTCATTAGCTGCTGAATTTTTGGGCAGCAACACCACTTCTTCCTCATCTCCAATGAAAATGCTCTCCTCCTGCGTATAAGGATCCGAACCTGCAATGTTTGAGATAGTACCTGTGCTAGCTTCATCAAAAGACACCTTACAAGTCTCCACAATTTTGTTAGTGTCAAGTAAAAGCACACGGTAGCCTCTAGTATGAGATGGATAACCAAGAAACATGCCATCAATAGATTTAGGTTCAAATTTATCAAGATTACCATGTTTCTTAACAAAGCATTTGCACCCAAAGACCCAAAAGTGTGTAACACTAGGCCTATGTCCAAACCGGAGCTCATATGGTGTTTTACCTAGCTTAGCGCGCAAGAAAACACGATTTGAGACATAACAGGCGGTTGCAATCGCATCAGCCCAAAATTTCTTAGGAGTTTGATATTCATCAAGCATAGTCATAACCATCTCAACTAAGGTTTTGTTCTTTCTTTCTACAACACCATTTTGTTGAGGTACATATGGTGAATAAAATTGATGACCTATTCCATTTTCAGCACAAAAGTGATCAAAAGATTGATTTTTAAATTTGGTTCCGTTATCACTTCTAATTGCTTTTAAAGATCTTGGGTGATCAATTGATAATCTAAGAAATAATGTTCTAAAGTGACTAAAAGCTTCATTCTTAGATGCCATAAAGAAAATCCAAGAGTATCTAGAATAATCATCAACAATCACAAGAACATTCCATTTACCTCCGAAGGATTGAACACGTGAAGGTCCTACGGTGTCAAGGTGCAAAAGTTAACCTAGTTCAGTTGTCATGATCATTGTGAGAGGAGTATGTGAACCTGCAACCATCTTAGCATGTCTACAAGAAGAGCACACAATTTCTTTGTCCCCTTTAAGCTTAGGCAGCCCACGTATGCGAACAAGAGCACTAACATGCGTTAGATGATCAAAGCCTACGTGACCAAGTCTACGATGCCAAAAATATAAGTCCTTTGAATCATTAGCAACTAGACACCTATGCTTAGACGAAGATATATCAAAATTATCCTTAAAAACTCTTCCAAACCGAGACATGTTAAAAATAAGCTCACTATTTGAATTTACAACTTTGTAGCAATTTTTAGTGAAAATAATTTCTAGATTTTCATCTAGCAGTTGTGAAACAGAAAGCAAGTTGTATTTCAAATTTTTAACAAGTGCCACATCCTTCAAAGTGTAGTGATCATTTACTCTAACCGAACCCTTAGCAATTATAGGAGTTGAAGAATTATCGGCAAAAGTAACATTCTCTACATGTGACACAAAAGAGAGGGAGGAGAACCATTCTTTGTTACCGACCATGTGGCGTGAGCAACCTGAATCCACAATCCAAATGTTCTCCTTCCTCAAGCGTGTAACCTACATAAAAGCGCGATACGTCGATGACTCAATACTGGGGTTAGTCAAAAGACATTTAGGAATCCAGTACTGAGTCACACGATGTCTAGCAGGAATAACACGCGAAGGCTGATATAAAACAACTGGTTTATGAGCCAAAGCTTGAGGATTTTTGTACCCAACTGCTGTCCTACGAGATGTTACATGTGTAGCACAAAAAACAGTATGTTTGGAAGCAAACTTTGCATGTTTTCGACTCATTACAGCAGATTGCATGTTCCTATCATTCGGTTTAGCAAGTGCAACAAATTTTGCATGAAAGTTATGAGATCTAGCAATCATTCTTTCCTTTTTCTGTTGTTTAGCTAGTCTATAACGAAAATCTATGACATGACCATCTCTACCACTCTAGGTACAATGAAATTTAACTTTGTGTTCATGTCTAGATGAGCAAGCAACATTTTTATTTGAAACCGAATGAGACAACACTCCTGCAGATTTGAAAACCACTTCTTTTTGTTTAGGAACTATTTGAATCAAACCACTTCCTAATGACTTTACAATTTTAGGTGGATGTGCCTTAGCATGAGCATGAGAATCAAAACCTAAACCGGTTTTGTCCTTGCAAGACTTGGAAGAATTCAGTAGCAAGTTTTTCCTTTTAGTTTACAATTGGAACAATATTTAACTTCATGAGATCAAAAAGCATTGTTCAATATAGAGATTTCATTCGTAGCATCATGCAGTTTTTTATTAAGATCATCACAAGTAGAACAATGCAAATCAATTGTAGAAGAGCTAGCATCTTTCAAGTTTTTATCATTAGGTGCAGCAAGCTCTCTGTTCTTTTCAATTTCTAACTCAAATTTATCAAGTGTGGAGGTGTGCGCACTTCTTAATGAGGACAATTGTTCATATATTAAATCACATGAGGAACAAGAATCATCACTAGGAATCAAGGATTTCAAACAATTAATTTCAGATTCTAGTGACTCAATTTTAACAGCATTGTCCCTAAGCTTTTTGTCCTTTCTCTTAAGTATAACAGTAGCATGAGAAATAACATCACACATTTCTTCGCAAGTAGGACATACCTTTTCATTGTCGCTGTTGTGTTCAACCTCCTCCATACTTGATGTTGACTTGCCCGCCATGAAGCACAAGTTTGCCAAATCATCTTCATCTTCGTCACTTCCAATGTCCATATCACTTGAGCAAAGTTCTTGAAGTGTGGAGATAAAACTGCTCACCAATTGACGTCATGTAAAACCCTTCTTTTTCTTCGTATCTTTTGCAGAGGAGTGCTTCATCCTTGTTTGCTTTTCAACCCAGGAAGTAGGATCTGAAAGGTTAGGGCAATCTGAATGAAAATATCCCGTCTTACCACATTTGAAACATCATTAAGGTCCAGAGCTTCCTCTCCTTCTAGTTCTCACATTTTGCATGCTTTTGAGAACCGAGTAGAGATGAGTTCTAGCTCCTCCTCTGTATAATTCCTCAATCTATCCAAAAGCCAGTGTACCACAAGATGAAGATTGGCCGGAGCTAGGCATATCACGTTGAGAAACAAATGCAAGAGACTTGCTGGAGTTCTTACGTGAGATTATCTCAATTTCCTGAGTTTTCAATTTAGAATATGGAACATCTAGAGTAAGTGTACTCATGACAGTATATTCACGAATAGGTGTAACTTTCATCTCCCCAATTGACATGTCTAATGCACTTAGTAATTGCCTAGTATTTTCAGTATCTAAAAAATTAACATTGACACTATGCAAGTTGCTGAAAATCTTATTAAAGCGAGCAAATAAATCATCGATGGACTCACCTGGTTGAATCTCAAAGCGCATGTATTCTTTCTTGAATATGTCTTGCCTTACCTCCTTGATCGTGTTGGATCCTTCGTGGTAGTCACAAAGTGCTTTCCACACATCGTATGCAGATCGGAAGTGTGCAACACGGTCAAAGTCACTTTGAGTTAATCCTTGTATGATCAAGTTCCGAGCCTTGTTGTTGTTGTCGACATCTCTTAGATTCGTAGCTGTAACTTGATCGTTTGAAGGTACTTCGTAAGGCTTGTACACCTTCTCCCATATTGCGAAGCCTTGAGCCTGGATGAAGGCTTCCATTCATGCCTTCCAAACCTGAAAATCAATACCACTAAACACACAAGATTTGGCTGAGTACTTCTCCATGATGATTAGTCAAAAACACGTGCAAATCACAAATATTAGAGCACCGTGGCTCTGATACCAATTGTAGGATCGGATAGCACGTGAAAAGCTACCAGAGGGGGTGAATGGTAGATTTAAAAAATCTTACACAGCGGAAACAATTAAAACCCAACCCCTTCGGTAGAAAAACAATCTGTTAAAGAAATCGTGTGTGAGACTAATCTAAACATGTTTCACCGTGACAAAAGTGATAGATATCAGAGAGAATCAAGTCGCGAAGACTACACAACAAGAATCACTCAAATCCGTTGAGAAAAACTCAAGTTATGATTGAAAGATTGAACAAAGGTCAATCTGTCCTACCCGAGAAAAACCAGTTCTGGAACACTGCAAAGAAACTCGTGTAGATCAGAAACCACAAATCTAATGACCGTGAAATTTTCACAGATGATAAAAAATCAAGTTGTGAAGATAACAAAAAAAGAATCACATCAATTGGATATGTAAAACTTGAGTTATGATAAAACCACCGAAACAAGGTAGTGCTGTGCAGAAACTCGACAAGAAAAACTTGTCTGGAACAAGTCGGACAAACAAGGCACAAAAGTTCCTTTCAACTATGAATTTTATTCAATAGAACACAAGAGGAACAGCCCAAAAATCGTACAACATGAGCTCTGGCCTTCCTTGCTTATATAACCAGCCCTTAGGCCAACGCAATCTCAACTAGGACTCTAATCCTACTCAAATCATGAATCAAAACTTTCCATAACTGCTCAAGACTCTTCTATACGCAGATAGAAGCAATCTTAAGACTTCCAAACACCTTAGGAACGTATCCCACATTCCTAAAACAACTTAAATTTGTGACTCATACGAAATCCTATCATAATCAACTCAAACTTTCCATATTTGAGTCAAAACCAACTCAGCCGCAGCCTGAGTCCTTAACCTAGTCGGTTGGACCTTTCCGACCAATTATTTATGTCCACATATCTTTATCACGCCTCGGAACCATGTAGTCACGTCCATGCACTTCTTGCATACGTGCAAACATCTTCCAACGATGTCCATGATACCTTTATATGCATTGTTCTTGATTCAAACATGCTGCGCAACCTCCCGATCAACTCAACCACAATTCCTCCCGAACTTCGTTGTTGAACCTCATCTTCTCTATAAGACTAGTTCAATGGATCCCGTCACCAGCCATGTCTTGAACTCAAGCAACACCTGCACATTAATAAACAACCAATACTTTCGAGCACAAGTCCTCGACTTGAGTCTCGTTAGTTCCGAAACTACAACATCTTACGTGAGCACCTCACATGAGCATGTTGCAAAACATAGCAAAATGATATCAACCATAACCACCAAAACACACCAAAAACTTAGCAAATGAATACTAAGCAATCTTTCCATCAATGTAAAGCAAGTACAAATCATTGCAAGATAAAAGCAGAACCACTACGATCAAGCTCCGAACATTTCCAAAGCTAACCGAACCTAGAACCGGAGCTTACCAAAGCTAGCCGGACCTAGCGCTGGAGCTAACCAAAGCTAGTCGGACCTAGACAAAGAAGTCGGACCTTGATGATAAAGGTGTTTTGGTAGTATTCAAAACTTTTATCGCCATAGCCAATGTATTTAGCACACATAGGTCTCACACAATCATTTTACCAAGCTTCCCAAATTGCAGTCTGAGTCATGACAGTCCTTGACAGTGCTAGTTCGAATCAAACTCTGGAAGACATGATTTCAAACATAAGTTACCTACCATGAAGGACTAGTAGAAACCGTGAATACACTGACCTTATTGCTGAAGTTCCACCTCCCACTTTGACGGACTTATTCGCTACAATTATCTCTTGTCGTCGCGAGTTATAATGGTTAATTTGCGACGACCAGTTCAGGAGGTTGATTATCATGCATATGCATTCTGCCGGCTGCTGCAATAATGCTTTTGTTGCTGGATAAATTTTAGACAAACATTAAATTTGTGTTATGTATGAAATTTGGATAAGCTATATATATTTGTATATTTGAACCATGTATGCACTATGTATGAACTATTTTTGTGTGTCATGTATGAACTATGTATGCATTTGATGTGGATGTGTTATGAATTATGTGTATGAACTACGAATTACGTGTTAATTTTTATTAAATTTTAATTACATGTGTTATGTGAAATGATGTGATATGTGAAATATTAATTACATGTGTTATGTGTGCGGACTATATATTTCATCAATTGTCTATCATTTAATGATGTGATATGTGAATTTTTTTCCAAAATAAATGTTTGAGTCAGTCCGATATCCATAAGTTTCCGATCCGATGAATCCGTTTCATCCGACATATCCGATACCAAATTCGTTTTCAACAACATTTGATCCGAATCCGTTTCCGAAATTATTATGTGGATATGGATATGAAAAGGCAATTTATCTGTCCATATCCATCCGTTTTCATCCCTACCTTTAGGTCTTAAGAGTTCATGCCCTTGTGTAGTTGAGAGCATCACTACAGGCATCGAGTAAAAGGTCATCGGCCTTATAACTGTCGGTTACCTACTGTAGCCGACGGTAATAACTTTGAGGGACTTATTTGCTACGGTTTTCTCTTGTCATCGCGAGTTATAATGGTTAATTTGCGACGACCAGTTCAGGAGGTTGATTATCATGCATATGTGTTCCGCCGGCTGCTGCATTAATGCTTTTGTTGCTGGATAAATTTTGGACAAACTTTAAATTTGTGTTATATATGAAATTTGGATAAACTATATATATTTGTGTATTTGAACATGTATGCACTATGTATGAACTATTTTTGTGTGTCATGTATGAACTATGTATGCATTTGATGTGGATGTGTTATGGATTATGTGTATGAACTACGAATTACGTGTTAATTTTTATTAAATTTTAATTACATGTGTTATGTGAAATGATGTGATATGTGAAATATTAATTACATGTGTTATGTGCGCAGACTATATATTTCTTCAATTGTCTATCATTTAATGATGTTATATGTGAAATGTTTTTTTCCAAAATAAATGTTTGAGTCGGTCTGACATCCATAAGTTTCTGATCCGATGAATCCGTCTCATCCGACATATCCAATACCAAATTCGTTTTCAACAACATCTGATCCGAATCTGTTTATGAAATTATTATGTGGATATGTATATGAAAAGGCAATTTATCTGTCCATATCCATCCGTTTCATCCCTATCTTTAGGTCTTAAGAGTTCATGCCCTTGTGTAGTTGAGAGCATCACTACAGGCATCGAGTAAAAGGTCATCAGCCTTATAACCGCCGGTTACCTACTGTAGCCCACGGTAATAACTTATGTCCATCGGTGCACCAACGGTTATAGCCGACGACTTAAAATCGACGTATTTAACTCATAAGACCGTCAGTACCGATGTCTTTAATTCTTATGACTGTCGGTACTGCGGCACCAAAGGTTTTAACTCGTTGGTGGACCCCCGTCGCCTTCACATGGCCTTATAACTGTCGGTCTGCTGGACCGACAACCTTACGACCGTCGGCCTGTTAGCCGACAACGTTATTAGAGCCGTCAGTTCCATCGGTTGAACCGACGGCCCTAATACAACGGTCGGTTTTTTCTGTGTGGCCGACAATCATAAGGTAAGTGCGTCGATGCTCGAAAACCGACGATTATAGTTCATGTATATGCGTCGGCCTCGACGCCTTTATTGCCCCCGACGGCCTATTGCCCGTTTCCAGTAGAGAGCATACGTACCATAGAAAATATATAGTGCGCCAGCATCTCCTAAGCTTTTTAAAATTAGGCTGACTAATGGAAGAAACTACTAATTAATTAATATGACAAGACTTCTAATCTAGCTGCAATGCAAGAAACTGATAATCCATTTGACAGTAGAAGATGGTGCTACAAATAAGGGAGAATAGTACGAGGCCACTGTGAAAAGTTTCGTTGGCCAGAAAAACCGTCCTGCTTATCACATAAGTCGCCGCGATCTTATGCTCTCGCTCTGTTGTGTTCACGCCTTCTATTTGTGCGAGCAGACTTGCAGACTAGTGTATAAATAAAGCACAACCTACCGTCCCAGATAAATATGTTGAGTGGCAGCTGCTCCTGAGCTCCTCAAACAAAGGTCGACTAATTACACACATGTCATCACCATTCTAGTATTTTCATTCTTGTATATGCCACAGATTAAGCAATTTATCACACAAAGTGATGCAAGAATACCACTATAAGTTGTATGTTAGATACAGTTCATAGAAACCATAACATTAGTGTGGATCCTGATGATTAGTAGACTGCAAAATAAAAAAAATGATTTAGTCAACCTAAAGTATAGGAAAGCAAATTCAAGGGTTAGTTACATTTTGCCAACAAATGATCCACTCAATTAATTGGTTAGCATCAACGGTACACGTGGCTGAATAGAAAAATGATTGGCTAGCCTGCATGGTGTTTGCCTATCAAATTTATTTTCTATATGGTATATGAAAATCGGCAAAAGTTATTTGACACAGTGAACTGATTTAAAATTTCATTATCTGCAGGCTGCAGCCACCATCCGTGAGGTAGTTTTCAGCCACAGCTAGTATAGGGCACACACAATAAATACGATATCCATACAACCATGATAACATGTATTCTATGGTAAACACGGTTGAGCACAAGGCGATAGGGGTACATCAAGTCGGAATGAAACATAACTCAAATTGTATCTCATAGTGCAAAGAGAGAACAGTTGACAAATTACAAATTGATGATAATTATAATCCACCAATGACCAACCCTGACTTGTTAATAAAGGTCTAGAGAGACTTGTTAATGATTTCTAATGAAGTGGACATTCTATAAATCTCTCAGGTCTCAATCACATGGTCTCAACCAAGCGGCTTCTTCTCCATCTTCAATATTAATTTCGCACTCTCCTGGCTGGCAGGAACTCACTGAAACCAAAAATGAAACAGGACCCTGACGCTATGGATCACATCTTCCAAAGCAATACTGTTGGAGCTGAGCCTGCTCGACGATCGTCACCGGCGATCAAATCACCGAGGATGTAACACTCAGCAGAGTTTCAGCTCGATAGAACAAAGCTGCAGAACAGAGTAATGGACGAGAGACTGTTGTGGTGCAGCGAGCAGTACTGTTCCCATTCCATGATCACTGATACTTATAGGGATACTACGCACGTACACACTCGACGCACACTAACCAAAACGCACGTACTCAACTCAGTTCGTTACAGACTCTTAACTGAAATGCATAACGGGCAAACTAACTAACTATGCAAATGTGCAAATAAACGTGTCCTGCTACATGATACAACCGTCACTGCGTAAGAAAGGCTCATCTGAGACAAGCCCCAACGAAGAAGAGAGACAAACAAACTGTGCGTCTCCATTCACTACTACAAAAAGCATTTTTACAGGCGCCTCAATTTTTCAAACACAGGCGGTCCTTAAAAATATGCGACTGTGATGACGAATGATGTAATAACCGTCTGTGATGAAAGAACAACACAGGCGGATTTTAAAGAACAACCGTCTGGGTAAATACATGATGTTCAGAATCGGTTCTTAATTAAGAACCGCCTGTAATGCAACGAACTTCACAGACGGATTTTAAGAAACAACCGTCTGGGTAAATACATGATCTTCACAGACGGTTATTAATTATTAACCGCCTGCAATGCCATGAACTTCACAGACGGATTTTAAGAAACAACCGTCTGGGTAAATACATGATCTTCGTTGGCGGTTCTTGATTAATAACCGTCTGTAATGCAATGAACTTCACAGATGGATTTTAAGGAACAACCGTCTGAGTAAATACATGATCTTCGTTGGCGGTTCTTAATTAATAACCGTCTGTAATGCAATGAACTTCATAGCCGGTTCTTGATTAACAACGGCCTAAGAAGATCATGTATTTTCAGTGGCGGTCATTGTTTAATTATCATAAGCGGTTTTCATTGAAATTACAGGGATGTAGTTGCAATTATATATCACAGCCGCATGTAGTCGTGCAGGCAAAATTGTATCAGGAAAAAAACACAGATGAGCTAGCGGATACTAGTACAGTAATGCATTATAGGAAATGCTCGATCACCAGTGAGGCTGGCTTAATTGTGATAATACACCATTAGAGGCTTTACAATTGTTCAAAGATAATTTCTTTACACACTGAACAAAAATCATGCTACATTCATTGTAGATCGACGATGAAGCTCCCATCGATCAATCTAAATTGTACCGTCCTGCTTGCTCCCGAACACGTCTCTTATATTCCGCTGGATCCTGAAAATATTGACATTATTTAAATTAACAAATGTCGGAGGAGGAATGAATAACCTACATTGGTCACGAAGTCAAAGTGTCATCTAACCTTGATAAGTAGAGTCAGTGACCGCTGATTAAGTCAGGGGATCCTCATCCCGGTTGGTGAGGGGTCTTTATGTAGGCGTTCATCAAATTAAGAAGAAGTAAATATCTTCACAGGCCCATGTTTAACTCAGGCGGGTGTTACTAACCAACCGCCTGAGATAATTGTATCTTCTCAGGCGGGTGTTACTAACCAACCGCCTGAGATAATTGTATCTTCTCAGGCGGTTGGTAAGTAAAATCCGACTGAGATAACAGTCTTCCCTGACGGTCGGTACTTAAAATCCGCCTGAGAAAATGTGAGTCTATATATACCCCTCGGCAGCATTGGAAAAACCTAACCCGGGCGAAACACTTAGACGCCGTTAGGCTGCCAAAATTTCGTTTGTCGCCAAGTGTTCCCCCTCGTCACTTCCAGGTACGCCGCCGAGCTTCGCCGTCGCCGAGCTTCGCCGTCGCCGCCGAGCTTCGCCCTCCTCACTTCCAGGTACGCCGAGCGAAGCCATTTCCGTCGCCGCCGAGCTTCAAGGTAAACCCTAAACCCTTCGACCTTCCATCCTCCTTCGCCGTGCCGCCTCCCTCCCCGCCCTCGCTGCCGCCTTGCATATCCTTGGTTAGGGTTCGGGAATTAGATAATGGTAGGCATCCTTGGTTAGGGTTCGGTGGAATTCGAAAAACTGTCAAGTTCGGTGGCATCTTTGGTTAGGGTTCGGTGGGGCAAGATTTATGTGGATGGTTATATCACGATAAATTGGTAGTTGGTTCTGTGTGTCTGAAACTGTTCTGACACATTAGTGGTAAACATGATTCTAGACTCTAGTAACAGCAGTATATTCCCTATTTCTGTCATCGGCCTTGCATATGCCACATAATTCTCTATTAGGGGCAAGATTTAGCTATATTTGGTTAAGTTGACCAAATTTGGCTAATTTTGGCTAAGTTACATTAGATATAGTTATACTTGACTAATTTTGACTAAGTTATGCTATATTTAGCTATATTTGGCTACTTTTGCTTAGAGTTAGCTATGCTAGACTAAGTTTGGCTAAGTTTGCTTTTATTTCTCTAAGTTTCATTTGAGCAATTGTAGCTAATCTGTGCTACCAAAGATGTCTGCACTTGTGGCTCCATCAGCTTCATTTGAGCAATTGTACCTAATCTGAGCTACCAAAGTTATGCTATATTTAGCTCTAAAGCCAAATAAAAGTTGCTGGCCAACTCATTTGTGATGCCAGGAGCATCCTCACGCCCATATCTAGGTAACACTAGGTGTGGCGATGGAGTCTGAGCATATGATGCCGATCTCTATGATACAAGAATTTAGTTAGACCTATATAACTTCAAAAATGTGTTTTGGCTAAATTTACTTAATTGAGCCAAAATTGAGAAAATTTGTTTTAAATATGACCAAATTTAGTTATGCCATTTATTAGATTTTTTGTCTTATTAGATCTAGCATGGAAAGCCCTAAGAAGACTGGTCCTGATTGTAACAACAAAGAAGACAATATGGAGTTTACTGACTCCAGCAGTTCAGGCTCCTATCACAGTCCTTCGGATCCTTTTCCGAATATAAAAATTAAAAAGACTTCAGTGGATCTAGACCCGGAATATGATCCTGCCGACGAGGTATGGATCACGAATCTTAACTTCAGCAGTTCAAGTTAATGTTGGTTGTCAAGTATACGAAGTCTTATAATTTTTTTCTACCTAGATTAATCTCGAAGACAATGAGGTGACATCGGCTCCTAAAACCGCATAAGGTTCACCAATGGATGAATCCTCAGCTTCACTCAAGCGGAAACGAGGGCAACGAGGTCCCAATAAGGGTCTATTGGACCGCATCATGTACATAACAACATTGGTCTCTTGCGGCAAGAAGTTTCGATGCTGGAAGAGTGAAATGAATACTTATGTTAAGGCCAATAAGGTCCCTAGCCCGAGGAAGATGGGAAAAATCACACAAGCTCAGTGGCAAGAGTTTGTTCGTCAAAAGAGCACACCTGATGCTAAAGCTCTAAGTGCAACTAGGTCAGAGCTTGCAAAAAAGAACAAATACCATCATCGCTTGGGGTCTCCCGGATATGGACCCAAAGTCCAGAAATGGAATAAGATATTAGACGAAATTCTTAGTAAGGGCAATCCTCACCCATTAGAAGGGTGCGATGAGCGAACTCAACGCTGGGTCTTTGCTCGGTCAGGTTTGACCAGCGAGGGCAAACTTGAAAAGCCCGACTCTCTGAATGAAGTAGAGGATAAAATGAAAGAAGTAATTGAAAAGCAACAGAAGGGTCTCTTCAAGCCGAAGAGGGAGAATGACCAACTTACCGCTATCTTGGGAAACCCTGAACACAGCGGACGGGTTCGAGCGGTCTCTTCTCAAATGTCTTGGCTAGATGGTTTCCCTAAAGATAAAGACACATATAGAAGACGTGAGAAGTTTAAGAAAACACTTGATGAAACAATTGCTCAAAAGGTCAAAGAAAATATGCAAGAAATAATGGAACAACTTAGACAATCAGGACAATTAGTGGCACCGAGTACAATGATGGTTCCGGTGCAAAAGGAGCAATTAGTATCTCCAACTGCCTACCCTAGCAGCGTTGGTTCCGTGCCAGGCTCAGGGTCAGCCCATAAGTTCCCTGTCGATGATATTGCTAACGACAAATCTTGTCATCTTCTTGTCCCGATAGGCAGAGCAGGGAACAAAACCAAACAGGTTGCCACTGCTATGGCAAAGCCTGATCGTGACTTCAACGGGAGTCCACTTCCGTTGTATTATTCTGTGGTGCAAGTTCTTCAGATCATTGATAATGATTATGAAGATTATGAAATAGACCACGTCACACCTGAGGGGATCGCGACTCTGGGGCAGGCTGTCAACCAATTAATCCTTTGGCACCGACGCGATATCGTGTTGGACGATGAGCCAATTTCTAGCCCCGTCGCATCTCCAAATACTGCAACCCCATCTTCTAAGGCGAAAGTGCATGAAGATCCACTCCCAGTCCGGGAAGATCCACTCCCCCTATGTCCGAGCAAGGATGATGATATCCAAGAGCAACAAGTTGGACAACAACTTCAAGCAGTACCAGAGCAAGCTGTTGCTAGTAAAGAGCAACTAGTTGAGCAACAGCTTGAAGTAGTACTAGAGCCAGCTGCTGGGAGTAAAGAGCAATCAGTTGAACAACAGGTTCAACAACAAGCCAGTGTCCAACTTCCGACGACTACTCCTCGATCATCAGTGCCTGTCAAAGTTAGCTCATACGAAAATAAGAAACCTTCATCAGAAGTGACAAAGTATTTGGAAGCTATGAAGGAAAATATTAGAAAATCGAGTGCATCTCGTTCTTCTCATGAGCCAGCATTAGAAGATATCGAGGAGTGGGAAGAAGACGGTGTCATGTATAATCGGCGGACGGCTTTAGTTAAACCAGGAGTTCCAATATACAAGCTTGAGGATGTTCCTCCTAAATTTAAGAATGGGAAGCCGATAATGACATCCGTACAACTTAGCAAACAACCCGTCGCGCTCAGAAGAATGCATGAGTGGTACATCACTGCCAGCACAAAATATGGTCTTAATTGCGTCACATTTCGTATTCCAAAAGAAGCATTCTGGAGCACTGGAGTAGATAAACGAGTCATTTTATTTGATGAGCTGCTTTCCCTTTTCCATCGGGGCATGCTCGAAATCAACCTGCTGCTCGTCTGGTGCTTGTAAGTGCTCTAATATTTTGTATTTGCTTTTCTTACTACACGCATACGCATTTCATGAGATTATAACAATTCTGGACTTCTTCAATAGGATGCAATACATGGATAATGAAAAGTTGGCGCACAAGACAGGTATCCTTGACCCTACTAGGATTGCAAAGTCGCTATTCGACGTCCAGGCGAATCGAGAATCAAGCCAGTACAAACACATGAAAAAAAAAGATTTTGGAAGAGCAATTGCAAAACTTAAGAAGGATAGAAAGGCAGAAGTTGCAGCTTACATAGGACATGCGATGTTTAACTTTGTCAGAGACGGCCAGGACCTCGTAAAGGCTCCGTACCACTTCGAGTAAGTTCGACACATGGCATTGAAATAGCAATTATTGGTAATTGTTAACACGTGTGTTTGTATGTTTGCAGTAATCACTACATAATGATCTTCATCAAGCCAACGCAGGGAATGGCAACAGTCTTGGACTCGACCGATTACCCACCAGATCGTTATAAAGATTTCCTTTCCATTTTGAAAAAGTATGTTTATTCAATAATTTTAATTTACGCACATTTAGAATGTGTTGACAAGTTTTATATGACATTTCTTGTATTACAGCGCTTGGCGGTTTTACGCGGAACAGCTTGGCGGTCAGAGACCTCCTAATACGAATGCATTGGACATTAAAACGTATTATGCTTGTCCGAAGCAGCCTGCTGGGAGTGTCTTATGCGGGTATTATGTATGCGAGCATCTTCGGACCGCCGCCGTATATAGAGTCAATCGTGAGGATGTAAGTTATCCTTAATGTCGATACCTTATTTTCTTACTTTTGTGTTTCATTTTCATTGTAACTAGCATAGTTTAATGCTTATATTCTCTGCTGTTCAATATTACCAGAAACATTATTTTCATATTTTGATTCCAACTTCAAAATTCAATTGCTCATAGTACAACTGCTCCAAAAATACCTACTAAATTCTTGTATACTCTCACTTTGATCTATACTTTGAGATTGTTCAAACCAACACATTCTAAACCTTGTTATGTGTTATATTGCAGCACAAGAAGAATCTGAACGAAGAATGGCCGGTTTGTAGAAGTATTCCTGATGGAGGAGCCAACAGGATTGCTTCTGAACTCTGTCAGTTCATTCGTCGCGAAATTTTGCACAAAACGGGGAAGTTCTTTGATAAGAGAGGTTCAGCAGCTGATGTGCCAGAACTTTGCGACTATACCAATCTAAACAGTTTTTAGTGAAAACTTGTAAACTTTGAGATGAAATTGTATCTGTAACTTGTGTGTATGTATATTGTTTTAGTGAAATTGACTTCTGTGATGATAATATTGTTGTCTTTTGTTCTGTGATGATTGTTGTTTTTTGTTCTGTGATTATATTGAATTGACCTGGAAATTAGAAATAACAGCAGTAGTACTGCATGACTGTGAAAAACAATTATCACAGGCGGCTAGATACAAGTAAAGAAACATCTGTGATAACCTAATTTTCACAGGCGGTGTCTGTTATGGTAGAAACCGGCTGCGTTAAAGGGTCTTCATAGACGGCTGATATAGGTAAACTCCGTCTATGATAACACCATTATCATAGACGGGTTAGTTATGCTTCAATAACCGTCTGTAAAGACACATTATCATTGACGGTTAGTTATGCTTCAAAACCCGCCTGTGAAGACATATTATCATAGGCGGTTAGTTATGCTTCAAAATCCGCCTGTGAATACAAATTATCATAGACGGTTAGTAATGCTTCAATACCCGTCTGTGAAGACTTCTTATCATAGACGGTTAGTTATTCTTCAATAACCGTCTGTGATAAGACGTTTATCACAGACGGTTATATAGGCTGCACGACCCGTCTGTGATAAAGTATTTTCACAGACGGCTACCCTAAGTAAAGAACCGCCTATGATAATCGGTCTTCACAGGCGGCTATCCTTAGTGAAGAACCGCCTATGATAATTAGTCTTCACAGGCGGTTTCACTTCTCCGCATGTGAAATTGCGGATTATCACAGACTCTTCGTTTCAGGCGGTTTTAAAAGCCGTCTGTGATAATAGGTTTGGAGCCGCCTGTGATGAGGCTTATTGTAGTAGTGATTGTCACGTCTCGCACTACATGGTCATCAGAGTCGTGCGACTGACACGTCGTCGATCATCCTAAGTGTGAGACACGCTTAAAGGAAGTGTGTCTCCTTTCTTTATGTCATAACAGACGTCCTTTACGGGGCCATTAGAGACGTGAGTCGTGCGCGTCGCCCATCAGAATAAATGTGAGACAAGCACTAACAAAGCCCGTCACAGATTTATTGGCTAATCCAAGATGTACTTATTTGTAGCCCGTCGTAGATTTGTTTACTAATCTGAGACGTGCTTTATGAAAGTTTGTCTCTTTTATTTAGGTAATCTAAGACGTTCTCTGTTATAGCTTGTCGCGGATTGTTTACAAGTAGGATCTCCTATTAGGTGTCCCTCACTCCTGATTATCCTGATTGCCGGCTGCATCCTGGAGCTAGCCAGGATTCGACAGCCGCATTGCTAGTGTCAACAACATACACATATATGAACATATGTATAGACAAAAAGATCTCACCTTAAATTATATTTATCAATCAAATATTAATAAAGTGTTCATCCTGATTACAATGTAACTAATTACACATATCATAATTGTCCTCATCTAATCCTGTATACCGTAATGAAAATTCTTTTGATCAATGACTTCATTAACGGTGAGCCTTCATAGCCTCTAATGCTCCGACTGAGACATCCTCAAATTCAATAAAATCACTGAAATCATATAAAACATTATCAAATTGCAGACAGATTCGCTTAACCAGTCACATAAGATAGCAAATATCTGAAGGCTTAGGAGCAAATTGGTATACAATTGTAATAAACACAGGAACTGTTAGTGAATAGAGAACCGAGCTTACTTGTAGCACAGGCAGTTGGTGAGCATCTGCAAGGCATCAACAGAGAAATTGTTCTCATGGTAAAAGATATGGTACTGAGCTGGTGTGCTTGTCCCATGAAAAAACTAACAATTTACATTCCACTGATGCTTTTATAGCCTGGTATCAAAAACAAGTGAGAGAAACACCAATTATCGCATAGGTACCTTGATTCTAGCATGATGCAGAGGTAGAAATCGTACTCGTTGGGATGGCAAATGCTAGTGTCAACCACAGCTCCCGCGGTTTCCAGGGTTTGCGAATCAGAATTCATTATACATTGATAGTCCAAACAAATATATTACTTTTGAATTGGACATAAACAAGGAAGATTAATGTACACTGTAATGAAAATTCTCCCTTTGGATCAATAACTTCATTAACGATAAGTCTTCATTGGACATCCTTAAATTCAATAAAATCACTGGAATGCACGCTCTGAGGGCAGATTCGAGGCGGCGGCATGATCTGGAGACAAGGGACGAGGCGGCGGCGTGCTCCGAGACGAGCTGGCGGAGGCGCCGAAGTGGCGGTTCCTCAACTCTCTGATGACAGCAGGCCGACATGCTCTGGGGACAGGGAGAACATTTCCACTTATGTGAAGGTAGCGACATGCTCATACCGATTACCGAGGTCAGGGTTGAGGCAGCGGCGTGCTCCAGGGACAGGAGATGAGGTGGCATCCTCCAGCATGCTCAACTCTCTGATGATGAAGGTCGGGGTTGACGACAGGGTAGGAGTCGACGGCGGCAGTGCGACAATGACGAAGAGCGAGTTGAGAAAGAGGGACAGCAGTAGCATGCTCAGAGAGCTGCGGTTTGTTGGTCGAGAGAGCGCGCAAGACATAAAATTTTTCGCCAAAGTGTTGGGAGAGAGTGCAAAATTTTCGCCAGAGCGCGCGTGAGCTGAAAATTGGTCCAAAACTGGAGATGGACGAATATAACACGCGTCTCGCATTATTTTGTGGGCCAGAACGGGCATACGGTATGCAAAGATGCGCCACGGTGTGCATTTTGCATACGCGCATGTCCGATGGACAACTGTGCGTGCACAATGCCTTATATGTCGTTGCAACACGCTCAGCTTTCCTGTTTGGGACAAAAGATCTTCACATGAATCGGCGACGGGCCCGGGTAAGGCTTGTCTCACATTAGCTCATCTGATACGAGCGTCAAGAATCGGAGACGGACATACATAACGCATGTCTCCCATTATTTTGTGGTCAAATGGGCAAGCCGCATGCGAAAGCTGTTGTTCTAGTGAAACAACAGCTTTCACATGCGGACTTGTCCAACTGGAAACCGTGCGCAATGACTTATATGATAGTTGCAACGCGCTCAGATTTCTGAGGTGGGACAAAAGATCTTTAGAACTAATCGGAGACGTGCCCGAGTATGGCGCGTCTTCCTTTTACCGGATTTGAGAAATCGGGGACGCTCCTCTTAAAAGTGTGTCTCTCATGCACTTCTCTCCCTATTGCCACTCGCACGACATCGTGAGCGTCCGTTGCCACTCTCACATTATCGTGAGCGTCCGTTGAAGTGATAAACAAACGCAATAACATTGTAATTCAGAGATAATTTGCAACTCAATGAATTTCATTGTTCATACACATTGCGTGCCCTCTAAACTAATTTGGAATCTAAACTTATCCCTAAAGCTCCCATCGATCAATCTAAACTGTACCATCCAGCTTGCTCCCGAACACGTCTGTCAAAGTGTGAAAACGACACTTCCCCCGGTCCTACCAAATGTAGCCCGCGGAGATTCTTGTATAGGTTTGGGCACGTAGAGATCAAGAATAAGATGGTGACACGGGAGATTTACGTGGTTCGGGCCGCCTAAGCGTAATACCCTACTCCACGAGGTGTGTGTTGTTGTATTGAGTATCCCTCGTATGCGTAGTGTCTGACTTCGCCTGTCTTTGTATCGTGTGGTCAGTCCTTTTTTATAATCCAAGGACAGACCGTTACAACGCTTGCGTGGCCCGACATGTGGCCCTGACATATTTAATGGCCTAATACACTGTCTATGAGTATTAAGTGTGGTTATAGTGTGATAACATGCTTTAATGGTTGTGTTACCCCTATTAACAGTGCTCTGATCATGTGTCATTAATACAACATTAATGACACATAATCGGTTTGGTAACCGCTGCTTTAAGTGTCCCTTGAATGTCCGTGCTGTTGGAGATCCGCCAGTGTACTCGTTGGTGGTGTAGGTCCGAAGGCTCCACACGTGACAGCTTCGGAGCTTCCCCTTGCGAGGAGGTAGCTCCGGAACCGCTATACACGTGTCGGCACCGGAGCTTCTCTCTGCTAGGGGTTAGGTCCGGGGTCTATATACACTTGTTGATTGCGGAGCTTCCCTGTGTTGGGAGTTTAGGTCCGGACTTACATTACACGTGTCAATCCCCGGAGCCACCCATATGAGGGATGTGGGTCTGGTGTAGTATTACGTGTGGGGCCTAAGGAGACCTTTAACTTTGACAGGTCGAACTCTCTTGCACTTCTTGCAGTATCGTGGGGAACCCGATACGCAGGGTATCGACAGTGGCCCCCGAGCCCACCTCTGGGAGAAATCCTTTGGGTTAAGTTATTCTACCGAAGGTGGGGCCATCCTCGATTCCCGCGCTTCGACTTCAAATGTCTTCTGATGTGCCGTTGGGGCGATGGTTCGGGATTAAACCATCAACGCGTGGCTCGTTATGAATGCGACAGATGAGATCTTTGTGTGCGGATCTCACGCAATTGAAGGTCGCCAGTTCCTAATACGAAACTGAATTAGTTTCGAGCGCCTTGTCAGGGTGCCGCCTTTGGGTTTCCCGCCGTCCATCATGACAACGGTTCGCATGGGGTAATAACCTCGATCTCTTCGTCGGGGTGGCCCCGGGCCCATTCGTCATGGACGGGGTAGATTTTTGAAATGTGACCCCACTCTTGTTGCGGTTTCCATCCAAGCGTCGCGGAGGCTCACTTAAGAAGGAAAGTATGCACAGTTTGAAGACACTTTACGCTTTCAATCAAAAATGCGGAGCCTCCCAAACTTCGCCTAGATTTCCCTTCTTTTGCTCCACTTTGCCGTGATGGAGTTGGGTCTTCCCAAGAGTCGCCTCAAGAGCAAGGATGATCCGATGAAGGTTGAGACCTATATGGGGTGGTCCAGTGACTCCTTCAACCAATTGATCCGTGCCGGCAAGCTCCCATTCAAGAAGGAGCGCCATGGCGGCATGGTGTACATCTCAGCATACGCCATGGTGGGATGGATCGCACCTTTTTCAAGCTTTCTCTTAATGCTGCTGGACTTCTACGATCTCCAGCTGTATCATCTTGGCCCCCATTCTCTTCTTCTAGTGGCAACCTTCGTCCACTTCTACGAGATGTGGGTGGGTGTTCCCCCTACATTGAGCTGTTTTGTACCTTCTTCACGGTCCACACCACTGGCAAGGGGACTGAGCTTCTCGGCTTCTACTATTTCGTGAAGCGCAAGAACTGCCCCTTCAAGTACTTGAAGTCTTTCCCTTCCGGCAAATGGGATGATTGGAAGAAGGATTGGGTCATCATTGCAGTGGAGGAGCACGATAGGTTGGAGCTTCCCCAAGGACTCCCCAATGTTGATATCGACGCCTCGAGTGTAGTTTTGACGCTGTTGGATGCATTTAACCCTGACCTAACCAGGATCCTAGAATGCATGGAGGGTGGAGTGTCCCCTCAGATTGTCTTCGGAAATTTCTTGGTAAACAGGTGGGATCCGCTGAGGAAGAGGGAGAAGCTCACCTGGGCCCTCAACAGTGTGATGGATGACGACCGGATTGAAACCGGTGTGAAGTCCAACTTGGATGACGAAGCTCTGAAGCTTCATCTCAAGAAATTTCAACATGGGCTACTCAACGGCGATGACTTGGCTCCGCCGGCTGCTTTCCTGCCCTTGAACATGATTCCAGAGATCAGCAAGGAGCTCCAAAGGAAGATGCTAGCGCTAGAGTGACCTTGGCGAGGTAGAACAACGCCAAAACTCCAGGGTTATAATCACCGAAGCTTCCGAGGAGGTGGCCACCCCTGCTTCAAGCCAGAGGGTTGAAGACATCGGCAAGGGCAAAGAGCCAGCCGAACCCTCCAGCCGGAAGAGGAAGCTGAAGCATGTTGATGGGAGGTCCGTCAGGCCTGCTCCTTCTACAACGACCCCTTCTCCCCAGCGAGACCTTCTCCGGCACAGGCATCTTTGAGAGGTGCTAGCTCTGGTCACTCAACACCGGCCTTAGTGCTAGCTAAAAGCTCCAGGCCTGGGAGTTCTTCCCGACCAAGAGAAGTTCCGGCCGAGAGGACTCTGGCTGCTGCAAGTGGTCCCCAACTGAGGTACGAAGTCGTTGTCTCACCAGACTTGGTGGGCTCTGGTTTCGGGACTCAGAAGAAGAGGATCTGTGGTGACTGGGCGGTAGCATCCCTAGGTAAGCATCGTGTGCTCGCCTTAAAATGCTAGTCTTGTCTTTGTTGTGTCTTTAATCTTCTCATTCATTTATTTTCAAGGTGTCGAGAAAGGAGGCAGGGACTTCAGCATCTGTTGTAGCGACTGTGGCTGTGCATACTGAAGCTCCAGCTTCGACCATTGAGCCTCCTCCTCAAGTGGTGGCAGAAGTCATGGTAGCTCCAGCGCCAGCTGACGTAGATTTTGATTTAGAGTCCTCGTCGGAAGCTCCCGTGGTAGCGCCGGACCACGGGGGAGAAGTTGAAGATGTACCTATGGCAACAGTGTTGGAGGCTGATGCTCTAGATCTGGAGCCGGAGATGTCAGAAGCTCAGACCTTTGAGCTGGAAGTCATCGAAGCCCTGGCCGCTGAGCCAGGGACAATTGAAGCCCTGGCCATCGAGCCAGAGATGGTTTAAGCTCCGGCCCTTGGGCCAGAAATTATTGAAGGTCCGACTGTTGACCCGGAAAGTCTTGAAGCTCCGGTCGTTGAACCGGAAGTGGCTGACGTGCCGACTCCTGAGCCAGCGGTGGTAGAGGCTCCGGATGAAGCCCCAACCGTTGCCCTTGAGGTAGCTGCCCCAGAGATGTCTAGGCCAGAGCTGGAGCGGCATGAAGAAGTGGCAGCAGGTCCTCCATCCTTAGAGCCTGTAACTGAAGACCCGGAAGAAGCGCCTTTAACTTCCGCTCCGAAGGTGGGAGTTCCCACAGTGGGTTCTTCCTCTGCTGCTGCTAAAGGGCTTCTAGAGTGCGGTCCCAGTGCCATAGAAACTCAGAGGTCCTCAATTGTTGAGTGGGACCCTATTTTTGTAATGGAGAACCCCCCTGGGGCCAGCAGAGTTGACCCCAGCAGGCCAAAGCCTATTCCCCTAGCATTGTCCATAGACAACGCCTGCTCCAGCCTCTGACAAGTTCAACTCGCCTTCGATCATGAGAACAAAGCCCTGGTGGAGGAGCGCAACACCTTAAGGCAATGGCGCAACAGGCTCCATTTTGAGACCAGGCTTGCCCAGACATGACTTGCTGACTAGAAGGAGTGGATCAAGAGGGAAAAGGCCCAGATGGAATACTGGGACAAGCTGCTGGAGGAGAAGGAAGCTGCCATCAGGGCGCTTGATGCTAACTCTAGGGAGATCCTTGAGCAAGCCAAGGAGAGGCGTGATGCTGCTGATGAGCATCAAGAAAACCTCAATGAGTTAAAAAAGGTCCTCCTGAAGCGCCGAGTGGACCTTGAGGCAAGGGAAGAAAAGCTCCTGCAACAGCAGGAGGATCTTTTGAAGAGGGAGGAGGAGCTTGCCCAGAAGCTATCTCTGGGAGAGCTCAAAGAAGTTTGAACAGTGGAGTAAAGAGGAAAAGGAGAAGTATTGGAAACTGGGGCAGGAGCTCTCAAAAAGAGAAGCTGATATTGCCACCAGGGAGGGAAAGTAAGAGGCAGGGAGAAAGACTTGGCAAAACGGCGAAACCGCATCCACCTCCGGGAGACAGAGCTGACCGATCGCAAAAAGCAAGTTGCTGAGAATATGCAGCAGCATGCCAAAGTGGTCGAGCGCCTCGCTCGGGAAGGTTCGGAGCTTGCGGCCGCCCGGAGGTCACTAGTGGAGTTGCGGAGCTTGAGGGAAACGGAGTCCATTCAAGTATGGGACATCATGGGGCAAGCCAACGACGCGCTGACACAACTAGGCTTCAGTCCTGTACGTCCAGACAATCCAGAGATGGACTTGGACTGAGCGCTAGTGGCCCTCAATGCTGCCGGCGGCAAACTCGACGAGATGGGTGACATCATTACGGACCAGCTAAAGACAGAGGAGAAATCTCTGGCTACGAACGTCGCAGAGTATGTGCTAATGTGTTATGTGTGCCGAGATCCCCAATTCTCCCAGGACCCGGTGCTCCAAGGTCCCGTTGCTGAAGAGGAGGACGCCGCCAGGGCCAGCGTCCAAGGAGTTGCCTCATTCTTCCGCATGACTTAGATCCTCCAGTAGCTAGGACTTTTTCCTTTTGCATCTTGCTGTAATCCCAATTTTGTAATCCAGTGCCTCAAATTAATGAAATCCACTTTGCCATGAATTTAACTTTATTGTTGTTTTGTCTTCAATCTACCGTGCTCTGTCTTGTTGGCCCTCTGGTATATGTGCACAATTCAAGTGTGTACATGTACCAAAAGGATTTGATAGTATGTTGATGACTTGAACGCTTTGAACTTGTAGGTTTTAGGTCTGAAGTCTTTATTTCCGACACTTCGTTGACTGGCCCCCTGGGATTGTCGGAGCTTGGTAGCTCCGACGGTATGACCATCAACGTATAAAACGTCGATGATGGGCCCCCTAGTATTTATCGGAGCTTGATAGGTTCGGTAGCTCCCAATGCCAACGCACGAATCATTGAAGGCAGCCCCCCCCCCCCAGGGGTTGTCGGAGCTTTGTAGCTCTGACATCACCCACTATCAACATATTAAACATTGATGGCGGGCCCCCTTGGAGGATGTCGGAACTTAGTAGCTCTAGTGTCGTCCACCATTGCTATGAATTTTTGTTTTTCCTGCACATTAAATACAAGAAAAGAGTAAAATACGTCCTCTTATCTATAAATCGTTTGTGACTTATCATTCTTATTTGAGTTTTAAATCCGAAGAAACTCGATATGGTAACAAGCATGTTGATATAATCTTTTCGGACCCATATGCTTTTTAGGTACTCACCCTACTGATGCCTGCCGGGGTGTAGGTAGAGTGGCGTACTTAGGGTGCAGGACCAGACTAAGTCGATAGCACACTGCGGACCTATGTTGGCTTGGCGTTTAGGCAAGTAGACTATACAGCATGTTAAGATCCAAAGAGATCAACAATATAACTTGTAACTTATATGAATAACTTGGACAAGAACTAAAAAAGAATTGCAAAACTTCATTATAGACAAGAAGGATAAAAACAATAATTTTATATATCAAGCCTTGTACAAAAATAAATGCACGTGGAGTCTTTTTTCACACAACAATGTCTTTCATTATAGGTCCGGATTACAGGGGAGACAAGGACACACTTAGGGTACAGGACCAGGCTAAGTGCATGATACATCTTGTACTGACCCCGGGCAGGTAGCTACACTTTTAGTGCTATGACTGTATGAAGTGTACTTGAACTTCACGGACCCTCCCGAAGGGGTCTGAATGTTCTCCCGAAGGACCTACCCATCTTTGTGTGGTGACTCTATAACATACATTATGCGTAATTACAGACTCACCTCCGTGATTCTAAGCATAAAACTTACGGAGGTGCTCGATGTTCCAAATATTAGGAAGTGGAGTCCCATCCTCAGTTGCCAAGCGAACGCATTCGGGTCAGGATACTTTGATCACTCGGAAAGGACCTTCCCAGTTTGGGGAAAGTTTGTCCATTCCTTCACAAGTTAGTATATTCCAAAGCACCAGATCACCTTCTTCAAGCTGTCGATTGCGCACATGTCTTTGATGATAGCACTGGAGCGCTTGGCGATAACGTGCATTCTGAACAGCTGATTGGCACCTTCCCTCGTCGACGAGGTCAAGGTCTTCACGCCGGAGCTGGTCCTGTGCGGCTTCGTCGAAGGTCCGGACCTGAAGGGATCCCAAGGTGATCTCCAGAGGAAGAACTGCTTCAGCTCCGTATACTAGGAAGAAGGGAGTCTCCCTAGTTGACCAGTTTGGAGTTGTCCTGTTCGCCCACAATGTGGATGGAAGCTCCTCAATCTAGTTGGCTCCATGTTTTTTCAGGCGCTCATATGTGCACGTCTTGAGTCCCTTTAAAATTTCAACATTTGCTCTCTCGGCTTGACCATTGCTTGCTGGGTGAGCTACTGAGGCATATCTCAGTTGTATACCGAGGTCTTCGCAATATTCTTGGAATGCAGCACTTGTGAATTGGGTTCCATTGTCAGTTATGACTTTGTTTGGAACTCCAAATCTACATATAATGTACTTCAAGAACTTGATTGTTGATTGCTTGTTGATTGTCACCACTGGAGTTGCTTCCGGCCATTTGGTGAACTAATCGATGGTGACATACACGAACTTGTAACCTCCGACGGCTTTTGGGAATGGTCCCAAGATGTCCATGCCCCACACAACAAATGGCCATGTAGGAGGTATCATTTGTAGTGATTGAGCCGGTGTATGAATCTGTTCTGCGTGGAACTGGCACGCTTCACATTTTTTCACTAGCTGAACCGCATCCTGAAGTGCTGTAGGCTAGTAAAAACCATGCTGGAAGGCTTTACCAACCAACGTGCGAGAAGAAGCATGGTTGCCACACTCGCCTCCATGGATTTCCGCGAGGAGCTCGCAACCTTCTTCCCTTGCAATGCATCGCATTAGGATGCCATTGGTAGCGCGTCGGTAGAGATCCCCTTCTACCAACATGTATCTTTTAGCCAATCCGACAATCTGGTCAGCGGATACACTGTCTTCAGGAAGGATTTTGTCTTTCAAGTAGCTCAGGATCTCCAAGATCCATGCATCGGGGCTAACTTGAGCTTCTGAGTCTTGCGCGCTGGGTTGCTCGGAGCTTCCGACAGCACCTACGACCCTTGGTGGACTCCATGATAATAGGGCCACCGGGACTGCCAACTTTGATATGCTGGTCTCGCCCCCTTCGCTCAGTTTGGCAGGCTGAGCTATTGGTCTTGACAACCTCCGGATGAAGATTCTGTCGGGAGCCGGAGCTCTGGTTGAAGACTTCGTCGAGAGTTCGTCAGCTTCAACATTATGTTGACGCTGAACATGGTGGAGATCCAGGACTTCAAAGTTCTTCTAGAGTTTCTGGACTTCAAGGAGATAAGAAGCTAGTTGGGGATTGTTACAACAACATTCACATTTGACTTGTTTGATGATGAGTTGTGAATCACCCTTCACCAACATTTATTTGACACCATAAGATAGTGCCACCTTGAGTCCATAGATGAGAGCTTCATACTCTGCCATATTGTTAGTTGCCTTGAAATCAAGGTGAACCATGTACTTGACCTTTTCCCCAATCGAAGCAAGGAGAAGAATTCCAGCTCCAGCCCCCTGCTTCTACACGGAGCCATCGAAGTAGAGAGTCTAGTGAGGCTCGGTGAATACCGGAACCTTGGGTTCTGGTTTCTGCTCACTGGGCCCCCAGGGTTTGATGGAGAGGGAGTCCATTCCGCCACAAAGTCAGCCAAAGCTTGAATTTTGATTGCCTGTCGTGACATGAATTCTAGATCGAACTCGGCCAACTCCGCTGCCCACTTTGTAATATTCCCAGTAGAGTTAGGGTTATGCAAAATAGCATGCAGTGGGAAATAAGTTACCACTGATATTTTGTGGGCTTGGAAGTAGTGGCGAAGCTTCCTTGAGGCAATAAGAACAACATAAAGTAGCTTATGCACCTCAATGTATCTTGTCTTGACGTCATGGATTACTTCGCTGATGAAAGGCACTAGGCACTGGACGGTGCGGACCCTCTCGGAAGGGCTCGAAGCTTCTTCTCCATCGACTCAGACCCTCCTGGGGGGTCCAGACCTTCTTGCTGAGCTTCTTGGACCCTCCCGGAGGGGTCCAAAACTTCTTCTTGTTCGACCCGGACCTTGGTAGAAGGGTTCGAATCATCTTGGTCGGCTAGGTGAACCCCCTCAGGTGAGTGAAGTTGATCTCCTACCATTTCTTCTTGAGGTTCTGTGTCTGAGGACTGGGACCCAGACACGCCTTCAGATAACTCTGGACCCTCCCGGAGGGGTCTAGGCTCCTGGACTGGATGTGGCTTCGGTCTTTCCACGACCAGGACCATACTGACAACTTTGATGGTTGAAGAAATGTAAAGCAGTAAAGACTCACCAAGATTCGGAGCTACCAAGATTGGTAGTGTGGTGAGGAGCTGTTTCAGCTCTTGAAACGCCTTTTCTGCTTCTTCAGACCAATGAAATGGTCCGGACTTCCTCAAGAATTTGAAGAAGGGTAGCGCCCGTTCTGCCAGTCCTGAGATGAACCGACTGAGCGTAGCTAGGCATCCAGTTAACTTCTGGACATCCTTGATGCGGGCTGGGGGCTGCATATCTTCTATAGCCTTTATCTTCGCCGAATTTGCTTCAATTCCTCGGTGAGTCACCAAGAAACCTAGAAGCTTCCCAGAGCTAACCCCGAAGACACATTTGTCCGAGTTCAGCTTGGTGTGTGTGATACGCAGCTTGTCGAAGACAGCTTGTAAATTGTCAAGGAGTGACTCCTTATTCTTGATCTTCACGACGATGTCATCGACGTACACCTCCACCAAGTCTCTAATTAACTCTCCAAATGTTTTGTACATAGCTTGCACAAATGTTGAAGCATCATTTTTAAGACCAAAGGGCATGACAGTATAACAGTACAATCCATCTACTGTTATGAAGGAAGTATGCTCTTCATCTTCCTTAGACATTTGGATTTGATAATATCTAGAATATGCATCTAAGAAACACAATAGCTCACACCCAGAGGTGGACTCCACTATCTGATCTATCCTAGGTAGTGGAAATGGATCCTTTGGACATGCCTTAGTTAAGGTGGTGTAGTCGATACACATCCGAAGCTTCCCGCCAGCCTTGGGCACCACAACTAGGTTTGCCAACCATTTTGGGTGAAACACCTCCCGGATGAAACCAGCTTTGAGCAACTTCTTCATCTCCTGTCAGATGAAGTTTTGCCGCTCGATTGACACCTTCCAGGGCTTCTGGTGTACAGGCTGTGCATCGGGATAAATCTTCAGATTGTCCTCAATCACCTCCCTAGGGATCCTAGGAATTTGTGACGGTTGCTAGGCAAACACGTCGACGTTAGCCCGGAGGAAGGTGATGAGCGTGAGTTCCTATTTTTTGTTCAAACCTCCCGATATACGGGTAGTCTGAGCAGCATTGGAACCAATTTGGACGACTTTGACGGCAACACCGGTGTCGCCGCTTGGTTGCACACGAGGTGCAGAGGTAGAGCCTCGATGACGAATGCTCGGAGGGTTCGGAGTTGGCTCCTTACCGGGTGCTTCCTCCTGCGTTGTAGCAAGCGCATAGAGGTCCTCCAATGTAGTGATTCTTGCAGTGCGATCTCCACGGATCCGGAGAACGCCCGTAGGTGTTGGCATCTTCAACACTAAATAACCATAATGGGTGGCAACCATGAACCTGTACAAGGCTGGCCTGCCCAAAATGGCGTTGAACGGCAGACTGATATGCGTGACGTCGAAGACCAACTTCTCAGTTCTGTAATTCTCCTGAGTCCTGAAGGTCACTCGGAGTGTGATGGAGCCGAGAGGGGTAATGGCCCCCGGACCTAACCCAGAGAAAGGCCGAGATGGATGAAGGTCCGAAGGTCAGAGCTGGAGCTTGACGAAGGCTTCGAAGCTTATGAGGTTCATCCCTGCACCTCCGTCCACCATTACATGGCGAAGTTGGATATTGTTAACGGTTGGAGACACCATCAACAGGAGTTGGCCAGCTTCGATCATGCTGCGGGGGCAGTCCGAAGAATTGAAAATGATGGGAGTGTCCATCCACTTCTGATGAGGCTCCGCCCTAGCGGTGGGAGCTGCAAAGTCCATGTCACGCCGCATTGTCTTGAGGATGCGGCGAGAGGTGATGTCGCAAAAACCACCATAAATGGTGTTCAGGGTCTTTGGACGCTCGTTGTCAGAGACGTCGAAGTCGTCGTTGACGGTGTTGTAGACAGCTTTCAGGACCTTCGTGGGGTCCTAAAAACCTAGCTCCCCTTCAGTCGGAGCTTCGTCGACTTTTTTTCCCTTCCCACTGGCGGAAAGGAGCTTCTTCCCGGCGCTTGTTGTAGCGCTCGGCAAGGTTCCTGACCTCTCGGCATTGTTCCAGACTGTGTTTGTCCGTCCTTTGGATCGGACACCACACTTTGGAGCTGCCATCATCTTCTGACGATGGTCGAGGTCATTTCTCAGGGCGTGGCCCCCGGCCACCCAGAGCTGCTACAGCCACAGTGGTAGGTGCGCTGGCCGACGGCTTCTTCTTGCTGATGGGCTTCTTTTTTTGCCACCTGCAGATGTAGTGGCTTCTGCCTTGGAGGACTTCTTGTTGGCCTCCTGAGCTGGCTTGGAGTGCATCTCACGACCCTTCGCAGCTTCAGCACATTTGTCTGCTAGGCTGAAGAGTTTCGTGATGCTGATGACTTCTTTGATTGCCAGCTTCTCCAGGATCTTTGTGTCCCGAACGCCCTATCTGAATGCAACAATAACAGAGGCGTTCGATATGGATGGGATGGTATTGCGTACCTGAGAGAATCGTTGGATGAAGGATCGCATCGACTCTCCCATTTTTTGCTGGACAGCAAAAAGGTCCAGTTCAGTGCCAGGTCGAGGGTATGAACTCCCGAAATTAGCAGTGAACTGTTGGCATAGCTCTGCCCAATTGTTGATGGAGTCAGGCGGGAGGCTCATAAACCAGGACCTAGTTGTTTCGGTTAAGGCCACTGGGAAGTAGTTGGCCATCACGACCTCATCACCCCCCGCTGCAAGTATAGCAGTGGAGTATATTTGAAGAAATTCATTGGGGTTGACAGTCCTGTCAAATTTCTCTGGTAAATGAGGCTGGAACTTCTGTGGCCATCTGACCATGCGTAAGTTCATGGCCAGGGTAAAACAGCCTCCTCCTACTCCCTGAGGAGCAGGGTTGTCCCGAGCCTCTCGCCTCTCGCGAGCACGCTCGATATGGACGCGACCGTCCTGCTGCCGGTAACGGCGATCAAGTTTCGACCATAGATCATGGGTCGGAATCCTTGTGATGGTATGGGTGCATCGTGCCCCGAAAGGCAACGAGGTCACCTGCTGAGAAGAAGCACGACGTCGGTGCTGTGACACGTGAGGACCAAGTCTTCCAGACAAGGTCCTACGTTGAGCTATTACCTGCCCCGAAGGGGGAGGACCTTGGTTGCTGATGGCATCGGCTGTAGTTGCAACCAGATGTTGTACATCAGCGCGCCACTGCTCCATTGCAGCCTGAGGTGCTTCGGGCGCTGGTGGGCGCTCTAATAGGGTTCGTGCAACATTTAACGCGTACTCAGGGTTGTTGTTTGCTGATGCTGTGACCGACACAAGTACCCCATCCTGCTGTCCAGCATTATTTGCTGAGGCAGATGGTGGTGGTGGTGGCATAGTGCCCGCTGGGACAACGACGCCTGTTGGGTGCTGCATTTTAGAGGGATTGCCTCTAGTAGACTGCTCAGCATGGTTGCTGTTGGAGGATCCTGCAGTGGAGTTCACCATCTTGAGATCTCGGGTATTCCCCTTCCCGGAGCGCCAAAATGTCGAAGTGTGAAAACTACACTTCCCCCGGTCCTACCAAATGTAGCCCCGGTTCTTGTATAGGTTTGGGCATGCAGAGATCAAGAACAAGATGGTGACACGGGAGATTACGTGGTTCGGGCCGCCTGAGCGTAATACCCTACTCCACGGGGTGTGTGTTGTTGTATTGAGTATCCCTCGTACGTAGTGTCCGACTTCGCCTTTCTTTGTATCGTGCAGTCAGTCCTTTTATAATCCAAGGATTGACCGTTATAACGCTTGCCTGGCCCGACATGTGGCCCTGGCGTATTTAATAGCCTAATACACTGTCTATGAGTATTAAGCGTGGTTATAGTGTGATAACATGCTTTAATGGTTGTGTTACCCCTATTAAAAGTGATCTGATTGTGTGTCATTAATACAACATTAATGACACGTAATCAGGTTTGGTAACTGCTGCTTTAACTGTCCCTTGAATGTCCGTGCTATTGGAGATCCGCCAGTGTACTCGTTGGTGGTGTAGGTCCGGAGGCTCCACATGTGGCAGCTTCGGAGCTTACCCTTGCGGGAGGTAGCTCTGGAACCGCTATACACGTGTCGGCACTGGAGCTTCTCTCTACTGGGGGTTAGGACTGAGGTCTTTATACATGTTTTGATTGCGGAGCTTCCCTGTGTTGGGAGTTTAGGTCCAGACTTACATTACACGTGTCAATCCCCGGAGCCACCCATATGAGGGATGCGGGTTCGGTGTAGTATGACATGTGGGGCCTGAGGAGACCTTGAACTTTGAGAGGTGGAACTCTCTTGCACTTCTTGCGGTATCGTGGGGTACCCGATACGCAGGGTACCGACAACGTCTCTTATATTCCCCTGGATCCTAAAAATATTGACATTCTTTAAATTAACAAATGTCGACTAAGGAATGAATAACCTACGTTGGTCACTAACACAAATTTTCTAACCATGATAAGTAGATTATAGCAATCATTCTTAACATCGGAGGCATTTGGCTGATGAAGCAAACGCTACTTCAAGTAGTACAGTTTTGATTGTAAAACCAGTTCACCCCCCTACGAAATATCAATTTAAGCAACATAAAAAACCAATTCAAATAAGTTCAGAAACAATTACTAATTACATGATCAAAATAAGTCTATCTTACAGTCTTTCGATCAAGAATCCCAGTGCAGAGTGCTCCTGAGCGATGGAAATTTGGGATGAAGAAACCACGTGGAAAGGCGCATCTTGGAGGCACCAACGAATAGTCCTCGGAGAAGGAGATTGTCAGGGGGAAATTGATTAATAAGAGAACGATGGTTAAACTCATCTGATTGTGCTTGTTCTTCATGACTTACCCCTTCTTTACCAGGGATGATGCACTGCCACTTCAATAAATCTCCCGATTCAAGCTTTGCAGAGAAACCCCATGCAGAGAAATTGAAAATACCAAAAACAAACAGTTAATTTCATCAATCCATTGCAGAGGGAAACCAACCGCTCCATCGTCATCTTCGTGCAGACCTTATTTAAAACGCGCCATCATCCGTCAGTTTTCCACAAGCGCGTCACTCATTTTGATCTATTTTTCCTTCTTTGTCTTCTCCGCGCCAGACGACCCACCACCACCATGGCCGACCTTTCGCCGCCAAGCCCGCTGAGGGAGCCACCGTTCAAGAAACTGTGCTGCCACTGCCCCGAGAGGTTCAACACCGAGAAGCGCCTCCTTATAGCGCAAGAGGCATACAACAATACATCTTGCGCCATGAGTTCCTTGGGTCTGGATATCCTTCCACAGTTTACTAGAATGGGTACCATCGACCACTACCTCTTCGCCCTCACGAGGGTGGCCGATCGTCTCGACATGCTGTTCGAGACGATGGCATAGGTGCTCGGTGCCGAGGGCTGCAAAAATGTGGTAGAGGCCACGGAGAGCAACCTCGATCTTGTGGTTGCACCGCCAGTGCAGCCGGCCCATGCTCCTATTGCACCGCGCCGGAGGAGGAGTAGGATTTAGTTTTTCTTCTATTTTTAGTTTCTTGTACTTTTTTCTTGTGTTTTGTAATATATTGTATTAATGAATGAAATCTATCTTTGTTCATCTATGTGATTGTATATAATTTTGTGTGTTCAACAAATGTGTGAATGAATATATTACAAAACGTTGGCCACTGTGTGAATGAATGAATGTGTGGTGTGTTCATCGTGTTCCTCAGGAATCATAAAGAAGGATTTGATTATTTTTTGGACAAGTGAATGATTTAGTTATCACGTGAATGTGCTCTAAGTTCAGTGATGTGTGTTATCAAAAGTGAACCGAAGCAAAATGGAGAAAATCACGAAGCTAAAGGAGATGTGGGGAATCGGAGACATGCTTTTCATGTAAGCTTGTCTCCCTTTCACCAGAGGAGAGAGAGATGTCAATCATAGGAGATGCACTTGTTGCTAAGCGCGTTCTGCATTGTGCTTCTCTGCACATACCTTATACAAGGTGCCATCAGTCGTTCTCTCCTCTTCTCTTTGTTCGTGTTTTGCACGCAGACAACCCACCATGGCCAATGTTCTGCCACCAAGCCCGCCGAGGAAGCCACCCTGCAAGAAACATTGATGCTGATCCACCGAGAGTCTCAACAACGAGTTGCTCGAGATGTTGTTTGACCGGTTCCTGAGGATGCTTGAGACGATGGTTGAGGTGCTCGACGCCGAGGGTCGCAGTATCCTGGTGGGGGTGATGGCAAGGAACCTCGTTCGCGAGGTTGCACCGCCGGATCCGGACTAGCCGGAGCAGCTGGAGCAGCCGGAGGAGGAGGAGTAGGATTTAGGTTTTCTTTTGTTGTTTTTAAGTTGATGATATTTTTTATCTGCTTGTGTCTTATACTTTTTTCTTACGTTTTGTAATATATTTGTTAATGAATGAATGTATTATCTGTGTTCATCTGTGTGATGAATATTTTGTGTGTTCAACTGTGAATGAATTAATTGTTCAGGAACGAGTTCATGTCGGTGTGTATGCGAAGACAAAAGAGATGTGTTTTCTGTAAAGTACGTCTCATTTCTTTCGCTAATAGGAGATGCTCTTTGTTAGAAGCGCGTATCTAATTTGGCAGAGAGAAGGTGCGTCTCGGATACCTACTTAACTGAGACGTGTTGTATTGTAACGCGTCTCCTTGAACGTTCAACCGAGTCATATCATGTCCTCGCTGAAGCGGGCTCGTCTCGCTTAACCTTATCAGAGACGTTTGCATTTCAGCATGTCGCTCATCTTTGTCTTCTATTTGGGTTTCTTACGTCTATTTGGGTTTCTTACGTAGTGCATCAATTTTTTCTGTGTGGCCGACAGTCATAAGGTACGTGCTTTGGTGCCCAAAAACCGACAGTTATAGTTCATGTATATGCATCGGCCCGACACCTTTATTGCCCCCGACAGCCTATTGCCTATTTCCAGTAGAGAGCATACGTACCAGAGAAAATATATAGTGCGTCATCATCTCCTAAGCTTTTTGAAATTAGGCTGACTAATGGAAGAAACTGCTAATTAATTAATATGACAAGACTTCTAATCTAGCTGCAATGCAAGAAACTAATAATCCATTTGACAGTAGAAGATGGTGCTACAAATAAGGGAGAATAGTACGAGGCCACTTTGAAATGTTTCGTTGGCCAGAAAAACCGTCCTGCTTATCACAAAGGTCCCTGCTATCTTATGCTCTCACTCTGTTGTGTTCACGCCTTCCATTTGTGCGAGCAGACTTGCAGACTAGTGGATAAATAAAGCACAACCTACTGTACCAGATAAATACGTTCAGTGGTAGCTGCTCCTGAGCTCCTCAACAAAGGTCGACTAATTACACACATGTCATTACCATGTTAGTATTTGCATTCTTGTATACGCCACAGATTCACCAATTTATCACACAAAGTGATGCAAGGATATCACTATATATAAAACAAATATTGTATGTTAGATACAGTAGTGCATAGAAACGATAACTTTAGTGTAAATACGGATGATTAATAGACTGCAAAATAAAAAAAATGATTTACTTGACCTAAAGTATAGGAAAGCAAATTCAAGTGTTAGTTACATTTTGTGAACAAATGATCCACTGAACTAATTGGTTAGCATCTACGGTACACTTGGCTGAATTGAAAAATAATTGGTTAGCCTGCATGGTGTTTGCCTATTAAATTTATTTTTCTCTATGGCATATGATAAGTCGGCAAAAGTTATTCGACCCATTGAACTGATTTAAAATTTCATTATCTGCAGGCCGCAGCCACCATCCGTGGGGTAGATTTCAGCCACAGCTAGTATAGGGCACACACAATAAATACGATATCCATACAACCATGATAACATGTATTCTAGGGTAAACACGGTTCAGCACAAGATGATAGGGGTAAATCACGTCGGAATGAAACATAACTGAAATTGTATCTCATAGTGCAAAGAGAGAACAGTTGACAAAATACAAATCGATGATTATTATAATCGACCAATGACCAACCCTGACTTATGAATAAAGGTCTACCTAGGGAGATTTGTTAATGATTTCTAATAATTAGAGGAAGAAAGATAATTCCATTAATCAGCCAAGAGGTACATATATATGGGTACAAAACTTAAGGGCCAAGGAACCCTAACTTGGGAGCCAAGGAGCCTAATACAAAAGGACTAAATTGCCCCTATAGTACTCTAATACAAGTGATGTCTAACACCGCCCCCCCCCCCCCCCCCCCCTCCGCAGTCCCAACATCTAAGCCACATCATATGTTGAGACTGGACCAAAACTCAGTGAACACCAACGAAGGAAGTCCATTCGTGAAGATGTCGACGAACTGCGACGACGTCGGAACGTGCAGGACTCACACCTTTCCGAGAGCCACCCGCTCACGAATGAAGTGAAGATCGATCTCCACGTGCTTCGTACGCTGATGCTGCACCGGGGTTGTGGAGAGGTAGACGGCGTTGACGTTGTCGCAGTAGACCAACGTACTTCGGGCGAGGGGGGAGTGGAGCTCCTGAAGCAGCTGCTGAAGCCAGGAGGACTCGGCCACGCCTTTGGCCACGGCGCGGTACTCTGCCTCAGCACTTGAGCGGGACACCACGCGCTGTCGCTTCGAGGACAAGGAGACGAGGTTGCTGCCCAAGAAGACAGTGTAGCTGGAGGTGGACCGGCAGGTGTCTGGGCAACCTGCCCAGTCAGCGTCGGTGTAGACGACCAGCTCGAAGGCAGAGTCACGCTGCAGAAGAAGGCTGTAGTCGTGGGTGCCATGCAGGTACTGAAGGATCCGCTTCATCGCCGTGAGATGCGGCTCCCGCAGATCATGCATATGGATACACACCTGCTGAACCACGTAGGAGATGTCTGGCCTGGTGAAGGTGAGGTACTGCAGGGCACCTGCAAGACTCTTGTAAGAGGTGGGGAAGGCGACCAGGGCGCGTCGGCCGAAGACACCTTCGCTTGGGTGTCCACGGGAGTGGAGCACGGCTTGCAATCAGCCATGCCCGCTCGCTCAAGGATATCCAGGCAGTACTGACACTAGTGGAGGAACAGAGCGCTCGGGCGATGCTCGACTACAATGCCCAGGAAGTGGTGGAGCTGGCCGAGATCCTTCATCGCGAACTCGCACTGCAGGGCGGAGATCGTGCGCTGAAGAAGAGTCGGGCTGGACGCCGTGAGGACAATATCGTCCACGTACAGGAGGATGTAGACAGTGTCACCCTCATGCCTGTAGACGAAGAGCGAGGTGTCCGAATTGGCCTCAACAAAGCCGAGCGAGGCCAGGAAGGAGGCGAACCGGCTGTACCAAGCCTGAGGTGCCTACTTGCAGCCCGTAAAGTCACTTGTTCAGCCGGCAGATCAAGTCTGGACGGGCTGAATCAACGAACCCTATCAGCTGACTGTAGTACACCATCTCCGTCAGCGTCCCGTGGAAGAGGGCATTCTTGACATCCAGCTGGTGGATAGGACAAGAACGCGAGAGAGCCAGCGACAGAACAGTGTGAACCATCGCTGGCTTCACCACCGGGCTGAAGGTCTCATCGTAGTCGAAGCCGGGGCGCTCCGCGAAGAACCCATCATGCCTTGTACCTCTCTGGGGACCCATCCACCTTCTTCTTATGCGTGAACACCCACTTGCCCGTGACAACATTGCCACAACGAGGACGGAGAACCAGGTCCCAGGTCCGGTTGGCAAGCAGGACCGCATACTCTTCTTCC